>CM074582.1:4962339-5592964 GCA_037305975.1 Chrysolophus pictus
GCAAAGTCCAGACGAAAGGTTTTGTATTGACAGCTGGTGAAACGTTCATGGAGATGACATCTGCCCATTAAAAATATCCCTCATGCTTTTCCTTCTCCTCTGGGATTTCAAGACTGCAAGTCATTTTCAGGAGAGATGTAACCTTAGATCAAGTTATGTAAAAATACATCGCTTCCACCAAGTGAGATAATCACAATGTGATGGAGGAATATTAAGCAACTGCCTTCTCATGGTGTGCACAGGAATTTTCAGAGTTTTCCTCTAAGTGTCTTCGATTGTTATTTCATATTGTGACACCTGTAATTGTATATAGCAATCTAGATTTTAAAATTCTGACAAGGCTGCTATGGGTTCCACAGCACACATAAATCCATCGTGGTGTCGGGGATAGATTTTAAATTGATGGTACCACACCAAGCAGGGAAATAAAAGCACTAGCAGCTCCTATCTTTGTCGTCTAATAGCTGCAAATGATTGTATGAATCATTAGCTCAGAATCTATAGTCCTACACATTTAAAACCATTTCTAGATTAATGCCCTTTTCATCTGTGATACGATATTAGTAGTCGGCTGCAAAGCAAGTAGTTTCTAGTGGTATGCAACAGGAATGGCAATTTACAGTTCATTTATTTCAGTATTTCTCTGATCCCCATGTGGTAGATACTAGCAGTGGGGCAGTGTGGTGGGTCACTTCTCCCGACAGGAGCTGTATCTATTGATGAGCTCTGAATGTTCAGCTGCTATTTTCTACCTGTTCATCTGTCAAAATGTGGTGAAATGTGCTTGCTCTGAGTGGGTTTTCACAGCTAGTGTTTACTACTGATGGCATACATAGGGATATGCTTTAAATAGAGAATCAGTAAAATGAGGGCTTTGCATTTGGATGTCATAGAATCACAGACTGTCTTGTGTTGGAAAGGACTTTAAGGATCATCCATTTCCACCTCCTTGCTGTTAGCATGTTTGCCAAGGTCACAGGTACAGTGCCCAGCTTTGTACTGGAGTTTTGTACGTGTTTCCTTCCAGGTGCCTACTGCAAATAAAGGGTTAGACTGAGCATTTAGAGAAAATCAATGTACCTGCATTACATACTTTTTCTTCAGTTGGACAGAATTGCTTGGTTTCTTTCTTCTATCCTCTATAGGAATTTCCATTTTTCAAGTGACTGTTCCTGGTCACCCGTGTGGCTTTCTCATCTTCCCATTACTGTGAGCTTGTGGGCAATTGATGGATTGCTCTAAGCTGTATCACGATGGTTTTAAACACTGCTCTCAAAGAGTAATTAATAATTACATGGAAGGAGCAAAGCAATTTAAGAAGTTACTTTAAAGCAAATGTCTCAACTCCTGTCTTTCATTTTGATGGGTATTTAATATTAATGATGCTGAAAGCGTGAAAGAGAATTGGGAACTCAGGCAGGACAGTGCTGGCATTTCAGCATTTTCCACTTCTTTACCATACTCTGGGTAGAAATCAGGTCTGTTGTCCTTAGCAGCAACTTCTCTGCTCTCTATTGGAGAGCCTAGGAGGTCAGGCTTTTCATTTCACATACTTAAACAATGGTGGCATGATGTCACATCTTTAACACGATGACAGAAAATATCTATGGATCTGTTGTAACTAAACTGGTTTTATAGCGCTGCTGAATGCAGGAGGATCAGAGGTTAGCAACAACAACCTGATGTAAGTACCTGAAGGGTTGACACTTGAAAGGGATGCTCTTTCTGTAATGATGAGTTCTTGGAAACTGTTGCAGTTTTAATACTGTTACTGCTGCATTTAATTTGCTTCTTCTTTTGCAGCGGGGAGTAAATGATGTTAAATATATTCTCCCCTGTATCCCAGCTGAGAGATTGACAGCTATTTATACCTTATTTGAAGTGAGAGTTAGTTTCATAACTTTTTTTCCTCCCTTCTCTTCTGCTCTATTCTGAATTCACAGGCTCTGGTTTACTGTACTAAAATAATAGCGGAGAGCTGTGCATTTTCCAGACGTGTCTGTAAATAAAATATGCAGGCCTGCCTACATTTTCAAGTAGCAGCCAGCATATAACATTATCATACATTAATAGGTGCAAAAGTCATATTCTGCTATCGGCACGTTAATGCTGAACTCTCTAAGTAGGGAGACAGATAATTTCATATTTAGATGATGTTAGCAGATACATTACTCAATCACTGCAGCACAGACCTTGAACACACCCAGCCTTACATTGATAGCTACCAAACGTGCTGTGGAGGTTACCGGAGAGTTATCTCCATCCTTCTATGCCTCTAGCTATTATTAGTTTTTTTTCTTTTAAAGAATCTGGAGGAATAATAAGAAAAAAAAAGAGTAGATTTGCAAAAGCAAAATTTGTAGGATATGTTTGTGTAAACATGGGCAGGCAGATCTGCTGGTGTAGGAGTGCTCCTTCACTGCAGTGTGACCTACATCTTACTGTAGGAGCAGAGAATGTACTAAGTCAGTGCCATTCACTCCTGTTCCTGAGGCTTTTGGGTGGTTTTTTGATTTTTCTGTGGCAAATCACCAAGGGATCTCTTATGGTTTATGTTAGAATAACTTCAGGAGCGCTGCTGGGATTTCCAGCACTGAGGATGAGGCCTGCAGCCCCTGCAGGGTCAGCAGAGGGGCTGCACACCTGAGTCAGCCCTCTCTGTCTGCCTGCCTTGATCAATTCCTCAGCACTCTGCTCCAACACGTCATGATATTCATCAGTTCCTTCTCCAAATAAGCAAAAAAAAATATTCCAGGAAGGTTTGTCTGTCATTATTGATGTTCATAATATAGTGAGATTGATGGATTGCACTAAAATCCTCACTGTGGCAATGGCCCGTTTTGAAATGCATTGGAAAAGAAAGCGGCTTTAGTGCAAAGGCATGCAAGAATATTTAAAGGTTTTTGGTAAAATATGTCAGATGTAGAAGGGACACTGGAATCAGAGAATGGCTTAGGTTGGAGTGGACCTTAAAGATCATTGAGCTGCAACACTTCTGCTCTTCCAAGGAAGAAGCATGAATTTATGCAGATGTATTAATTACCAGCTGAAAACTTGCTTATGAGCTTATAAAAAGTGACATTTTTTCAGGTACATCCCTCTTGTAGTTTAATTTTTGCCGTTTGTCATAAGAAATGTGGGCAGCCTTTGGGAATATCTCAGTGGTTCGCTAACATGCAAAAGCCTTTGCAGCAGGTAGCAGCTAAAGGACCTTTAAAAGAGGAGGCTACTTTGAAGTACTTATAGTGAACATCAAACATACAGACATTTTTCTAGAAGGAAAATTAGTTTTCATATGAAATATGTATCTAAAATTGAGAAGGGAACAAAGCATAAAAATACATGGATATTTCCATCATGCAACGACAAATGTAACTTTCCCAGATATTATTCAGCTGCCTGTATTAATTAACGCATTTCTGGAAAGTGTGCATATAACCATAAAGACAGATCTCTGTATATTATCCATAAATGACCACAAGTCTCCAGTTTGTCTTTGTTAACCCATAATGAAGAATATTTTCTTTTACTCTGGATAAAATAATGACTTTACAAGGATTGGAGACACAAATACTAAATGCCAGCAAACAACATCCCAAAAACTAATCTGCCACTTTAATCCTGGAAACAGCATTTCACCTAGAAAACCATTTCTTGATCATGAGCATTTAGCACTTGTTGCTGCAGTGGGGCACGGCCAACAAGATGAAACTCCCAGGGACTTCCTTGTAAAAGGCTGCACAAGGATATCAAGTCATCCTGTACCCAAATCACAACAATAACAGCAAATCATACTCATGAGTCCTATATCAAAAACTTTAATTTCTGTCTCCAAGATCACACCTGCCCTATGCTATTTTTCCCAAGAAGATAGCAAGCTTCCTTGCAAATCAATTTGCCTATACCAGCTTGTTTGGGAGGCCTGTAAGTTGTCAGAAATCTCCTAAATTCCAATATAAATTTATTCATGAACAATTTATAGCCCCTCAATCTTGTTTGTCAGCCTTTAAAGTTAAATAATTCTTCTCCCTCCCTGCTGTTTACTTCCAAATGTACCTATAAGGAATGATTGTATCCCTTCTCAGACTTCATTTTGCGAGGCTAAACAGACCAAGCTCTTTCTAATTTCCTTCTCCTTAATCATCCAACCAAGGCTTAGCTGTATTTCTCAAACCGAGGTATGCAGAAGGATGCACAGCATTCTGCTTTCTGTGCTCTGAGTGCTTTGGGTGATGGTTGGTCTCTGCTGAACGCTTGCCTTTGTAAGTTATCTCTAAACTGTGCAGTTAAGGGGAGTAGATCAGTGTTCACTCACACAGCTTTTTGTACCTTTGCTATAAAGAAATCTACCAGCAAATTAGGTTCAGAAAACTTATTTCTTATTGGAACCATCTGTTTGATGGCTGTGGAGGTTACCTCCTAATTGCTTGGGTTGGACTCAAGCCTCTACCTTCAAATACGTAAAGCCTTTGGAAAGCCTGGTTTCTCTAACGAGTTTTATTATTGTGTGTTGAAGAAAGTGGCTTCTTCACTTTTAAGATGCAATTTTTAGGTTGAACGTAACTGCTGTAAGACGATTTCAAGCAGGCTTTGATTTGCTATAAGCAGAATAAAAACTCATGTACTGTCCTCCCTAATTTCATCACCCGTGGCGTAGGGTAAGTTCTTCAGCATGTGCTAAGATGCTTCCAGTTTCTCCTATATGCAGCTCATTTTGCAGTTTAGCCTCCTTTTCTTAGCTTGCCTGGTTCATCACATTAATTTAAATTCAATTTTTTTGCTAATTGGGTGGTCAGCCAACATTCCCTCTAGTCCTTCTTTTGTCCTCTGGGATTTTTACTTAGTGGAAAGAAACTGATTGCATATGTTATTCTGGGTGGTGTTTGTGAACGAGTCTTAAAATCTTGGATGTCAAATACAGTGCATAATATAAATAAATATATATATATAAAGCCAAAAAACCCAGACTGATAAATCTCCTCCTGTGATCTCATTATGTGATCATTAGGTGACCTGCCAGCCAGACAGCCGGCTCTTCAACAGTCTTACTGTTTGCTGTCTGCTCCTGAAAGAGCAAAGGGATGAGAGACAGCACACTCTCTTTCCAGGTCTGCCTGCAATGACCTGCCCAACCTCTCTGCCACCGTAGCTATACATTTGGTAAATTACAGTTATCTGTCCCCTGGCAGGGACTGAAGACCTTGGTTATTAAGAATTATAAAGAGCAGAGAAATATTATGGGCAGTCAGCACAAGAGCTGAGATGATAACTCATGGTCTCCTTGCTCGGACCTCGGTGCTCTTTTCGTCAGAGTCGAGGGTACAGTGGCTCTGGGAGAAAAAAGCATGATGTTTCATCAATTTTTGCAGGAGTACATAGCAGAGCTGCAAAAATTCATGAGACTCCCCCGAGATATGTGACAGGTCCATATATAAGTGTCTTCACATCTCCCACCCCGTCTTTTAACCTCTGGCCCTCGGCTCTGCTGTCCTGGCTGATACGAGGGCTGGCAGCGGAGACTGCTGGAATAAAAGGGCTGTGGATGCACACAGGGTCACTCATGGGATGGAGATGGCTGAGCAGAAGCAGCGTAGAGACACAGCATCGTCATATCCAGTGAGTGAGGTTCTTCTTTTCTCCATTAGACCTGGGCAGAGGCTTTGATTGGTATTCACACTGGTACAGATTGAAAAGACTTGTGAAAAGTTACCTGTATTTTTCCCAAAAGATTAATTCTGCTTTGCAACACACAAAATCTGACCCCTTATTTTTCCTTATTGGGCTGATACATGCCAATTAATGCCCATATCAGTGCAAGATCACAGGAGGTTTTGCTCCCAGACTGCTTGATGTGAATGGCAGCATCACTTCCAGCATCAGACCAACATTCTCCTGTCCCCTGGTTTGGACCCTCCTGTTGAGGCTGGTGGCTGCTCCTGTGTTTCCTCCTGCACTTTCTGCTCCATGCTCAACACTGGTGCAAGGATCCTCATAATTTCAGCAGCCTTCAGCTCTTGTCCTGAATGATTAGAAAGCAGCCAATTGATTGTAATACCTTTGTAGTAGATCTCATGAGGAAATTGAATCTGCTCTTGATTATGAAATTTGCCCCTTTAAGCTGCCCTTATTCACAACTCACCAGCTGACCAAAAGATGCCACTGAGATTGCTTTTGGAAACAGTTGGTTTCTGTTTTGGTGAAGTTAGTCATGCAGCACAGACCTCAAAATTCCCTGAGCTAGATGCTTGAGGAGTGTGAACCCCATATATACATATAAAGAGGGAGTAATAAAACACTATTATTGGGGTTGGAGGAGTGCACACCTCAGTGCAATCACTCCTGGAAATTGCTGGTGGGTTTTGCAGTTTGGAAATTTTTGCCCATGACCAAAGGAGTAGTTCTGCTCTCAGATTGGACCCAGTGGCCTGGCTGTAGTAGCAGTAGATGAAAATCTACTCTTTCCATCCTTCATCAATGTGGTTGTGCTTCTTCCTCACGAGCACCCACTTCTCCACAGTATGCAGCAAACTTGATGTCTGAAGACATTAGAAGCCATCCCTTTTGCTATAAGTGCAACTTAGAGAGGTGTTAGGGAAATGAGCAGGAGTTGATTGAGCAAAGGCAATTAGAATGTAGAAATCAAGATGTGATGGTCAAGTATGTGAAAGATGAGAATCACCTCTTCCCATCCTACCTGAAAACACTTCCAAGTTGGATTCTCTTGCTGATGGTTCTCTTTTCTTCAGCACATCTATTGTGTGCAGGGTATGACAGAGAATGGCTGTTATATGTAAAGGTTATTTTAGTTCTTTAAAAATAGTGAAATGTAGATTTCTTTTTTTGGCCTAGATGATAATTGCAGTCTCTTGCAAAAGGCAGGCTGGAATCAAGCACAGATGCTTGTAGATAAATGCACTATTTGTATGTCTGAAGGCTGCATTGTGGAGCTGTGATTGGAGAAAATCTACAAAAAGGCATATACGTGTTAAGTGCTGAAGCCTTCAGTCAGAAAGCAGCCTTTGGAAATACTTTTTTGAAAGGGCGTATTGACAGATTGAGTTTTAAGCATAGTTGCATTGATTACGCAGAATTATGGTCTCCTTTGGACTAAACTGTGCTGCTATTAGATGGATTTTTAGACAAGTGTTATGTGAGTCTCAAAGAGCGACAACCACTACACCAGAGCAGTTAGGGCTTTTTTCCTATGATTATTGGCAGCTTCTCCTGAATATTGAAAGAAACATGCATTTTCCACTTAAAACAAGGTGGATAAAAGACACCAGGTAGCAAGGGCTGGTGCGCCTGTAAGAACACATCCTGATAGCAGAGGAAAATGGGATCACCAAATAAAAACTATTCATCTTTAAAGGTTCCCACACTACCCATATGCTGTCGTTATCTCTATTTTGCTACCACCTATGTCTTCAGTCATACATCACTGCCAGCAAGGCTTAGTCAATTTGTCTTAAAGCAATTCTCCGCTTCTTTCTGTGCTGCTCTATAGAGCTGCTGTAACATTTAGACCTTCACACATAGGTCCTTTCCTCACACTTTCCTCTCATGCGGTTTTACAGCCCTCCTCATAATAGCTATGCATTTGCACGCTGTAGCTGCTGGCTGTGGCACTGATTATCATCATTTTACTGTCATTGCATGCTGCTTTAACCTTTTGTTGTACCCGACTGCTGCCTCTGTTCTGTTTTGGTTGGGCAATGTTTGTTGTGGGGACTCTCTGGCTGGTATCACTGTTTGTATAGCAGTTAGCATTTTCAAGTCTCGATCTCAAACCACGGCTTTTAATTGCCTCTGCAAAACAATTGCATTGACCAGGTCAAGCCAGCTGTTATAAAAATTTAAGCTACCTTTTGACTGTCTTTCTCTGTGCCAATGCCCTTCACTCATAGAGAATAAGGCTATCTATTTTTGTGTCCTTTGGTTGCCCTCCATGCTTTTTCCCACTCTTTTCTCCCATTGAGGTTATTGCTGTTTATTTCTGGGGCCATGAATCATTCAGTGGTGGACATGAGATGTGGGACAGCTTCCATGCATCTCAGGAGACTCAGGTTGCCCAAGAAGGTTATGGATGCTCCATCCCTGGAAGCATTCAAGGCCAGGCTGGATGTGACTCTGGGCAGCCTGGTCTGGTGGTTGGTGACCCTGCACATAGCAGGGGGGTTGAAACTAGATGAGCATTGTGGACCTTTTCAACACAGGCCATTCTATGTCTCCTTGGTATCACTATGGGGTCCTCAGCCCAACATCTCCTCACCTTTGGGAAGCCTTATGAAGAAGTCTTGGACAGGCACAGCTGTGCTGATGGATGGTCCTTGAGCCAGCAATAATGGGTGAAGGATTCCTCCCTCTTTGTGCATCTGTGAATGCCTAGTGCATGTTTTCCCTGGGGTTTTGAAGAATACTTTGCAGGCTACTGTAATTTAAAAGCTTAGGTGAAATGGCTGGTGAGTTTAAAACTGATAGCACTGTCTCGTGTAATTTCTTTGTGCTTGTTAATGATCCCTCATCTCCTTCTGTTCATAATAGGGGCGTAGAACCGGCGTGAAAGTTGAGATACATAGAAAGGCTTTGACAAAAGCCAGTCTTCCGTGAAATAGAAACTCAACTTTAAGGAAAAATGACCCGCTAATAAATTACATTTCAAAATGTGTCTTCAAATAAGGCATGGAGTCTGATTTACATAAAAACATTTCTTAGAGCCCTTAAGCTCCAGTTGCTCTGCTGCAAGCCAGGTTTTCATTCAGCAGAGCCAAAGAAGTGTCCTTGCTTCTGCAGTCTCACCATGAAAAACAGATCATTGTGTATGTCCACAGTTCTGCTGACATCTAATGGCACCATGTTCCCTGATTGTGCTGTGTGGAGGCAGGATGCTCTCAGAGAGAGGAAGGACAGCAGTTTAAACCAGGAAATCCAGATGAAACCTCAAGTAAATGAGCATTCAGTCTTAGTATTGGTGATTTTTAATCCTTCTTTAACCTGACATCTCCCCCAAACAGTCTCTTGAGAAAAGCAGGGGGAAAAAAAAAAAGAGGAGTATATAATAGCAACTTACAGGCTTCCTCTAAGGTTAATTAATTGCAGTTAATTGGAAAGTACTATAGCAATGAACAGTAGCTTTGAATTTGATAGTGGGGGAGTAAAAGAAACAAGGAAAAACCCATATGGAACAATCCTGATCTTGCTGATGTTTTTTTTCCCTCCCCTCTCTGTAGGTTCGGTTTGCAAACCTAACTCAGACAATTTACAAATATAATTACAGCGGAGAATTAATTTAGTGGTGTGCAGTATGGTGGAAAGAATAAAATGTTTTCATTAGGAAAGCTGAGACCAGCAAATGCGGAAAGGACTCATCTGCGCCCATGTGTTTCACCAAACTTTAAAGAAATTTGTCCCCTAATTTTAGTTCCTTTCTTTTGAGATTGAAATCAGCAGTAAACCAGCAAATCTATTTAGATTAAAATCGGTAGTAAAACCCATGGCAGACTTGTTTTTTTTTTTTGCCTTTAGAAGGAGAATTTCCTTGGAAAATGAGGTGCCGGTTTGGGTCCCTTCCCAAGCAAAGGGTGTGTGTTGAGTCAGCACTGGAGTTGCAGCACTGCTTGGCCCCACAGTTGCACAGTGCAGCCCCTCAGCCTACCTTGGCCCCAAACAAGTCTCACTGTGCCGGGGAATTCATTTCTCTCGCTTTCTCATCTGCTGAAGTAATAGGGTCAGACCAGCGGGGAAAGCTAAAATTGCTTTCAAGTTTTCCAACTCCCTGTGAAGGCTGCTGTCTATATATGATGTGGTTACAGTTCCCAAACTGATGGATTTATTTTACTGCTGTAGTTCTGAGAGCATGGAGCAAGGTTGCACAGGAGAAAAGTTTACCAACGAAGATACCTAGAGAACCTAAAGCTAAAATAAGAGGATGTAGGCACGTTTGGAGATGAGCTATAGCCGATAATATTTGTTCATAACAGACTCATACTGTCATAATAAAGGATCCCTTGAGCCACCTCAAAGTCTTATTTTGAAATTTATTACGCTATTTAGCATATACAAGGTTAAGAAAATGGGTACCATAGCCAGATGGCTGGGGAATTGTATCATCCTTCTGCTCTCTTCCCTAGTGCCAATAAATTCGGTGGCCGAGGCAGGGCACCAGATGCAGGATGCTGCCAGTGGCGGCGTGGACTGCTTGCTCCCTGCAGACCTGTAGGATCTCTGCTTTGAGGACAAGCTCCAGGGATATAGGCTCAAACACAGCTCAAGTGGCTGAAGGAAAAGGAGAGCGCTGCAAAGAAGGGAGCTGAGGAAATGCCACTTCATCCATCCATTAAAGGGGAGAAATATTACCAGTGTCATGAGGTTGTTAGGAAATGAATTAGAAAAAGAAGAAAAGTCATATTCAATTAAATTGTGCCCGTCTTCTCTTCTGGACAATGTGACACTGAGGCTATGCTTCACAGTTTGTAGATTTGTATAGAAATTGGTGCTAATAGTTCAATTTTGTGTAATTATCATGCTAGTAACATTGAAAATGAAGAATCTGGGTTGAGGGAGGAGGAGACAATGCTTCTATGAATAGTTAATATTCAGAGACAGATGGGGTGAAATTATATTTAGAGATTAAACTGACAGCAAAGAACCTCTGAGATCTAATGCCATCTCTGACCCGGTGCCCCTGTCCATCACAAGGTGTCAGAAAGGCTCTCCGGGTTTGGGGTATTCTTTTTGATATCTTGTACATGAAGATAATACCTTGCTATCTCACTGGGGCTTTGTGACAATTCACGTCTGTCTCACCCTTTGAAGCAGAGCTTGTAAAGTGCTAAGCATTATTAAGATGAGATGAGGAGAATCTCTTATCTGCAGCATCGGGTTCTTCAGGGATGGAGAAGGAGGCAGTGAGCTATTATCCACACTGCTCCTCTTGAGCCAAAGTTTGATCAGCCTTAGTATGATTCAACAAAACCCTGTTCAGCTGTGGACAAATGGACATTTCTATTGTAAGTGGTGAAATGGAAAGCTGGATAAAGAGTGAAATCGCCTGACACCGCCTTTGATCATAATCTATCTATGCCTCAAAGGAGAACATAGTAATACAAACATATTAGCGAGAATAAGTCAGTTTTGCCAAAAATAACTCATCCTGCTGTTCTGCCTGCACCAAGCCATCAGGAATGTACACAAGCAGTTGTTATTTGGTTGTTGTCAGCACGGGGGGGTGTTGCTGTTCTGGTTATGGGCTGCCAAGCAGCCCGCTGAGGGTCTGCAGTCTGGTGATGCTATCCCGGGTTGCAAAGTTTGTAAAGCGCTTAAGCATCTTTCAACGTGTGAAGAATTATGGGAATCTGTCACTTAGTGAACTATAGTGGGTCTCTATCTGATCAGTTTAAGACATAAATGAAGTCATATTTTTAGGCTAAGGGTTTGTGCAGAAGCAAACAAGAGGACAGGAGCAGCTACGGGGCAGACAGTAGCAGGCAGGTGAGGAGATGTTCTGAGCAGGAGCACAAATTTGCAACGAGTCTTTGAGGAGGGGACAATTGTATATGTAAGAATGTTCTCACCTATCAATATTTTTACTGATGTTATGGAGCAGTCCATGGACAAGCTCTAACATTCAAAGTTTGTGCTTTGCTCTTTCAGCATTCTGAGCTTTCTGGACATTGTTTCAAGGTCATCACTATCTCCTCTGTGGTCAATCAAACTGAAGCATCTCTCCTCACTCCTGTCTGGCGTTCCTCCAGTACCCCTACACACAGGATTGGCCTTCGCAGTCCTAATGTCTTTTACTTAAAGGATACGTTGGTTTAGAAAGCCAGTAAGACTGTGAATTCTCCTGATTCTCAGATTTTGATAGCTTGTGGTGTTTTCCTTTTTAGAAAGGGCTTTCTTTAAGCAAAAGACTGGGGAATAAATGCAGATTTGTAAACTGCTATTCACTTGTTTTCCTTGTGGATCTGGAGCAATTTTCTGTGAGACATCACACTTGATGAATATTAGCACAGAAGTAGTGGCTGCCCATTGCCACAGTGCCTCTTGCATTATCTGGTGTCACCAATGCCTTCATTACTTAATACAAGTAACTTAATAAAATATATCCATTTGCGAGAGGGCCTGAAATTGTACCATTACTTCTTATCTTAAATAATCATATGTACTTCAAAGAGTGAGTGTGCTGATTGGAACTGAGGTTTTAGAGTATCTGTACTCCCTGAAGGACATATCTCAGCTTATTTTCGTTAATAATAAATCATAATGTACTGGTTCTAGAAGGTTAACAAGAGCACAACAAGCATAATATTCCCAGAATTTAAAGCTTTGGCTGACCATGGAACAATGTGTTTGTTGCTTGTTTTAATCTGCTGTGGCCTCTGCATGGGGTCGGAAAGGCGATGAATAATATCCAAGTTCTCTGTCCTTCTTAAATAAGACATTTTTCCATTTCACTAATGATGGACTTGTGCACATGTTCACATGTGAATTGCTTTTTCTTGTATGGGCTTTTAAGTATTAGAGAACCATTAATCTCTGTGAGAGAAGGCATGTCTGTATCTCCTACCAGCATAGTATTCCAGGACCACTCTAATTGCATACATCAGGCTTTGCCATAAAGCCTTGTGACCTGCTCCACGTTCACTAAGTAATCCTTTCAGGTTAGATAGGGTGCTCCTCTCTATTAATGCATTGTTTTTTTCAATATGCACTTTGGAAATTTCAACAAACTATGCAAAATTGCATACGATGGAAGCTCTTAAAAGTCAGATTTTGCCAACCACAGACTTGTCAGAGGTAGGTATTTAAGTCTAATGACAGAAGAGTAATGGTATCCTGAATCTCCCTGTGCTTTTTATTAATTGCTTGCAAATGCTGACTGCTGGCAACCTTTCCACAGTCAAAGCGTAATGGACTTGAGAGGTCAAACTTGCATTCCTGCAATGTAGCAATTTTTCACAGTGCAGTCAGAATAATTGTGGAGGACACTGATGTACCTCTGCCTGCCCTGAGGGGTTTGGGAGGACTGCAGGAAGAGCAGCCTTCATCCAGGAGGATGAGGAGCAAGATCCTCCCCCTGAGGAGGCCAGGGTTGGTGAGGCTGCTCAAGGGATGGTTTTCCCCAGCCACCAGCTCATATCTGATCTGCAAAACTCAGACCTGGGCAAAGACAAAACAGCCATGACAATCCTGGGGAGGTTTTTGGGTGAGGGAGAAAATTAGGATGGTACTTACTGCAACTGGGTAAAGCTGGATCCTGCAGTTACAGTGTCAGCTTGCTATTGGAAACTGAAGTCATGCTTATTTTCATACAACTACTTCAGAAGTTCCAGTTGATAAAACAAATATATTCCACCTCTTACATTTTAGAGTGGAAATAGTGTTTCTATAAAGAAAAATGTTATGTTATTAAAATAAGGTCTATCTTACATTTATACAAATACAACTTCCTTCAAATGATGAATGATCACATCTAAAAAAGAGCAATCAATAAACACTATTTCTGATTTAATAGTAATATAAAATAATGGTATTAAATGTGTTAAAAGAACTTACCTAGTGGGATATGGACATTTAAATTAGTTCTTGCCACATTTTCATATGAATTCTGCAGAGGTGTAGGAAAAAAAAAAAAAAAAAGAAAGGCCCAATATCCCAGTGCTTCTGTTTGATTGTTAAAGCAATTTGTCTCAATTTACCAACACAGTCATAGGTGATATTCATTCAAAATATATCAGTTCAAAACCAGAGCAGTTAAAAAACCAGAGCAGATGAATGGAGTTAAACTGCTAGCCTTTAGCTACTCCAAATATATTGTCTGCCTTTTTCAGAACAAAAAGGAAAAGATGCATTAAAGACAGGAAAACATCGGTTTTCTGCTCTAATGGATTAAAAATTGCTGGGAACACAAAGAGGGGGGAAAGAGCATGCCAAGTCTGTGGGAAAGCAGTGGTTTGGTTTTATCTTGCCTCTTCATGAGATAGTTTCCAAATTTTCATCAGTTTTCATTATGCTGAGCTTGTTTTGTACATCACTGCTTTAATTCCCTCTTGCTGTTTAATTTTGCCATGAAATGAACGTTGTCCCACCTATATAAACAAAGGAAATAAGCAGAACTGAAAAGGCACATGGTAACCTACCTCCTTTGCCTTCCTTTCTCTCAGCTCAAAGTGGTTTTATTTTTTGTTTGTAGAGGAATGTGTTCAGGTTTTTGCATATGAAGCCTCAGGAGTTTTTAAGAACTGCTAATGGGCAAGTTAAAAATAAAACAGCAACCATTAAGACTTCAGGGAGTATTCTGTTTGCAAAGCTTTCCAGCATCTCGCTATATTTACTGGGAAGCTTATGATATTGTTGGGGCATAGTGAATGCTTTATTCCAAAAAGCTGGTATTTACTCATTGCCCTGCGCTGTGGAAGTGGTAATGAATGAGCAATCATAACTTCACATTCAAAGACATGGGGAGAAGTATCAGGAACAATCAGCTTCAAGAAACAAACTCCCATTTTCTTGCACATTTCCATAGCATTGGGGGGGAAAAAAAAAAAATTGCATTTCATTCTGTTAAAATCCCACTTTTCCCCATAAGCACAGCGCTGTCTGAGCCCATGGCATGGAGCATTCTATAGGGGACCCTGAAGTGCTCTGCAGAGCATGGCAGAAGGTGCCATGGTGACTCCTGCAGAGCTTGCCAAGATGGACTGGCACAGACCTGAGCAACTCACCTTGTCCCAGGTAGCCAACCCTTACATACTTGGAGTGTGCCCAAGGCTGACCTGAAACTTTAACTGTCCCCATAAATAATAGAAACATGTCACAATAATTATTTTTCTAAACATTGGGGAGGTTTCTTTTCTCCCGAAACACATAGAAGTTTTCATAAAACTAGTTATCTAGTTTTCCTTATGACAGTAAATCAGCTCATGCTTTCCTTATGACAGTAAATCAGCTCATGCTCAAATTAACTTTGAGAAGATCTGACTGACTGTTCCTAGAATATCTCCTATTTTACCTCAAATATATACATGAATGCAAGAATGAATTGTCCTTCCATTTCTATGTAGATAGCAACCAGGTAGGCTTCCACATTAGACAGTAAAGTTATAATGCTAGCAGAGCAATGGAGATAAGCTCATTCAACCCAACTCAAGTATTGTCATTTTCAATAACTTCTTTTACTCTGCACGAAGAAAATTATGTTGAAGTCTCAGAAAAATTAAGCAAAATTACAGTTGCATAATGAAGCTAAGCTCTTTATGGCTGGTAATAGAGGAACGGGAATTTAGAGTTTAGTAAAATCACGGTGGCTCAGAAATGTTGTGACAGAAAGAGGGCAATGCAGATACAATAACAGAACTTTCCATTCCATGACTTCATGTTTCCTGCGAGCAGATTGCAAGTTCTGGCACAATCTGCAGCAGCAAACATATCTATTTTTTAGTTTGCAATTATCAGAAAGATCAACAGTTCCTATTTTTATAGATTTTGTTGGAGGAATTAGGCCAAGTTGTTCAGAAGCTGATGCCTGAGTGTTTTTATAAATCGTATGCACATAGGGACATCTAGTCCTGGGCATCCTTTGCTCAGTAAGCAGCCTCATCCAAATTCTGACTGATGAGAAGACCCTCTCCAATAAGAAAGACCAGCTTAATGCAGCATGCAGCAATTCTATTACCAGTTTTGAGCTCCTCCACAAGCCAATGGCTCCTCTCCACCTTGGCCATCATGTGAGCAACCCATGGTGAAACCCAGACACAGAAACAAATGCTTCTGAAATTTGTGAGGTGATTTCATCCCTTCTGATTCCAAATGGACCTGGCAGGCCTAAATGGAGAGAGTAATGCTGGGCAATGAGATGTATGTAAGTTTGATACTGGAAAAGATTTGTGGGCTGTGAGTTTGCCTTGTGCATAACGTTGAAACACAACGGGGTGTGTGCTGAGTCATCTGCACGTAGCAGCTCTTTCATATACAAAGGGGAAAATGAAAACAAATGAAAGCATCCTTCAAAGGCGATATTTCTTCTTCAACATCACTGACTGCATGATGTGAGAAAGGGCTTCTGAGATATGTTCATGGAGAACAGCCGAAGCTTTGACACCAAACTTACATAGGTTATGCTGATTTTGATGCTGCAAGTGTAAAGGAAGCCATGTACTTTTATTGTTCTCTATTCTTTTTTTAAAATTAGTGATTCATTTTACAAATAAGCAAAACAGATGCATGGGAAAAGGTGTCCTGTAATGAATGCAGAAGTCTCTGTTATACATAACTTAGCAGAGCATTCGAAATGCTCTTTGGCTTTCCCTTTGTGTATTCTTGGCTCCTCAATGTCAGACATTTTTGGATTCAAAAAACAAAGCAAGTTCTTCTGTATTGCCTTGTTGCCACACTAGCAGTCTGATTGAAGCTTTTATATTTCTTACTTTTCCCTTAGCCTGTTCCTAGATGAAGCATGGTTTTAACAGTCTGGAGAATGCTTGGATTTGCACTGGATATGATCAATCCCCATCCCATTTGCTGGGCCTGCAACCGCATCCCATTCCTGTCCTTTTTTCTATGAGCATTACAGAGATGACCTAGAAACTGTCTTATCCTCCCTCCAAGCAGAGGGAACAATCAGTTACCATGAGCATAAAGAGCACAGATGGTTCAGTTCTTAACAACTTGAGAACTTTTATTTTTGATTTCATTTGGGCTAATGACAAAAAAGACAATTAACCTTTCATCACGAAAAGCTTTTCCCTAAATAGCTGTAGCACAGATAAAGTTCACTACGAGTAGGAGGAGGAAATCTGCTTCACCTCTTTTGGGCCAAAAAGCACATGTATTCCTTCTAATGCCTGATTTAGTGATTGGCAACCCTGCCCATGTCAGTGGGTTGGCTCAAGATGGGCTTTGAGGTCCCTTCAACCCAAGCCATCTTATCATTCTGTCAGTGCCATTGCAGTCGATGCCTGTGTTTTTTCTTGTGCTGTAGCCTTTAGATGGGCATAACTTTTGGTAACATGCTGTGGGTTTTTTTGAAAGGCATGGTGTGTTTCACATTACCCTGCCCTGACCAAAACACTGAGGTATCATAATGCTGGTTGTCATTACTCTTTGATTTCCTTCTTTGTGTTGGTTCAAACAATATTTGCTGCTTCTCAAAAGCAAGCTTCTTGTAGGAAATCTAAAACTCTGCTTTGAATTTCTGCTGAGCATAAAGTAATATTGGCTACAAATCAGCTTGGGGCTGGCAATACAATTTCTGTCCTATTCTCCCTGTGATTCCTCTTTCTCTGTGCCTCTGTCTGATCTCTGGCTGCAGCTGCTCCCAAGGATCTGCTTTGGAGGGTTAATTGTGGGCTCAGCTCAGCCTCTGCTACTTAAAGGAAGGCACCAGAAGTTCACCAGTGGGAAAAATTAGGAATGCTGATATAAATACCAGTGCCATCCAAATATGACAAGATATTTTGGAAATAGATTACTTGAGAGCAGAAGGTGGTTAAGCCCTGCATTATGCAGATAAGAACTGCTGCTTGCACTGAGCCCACCTCAAAGCATGTGAACTGGGAGAAAGTTTTGTCTAATGGGGAAAAAAAGCTGAAGCAATCAGTGCTGCAAAGTGCTGACTGGAAGAATAAACATTAAAGAGAGAAACCAGACCAGAAGGCAAAAGCAATCAGATTTGTAAAAGAGAGCAGATTCTGATTTTATCTTATGGAAATAAATGCAATAAAAGCTTTCTAACTGGAGTTGTATAGAGTTGCAAATTTTTTTATGCAATAGGAGGGAAATTGATGCCAGTGGTTGTTTTAATATTTTATGGAAATGCTTCAGCAAATAAATTGAAGTGTTTTTTTATTTGCAAACAGAAGGTAAATGGGAGAAGTGAAGCTTTTTTTTTCTTTTTTTCTTTTTTTTTTTTTTTCCCCTCCAAATATATTTATTCTATTAGACGACTTCACACTTTGGCTGCATAGTATTTGCAGATTGTGTTTTTTCAGACACCATTCTTAAATAGTATAACATGCTATGCTTGTCACTGAAAATCCAGGGCTGGAAGTGGTCCAGGCCAGAAGCCCCTCTCCCTTTTACCTCTGTGCTGGGCTCCATAGCCACCCAAACCTGTCCCAGCAGTCACCAAGAGGAGCCATGCCCATAGTGAGGCTATCAGTCTGAGTAATGGCCGCATTCTGTCCTGATGTTGCTAACATAAAGCCCGTGGAATAATAAAAGTGATGGTGAAACAGCACGTGCAGACATATACAGCTTTTCCTTTGAGAAGTGAGGGAGCCAGCACAATGCATTACAGCAGTCATTTCCTCTTATCTGATAGGGGAGGGGGAAATTAACCCAACTAAAAATAGTCAGGGCATTTTGCCCTATGGTCTCTCTTCATCCTATGGATCAATATGTCCTGAGCTTGCATCCCATACATAAATAGCTTTCATGGGCCAGATGACCTTGCTGAGGAATAGATGGATCCTTAATCAACAGACCCGTGGTACAGTAGTGTGAAGAGGGTGGAGGCCAATGTAGTT
Organism: Chrysolophus pictus; assembly: GCA_037305975.1. Classification (NCBI taxonomy): domain Eukaryota; kingdom Metazoa; phylum Chordata; class Aves; order Galliformes; family Phasianidae; genus Chrysolophus; species Chrysolophus pictus. The sequence continues at coordinate 4,980,864 of CM074582.1, forward strand.
TATAAATATCTGAATTCAATTAAATTCAAACCAAGATAAATCAGAAAATACTCTCCTAAAACCGCAGCTAAGACCTAATGGTGATGGAGAACATCTTGGTGTCACAGGAAAACCTTGATGATAGTAGCAGCATTTTACCTCAATTGAGCACTTCTTCTATTCGGTGATTATTGTCTTTTTGTCAAGGGGAGCAGTAGAAATATCGCTTTCTTTCCTAATTTGCTTCTGGCTGCAGCCTCGTATTTCTGTCATATGAAATATGAAATGCCTTTGTTATTTTAATGGGGAAGGAAGGTTTGCACAGTTTTTAGCCTTAAAGTAAGTAATAATTGAGGACATGGCTTTCTTTTTGGACAGTTGCAGTTCCTTCATCAGTAAAGTACCGGGCACAACGTGCCAGATGAGTCATCAGAGGAACATTGAAACTTACCTGTGTGATTTTGTACTTTGATAGTTTGGTTGTATGCTAGGAGAACTGTATTTATTTCTAACGATAAAAAGAAGAGGGATATTTACTTAGAGATTATGTTTCTAAAACGCACACTGCATCCTAAATTAATATGAATAATAACCGTTACATTATTTGTATTATTCCTTTTTAAACAAATTTCTTCATATCTTGGAAAACACTTTATCAATAACTTAATTCCAGAAGCTTGTGAGAATGGTAGTGCATGTGCACAATGTGCAGTGTGCATGTCCTGCAGGAAAAAAAAGGCTTTGTGCATTTTTCCTTCTTCTGCAATAGGGCACCAAGGTGACACAGCCAGCACTGAGGCAAGTAAAAGCATTTAGAGTGGAGAAGGCTTGAGTGCAATAAATACAAAAACTATGCCACGAGTAATTTCAGGCGAGCTCAGTTCTAAATTGTATCTTGATTATGACAGGACTGCTTTGTGAGAAAATGGAACTGATTGAAAGTGGATGATACACTTTGCACATTCATCCTGCACCAAAGCATTCTGCAGAAATGGTCCATGAATACACAGTTCCATGGATGCTCCAGCATCCAGCATCCATCCTGCTCTGGGTCGTCCTGATTTCCATGCTGCTGGCAAGTCGGTGGCTCTTTGTGATTCACAGTGCATGAGTCAGGCTGCCTGGGGAAACAGGGACTGGTAATTAACTCAGGACATGAGGACAGCCAAGCTCAGTCCAGTCTGATGGGCCTACTGTCGCACTTGATTTATTTGATTTTTTTGCCGTGATTAATATCAACTTTTATTAAAACTTCAATTTACAAATTTCATGTAAGTTTTAAGTAATGTTCAAGTTAACTGGATGAGGAATTAGAATTAGGTGAAATCCTTCCTGTCCTGAGTTATTCTTTGTCAGGGGAGTCACAAAGCTGAGGAAACATCCATGGAAGCAGAAAATGCAAATTGCTCAGCACGCAGCAAGTCCTGACACAAGCTGGGTGTTAATTTATTTAAAGCTCGTGATATTGTAATGAATTCAAGGTTTGCTTGGCTTTGAGGTGGAAATGGCGCATATATATCAGGGAGCAGTAGGATATAACATTCATCCAGTTAGCGTCACTGCGCCACAAGGGGTAAAGCCCAGGATATAGCCCATGCTGCTTCCCTTTCACACTTGGAAAGCAACAGCACAGCTTCTCTGAGGTAGAACCAAACCCTTGTAACACTGGAAGAGTCATTCTGCAGGTGAAACAGCACGTCTGGTGTCAGATGTACTATGTCTTTCCATTCAGGTGAATCACAAGTTCGGATGAGGACAGGTTGAGCCATTTAAGTTTTATAGCAATATAAATTATTGATAGAAATCACTTTTGGAATAGGGTGAATTACAATTGCCATGTTTAAACTGAACATTCAGGTGGCAGCTGATGGTTAAGTTTTGCGAGATGGTGATCAGTAGTAATAGTCACCAGTAATAATTTTATTTAAATTTCAACAATGTCCAGAGACTCCAATTAAGCTCAGAGCCAGCAGGGAAGCCTGCACAAGCACATGACAAGAGACCTTCACAGCTTCTCAGAGCAAGAGATAAGAATTGTTATTATTCTATTTTAGAGATTTAGAGAGATCAAGCAATTTGGGAAATGGCTCCTGGGAAGTCTAAGGCAGAGCTCTGCAGTGCTGTTGGTAAGCGAAGAAATCCAGTCGGTACTTCAATCACTGCAGTTTAGCTCCTGTGCTTTTTTAAGCCATGCTTTGTGCCTTTGCTTCTTGTAAATACTTGGTGTTAGAGTTCAACTCATGAAACACTGCAGTTTAAATTCTTTCACATTTTATTTCTCGTGGATGCAAAGTTCCATATGCATGAACATACTTGTAACCACTTTTCAAAGATAACTTCCTCTTATTTAATATCCCTGTGTTATGGCTTTTCTTCCAGTGTTATCTTTAGTACATCAATTTTGAATTTGTCTGCCTTCTGCTCATACAAGCAGAATTGGAAAATAATAAATATAGTATTAAATTATGCATAACACTGTAGTATCTTAACCGCTTTCATGTTGATCAAGTAAAAGGGAGAAAAACAATTTGGGTCTAAACAAGGACAGTGCTTTTACATTGGGGAGGTCACTGGACCACACTGTGCTCATTAGATACACAGCAGCCTCAGTAAGAAACACAAGCAATCCTCTAATGGTGAGGGTGAATATATCAGCTGATTTGTAAAATGTAAATGTTTCATGAGTTATGGGTTTTAAAGCTGATTTTGATTAATGAAATTCATTCTGCTTATTCCTTCAACAGTCAGCCTACAAGAATATAACCAACTAATTAGCTTGCTTAGGTAAAGTATTAGATCTGTCATTTGTTCAAAAATAGTGAAAAGAACAACAGCTCAGACCTGCTTAAGAAAGTAAGTGCAGGAAGAAACAAACTTTCCTGGGGTGAGTGACCCAGTTAGAAAAGCAGAGTAAATATATATAAAATTCTGCAAATGATTTTTCTAAGGCTTTTTAGTTCTAAACATAATGGCTATTTCAATCTCATACTCAAATTTTTTAAATAGGGAAATAAAAATGACATCTTTATACCTTTCAGACTGTTTGTGTGAAATCAGGGAAGGTTATGAATCTTCAGGTCAGTTTAACCATCACTAGGGTGGATGAGTTCCAAAAGTCCAAGGATCTTTCCTTATTTATTATTTTTGCTTGCATCTGTTTTTCACGTGCCTTAGTTTGATCAGTTCTGAATGTTGCACACGCTACAACATTTATAAATTGGGAACTAGTGCACTGGAGAAGACCCAAACAACTTGAACATACTGGGAGACATTAACAGAAATGTTACCACATGGTGACACTGTTTTGATGTTGATGATAGAATCATAGAATTGCCCAGGTTGGAAAAGACCTTCAAGATCACGAAGTCCAACCACAACCTAACCATACTATCCTAACTCTAACAACATCATGTCCCTGAGCACCACATCCCAAACGGGTTTTAAACACATATTCTCAAGGGAAAAGCACTAAAAAGGATATGATGGATGTGTGGCTTTTACCTTTCTTGAGTTTTTTTTTTTTCTTTCCTTTTTTTTTTTTCTTTCTTTCTGACTTTGCTATCTTATTGAAATAAAAATTCTAGTTTCTAAATGTGCTGAATTCCAACATAGTCCCTCACAGGATTACAGGATGTATGCACAAGGCTGCAAATTGCAAGTGATTAATAGCAGTGCCTGAACTGAATAACCATTCTTGTGCCGTTTGTGTTACATACCCTGAGGAATAAAAGCAAAGTGAGGCAGAATAATATCATATATTTTGTTTCTGTATCAATGTCCATCAAATGCAGCAGCTGTAGGACAAGATCCCTTTGAAAGAGCTTCAAGATGACAAAACATAGGGATAAGGAAACAGAGTGGCCGAGACCATCTTGGGAAGAGAAATGAAGACTTATTGGGCTCCCTCCCAAGTTTAGTTTTCTAAAGGAGTGTTGGATTTTTCATTTGTAAATCATGGCAATGCCTTCTCAGCCAGAGCTTCTAACAAAGTCTGGGATTACGTGAGACCTAACACATGCATTTTGCTGTTAATATGATCATTTCCCGAACAATGATGATGCTGTTAAAATTAATTCAGAAGGATTGCATTTCATCTCATATTTATTTGTCCACTAATGATGAGTATAATGATGAGTAAATGATGATTTACCTGTTTCAGTCTATCACTCTTTGTTTAATTGTTTTGTAGTTATGTTTACTTCCAATACTGACTGCTGATACTGAGAGCCAATAACATTCCCAAGGCAAGTTCTGGAATGATAGCAACTTTTTTTGAAGCCTTGGTGAAATTGTTCCTTCCTGGTCTTGCAAATTAAAATATGTGGATACAACTTGTCCAAATGTAAAAGCTCAGCTTAGTGTGTTAAGTCCCTGCATCTGACTGGCTGCAGAGTGAGGCTTCTGTCATTCATTAACCACAAGATTTTGTCCGTCAAGAAATTTCTCTATTCCATTTTGCATCATCTGAAAAGTCATCCAGATTTTTTTGAAGCATATCTTTCCTCTTTGTTAATATTTCCTTTCTTTCAGATGTATTTCAGGTTTATCTTTTTTTCTTCTGGCCTCCAGTTTCCCATTAGTTCTCACAATAACATCCTTTGATAGTTCTTTACTGGCATCACCAATATCACCCTGGTTGTAGATTAGCTGTTTCCCTGAGGAAATGCATTAATTCTTCCTGGAAGAAAAGGAACTAGGAAAAAGTTATATATGTCTGTTATATTTGTTCAGTAATCTAAATTATCTGCTTCAGTGCACACGTAGACAATAAAGCAGAGCAGTCACAGGTATACCTGTTTTATTTCACATTTTTTCCATTATTGCACATCTTGATCATTTCTCTCAGTGAGAAACTTTGGCAAAAATAAAAGTCACACAAAATCCCTTCATTTCTCCAGCTTGTGCAATCAGAAAGATTTGATACATAAACACCATTTCATCCTGAAACGGTGCTAATCCACATATTATTAATTTCAGTGTTTCCTCAATCCTACTTAAGATGACTTTGGTAAAGATCCTCTGGCTGTTATTCAACACATTTATCCTGCTAATATTTTCATGATTATCCCATTCTCTCTTTTTCGGATGCGAATTAGGATTTATTCTTCCACTGCTCTGGAACCTTCTCACCCTTTCAAATATCCCAGGAGGATCTCTCATAATTCAGCTACTGTTCCTTTGCAGCTCTGGCTGTGAAAGCTCAGGCAAAGCTGCTTAGCAAATAAGTGAGCTCACTTCAGAAAAAATTGCTAGATTCACCAGGCTTTTATGTTTGACATATCAGTACCACATGTCGTTTTACTGGGGTTTCCAATTGCTTCACTCTCTCGTAGCATCTGCGTCAGCAAAAATGAGTTGTCAACCAAAAAGTGACATAAGCTGTATATCTTGCCCTGTGCTTTCTATCGATGTATTTGTGAAGTCTTTTTGCACGTTCCTTTTTTTATTTCCTGAGATGCTTTTAGCACTTATCCTGTTTAATACCCTCTGTGTATTCAGAACACAACAACCGTACATCAGAAGAGGTTTATAACTAAGGCCAGTAAGTAAAACGTTGCCATCTTTTTGCAGTACAGTAGCAAACCCCTGGAGCAGGACAGTCCATAGTGGTCCATAGGAAGTCAATAGTGAGGATGAGAGTGGGAGAAATTCTGATCCTATTCCGAGCTTTCCATAATGATATTGTAAAGCCTTTGGCAATTGCCCCAGTAACCTACAGCATTTTGGCTCTTCTCGTGGTCAAACAATGCAACAGATGCTGTCTGCAGTATCTTCCCACGCAGATGCAAAAGTGAAGGAATCCCAAGTATGTCTATGGAGGCACAGAAAAACTAAGGCCAACATAAAAATGGAATCCTAGCCATCGTGCCTCAGTTAGTGGAGGGCCCATCAGAAATGTTGGAATGAAAAAGCAGGGAGAGGCCATAATTAGTTCATGTTGCTGGTTCATCACTAAATTTGCTAACCACATTCATCATCGGGATACGTGTATTTTAAAATATGGACAAATGCTTTTTGCTGTGACGCTGTTAGACCATTTACAAAAGTCAGAATGGCTGTACATTCTGTTAATGTGTTACTGGAATAAAATCATGCTGCACATTTAGTGCTGGATTACGTGGAGAGCAGCCAATACTTGTAGCATTGATTACAAGGTCTATGCCTAAGTAGTTCTCTTCCTGATTTATGAGCAATGCATTATCATTCATTGAGTGACAGAGTAAGCCACTAGATTTGTTAATTGGGCAGTAAACCACATTTTCATCCTCACGTTACAACATTTTTCATTGAAAAGAGACATATCTAACATTTAATGAAATGTTTAAATAAATAAATGAATGCAGAATTGTTGAATGGAGAGCCTTTGCTTGTTTCAGCAGAAAGGAGTAGTGTATAGTGTGTTTATTAATTAGTCTGGCAAAACATAATTAAAGGGCTGTAAACTCTGAGGAAGTTAACCAGCCTTGTAATAAATACCAATTGATGAGAACAGTAGGTCAGGTAGTATTCGCTACAGAGATAACCTGTATGCAGAACCTCATTTTTAGTGTGGGACAATAGTAATAAGTTATCATCATGACAAATACAGCTTACCTTGCAGATTCAAAGGCAGATTGCAATGTTTTCACAAGTTTATGTAGTTTTTTATCTCCTAGCAACTGTATGCCATTTACATATTTTACCACGTCGACCATCTTAAAGAGATTCTCTGATGACTGTTGTCAGAAAAAAGTCATTACAGTGTAGTTCCTGGAAGACTTGTTTTTATGACTGTAGCCAGTGTGCTTATGGGAAGCTCTGAAGCTACATAAAGGATTTTGCTATAGGAATTTGATGTTGAAAGCACTTTTGAGTTATTTTGCAGTGCTTACAAAACCATTCGGATCTAAGTTCAAGAACTGGTGTGGCTCCTGCCTACATCAGTCTGAGATGCATTGGTATAAAAAGAGCAGAATTTTCTTCCTTAGGGATTTTCTTTATTAGTTTACCAGCAGAGATCTGCTCATTAATTATGTGATGGCTTGTGCAACAGTGCGGCCTTGTTCATCGCACAGGATTGCTTTCCTCATTTCCAACTTGACCCTCCTGGTGCAACTCCATGTGGTTCCCCTGGGCCCTGTGGCTGTCACCATAGAGCACATCTCCCTATGAGGCACTGCACTGCTATAAAACTTCCCCTCAGCCTGTCTGCTCTGGGCCCCACAAACCCAGGGACCTCAGCTGCTTCTCGTACACCTCACCTTCTCTCTGGACCCTTCCTCATCTTCATAGCCTTCCTTCAGACACTCCTGAATAGTTTTATGTGCTTCTGATATTTCAGTGCTCCAAACTGCACCCAGAGATTGAGGGTGTCAATTCAGAAGATCAAGGAAAAAAAAACTACAAATAGAGGATCTAGGTGCAGATTTGATCCAAAACACACGAAGGAACTGAAAGTTTGTTGCTGTGTCATCCTTCCTTGAAGCTGGAAAGCAGAAAGCTTCCTTACGTGACTTGAGCTTCTGTGGTGAAATAATAAGGGCAGAATAGGCCCTCTTCGAATGCAGCATATGGAAAATCATTTGAGCTCATTTGAGCCTCATCAGCTGAGCCTGCAAAATCAAAAGCACTCAGCTCAGTTAGAGATAAATCTGACAGGAGCTGAACTCACTGGCTAAAGATCTCATTCAGTCACAAAGTGCAGCATTAGGGAATTTAGCAACAGATCTTAAGTTTGCGGAAGTTTGAAAACAGAAGAGTAAAGATGCTGATAGCAAAACTGATCTCCAGCTGGCATTGCTTGCAGACAGCCAAGAGAATCACACTCTGAGTTCAGCTTCACATTTGAACTCTGTGCTTTTCGGGTTGGAAAAGACCTTCAAGATCACCCAGTCCAACCATTAACCATTCATGATGTAAAGCCATGCAGACCTGAGGAAAAATGCCCCATGACAAACCACTGGTACAACCCAACAAGGATCTCTGCCCTGTAACTTAACCATGGGCCTAGGACAGTAGTATTGTACCCATCTCTGTGATTAGGAGTTTAGTTGTGGTTGCTGCAGATCACTGTTTGGTCCCACTCATTTTCTATCAATGTAATTGATGGTGTGCTCATCTCTCATTCCCAGCAATTTTGTGTAATCATGTGTAACACCCATCCAGAGCAGTGGCTTTCTTTGTGAAATTTGTGTGATGAGACAGACTTCATGCAAGCTGTACAAAATTACCACTTATGGAACTGCACAATCTTTTCTAGGATGCCATAAAGTGTCATTATTTACCCTAGAAAGAGAATGCCTAAACAGATCGGTCTCTCATCAGATGCCATTGCTCAGGGATCTGAAAAATGTGGAGATGCCTGAGATTAAATCATCCATATGCCTGAAACGGCATAAGAAATTAGTTTCTTGAGCTATTTTTATGTTTTTCTAGCTTACAGCTAAATCATGTATTATGGTGAATCATTAACTACTGACTTTTATAGCTAATCCTTATATAGCCCGTTTTTAGCTCAGATGATATTTTTGAAATACAAATTTTCATCGGCTACAAACATGCATCAAACAATGCAATTATTTCGTTTCCACATGTCTTCAAGTTCAGCCTTTCTCTGGTGAAAATACAGAGACTGACCTTTATTTATTGCGTGCTTTCTACTGTTCTTTAATTCCTTCAATGACCTCACCTTCATGGGGAGTGATTTTCCCTTCATTTGGGAGAGATGCACAAGTCAATTCTTGATACACATAAAATCCCAGCCGATTTGCTGCACGGACCTGAAATAGCCTACATCTGCCATAGCAGCACTCCACATTCACTCTGTCACCGGGGAGGGGACAAATCAGTTCAAGCTGATTCCAGTCAGGATAAGATTTGGAGATACATTCCTGTTTGCTTGTTATATTTCAATTGGAAACAAGTCAGACCTTTAAACTTGAACGTAGGTTCTTCTGCAATTTCTTTGTACAGAAATGTGGATAATCAAATCTTTTTCTTACCAGAGATGATGTAATTTTATGCTTTGGTTTATTCTAAAGCATTTGATTTCTTGTTCTCCCAAGTCGTGACGAGTCCTCCTGGAATTTAATAAGGCAGTGGCCAACATCTCCATTAGAGTTTTCTGTAGAGAAATGGAAAAAAAAAAAAGTTAAAAAATGAAAGAAATTCAGCCAGCAAGAGTTGCTTGATGAAACCTGGGGCTCCTAGGTTTTTTAGCACCTGATGGCAGTGACAAAGTACGGATAAAACTGAGGCTGTAAATAGACAAGTATGTGAGTTAAGCTACATCTGTGTGTAAACTGAAAATGTGGGGAGCTGCAGGAGTCACCACATTAGGTCCATGGGAGATGGGATTTGCTTGTGCTGCCAGCTGGGGAGGTGAAAGACTGGAGATGGAGCATCCTGCTGAGAGCTGTTCTTCTGCACAGTGCACTGAAATGATTAGTTAAAGAAAATACGAGAGCAGTGATGGAGCACAGAAGGAACGAGTCCCAAAGAGGTTGCATCTTTCCCCAGGTGTAAACCACAAGTGCTCTCCTCTCATGGTTATCTTGCAAAATCCTAACATGCAAGAGTTTTAAAGAACTGTTGCTCCAAAAATAATGTCTCCTATGTATTCCCATGGAAATGACAGAAAGGTTTAACTTCTACTGCCATTCCACAAACGTCCACCTCTGACATTGCGGGCAAGCATCATAAAATAAAAGGCATTACTTTCGAAGCAGCCCTCCTAATTTTTGATCCAGAACACTTCAGACAGTTATCTGTATCCTGTTTAAATTTCTCTTTTTAATCCACTTTCCAGGCAGAAAAGGATCAATACAAGTATGCTGAAGTACAGTTGTTTTTTATCACTCCTTACTCAAGGATCTCTCAGCAATAATCACAACTTAGTTTATTCTACACTGTATTAAGAAATGCTTCACAGTGTTTTACTTTTAACAACAGTGAAAAGACCCTGTGGCAGTACAGACAGGTACACTTTCATATTGAATGACTTGATTTAGATTGACAAATTGAGACGCTTTGGTTAAACTTCAGCAGTCTGAAATGAAATTACTTGTTTCAAATTTTCAAGGAAATGGTGGCATAAAATCAAACTCTACTTAAACTTTATTTACCTGGAAACTTTATGAGCAGAGCATTCAGATGAATTTCTAGGGTTTGCTTGTAGGGATTGTTTAGGATTAGCTTACATTTGTATGTACGCGATACTCTTTGTACCTCCTTCTCTGTGTTATGGGCTGCTGCCAGGTGTCCAGGGAACCAATGGTTGGATGCAGCTGAACTGCAGAACCCTTATAAAACAAAGGAAATGGGCAGTGGCTGGATGTGGCCAGGTGCTGACTCACTGCTGCTGCTGCAGGGAGGGAATTCTGGAAGTGGAGGGTAGGATTTTTCCCAGGTAACTAGTGATAGGGTAAGAGGTAATGGTCTTAAATTGTGCCAGGGGAGGTTTAGGTTGGATGTTAGGAAAAATTTCTTCTTAGAAAGAGTGGTCAGGTGTTGGAACAGGCTGCCCAGGGAGGTGGTGGAGTCACCATCCCTGGAGGTGTTCAAGAAGAGGGTAAATGTCGCACTGAGGGATGTGGTTTAACGAGCGTACTCAGGATGGATTGATAGTTGGACTTGAGGATCTCAGTGGTCTCTTCCAACCTTAATGGTTCTGTGATCCTGTGACTGCTCCCACTGTAGGCATCCAGCTGAGAGATGCTCTCAGGGCTTGCTGGGCCACTTCACAAAAGAGTTATGCTCCAAACTGTGAAAAATGGTCTTGTGTTGAAGTTCTGTGTTTTAATCCTGATGAAGAAAGAATGGTTAGAGCTTAATTTAAAGATAAGCATCGCCGTAAGCACTTGTCGTACCTGGTAAGGGTGAGGCAGGCAATTTGTCCTCATCCGTGGATGCAGCAGGCAGGCTGGTGCTGTGCTGCAGTAGCCTGTGGGTAATGATGCTTTCAGTGAGAGAATGGAACATTTTTGAATTTTTCACAGCTCTTCTTTTTGTTCTTTGTGGATAGGAAAACAATTTGACTTCTAAAGCTCTCTGATGCAGCTCTAGGATAGGCAGCACACACCGAGTGCATTTTCTCACGGGGAGGGGTAGACGATGAGGGTAAATTTGTAAATAAACAGAAGATTTATTCACAGGAATTGGTGCCTTTCCTGCAAACTAAAGGCGTCCTTTTAATAAACACCACCAGCTCCCCCATCCCCTGCAGCCTCAGGGTGTGCACCCACAGGGACAAGCATGGGGAGCGTGTTCCCTCTGCCTTGGATCTCTCACAAGCGTTCCTGTGTGTGCCTTCCGCGGGAACTGAAGTCTCATTTTGTGCTCCCATGAATTTAAATCCAGGTCACAGCGATGTTAAATAGCAAATGACACATTTACTGTGCCACCCAGCTGCCTTCTGTAATGCAGCAGGAATGCTTTCTGAGCAGGGACAGTATGCCAATATTAACTTACATACAGGTTGTTTTGTTGTGGATGCTAATGTTCGAAAAAAAAAAAAAAAAAAAGGAAAGGGAGGATGTTGCTTACATTTAAATAGCTGCTTATTCCCTGCACCGTCTCTCCCTGGAGTGTTACTGTCTCTTTCCTGACTGAAGAATTCCTAAATCATTAGTTCCTCTCAGTTCAGGCCTTTACATTTGTGTTTATTATAGCAAAGAAATGATTCCATTTTCCAGGTCACCAGAAGTGAAGATGATGCTGTCAATATGCTGTTCCAACTCTTGTGTTTAGTTAAAAACCTGAATTACCTCTTTGGTTTACGACGCTATCTGTAATATTCTCCTTTTGTAAAAGCACATATTTTATTTCTCGGGGAGGAAAGGGCCTTGTCAGAGACTGCTGCATTATTTCAGCCTTAGTAGCAAATAATAAAGTTGGACACCTGCATTCTGTACAAAAAGGCTTTTATCAGGCAGATGGAGAATGTGTTCCAGTGCATCAAAAAAGCTCATTGCAAGATAGAAAGGATGGGGATGTGGAGGTATTCGCTGCACAGATGTCCTTTCAGTAACAGCGTTATAAAACATATAACCAAACAGCAGTTAAATTGACTTTTGTCCAATAGATGGAGACAAAAAAACGTTTTCCTTCATTATACATTTCTGTACTGAGCAGGTCCATTTACCTGCCATTCCTTATCTGGCAGCAGGTCTCCTTGGAGCAGGTAGATTGATCTTTTTTTTTTTTTTCCCCAATGTATATCATGAGATGAAGGATTTAGCTTTACTGAGCACTTCCCTCATAAACAAAGGTTTGTTTTCTCTGAGTTCATGCCTTAAGAAATAATGCTCTGAAACAGCTTTTAAGGATCAAGATCTGAAGTCTGATTCATTTATTTTAGCCTCAGCCAGACGCTTGCTGAAATTCAAGCATGGCAGATGCAATATTGCTGGCATTAGGAAATGTTCCTCAAACCCCAATACTCTGAACACAGTGGAAATCAGTGCCTGAGATCTGCAGAAGCAAGTCAACCAGAAGAGGCAGAAGTTGCCCTGAGAATGCCACAGTCATCATTACCAACCCCAGCAGTGTGTCTGAGCCTCGGGGTCTACTGAGGAAGGGATGGACGTAGCTCCTGGGAGACCTCATTGTGGCCTTCCAGTATTTGAAGGGAGCACATAAACAGGAGGGGGAACAGCTGTTTACATGGGTGGTGAGGCACTGGAACAGGTTGCCCAAGGAGGTTGTGGATGCTCCATCCCTGGAGGCATTCAAGGCCAGGCTGGATGTGGCTCTGGGCAGCCTGGTCTGCTGGTTGGTGACCCTGCACATAGCAGGGGGGTTGAAACTAGATGATCATTGTGGTCCTTTTCAAACCAAGCCATTCTATGACATACTGGATGCTGACCCATTCATGGCAGGACTGTAAAGAAGTGCTAGTTCCAGTCTCAGCACAGAGAGTGTTTTTCCATAGTTTGTTATCCTGTGCATTGCATTTCACTGAATGAGGGAAACGTGGACATTAATTAGTCTTGGCTGCGGGTTTTTTCTCTGCTCATTTGCAGTGTTTCCAATTTAAAAAGCAAATCATCCCGATGAGCTCTCGTATTGCAGCTTATTCTGCATCTCTCCACCTTCTACTCCAGAGTCTCCAAATCTCTCTGTTGGAAATTCCTTTTTTTCAGACCCTTGGTGCACAGGTTAACCTGTTTCTTCTTCCTTATGTGTTCTAATTGCCGCATTTATAAAGCACACATTTGCTCCCAAAACCTTGTTGAGTTCTGACACTGCTGTCTTATAAATCTAATATAGATAAATGTGTTCTAAGAAAAAAAAAAAAACAACAACTAAACAAACCCCAGTGGTGTTCTGCCATCTGTTGATTCTGTTTTGATATGCCGTAGTGAACAAAATGCGTATTTCTGATCTGTGAATCCAAACACAATTTCAGTCTCGCTCTGATTTCGTTAAAGCACAAACTACTATGTTTAATTTATAAATGGCTTCTTATGTATTCTGCTTGTATCTGGTGAACATAATTAACGTTTTCTTGCAAAAACCTGTGCCTATAAACATCAAGGCCACGACATAATATTAATTAAAAAGATGATGGCGATTGCTGATTCCTTAAATATATAAACAGCTTTCAAAAAATGTTTGATAAATGTTCACATTCCCTCTCTAATCAGTATAAAAATGTATTTATTTTGTATTTATTAGGAGAGTGAAATGAGAATACTGTAGTAGTATTTAAATATCAAAGCAGGATCAAATGAGGGAGGCCTGGAGTGTCTGCATGGTGCGGAACAGCCCTTCACATGCATGCAGCTCATTCCTGTCCTGGAGGAAGTGTGCAAGGACCTCACATCAACATGTACTTTCTGGCTGAGGGCTAAGGCAGGCTGACACCTACAGCCTTTCACTAATATTTATGTCATTGCAAAAAACACTCAATTGCCCTTGAAGTCATTTCTGTGTTTGGTGTCATTAGAAATATTCTTTAAACTTTGAAATACCTGTAGAAATTCACTGGGCAGCTGATTTCCCTCTTGCTTCTCGTCTTGAGGTTTAAATACAGAGATCCAGTCTTGAAAACTGACATACAAACGAGCGACAAAACTTGCTGTATTTACAAAACACGTGCTTTCTCAAACACCGCTGTGGTTTAATCACCCACTTAGTATTGATCTTCTTGGGCTTTGGTGGTGCAGCAACACTTTTCTGCTCGCAGGGCTGAATTTCCCTCTTTCCTCAGCAGTGAGTAGTTGTAATTTTTTTCCTTCTTTTCTTGTCTCGATGCATATCCCCGAGACCTTTTTTTTCTGGCATGCACAAATAATGTTTTTCTTCATCTGAGAGAGAAGTTAGTGTGAAATATTCATAGAATAAAACACTTAAGAAGATGTTAAAGGACAAATTGAATTTAGTTCCGGTCCCAACCTTTCTACCAATTCATTTATAATCCCATAAAGGTGAAATTCCTCTGGGATTTAACAGAACTGTGACTCAGAAATAACATAATTAACTTCAAAAATGGTTGAACTAACCATGTCGAGTATGAAGCTGCTCATAATCTAGCCCTAAGTATATTAGGATTTTATTTGAAAATACATACTACTGTGAGTAAACATGACAGGCTGGGCTTCAGCAGTGCTCAGTTTTGTCTCATTCTCCGCTGCACCCTGCACCCAATTTCCTTTGTTTTCTTATGCCAAACAATTTGGCCACGAGCAATCCCTGATCAACTGGGGATTCAATTTGGCCAAGAAAATTAATTTTTACTGGGAGTTTGGGTTTACTTGAGCCTACTAAAGAAAGGGCAGTGCCATATTTCACCTTGATTAAGGAAAAAAAAATAGTCTGGAATTCTGCAATTACACCAAAAGTGGCACTATGATTTATTGTATCAAACCTTTCCATCTTACAGCACCACAAAGGGCAGTGACAAAACAAGGCTGCTGCGTGAGATGGAGAAAGAAACCATCAGTGTGATAGAACGCCAGGAATGTAATTTTTAATTTTCAGTGCCCTTGCTTTTGTGGCAGTGAGCCATTTCCTTAGTTTTTAAAAAATCTTGTATTCAGTGCTTGCTTTAAAAGAGGCACATTGAACTTCGTGGAGAAGTGGATTCAGGGCTGGAAGTGTAGTGAGGAGGGTGTGAGAAAAGTAATTTGCAAACTTTTTTTTTGAAAAACCTTACTCTGATGTGATTCACAGAACTCACATTTGTCTATGGCAAAAGGTGGGAAGAGGTTGCTTAGGAAAATGTGCTGTTGCCATTCCCCTATAATGTCATGCAAATTGCTTCTAATTCTTCAAGTTTGTGCAATTAGAAAGCAAAAAGAATGCCAGACTCCTGAGCTGCTGATTTTTAGTAAATAAGAGTAAGAAGAGTCATAGAATCATATCATAGAATTATATCATAGAATGGCCTGAGTTGAAAAGGACCACAATAATTATCTACTTTCAACCCCCCTGCTATGTGCAGGTCACCAACCAGCAGACCAGGCTGCCCAGATCCACATCCGGCCTGGCCTTGGATGCCTCCAGGGATGGAGCATCCACAACCTCCTTGGGCAACCTGTTCCAGTGTGTCACCACCCTCCACCGTCATGGAAATAAATATCAAATATCCAGAAGTCTTAAAGATTGGTGCATGCAGCATAGAATATTGAGTTTCTTCTGAATTGACTTGCTCAATTGTTCTGAAGTCTATTACTAGTAGAATTCTAATAGAATGTTAGTAGCACTTTATAAAGACTTACAGAAGACTTTTGATTATCAAACACACAACCCATTTTTATTATTTTTGTCCATCCCACCCAGTAAATATGATTATTGTTAATCTTATGCAACTGTCTTGAGTTGGATAGCAATTCATTTCTCATATTCCCTCTTCTAATCTCCTGAAGTGCTTTGCGAAGTGGCAGCTTCACGTGCTGGACAATGAAATGCTGAAAGCATATGTGCAAAAGATCACCAAGGTTAATCATGGTCCTTAGCTGGCTGCAGGGATCTTTGATGCAGCTGGCAATATTCAACCAAGTTTGCAAATGCCATTGTTCCTGCAGGTTGGGTTCAGAAGGTGCAGTTCAGAAAGACTGAAACTAGTCAATTAAACCAATTGTTCTGTAGAAGCAAGCAAAGTGCTAGAAAATCCTGTTTCAGCAAGGAAATACTCCAGCTTTGTTATTCTGGTGTGATGCTGTTATGAAGAGCCCTCAATAGGACTATAAATTTGTTACGTTAATGTTTATCTCATGACCTGCAGTGTGTGTGCGGACTATTATCTGAAACAATTTCCATGCTCTTTTCTTGCACATTCATGGCTTCACTTCCCCTAATCTCTTTTTACATGAGGTCACAATTTCATACGGGCCGAGGTGATCCAGATAAATTAAAACAAGCGTCTGTGCAGACAGTGTTATTTCAGTTTATATGACATATTCTGCTCTACCACAGATTGCCTGTGGTGCAGAAATCTGTTTCTCATGGTAACGAGTTCTTGTGTCCAAGACTTTAATCTTTTTTTTTTTATTTTTTAAATTGATTTAAACCACAGTTGAAACATTGGTTTATAAGGTTTACAAAGTCTTTGCGCGAGTTTAGCTAGATTAATTTAAAATCATGCTAAGTCAAATAACAACTTGTGGTAGATAAGCTCTTATTCTTTTCCTATCTTTCTTGTTCACATGTCTCTTGTTCTTATAATCTCCTATGACTATGTATATTACATGACACATTTTGGTATAATTTAACAGTAAGAACTTTTGAACTTTTTCCCCAGCAGGAGATGGGCAGGTTTTGGAAGAAGATATCCGCAGCTCACTGTCATAACAATTGTGCTGATTATAGCACCTAAACCCCATGGAAAGTAACCACCTGCAAGTCGGCTAAATGGCTAGGAAACATCTCTGTCTTTGACACCCAAAATGCAGGCACTAAATTTTGTTCTTGTAGCTGGGTGCAACTCGATTGACTTGAGTAATACCACATTGGACAATGAAAATGAATTTGCTCCTTATCTGCGTTGTCACTAAACTCTGCAATTATGAGTATAAACTTGGCATACAAAGCTGACATTTCCGGGGATATTTGCATACATATTTTTACCAAGTCAGTGCATGGGGTGATGGGTAGAATGTGGCTGAGACACAGATGATTCTTTAATCTCCTATACAGTGACAATAAACTGATGGATATGGACTCACTGTGAACTGAGCCTATCTGATTTTTCGTTTAGCTTTAAAAGGAGGTAATTCTGGAACAAATCTTACCCTGAGAAAGTTGTGGATAGTGATATCAGTGCTGAATAGGGCTAATCACATTGCCTTTTCTACAGAAAAGAGGCTTTTGTTTTGCCAAGAATGAGGTCTGTCTCAGCACTGCACATGGAGTATTTACTGGGACATCTTGGGATGCCCTCCGGCTGGGTTCAAGCATACCCAGGAGGCGCTTTGTGGGTTTGAGATAGGTACTGTACAGCGTATGAGAACTGAGGAGTGAAATTAGACAATAGCATGGATTATTGAAGAAATGTGTGGGAAAATTATAATGGAAGATCAAATGGGTAAGATCAGTAATCCTTTGTTCCATTAATTGAATGTTAGAAATAAGTGGGATGGGTTAGCATCCCTGAATTAGCAACCTAGTATTTATGAGCTAGAAACAGACTGTGATGCCCCTAACTAAAATGAATACAGCAGTGTCACCCATGATCTTGAATTTAAACACTGTTGTTAAGGATGACAGTGTCCCAGAATGTCCTTTCACATGTCTGTAGGTTAATACGGAGAAAGAAGAAAAAAGAGTTCAGAAAGAGTCAGTGGAAGGAATCATACAAAAACAACGAAACTTCTCAAAATTTCCCAGGTAGTGACTCAACTTCAGAGCTTTTTTTATGGGATTCAATATGAGGCTGGCTTAAATGTCAGTGTCACCCTGCAGCCAGTGTGTCTCATCTGCTGTGCCAACTGGGACCGGATCAATGAAACCAATGAACCCTGGGGAGTGATTGACTCCACTTTCTACTTTGTGGCATTGCAGATTCCTCCTGCATGCACTGGGTCTCCAGCAGCAATGGGATTTTAGAAGCTGGCCAATAGTGAGCATATTGGCGTGGTCATCTGAAGTTCTTGGATTGGCTCTTTCTTGCCATGACCTCAGACAGTTGTGCTATTTTTGAGTTTATAATCTGTTAACTCCAGCTTAATGAAGTTGAGCAAGTGGAAGGTCCCATCTAAATAATGTGATAATATGCCTGTATGAAATGACTGCTATCTAACTGGAAGAAATAACAGAAGTGATTAAATTAAATTCGATACACACATTAGCCACTGAACTACACAGCAGTAAAGGAAGAAAAGTGGTCGAAAACATTGTCTCTTTTCCTACCGTAGCTTTATAATTATATCTTTAGGGAAATGTCACAGCTCAGCATTTAATGATCTGCCCTCAGACACATTTATGATGAAATTTTCAGGAAAGTAAAGAGTTGACAGTAAAGTAAAAAGTTGACATGAAAAAAAAAAAAAAAAGCAATCATTGAGTAGTTTGGCAATCGTGTGCTGAGACGAACATTGATCTGTGTATTTACATATAATGTTAATTTAATAATTCTAATCTTTTTCTCTCAAGAATATCCACAACAAAGTTGTGATCTCACAGTAGATGTTAGGAAAAACAGAGCATAAATGTTGGACAATGTCAGTCTGTCATTGCCTCACAGCAGATTTTTATTGTTTGAAAGAGCACAGCTGGCCAATTCAGTGACTGAATGTTTCCATGAGGGATGGCTACAGCAAAGCCCAGCCCCTTTGCAACATTAAACTGCGGGTTTCTGGAAAAAAAGGGAGACATTTGCAGTTTAGAAAACAGTGACATGAAGTATTTGCGCTGATTCAACAGATGCATGGAGTAAACAAATGGAAAAATTAGAAAAGTAATTTTCCTACTGCCAAGATGTACATCCAAGTGAGATATCCTCTGTAGCTGTAGCTGATACAGATATGTAGATGTGACTGTCAGTTTTGAGGCACAAACTAAAAATCTGTAGCAAGGCTAACTGTTAAGCACCCAGCATGAGTATCTTCAAACTTAAATACAACGTGATTTCCCAAATGGACAAGAAATAGTCAAAAATGACTGGGGTAACTGTCCATCTCTTGGAGCACATTAGATGTCCTAACAGCTTCTGAGATGTAGGAAAAGATCAAGTACTCTTAAGAAGAGGACAGACTTTAACAGACCTGTGAGTGTGTTTATTTGACTGACTGAAACACTCAATAAAAGTTGAAGAAGTCTCTAATTAAATTATATGCACTGCTAACCTAACGAGAGAATTCCAAGTGCAACACCTACATGTTTGGCATATGTCGTGGCTGTTTGTCACTTACATTTGTCTCAACGTAGGCAATGCAAATAGGTAAATCGTGTCGATTTCTCCTTACAGCCAACATCAGAGCACTGTGTACTATTATGTATTTTTTATTTTGGTAGTTTTTAAAGTGGTAGATCCTACTGACCTCACCATGGACTTTGACCTCACAACGTAGCACTTCTGTACTCATGAAAGTGGCAGAAGAAAACTTTATTCTCTCAGGCTCTGCTGCAGCGGACCAACAGAACAGCCTTTCATCGCTGATGGGTTTTGCAAAATAGAAAATCACCAAAAAAGCTGCTTTAATTTCAGGCTCCATTAGACACCATGTTTGCCAAATGGAAGATGACCAAATTGGTTGGAAATCTTGTCCTGAGACCTGTATGTTGGTATTAAAACTCAGGAAGAGTGTGTAATGATGAAAAAAATCACATAATGTATCATCTGAAATATTTATTTCAAAATCACTTTGCATCTTTTAAATTTTTTTCTCATAGAAGTTTGAAGTAATTACTCTGGGAGTGGTGATTACAGAACTGTAATATCAGCCTGGGGTTTCTAGTATCACGTTGTTGAGATCAATATTTGAATGACTCGAAGATAATTGGAACATATATATGTATATAAAAACAACTGTAATTAAACTTTCTTTGCATTTCTTTCTCCTTTTAAAATACTTCAAATACATGTGTAGCCGTATATGATTTAAACTCTAATTAGAGAAAGAAAATACTATGATTAGTAAAGAGTAGCGTTGATTTTAATTCAGCCCATTATTTTTACTACGATGATTAGTTTGAGTGGCAAGATGTATTCCTCACTCTGCATACTGAAGTGCTTGTTTTCATGCAGCGCTTTCCCCCAGCAAGCTATATGTTGAAGTCTTATCAGATCCACTGCTGTTGGTGATGCTGATCCATTTTTCTTGTATGGTATCACCAGGGGCTGCCCAGGAATTGAGAACCCATTCCTGTTGAATAGTTTGAATGAAATGTTATACATTATAGTTGCGTTTCAGTAGTTAAGTCCTACTCGAGATTTTAAGGTCAGGGGAAATCACCAGAGGTCCCTAAATTAGCATCCAGGAAAATGTGGGTTACGGAAAGCTGGCTGCTTGCTTTGCATCTATGGGGCAGACTCAGTAATTAGTATGAAAAATATCTCATTGACTGTAATGAGAAGTATATCAGGCCTCTGCTCCGAGATATTAGTGCAATTGATTCAGCAGCCAGAATGATTGATACAAAGGTATTTGAACCCAGTGCTGCAATTTGGACTGGTAGTCATTAAGTGCACATAGGGGCCCTCGGCTGTCATTTGTAGCAGTGCCAAGCCTGGGAATAGCTATCAAGCATTTGAACTATACAGCTGTATTCTAAATTTTTAAATATTTTCCCTAGAGAGCTATTACTAGAGTTGCCAGCAGAATAAGATAGTGAAATATTAAAACTCTCCTCAGTTTGGAAAATAGGGACCCTGAAAAGGTGACGATGACACAGAATATCAAATGCCATCCCCAGGGGTGGGAAGGGGCTCAGTTGGGATATATTGCCACAGGTAAGGCAGAAGAGACTTAAAGGAGAATTAAACTGATTCACTGAATGGGGTTTAATTGTATTTACATTAAAATTGATATATTTTGCATGCTTTTTGCCAGAAACGATGGAATCAGGACCCCAAGCAGCCCACACACACGGTGGGTAAGTGGGACCTGCTGTGGACGCCTGCATCCCAGAAAGCAGGAGAATGAATGTTCTCTTAATCCTTGTCAGCCTCCTCCCTCGCATCAGCCTCAGAAAAGAAAGTGTAAAGGGATGTCTTTACAGCAATGCTTCCAAGATTTGCTCTTGGAGGGGGGCAGTTCAGCATTGCCTGTGTTACTCACCACCCAGGTGGCTCCCACATCATTTCTGATGGAACAGCTGGACTGTTGTGTACCTGTTGAAGCCCTTGTTGTTTTCTTATACATTGCTCTTTAACTCTATAATTCAGGAGGAGAACAGCTCTGAGTGTATAGGACACTGTTTCAAGTCTCTGTGCACAAGGTGGTAGCAAGTTCTGGGGCTTGCTGTAGTTGAAGTTGAACCCAACTATATATGTGTACAACTGTTTTGTATACGTCTGTGTAAATACACACATATATGTATATGTTTACATATACCTTATACATACAACCTTCTATTGATAGGCACTCATGTATACTGAGGCTGCTAAGGAAAGGGGCTGACACAGTATTTTATAAGGAAAATGAATATTTCCACATCAGAGTTTAGCTTAAAATAAGTGATCCTCAATACTTAAGTTTGGGACTGGTGAGGTTCTCACTTCCTAGGGAGCGGAAGACAGCACACACTGCTCAGCTTCATCGCGAGGCTGAAGGAATGGAGCCACTCATTCAGGACAAGTAAGCAAATTCATCTGGGCAATGAAAGGAAGCCTAGACAACGGTGCTCAAACACTCTCTCTCATTTCCTCCCCCCCCCGCCCGGCACCTCCCAGATGTCTGGTTTCAGTTTTAAAACATAATAATGTTTCATTAAGGAGCCATAGCAACCTATCACTAATTTGTGAAGAGTACATTGTGAGCTGCATTCCGTACTTATCAACATTTGAGCACTTTAGATCTTGTTTCATCTCATTAGTGGATGTTTATGGGACCAGAGGGTTTCAGCACTCTCTGACTCATTAGTTAGGCTGTTGCAGTGCAGGTTATATGCTACAGGAAATCATCTCCCCAGCCTTTAAATGCTCGCACAACCTTCAGCACAAGTTCACTCAGAAATGCTTTCTCACATTAAGCAGCCAGTTAGAAAGCAACGTGCAAAGGTTTCAAAAAACAACAGCAACACGCTTATTATAACACCGTGTGTATCAAAGTCATTCCGTGCTCAGTTGCAGGCAGCCACACCACCAAACCGATGTCATTTCAAGGGATGAATATTGAAATTGCTGACTTTGGAAAATTCAGCCACAGGGCAGCGTTTATGGGGAGCAGCAAAGAAGAGGAGCGCATTGGAAGCTGCTTGGTGTTAACCACAGGAAGAAATCATGTTTACAGACTCATTTACTGGACTGAAATCTTCATTCCCTGAATGCTGCAGTTAACATGGGTTCATGCATGATTTAATTTGTATGAAAATAAATGCTCTTTTTTCTCTACTAAATACATGAACCAGTGCACTACTTAGTAAACCAACAGAAGCATCTGTTGGAGATAGGCACATAAAATACTGATGTAGGAGGTGGCAGTTCATCCTATTTACCATAATCTCACACACTGTAGAAAAATTCCCTGGGTGCATAATTTAATAGGACATAATCCACCAATCTGCTTTTGCGGTTCCTTTTTTGTTGTTGTTTTACTGTTGTGTTTCTTCCCCATTACGATGTACAGTTTTCTCTGAAATACCCGACAAATAGGAAAAGCAAATGCAAGTGTGAATTCAGAGTGTGATGTAAATGCTGAAGCAGGAAATGGCATCTTAAATTTGTTTACAATATGCTGCAAGTCAAAGCATAGGAAACTGCTTTATTAATAAGCAGTTGATAGCCAAGTTAATTAGGAAATCACAGAAAAAAAAATGTGCCGCTTGCGTGATAATTGCCTTATTAACGCTGCATAGACTGTATCCATTTTTTCAAGGATTAATGTAAAAGTCACACTCACATGTTGTGCTTTTGCAAAGTGGGGACGCATTTTATTGTAGGTGGAGCTCTGATATTGTAATCAAGAGATTACTGGTCAGGTTCATAGAAATCCCTGCCAGAATGGAAATGCACTGAAGATCAGTATCAGATCTTAATCTGATCTTTACTTTGCTGCCATGGTTTTCCATATATTGTGCAGTGGCATTTTCTTCCAGAAGAAGACAGAATCACGCAATCACAGAATGGCCTGGGTTGGAAGGGACCTCAAGGATCATGAAGCTCCAACCCACCTGCCACATGCAGGGCCACCAACCTCCCCATTTAATACTAGACCGGGCTGCCCAGGGCCCCATCCAGTCTGGCCTTGAACACCTCCAGGGACGGGGCATCCACAACCTCTCTGGGCAGCTGTTCCAGTACCTCACCACTCTCTCTGTAAAGAACTTCCCCCTGACATCCAACCCAAATCTCCCCTCCCTCAACTTAAAACCATTTCCCCTTGTGCTGCAGTTATCAACCCTTTCCAAGAGTTGACTCCCCTGCTGTTTGTAGGCTCCCTTTAGGTACTGAAAGGCTGCAATGAGGTCACCCCACAGTCTTCTTTTCTCCAGGCTGAACAAGCCCAGCTCCCTCAGCCTGTCTCGTAGGGGAGGTGCTCCAGTCCTCTGATCATCTTCATGGCCCTCCTCTGGATCCTCTCCAACAGCTCTCTGTCTTTCTTGTACTGGGGCTCCAGACCTGGATGCATTACTACACAAGAGCAGAGTGGAGAGGGACAATCACATCCCTGTCCCTGCTGGCCAGCCCTCTTCTGATGGAAAGACAACTGTGTGCTTCCTAACTTCACGGTCTTGTTGAGGTGACCAGCCTAGAAGGACCATGGGAAGGTGATTTTCTCTGCAATGCTCAGTGACAAGAATGTTTGCTGAAAGAATGTGATTAAGCTGGAGGACTTAAAGGGACTTAACGTTAAATGCTGTCATAAGCTAGCACATCTGGTAAGCTTCTTTCTCCTGCTTCTGCAGACCTAGTCTTGGCTGGTTGTCAGGTATTGCCAGTATTCCAGGACAAATTAGTAAATGTTCCTCAGTTCTCTTCTTTTTGTATCTCCTGGAGGAAAGAAGAGTACTGAGGCCCTGCAAGTGCTGCTTTTAGGGACTGCTCTGAGGACCTTTCTTCAGCTCTCCAGGAGTGAAGGTGCCATCTTGAAGTACTGCAATCAGCTAGTGGGAGGTCATAGCAGCAATCTGCAGGATGCCATCCTGGGAGGGAAAAGCCAGTGGGCCATGCAGGCAGTCAGCACAATCAAAAATACTGCTTAAATATATCTTGGCTCATAGGTAAATTTGCCAGAAATTTCCACAGTAAAGCATTACATTTTATCTGAAATCAAATTTAAATGGACTTTTGCAAAGTCCACCTTCGTAAGAAGCATTTGTTCTTGGCCATGATCCAGCCAGTGTAGCATCCTGGCCGTGGTCTAAGATTTGATTAAGTGAATGACTTTTGTCGCCTTTTCTATGGAGTGATAAAACCAAACCACAGCTCAGCAGACATGGAGCTGCTTTATGAAAGTCACAGACATCTGAAATGTATCGCCGCAGTGCCATAGGCCAAGTTCTTTGGTGGAATGGAAAATGGAGGAGTTGTGGGCAAGAATTGGGGTGGCTAAGCACGGAGCTGCTTCCTTGCCTTGCACACAGTAACACAGGCTCTATACATTCTGGTTGCTTTATGACTCTACTACGTTAGTGCTGAGCAAGTGGAACCAGCATAGATCTCATTTCCTGTTGTTATCAATAACAGTGACACTTCATAACTTTCCCGTGTGTTAGATAATATTTTTGCTCATTTTTTTACATTTATATAAATGAACAAAACGGACTAGCAATAATCACATGGCAGTCTAGGACATTATAATGGTCACCACGTGAAAAATTTATGGAGTGATTACAAGAAAAATACGAGTGAATATTCCAGTTTAAATCCTTTAAATTTGGTCCATCTCACCTAAAAGACAAAAAAATACATCTTCCAGCTGAGACAAGTGGCACATCTTAGAAAGATAGGAGGAAGGCCAGTAATTGTTGCAGTCAACTGTGACGTTTGTCGTCTCTTGCTTAGCGAACTCCATCTCTTTTCTGGTTCAAAGGGCTGTAAAGTCCTTGCTGTCTGACACATTGATTTGTGCGTGTAAGAAGCAGAAATACATAACATTTACCAAAGAACAAAGCTTCCCAGCAGGAAGCTTAACAGTCTGCTTTTTCTACTGCTGTAAAATAGGTTTTCTTGGCTCTCCACTTACACCATCTACCTGTGTCTTGCGTGATGTGTTGTGGTGTGCTCAGGGATGGGTTCTGCAGGCTGGAGGTCCTCCTGGGCCCCTTGATGGTGGTCCTTTCAGCTACAACCCTTAGGGATGTAGGGGGTTTGGAGCAGTTGCATTTGGGCCTCATCCTGTACCAGGAGCTGGGGAGCGCTCCCAGGGTTCCACCTCTAAGCAAAGCCTTGGAGATTGTTTGCTACAGCATCAGCTCCCATAGTCCTCTACTTATGGAGATCTTTGTTCATATAAATGCTCATAGTGAGGTTAAAACAAAAAACAAAACAGCAAAAACTTAATATATACACGTTGTGATTTTGATTTAATAATATAACAGACACATTTGCTGTTTAATATCCTATTCCATGCTGAACAAAGTCCTCTGACTCGTCATGTACTTATTCTTTATCTGAAGTAATAGCAAAATAAATTATTTTCTGTTTGATAGATTTACAAAGCAGATATTAGCTTTAGATATTACTTTAAAATACGTGTACTTTGTGCTCTTGTGTAAAGAAATCACAGTCTTCCCAGTTCTGTTTGACTGCAGTCCTACTGAATAATTTTTCTTTTGTTCGGATAGTATCTTTTCCTGTGGATGTTTGAATTGGGGATGAGATTTGACTTCTTTCACCGTCTGAGGCACTCATACAAGCCATGCTGTGCAATGCACATTTTACATGGTTTTCTGCTTTCACAAAAAGCTAATGAACATGAGCACTTGGGATTCATTGGAAATGGTCTACTTAATGTGATGCTTCTGTAGCAGATATAGTCCTTTCCAAAAGTTACTGCTTCTCCAGTCCTTGCAGCTATACCTATTGTATACACTGGGGAGCACTGACAAGGACATGCAGTTCACTAGCTTTTTAGATGCCAAAATGACTCCAGTTGATCTTCATTTTTACTTGTTTTTAGCATTGACGTTCAACAGAAAGAGCTCTGAATTTGAACTTGCAGCAGCGTCTTCATTGAGACATGAATGAGGAATTCAGATGATCTTCATTGCTTGGACACTTCTGAATAGAGATTTCTGATTGTTTCCATGCCAGAATGAGTCCAAATCTGATCTCACTCTTTCTGAAACCTATGGCATTTTCCTTATTAAATGCAGTGCCTCAGCATTGGAGGCTCATAAAGGAAGAGGGCAATTGTCCTTAATACTAAACCTTTCAGCCCAAATCATTGTAAAAGTGGTGTTAGTGTTATTAAGGAGAACCAGGCCAAGACTATTTAACTGCTTAATCTTGGAAATGAGATAACACAGCTTGCATTGCGAGTGCCCAGGGTGCAATATCAGCAAAATACTTTTTTTTTTTTTTTTTTAAATATATATATATATATATATATATGTCAAATTCTCTTGTCTGTCTGGAAAGCACTAGATTTGTCCCACCTCTGCTGTGAAAGAAGCGAGAATGAGGAGAGTCCTGCCATCTATGCCATGCAGGAGAGAGATTCCTCCATTCTCAAGCACCTCAGAAGTGTTGGCAGAGATATGGCTCAGTAGTTACATAACTACCATGCCTTCCAAAGGGAGCAGACCCCAGCCATTCCGCAGCCCAGCTGAACCCATCATCTGTGGAAGCAGTTTGCTTTTCGATCAGAATCTTGATTTGCCCAGTCCCAATTTCCATCCACTTCAGATACCAGAGCTGTATGCTACCAGCTCCCTAATGAATTCTTCATTCTTTAATGTATCAATCTTGATAATTCCTCTCTGAAGTTAGGAAAAGCACAAAGATTTTAATTGTAGCATTAAAAGGCACCTAGATCCTTGCACTGAAATGCAACAATACCCTATGAGATTTCTAAAAAATCTCATATTGGGAAATGTGTCAGGGAACTGAATCTGCATCCTTTTCATTACAGACCAGTGCTGTAATGATTCAAGCATTTTTACCTCATCGGGGACAGCATATTTATGTGCAATCCATCAGAGAGATAAATGCTCCTAGAAGATATGCCAAAATCCCACTTTTTTGATGTGTGAATGTTCACAGTCACCTGTATAAATAGCAGTGGGCTGCTAGAGAAAACTGTATTGATGCTTTTGCCTTTGCTTCTGGGATTCAGTTTATTTGGCTTTCATGATCAGTGGGAATTTTTGAGAACTGCTTTCAAAGAATAATGCCTGTAAGGAGCAGAGGGGCAATGGGTGAGTGCAGTGTCCTTGGGGACAAGCTGTCAGTTGGAGCTTGATGTCTTCCTGCAACCACTGGCTTCATTTAGAACACCTCCAGCGTCTGCAACAGGTTTCATATCCAGACCCAGAAGGGAGAGGGCAGGGATTGGAGAAGAGTTCTATTCTTGTTGCCCAGCACAGCACTGCGCCAAAGCAGTGAGAGATGTCAATAGATTTCCAGGAGATAATTCAATGATAACCTTCTTCTGAGCACTGCAATGTGGGAGCTTTTGAAAGAAAGAGTTTAAGAGACAAATAAGTAGTTCTGGAGTACTGTTATTACAGCTATTTTTCTTTACTTTCAATGCGTGTCATCCTCTTTTATTAGGAACTGACTGTTGAACCAGGAAAACCAATGCACCAGGATAAAAATGGCGCATGGGTGAGGAAGCATCACTGTTAAGTGATCTGAATGGTACTTACCTTTCAGAAAAATTGAATAAAAATAGGGATGACTCAAAACTTTCCAAGGTAGAAGATCATCTGCATCCTCTCTTTGAACCGAGGGAGCATGAGAGAACAAAGCCACAGTGATAGAATCAGAGGGACAGTGATGCCCACCTTAAATTCCTACCTGCAAAACTCTGACACCGAGCATTGCGTGCAGCTGAAGCATTGGGTCACAGCTCTCAGGAGCTGGAAGGAGAGCTGACAGTACTGAAGATGTCAAATTTGAGTGATTGCTTCCCAATTCCCACTTGTACAACCGTTATGCCCTCAACATGCTATTCAAATATCAATTAATGTTTGCTATTGTGTGTGATTTAACTATGTACTCAGGACTTCTTTGTTCACTTAACAGCAATAAGGTGTCACTGCGAGATCTAAGGGGGAAAGTCAATTTTTAAATTCAGCCTTTTGAGCTTTCAGTGATTTCCTATAAATTTGGATTGGCGCTCTCCCAGATTCACACTCTTGTCTTTCCTGGTTCTCTGAACTCATAGGCACCCATCCTTTCTGTTTCGCATATGAGATCACAGTGTTTGTCTTAATCATTAACGTTTCATTTTGCAAATACCTTGTTTTATCCAGCATTCTTAATGTATGCGTTTGAAGTGAAACTCGCCAGTCTTTCATCTCCTTAAACAGGGCTTGTGCACCCTGTTCTGCCTTGGAAAATGACTTCCAGAACTCTGATCAGGGAGTTTTTGGCTGAGGTACTTTTAGTGAGCTTCTGCTTGACTGCAGTGAGGGAAGTCTGGGGAAAAGACATTAGCCAGCAAATAGTAGCTCTCTAAATCTCTGTTCTGTGGTACTGTAGGAAAGAACTCGCTTTATATGAGAATTATTTCACTAGGGGCACCATAGACCAGCTGAATGTAGCTGCAACAGAGGTTTTAGTCATGTGCATCCCATTATCTAATGTCCCCTAAAAATTTCTCTAGCAGTGGAAAAAAATGTCAGGGCTGGGGCTGGGGCTGAACACAAGAAAACTTCTTAAGCTTCTTCCTGTGGATTTTGTGTATATAAACACTCTTGCATAAGCTTTCCATTAAGAAATATAGCTATTAATGGTGTTCAAAGACCCTTTAAATCTCCCAGCCAAGAAGAACTGATGGCACTGGGGTACCTGTTGTCCATTTGCAAAAGGCTCAGAGCAGCCCGTGTCTGGCTGAGCACTGATGTGGAGATCCCCAAGGTGTGAGAGATGGAAAGAAATGTTGTACACAGGAACAGCATTCCTCAAGAGACATATAGAAAGAACCAAATAATAATTAGGGAGCTTTAAATCATCCAAACACAAATTTCCTTCTTTTTGTGCTCAGGACCATTGGAAAACATGGAAGTTGGTTTTTGGAGAGTATACAGTATTCAGTGCACTGCCAGCCACCTTGGAGCTGCCTTATTGCCCCTTGCTGTCTTCATCATTTCTTTGCATTCATTATCCAAACAATTACCAAGAAACTGGGAGCAAGGAGAGAATGAAATGGCCCCAATGTCACTTCTGAAGTCGGCTATGCTGTGGGCTCTGTGTTATGCTGATAAAAAAAAAATCAACCAGCTGAAGCGTTAAAAGATGGATTTTCTTTTAAATGAATTAAGTTGGATTTAGCTTGATGTTCCACATCACAGAGCTGTCAGTCTTTTTTCTGTGAACCTGGAAGCTGTCGGTCACATGGAAGCAAAGGCGATACGGATGTAAGGACGGTGGAAATCTTTCCTTCTGACCTTCAGCTGCTATCCTCTGGGTAACAGGATCACATTGCCAGTGTCCATGTCCCTGCTGCAGGCACACGACCCCTGTTCTATGGAGCTTTCTGTAGGAAAGAATAAAGCTGGCCAGAGCAACATGTGAGCCTTGACTGGGGAATGGCTGGAGACCCGCACTGCAAATCTGAGCTGACATTTTGGCCTGCTGTTTAAAGATCATTCTGCCATTTTCTTGGGGGAGAAAAACAAAACAAAATGAAACAAAAAATCCCCTCATTTCCAGATTGCTAGTAATAATTGAAAAAAGTTCTTTTCCTACCCAAATCCTCCCTGTCAGGATGTCTGCTTGGTGAAGGTTACCCAGGAGCAGAGGTCTGTTGTAATGACATTTCATAAAGCATTAACTCCTTAATAAAGTAGAATTAAAAGCTGATTTAGGAAATTGTTATTGTACAGAAGAAGGCACTGACACCTACAAGTGCAATATAAAGCATTCTCTTAAAATTCTCATGCTGAGGAAATCTGTGAGCTTTCTGTGAGCTTCCAAGAAATTGCATTGCTCCAGGTGTGCATGCAAATGTTTTAACAGCATGCTAAAGAGGAGAGAGAGAGGAGTGGTAAAAAACAATTTCTGGACATAGACGGTATCCTGGGAAATAGAAAAGTAAGTCAAAACATACCAGTTCTGCTGGAGACCATATGGGAGTTGTTCTCATTGTTCCACAGCAGGCAGGGACTCAGCAGTCAGGTGCTCATATCTCCTCTGGTTCTCGCCACACAGAAACTGAGCCTGTTAATTTAGAGGTTGTGGTGTAAGAGGAAGATAGAAATCCAAGCCTTTAGGACAAGTTTTTTAATCTTCAATTTAAATTGTTGCTTAAGCTATCCTCCAAAATCGTGTTACCTGAGTAATTAGCCAATTAGTATCTTAGAAGTGTCATTGCTATTTCTATACTAGCTTACGGTTTCATTTTTAGACTGATGATTTTATATCCACTGAGAATGTGCCGTCTTGCTGTTGAATAATGGAACGATATTTATAAGGAGGATAGAACCTCACCTTTTTAAAGACAGCTTAAGTGATGTTAACAGACACTCAAACACTGCATCCATGAATACATTTTTTGCCTGGTGCAGGGAAGAGGTGTGCATGCTGACTTCTACTTCCAAGATAAAATACCGGAGGCAATGCAGGTTCAGCTGTTCCTGCAGTTCCTTAGCGCTTGGAGAGGGGACTGGTATCTTGCAGACATAGCCAGTATTGGCCATCAGCATCCTGGGAGCTGCCCTACAATGTGCAGGAATGAGCCACCACCTTTATTCCCAGAGCTCACAGACATAACTACCATATGAAGAATTAACACAGCATTTTGTTTTCCTTTCAGCCACAGAAATGCATGGTATTACAATTTACACTTCTTTTCCCATTGCTCTGTTGGTAAAGTCAGCTTTGACTTGCTGTAGGAAGCCAGCTGCAGGGATGGAACAAACTGGTCGGAGATGAACGTCTTCATTTTGGTAGAAATCTGCTTTAACTCCATTGCAAAAGACATGCTGGCAACTGACAGGCCAATCAACTGTTAAAAAGTGCATAGCATTACAAAAAAAGCAAATGGATACTGAAAATTCTGTACCGCATTGCATTATACTTACCAGAAAAAATGCAAAGTCAGCTATGATCTTCTATCCCGGTACCTGCCACTTAAAATTAGTTACCCCCCAGTTAGCATTCACTTCTATATGCCTGGATAATTAGATGGTTATTTCGTCTTGTTAGAGAGAGTGCAACAAATTGATCACGTTATTTTCAAAATGTTGTGCTTTCTTCAAGTAAATGAAAAGCTGAGGCCAGAGAACCACCACAAATACCTTTATTTATCCGATTTAAAGTTATGGAAACTGTTCAGAAGCAGAATTATATATTAATAGAAAAGTAAAATGGAAGTCTTCTCTTTTGTGCGTGTGTTTTCTAAGATATACCTCTTTGTTATGCACTCTTGTGTAAGATAAGAAGTATTTGAAGGTTACTGTGAGATAAAGGTAAATAGAGGTAACTCCTTTTGCAGTTGTTTTATCCTAATTAAAATCCAGAATGTTGTTTACTGCATAATATTTATTTAATTGAGGTTTGCAAACCCCAAGCAACAATTTACTTTTATTGTTTCAGCAGTTCAGCTTAGCATCATTTTGATCACAGAAGAGCTACCAAGTAAACAGTTCATCAAAATAACATAGATTTTGTTTTTACTGGTGGGAATTTTTCCTAGCAGATTAACTCTTTCAACAGGGACGGTGACACTACTGTAATTACACCTCGTGTGCAACCTATCACATCAGTAGGAGGAAGAAATTAGTGGAAACAGCCGTTAATTTTGCTCATTCAAATTGTGTTTGCTTGCAAGAAGACAGGCCATTATTTCTTCATACAAAAGCCATAATGAGAAATTTTCTGAGCTGATTGTTCAGATCAAGCAAAGGGCAATGTGAATTTGATTAAAGTCCACCTGAAGCGGTGAGCTTGAGCATATACAATGGAAAGGCAAACTTGGTTTCCAAGTCCTAAAATGGGTAGGCAGACCTCAGGCCAGTGTCAGCTGGGATTTTTCATCAGAAAGAAATTGTAGGGCTGGATTGGCCAGAAAGGTTAAAGCTAAGGGAGGAGAAAATAACCCCAAAGCAGAAAGAGCTATTGTAAAAACTTTATATACCTTGAAAAGTAGTGTTGATAAGGTCCAGAAAAAATCTTTCTGTGATTTGAGTAAACACCACTTAGTTTTTGCAACCTCATTTTGTATTTACTTTTTAGAGATTATTTCCCTCCTGCATTGTGGCTACCTCTGTTTCTCTGCATGCAGAGCACCAGAGAAACAACAAGCACTATGAAAATTTTACAAATATCAGGCAATCTGATGCCCCTTACTTGATTCTTTCTATAATCTCCCGGGCAGACTTGCTGTTTCACAGGATCTGATCAATACTGCAGCAGCAGCACTCCGCAAGCTCCAACGGCGTGTTAATAAATCCCACTTTTCTGTTGAGCTATAGCTGAACTCTTGTTGAAATCACTTGGAGTTTTGTGAGCTGATCAATGTCAGGACTAGGCTCAAAACTCCAGTGTGGAGGGAGAAAAAATGTGCTTCCAGTTCCACCCATTGCCACCCCAGTTCCATTCCTGCATCCTGGGGGAGAAATTGTGACTGCTCCATCACTTCAGAAGAGCAATTCTAGATGTTCCTAGGTGAAGAAGGTGCAAAAGAATGCATATGGGCTGGCTCTATAGTTGTGTTATTATGTGGTGCTTGCCCTGCTCATCCAACGGGGCCAACGAAGTCCGAAGACCTGAGACAGAATCTCCAACACAGCTCTACCATGGGGATCTTTAGCACCATTAGCCATGTCAGTAGCCTTTCAATTTTATTATTTTTTTTTGTCAACAGTCTTATCAGTTCAATCAGTGCTTTGAACAGTCCACAAAGTGAAACTGATCTCTGGGGAAGAAAAAAACACTGTTGGAACTCAGAGGTAGAGTAAGTTTTCTAAAGAAAAAAGAAAAAAAAGTTGCAAGAGAATGGCAGTATCAGGTAGTGATGAGACAAGACTGTGCTCTCTTGAGATATAACTTTCCAATCTATGAAGGCTGAAGGGATCGCTCAGTTTGGATGCTGTAATTTAGAATGGTTTTACTGTCCTGTGCCAATAAAGCAGTCCAGTAGGGACGCAGCTGCTGTGGCATGACTTCACCGTTCAACAGGAATGTTTTCTGAGCTGGCAGCAGTTTGCCCTGGAGTTGTGTTCACCAGGGTGAAGATGAGCCCTAGTAGATATAAATCAGAAATGTCATGATATTTTCTCTTCTGAGAAATGTCTTGGATAGGTCCTACTAGCACATAGCCAAGTGCAGCCTCCATTACCACCTGATGCATGATATTAGGTCATGTAATGTTGTGAAGGCTCAAGATCAAGCTGTTGGGTTTAAAAGAAGTAACAGAAGTGCTTCCTCTGAGGGACTTACATTGCAGAAAGCAATCAGTGTGGAGAAACACCTGGTTAAGAGGCTCCTGGGTTTGTTTTGATTTAATATTGACACTGTGTAATGCATCCTGTTTTCTGACTGGTCTGTATCCTGGTGGAAAAGTCTCTTCCTTTCAGCTTGACCTGCCTGAGATCTGCTATTTGGCTTGTAGTTAAATGAATTTTTTTTATTTTTTTATTTATTTTTTTTTTTGCTGATACTCCCTTTGGTGAAAACCACAGTTTTTACCACTATGAAAATATGTGTGAATCCAGCTGGAATAAAATATTACAGCTACTTCAGCACAAACAATTTTGCGTGCATGAAAAGAAGTTTTGAAAATATTGATTACAACACTGAAAATATCAGGTTTCCTGAAAATATCTTGGGCCTGAAAACCAAAACAGGAGAAGGACACAAAGTCTTTTGTGTAACTCTAATTTTATCACAGGGCTTTGTCTCCAAGCTGGCATAGCATTTGTTACTGACTTTGATGTTTCTTTCCATGGTAGCAGAAAAGATAAGAATGTGTATGAGCAACTACATCATCTTAATTTTTGCCCTATGAGTTTTTTCATTAGTATTCATTGCTGTATAGTCATTTCCCAGGAATTTTTTGCGAAGGATTGTTTGTGAGAAGTGTTGTGTTTCTGCTTCTTGATATTTGAAACAGAAGCAGCTTTAATTGGATGCAGCAGATCACGTAGTACGTTTTATTCTCTGGTTACGTGTCTTCTCCCATGCACAATAAAGTCAAAAACACAACTTGGATTGATCTGGCAGTTTATTATCAAGATGAGATTATAATCAGGAGGCAGATGAGGAAAAAAATGTCTTAATTATTTTTGTATAAACACTATTATAAATTTAAAATTCATATCCTAATAATACCCTATTCATATTCTGGGGCATTAATTTGAATTTCACTGCTTTAGTGATTAATCTTGCCTTAAATTTGCTCAAGTATGAAACCAAGGGAGCACAAAGAGACAGTAAAGGAGTCAGAAGAAATTCTTTTAACAAGTTGGATATTTATAGAACGGTTGCTGATCTGGTATTTACCTAGAAGTAGGGTTTTTTTCTCTCCAAGTTTTTGTTCTGACTTGTTTTTAAATTTCTTGGGTGATTCATAAGAGAAGGCAATGAGAGCTTTTCGATTAACATCGTTGAACTATGAAACAGGCGTCGCGTGTTACTGCATACATCAACCTATCGGTTTAGTCTCAGTGTCTTATTTTTTTGAATGAAACAAAATAATAACTCTGCGGGGCAGCTGATTGCCTTATTATTTTCCATAAATCTACATTACTGTCACACACGAGAACTGCCTTTCTGCCAGAGACGAGTTTCGATTAAAAGGCTGCCAGAATGAATGTACCTGCCCTGCATCCCCAAATCAGACCAGTCTGGCTCCAACCAAATACAAGAACAGTTTTGCAAATGAAGGTCGCCTGCTTAAAATGTCCTGCCATCATTCATACAGAGTTGTCTTGAGGAACTAACAGCTGAAGTGTCTTCTTACTGCCCTTACTAGCTCACTTTTCTCTATCTTGAGAAATCAACCAGCAGAGTATGGTAGTTTTCATTACAGATTATAACCAAGCTTTTGTTTACAAACTATTTGCAGAAAACTAATTGTTACCTCATGGTTTTTTGTAGATGCTTCTTAGCTTCTCATTAAAATGTTAGAAGACAGCAACATTCCAAAAAAGTATAAGTAGAATCATAGAACCATGAAGGTTCTACCTATAAGATCATCAAGTCTGGCTGTCAACCATGAGTTAATTTTATCAGGAGCCACTTATAAATAATTAAGTTCAGGTGCCTGATGTACCATGGCACAACTTGTTCTTTTGGCAACAGTCCATTTCTAATGCTTTCCTATGGTCCTACCTGGAAATAGAAACAAACAGAGCATCTCAAGGAGGAATCCTTAAGAGTTATGGTGGTGAGGGTGTTATGTTTAAAGAGTTGTGTTTGTTGTAATTAGTTACTGGCACAATAGTACAACCATATTGAAATCCCGTCTTTTACGGCTTGTATTTAAAAATAATTTATGGGTATGAGAATAAAGTCCTTGCATTAATAGTCAGAATTTAAGGAAAAAAAAATATAGCATCCGACTTTTAAACTATTATATATCACTACTACTTTCTAATAAGTTTTCTTGTACAGTTAGAGGCATCAGTCATCTCTTTCAGCAGCCTTTCTCTCCTATGTGCAATATCTAAATATTGCCTAAATGCTCATTGTAATCTCATACTTAGTTTATCACTTTAGTGCATTTAGAAAGCTTTGCAATACTTAATTCTATTTTATTGTATTATGACAATAAAAATAGATACTATTCATCTTTCGCTCTCCCCATGCTGAGTTCTTTCACAGCTTTTGGTTCTGAAGCTCCTTAGCAATGTGATCTCATGCGCTCCTGATATTTAGTGGGCATGGTGGTGATGTGTTGACAGTTGGCCTAGATGATCCAAGTGGCCTTTTCCAACCTTAATAATTCTATAATTCTATGACATTTCTGCAGTGCTGCTCACTGCCCTTTGTTGGTTGTCCATTCTCACTAAGGTATACCAATATTATATTATTTCTTCGGATTTTAGTTTATTATTAATTCAAGTTTGTTCATTTTAAGACATTGCTGGCATGGCAGTAGTCTGGCTGCTTTTTGATACTATTACTCGTAATTCTACTTTCCTGGTTCTTTGTGAATTTTCTTGGAGAAGAACCATTTCTTTTTTCCTGTGTTCATTGCAGATTCCTATCGGTACTGAGCTCATTGCTTGCCCCAGATTAGTTGTAAGTGCAAGAGGATTTGACAGGATTTCGGAGTGGTCATATAACTGAAATATAAGGAAGCTACACATGGATGAAAAAGCCACAATAATTAGAGAAATACTTTCATCAGGTGCATCTAGAATCATACAGTTGCTAAGGTTGGAAAAGACCTCTCAGATCTCAAAGTCAAACCTCAGCTCACCCCCACCATGCACACTGACCTCGGCCCTCACTGCCCACATCTCCACAGCTCCTGAACTCCTCCAAGGATGGTGACTCCCCCACCTCCCCAGGCAGCCTCTGTCACTGCATCACCACTCCTTCTGAAAATGAATATTTCCTAATATGCATCCTGACTGAGATTATTTAAAGGGAAGGTGTTGTGCGCTTTTCTTATTTTGTATGAAAACCTAAGGAAATCCTTCTACAGGAGGACCATCAACATATGAGAAAGTTTAAAGCAGATAGATACTGGTAATTGTATCATTATCTCTGTGGCATGGCAGGTAATTTAAAGCTTAAGCTGCCAGATTGATGCTCTTTGCACGTGAGCTTTCCTTCCCAGGGCATCCTTGCGAAGTGCTGAAGATGAGAGAAATCTCCCAGCCTCTTTCCTGGGATATTTCTCATGGGAGTAATGATGTAACCCTAATCCTGTCCAGCATAATGTGCTCCCTCATCAGCAGTCTCTGATAGAGAATGGGTGTGCACAGGGCACTGTCTGTATGCAGACAGGCATGCAGTGCCTGAGGAAGCCCTTGAGATGTGTCGCTTTCTAGTTCCAAAAGCTGCTTCAAACTTTGCAGAAAGCCTGTGTGCACAGCAGGTCCTTTGTGATGTTTGCCAGCTCTCATCTCCAAAGCCAGAGCAGAAATGGAGACACAGTTTGGGGAAACTCAGTTTGGTCCCAACAAGCCAATTTAAAATAGTTTTAAAGGTAGGAAACAGTGAAGAACTTCTGTTGATTCTGTTGTACAAGGCATGCTGTAGCTGTCAAACCTGTCATGAGCTCTGGAAGCAATTATCATTGCAGATGCAGTAAAATAGCAGGAAAGATCCCCTCAAGCAATATGCAGATACCTTTTGTCCCAGCAAATGACCAGTGATGCAAGGATTTCTTTGATGAAATGAAAGATTTGTTTAAAACTGCTTTGCTCTTTGGTAGCTCATGTAGAGGAAACAATATCAGTAGAGGTGTGTTGCATTTGAAATTGCCTTTTTGGTCTTCTACCTTGTCGTGGTGTGAGCATGCTGTTTCCTGCAATATGATGCGTACAAGGGAAATCACTCCCACGTGAAGCACAGGACACAGCCATAAAGGCATAGTCCAGGCCTAAGTATTCCAACTTTCCTATTTTTGATCCTACTAAGAAGGAAGAAGAGTAGAGAAAACAGGACAGCCCACTTCACCCCAAAACAGCCTTCTGTGTGCATTTCCTCATGGCCCAACATTCTGCTCTCTGTTTTAACACCCCCCAAAAATTCTTCACGTCAGAGATCCAGGGGCAATGCATTTTCACACACTTACAAAGACAAAGTCTTGCAAGGACTTTCAAGGAAACAGATATTACATATCTCAATTCTATTTTAAAGCTGCCACAGAATAAAACAACAGAAAATTTCTCTCCTGATAATCATATTGCAACCAGAAGGAGACAGAAGAAAAATACTTTATTTCTCAGCAAAAAGTGTGATTATACTTTGACATCCAGAAGTCCTCCAAGATTGGCCTATAGACGCCAGCATGCAAAATGTGAGAGCACCCTTGTCGTGTACAGATGACTGGTCTAAAAGTGAATGGTTACATGAGGTTTTACAAAGTCATGTAGGCACCATGTGATGCATTAGGCAGCTTCCCAAAATGTATTCTGAAACAAATAGGGCATGTATATTGTCTTTGTGTCCCAGGCTAGCTGGAGTATCCAGATCATGAATCAGTCCTCCACTGTCACAGTGAAATAGATGCAGGAATTTTCTTTGGTTGGGCTCAGATGATTGCTGTGGTCACCATTAACTGCCTACATGGGAGTGTGTATAGCAGCTAATGCAGACTGGAAGAAAAGCAGAATTGCTAAAAGTCATTTGAAAGTTTGGGATCCTTATTTTACTTCAACTTTCTGTGATCAGAGGCAGAGCTTTCAAAATTTTGTTAATCCTTACTCAAATGCACCTTTAAATCTTTTCTGTTCAGTTTCAGCAGCTAATTACATCAGTTCCACCAGAACACAATATGTCTACCTGATATGGTGAACTCGGAGTTCCCCTCCTCTGTACTTCTCTGTGACCCTTTGTTTTGGAAACTTGGAGGGCATGTATGACACGTTATCCTACAGCAACCTACATCAACATTTCTTGATTGCTTTGCAGACTTGGCTTACTTTGCAAATCCTGCAAGTACATTTCAATCAAGCTTGAATTTGACTTAAAAATAAAAATATTTCATCCAAGAAATTGGATTTTTCAATTTATTATAACTTTAAAAAAGATTCAAGCTCATGTGAGTGACACAAATAGTATGACTATGGTGATTTCAAAAATCATCAAAGCAGTTCTTTCTTATCACAAATTTGCTTGCAAGTTTGACCTTTCTTACTCCATTTTGTACTTGCAGTGCACTACATGATTTCTAGTAATCTTTCATGGCTATTGCTTTGCTTAGAAAGTCAGATGGCTAACAACATTTCTATGATGTTGCTTTTCTTTGTATCAACTTAATCTGAAATTTAAATACATTCAAATTACAGGGAATTTAAGAGTAAAGCAGCAACTCCTTTTTTCTTTTCTTGTGGAAATTTTTTTAACGTTTTTATATACTTTACTGATAAATCAAAATAAGGTTTTTTCTCACATCCAAGTGAGACTCGGAAAGAACAAATGATGGAACTGTAGAGGACACAAATCAAGTTAGAAAGGGCCATGACTCCACCAATATATCAAGAATGCTTTATGAACTTTTGAAGATATTTTAGTACTTACTGATGAAAGCTTCAAAAACAAAGTAGAAAAAAATAATCGCTTTTCTTTTTGCAACAGTTTTGACTTGTTTTGCTAAAATCATTATTATGCTCCTGTAATTGTGTAGGAATTCAATTAGTCCTCCACTACTCAAGGGTCTTGTTTTTTTGAAGCCATAGTAATGAACAGTAATGTGGCATCAGAAATTCAGGTTAACACAATCTCTGTCATCTCCTCGGGTACTGTTCACTCTTTTCCTGCGTGTTGCTGGCACCAAGATACCAAAAATAGCTGCCTTTTTGTAACAGACCTGAATTACAATAAGAACTGAGTATATGAATTGGGAAGCTTAAAACCATGAGTAGATGTAGCAAACAGTCCACACTCAGTAGTTCTTTTTGTACTCTCTATTTTCACTTAATGCATGTTTTTGTTCTTCTGAATAGTTTGAAGTGTCACAATTACAACTCTCCTCTCTGCATTGTACTTAAGGCCATAGCCCTTGAGTCATGATTCCTGTGAACCTGACATTTGCAGAGGTTTTGACCCCATTAGCTGGGCAAACCTGAGCGCTTTTAAGCCACTGCTGTGCTTTGGGGACATTTTTGTCTTATTCTGGCATAATTAAGGAAGTCCAGGCCACAGTGGCTTAGTGCAGAGTGTGTTCATTCAAGTAGTATTCCAGGGTACTGTGG
The DNA here is from genome assembly GCA_037305975.1 of Chrysolophus pictus. NCBI lineage: Eukaryota > Metazoa > Chordata > Aves > Galliformes > Phasianidae > Chrysolophus > Chrysolophus pictus. Next base: position 5,020,911 of record CM074582.1, read on the forward strand.
GAAAGGTATGTTAAGATCTCCAGGATTGTAATCAGTGACCTCTAATTGCGCAGCAAAACAAACAAACAAACAAACAAACAGGCAGTTTTTCCACAGTACTGTCAAATGAGATCATAGAATGGCCTAGGTTGAAAAGGACCGCAATGATCATCTAGTTTCAACCCCCCTGCAATGTGCAGGGTCACCAACCAGCAGACCAGGCTGCCCAGAGCCACATCCAGCCTGGCCTTGAATGCCTCCAGGGATGGAACATTCACAACCTCCTTGGACAATGAGATAGTTTATGCTTCTGCAAAAAAACAGTTCTGTAAATTTGTTTTGCATATAATATCTATTTAAAATATAAAGTGTATGGCCTTCCTATAGAAAGGCCCATTTTCCTTGCAGTATAGCCAGGACACGCTCACAGCCTCGTGAGACACTGCATGGTTGTCACACAGCACAGGGGCACAGCCCATGTAGCGAGTTGGACTTTGGATCTTTGGATCTTTGTGCAGCAAGGGGAGAGGGTGAGATTTTGCATCATCTGCATGTCTCAAAGGACAGAATTGAAATTCCCACTAGAGCAAGGTCAGGATGATAAAAGTGACATGAAAGAGAGCCTTTTTAGAAAGATGTCATTGAAAAGCTGGGGCTTTGGAAGGAATAATGTCTCAGAGAGTTGGTAATGGGATACAGATTATTTCTCCTATAGGTCACTGTCTCTATTCCTATATAGATCAGTGCTAGTGGCTGAACATCATAAGGAGCTAATGGCTCAGCGAGGCAGGCGCTGTGAATGTGCCGACTGTTTCGCTCTGTTTTCTCATGTGATTATTCACATCTCAGAAATGCCAATTTGACTCTGACTAACTGCTATTCCTATTAGCACTGTAAACAAAAAGGTCAAGGACTGAGCTGGAACAAAGGCTGAGCTATTGCCTCTTTTCAGGCTGGATTTAGCTGGGAAGCTCACAGGGGAGATACAGTTCTCTGCAGAGATTTCCATCTCCAAAAGGCTCCTCTTGAAAACGTCCAGCTGTATTGGAGCCTTGGCATAAAGACTGATTAGAAATTAAAATAATGCAATGAAAACTTTTTAATAAATGCAGTGCACGCTCATACGGAAAGGACAATCAGAATGGCTTTATACCTAAGACACACACATACACACACACACACAAAAGCAGTAATATTTTGAAGATGTTTTCTGCCACAGTCTGCTGCTTAGTTTTGAAAAATTGTAATTGTATTTATGTGTCTAATCTCACACATTTCTAATCACATTTAGTTGTAATTCCATATGTTTTAATGGAAACTGCGCAGAAATGCGTTGAATCCTTTTGTCTCCCCTGCCAACCAAATCTCTGCTTCAGGGCCCATTGCTTCCCTTGGCAGCCGGGATGATGATGGATGGATCCAGGTGGGATGAAGGACAGGGGGCACCTCTCTGGGTCATGGCACAAACACATAACGTCTTTAACTAATTAATCCTGCTCTGTTTTCAACTGGTTGCATTCGTGGAGTATTTCTGTCCTTCCCAGGAGGCTGTCCAAGAGGATGGTGTCTTATCAGGGGCCTCCAACTTCTTAACGTCAGCCATTCATAGCCATAACATGTAGTCACTTCTTGGCCATTGTCATCTTGAAGTACTTCTTTCCTTCTGTTATCTCCTTTTATTTCCCTACCCCACCCAATCCAGCCTTACTTCAATGTTCAGATAGATGAGACAAACCTGATTGTTTGGTTCTAGGGTAATTTGTAATAAATTGGAGGTTTTTTTTTCTTTTAAAGGCCACCTCAGGTAAAAAGAATAATATCAATATAAAGTCTAATTTTATGTCAGTGTTATTCTGGAGTGATTCAGTATATGTGTCTGCAATGTGACTAGAAGGTTGATAAAGTAATTACCGTTTTTATGAATCTAGGAGTTATTATTCCCATAGTACAAGCCCTTGTAACTTGTCAGCTTCAGGGGGAACATTCATCACAATTTTTTTTTTTATGGTGACATGATATGAAAATGGCTTATGCAAGAAAATTCAACTTACATATTTTAATAATTGCTTTCAATTTGTGCTTCCCACCAGCACCATTAATATGCAAATAAAATACAAAATTATGATGTCATATTATAGGCTATATTCACTATATTCTGCTTCATATCTGATGTGTGCTATGCTTCTGGAAAGTATATGGGAAAAAAATAATGATGACTTTAATCTGTTTTCATCATCAGTGAAACAAAAGATGTGCAGAAGTGGGAAAATAAATGTTGGAGGAAACGAATTAGAGGTCTGGCCCAGGCAGTGGTGGGAGTCCTTTCAGAATGCCTGGAAAGTGTTAATTTATTATGTATTGGTTTTCTACTAAGTATGACATAAGATCAGACTGGCTCTCAGATCTGTAATTTTGTCACACTTGCTTTGTTGTACTATTTTCCAGTATATTAACATAAAAATATTTTTCAAGCAGTATTTTTGTTTGCAGCAGTAGTACATGTAGCTAAGTAGACGATTATTATATTTGTGTTTATTGAAAACTTGAACATTTCAATACGTATGAAACCTTTAAGTAGTCAGACAAATGCTTATTTAGTATTCAACTTAAACTGGCTACAATAAATTTCAAGAAAACAACAGAATCTATATTGATACCATTTCCAGTTCTGTTTGTTGCGTTCCTCATTTACCCATTGGCAGCAAAGCTTGGACATATCCATCATTTTCTTTTAAGCTTTATCTGATGGCAGTGGTTATAACTTTATAAACTCCATCACCGGATCCTCCCCACAAGACCTAGACACTAATTTGAAATTTATGAAGTACTTAAGCACTTGCTCTAAAACTGAGATCTAAGAACCACCATCCGTCTGCAGTGCTTTGGCTAAACGTTACCCAGATATCTGTAGAAGCAACTCATTCTACTTGAAGGAGATGCCTGGCTCAAAGGCAGTATAAGCTTTCCCCAGCATAGTAAACCATGCAAGTGCTATTATCACATCAGCCACTGTTTTACTTTCTCCAATTTTTTATTTACATTTCATATATAACTGTGTAGTTTTATACAATTTTGATAAGTCTACAGATGAACTAACATAGTATTCAGCATTATCTCGTGTATTTTTAAGATACCAAGAGTTCAGGTCCAGTGTGATTAAGGAGGATAAGTGTTCAGTTCAGCTGTGATTCGTTATTTAGTTGTATTCTCATTGGATGTGATGGAACTCTATGAGATGCAGGTAGAAAAGGCAGAACAAGAAAAACAGCTGCTTTTTCACTACTGTGTTATAGAACTGCTTCTGGGATTTACTGTGTGAAGAAGGAATAATCAGAAGTTTAGTGCTATGCAGAACAAATGGGGTGAATTGTAGAAGCATGCAGGTATTTTTAAAGATAAAAATAAAGTTGGAGGTTATGAAAAGAGAAGGCAGGCCTGTGAGAAGTGTGTTACCTGCTTAGTGAGAATGGTAAGGATGAAATGGCAAAGAAAACCTAGTTATTGGAGTCTTGAGACAGTTACAGTACTGAGATTACAGTGGTTACTGTGGAGAGAAGAAAGGTAAGGTAGGGTGGTGTTTTTGGGGTAGAATTCCAGCATTTCTCAGACCAAAAATCAAAGAGCTCCAATGATCTTTCTTGAGAGAACTGTTTGGTTGAGACCTTAATGAATAATGCTGTCCATCCTTTAAATTGTTCCGGGGAACAGGTCACTGGTTGAACTAGGGGTGAAGTTTATTTTCAGTGCTCGGAAGTAACTGTATGGATCTGTTTGCAGGAGAAATTCACACACCTAGGGTCCAGGGAAGAGAATGAGGATGTGGAGACTACAAGGAGGTGGGCAGTGGGCTATTTCTCTGGAAGACCTGGGAAAGTTTCCATCCAAAACAGCAAAAGAGTCGAATAGTGTGTTTATTAGCTGTAACTGGATGAGTCCAGAGTGTTGTAGGATCAGAACTGTGACAAATGGAGATATCTGTAAGCATGGAAAAGAAAAAGGGAAGAGAAAAAGTTGCCTTGTAATCACTGGAAAGGTGTGGACTAGAACTAATGTTGACTCTGGTTTATTTAAAAGTTTACAATGCTTTGCAGAGTGAATTGTTTACAGCATCAGGAGTCATTCCTGATCATTCCTTTGAAGTCAGTTGCGAAAGCATGGCGTGTTTTGTATAACACAAAAGTAGCTCTGAAGTTTATTTGTGTAATGATGAGGCTCCTTATCCAAATACTGTCTTTCTGTCTATAATTTGGATCAAACTATGTCAGACATGCATAATTCTTGGAGTGACTCAGATTGTAAAAATCCACATACATTGTTCTGCTGCATCAGAAAGCTTTTACCAAGTCGGGCTATATCCCTGGTCAAAGCAGAGAAGAAACATTTAGGTTCTTGGATATAAATGGATAGAGAAATGGGATTGACTGTCTACTTGAAAATGATTTGTGTGTCTGGGCTGTATCAATTCAGTGTTTCCTGAGGCTTGATTCAGCCACTTTGAAAAGCAAAGATTCTGTATTTCTTAGCTTGAGGCATAGCACAGTGCCTCCATGTGCCTGGATAATAACCATATAGATTCCCAAAAAAGATTTTGTGTTTCCTTTTATGCTCGAGAAGACGGAAAGGTAGAACACGAAGGTGTTTTAAATTATCCAAACAGCAAAAGCCAGCAAAGTGCCTGGCTTGTTTCTTTACTTGGTGCTTCAGAGGTAAATCACAGTGCAGCTTTGCTGAGGCAAGGAGCAGGAATACAGACTGTCAGCTACTTGAAGCATCCTAATCACCAGGATAATGTGCGTTGTGTGCACATGCTGCCCTAGGGCTCACTGTGAGGGAGCTGGGGACTTACCCCTCTCATTCACGAAAATCAGGAGTTGGTGAGTAATTAGCGTGCTTGCTGCTGATGCTTCCAGAAAGCATTTCGGGGACATGAGCTGATCCGTCATGTTCTGCATGCATCCACCTTAGCCAGCACCCATGTATTCCCCTCTGAGTTGGGTTAAATAAGAGTAAATCACTTTGACTTGGATGGAAGTAGCATCTATGTTAATGCTGGATTACTAGTGAACTGCTTTTATGTAGATGTATTTCTGTATATATCCTTCAATGCCTATTCTATCTGCTACATAACTGTTTATTTTCTTCAAGGTCAAACTTACATTTACCTTGGCTACTTAGTCCATTATATTAAAATAAATGTTTCTGGCAATGTCAGCAGAATGTATCAGTGTATCCGGCGTCGTGTAATAGATCTCTTCTTCATACCAATTGAGAAACACTGTCTTGTGATTGCAGCTGGATGACAGCTGCAGTGATACCGTGCAATTTCAAGTCTTATGGGTATGTCTCTGGATGGTTTAGTGTTCCCTCGAGCCCTGGAACAATCTCAGTTGTCTCTCTTCTTCCACCTGCACTATTCAACTCTGTAGGGCAAAGCTAATAAAAAACAGGTTTGCCCAAGGGGCAGAGGTGAATGCTGCATTGACCACTTCCTTCCTCTTAAAGAAGCTCAACTGAGTGATATTTTCTTTTCAAGCAGAGGTAATGGGGAAATTCCTTTACCAGAATAACGTAAAACTTTGATATTTCTATCTTGCATACAGTTAAAATGGAACATCCTTCAAATACAGTTGTATCTCCTTTTTTCTTGAAAGAGTTTATTGAGCTTTCAGATCCCAATTCCCAGTAAATAGAAGCATAAATTTAACTTAAGCTTTAGGGAAAAATAAATCAACATTTTCCATGTATTGTAATTAGAGTAATTTAATTCTTAGGACTTTTCTGACCAAACTTCTCCATTGCAACATGCTGGAGGTGTACCCAGAAAAGCCAGAGTGGGGCAAGACGGGTGGGGAAAGAAGTATAGCTCCAATTAGTGCAAAATAGTTGCTGTAAAAGACGTGATAACAACCTTGGAGATATCTAGAGATTACTGGGAGTCTCCAAGAGAAGGCCCATGTTTCTAATTAGCCGTTAATTAAAACTCTGATTAGCTGGCCTGTACCCAATAATATTTCCAAACAGGATGATAATATGTGTAATTCTGTTATATATCAGATGATTTCATCCAGGTTTTCTGCCATCCAATGTCATATAGTTAAACTGCTAAAACCAAAAAGCAGCTGTGAAAATTTCAAGTGAGTTATAAAAGAAATGCAAAATAATCAACCCAATAGGTAAGGTGATGCCAGGATTATTGCATCAATGCAATGTCTTCTCCTTGGTCTCTCTCCTTTTGAAGTTGTTTCTTCCTTAATATAGCTGGTGTTTGAGTGTGGTAAGAGCTTATTAGCAAGTGACAAGTATCAAGGTCTCAAAAAGAAAATAGAGGCTTCATCTGCAGAGCTAATGTAACAGGAGGAGGCTGACAGTGGTGAATAATCGAGATGTCCCTATAATATTGCACTTCATGACAATGCTGTGTTTTAAGATTCTGTTTACCTCCTCAAAATCTTTGTCCCTCAGTTGTGAAGCGAATGTGAAAGCCGCTTTAATGCAGCTTGTATAATTCATTGAGCTTTTCTCCTTTCAGCAGCTGCCAGCATCTTTCATCAGCTGGTCCTTGAGGAGCGTGATGCGGTGCGAGGTACCATGTTCCTGTTTGCTGATTACAATAGGCCTGATGTTACAACATAATCTGGACATTACTTGGAAGTGTTACGTCTTGCATGTGGTCGTAAGCTTTAGGAGAGGAATCAGCAGCGTGCTGTCAATAACGCTTAGGAGATAATCACTTATTAGATTTGTTTCTGAAAGTTTGACTGGGCAGTATGACAACTTTTAACAAGGACGGGATAGTTTTATTTAATCATTGACTCAGTGGTGATTTACCACCAGATATTTCCAGGCCTGGACAACTTGTGTTTTCAACTTCAGGCAGTTCTTAAAGAAGAAAGCGTGACATAGATATTCAAAAGAGGGAGGAGAAAGACACAAACCATAATGGTGTGTTCTACATTTCCTGAGTTTCATTTTATCTTAGTTACTGCTTATGTTTTACTCATTGTAATGACTAAGAAGACTAATTAGATATCTTTATTGTTGAAATATACCTACTGTACCCAAGTGGTTTGTTCTGTTCTGTCTTTATTAGAAGAGCATTTTTTTTTTTTCTGTGGCAATTAATTCTTGGCTATTTCTGAGAATAGATTTCACAGGTTTATTAAGCTTTTCTACTGTCAGGGAGGCTTGAGAATCCTTCTGGAAAGGTGACAAAGATGTAATTGGAAAACAAGTCAGATGTTTCGAGTTAATTGAGTGATTTTCACTGTTGTTCAGTAATTGTTTCATGCGGAACTGGTTGAGGCCTCCTAGAACAAGGGGCTGGACCCCAGCCCTGTCAAATGGTGTGTGTTGCAGCGGGTTCCTTGGTGCAAATGCAGTCCTTCATGTGAGGATGCTTGTGGCTGCCTGGTGATGTGGTTTCAGGGAAAGCATGCAGGGATCCTAGTCAAAAGTTCTAATTCAGAAATCCCCTGTGAATTGGAAGCTTTGAGTTCTGTGTTGCCTTAGCTGAGGGGTGTGAGGTGACATGCCATCTTTTTGACTATGATAGAAATGGTCCTCCAACATGGTTTAAAAGAACTTTTTTTTTTGCTGTTTATGTAGTGGATATTTATGCTATCCTCTAGAAATCTGTGGCTTTTGTGCAGGTGGAGATGCAGAGCACTTTATTAAATCAGAAATACCTGTGCCAGAAGGAGTGAGACTTGAAGCCCACATGTGCAGCATTTCTCATTAAGTTGTAATTCTGGGCTGCTGTTTCTGCTATCTGCACTCTCACAGGTGTTGGTGGTGTTCAAGTGTGCTATTCAGTCTTGCTCCCTGTGGTGGAGGTTTTATCTCTACTGATCTTGACCATTTTTGTGTCATCCCTAATACTACCAGCAGCATAAATCAGAAGCTAAAATGGTCTACAGAACATCAGATGTTTGCTCTGTTCAGATCATTGGTTTCATTGAAGCTTGTAACAAATAATTGTCAGATTTGTAGTGTTCTTGTTGGAGCTTCTCCCATAGCCCCCCCCATTGGGTAACTAATTTTTATAACATTCAAGCACAGTTAATCCTATATTTTCTTTTAGAAAGCATCAGTCATTTGTTGTTCCTCTAATATTCACTCTTTACTTCTTTATTTCCCATAACAAACCTACTGAAATGAAGTAATCCAGTCTTTGAATTTCCATGTTACTATAATGTCATAGTATCACTTTGCTGATTAAGTGATTTGGTTATTTCAGAAACCCAGTAAGCATGTGGTGAGGGATGGATTTGTTTGCTCTTTTCACTGTTGTTTTCTCTGGTGCTTTCTAGGGCACCTTTTCAACTAAAGTGGTTGGAAACAGGGCACTGCTGTTCTTGTACAGAAATCTGGCAAGTGCTAATGCCATCTTGAGCAAAGCTCTGCTCTTATTTTATGCTAATATAAAAGGTTTAAGAAAATAACAACTTTATGGTTCTTATGCACGTTACTTTGCTCAAGGGAAGATCCCAACCCTTTTGAAGTCGGTGGCAAAATGCCATTGAAGAGTTCAGCCTTGAAATCTTCCATGTATCAACAAGCCAGTTCAAGTAAATAACCTTTTCCCGTGACTTTGACTAAACCTCATTACATACCCACAAGTTTTGCAGAGTATTAAAAGCAGGGGAAATGCAGTAAGTATACTAGTTATATGCTGAAGAATTCCAATTTACTTCAAAGTCAGATCTTCTCTGGTATCATACAATTACTTTCACCTGCATGCGCTTCTTACTTCTAGGACTTACCTTAAATGTGTTTAAAAGATAGGAAGGAATTTCTACCTGAAGATAGCATGAAAGATGGGATGTTTTCTCTTTCTTCACTTTCTTTATCTTTTTTTCAGAAGGTTTAAAGACAGCAGCAGGTAATTGGGGGTCTAGATGTTTGAAGAGCTTCAGCCCTGAGCTGTTCCCATTACTAAACTCAGCCTTCAGAAAAATGTGGTCACTTCATAAGGATGTAAAACCAGCTAGCTGCTTTTGAAAAAAGCCGTTCATCCTTAGCTGCATTTAAATAAAAATTGGAATAACCTAAGAAAGGGAAAAGCAAAAAGGGAATAATATTCAGTAAACACTGAATATATAGAGAGAGATAGGTGTGTGTGTGTGGGGGGGGGGGGGGGGGGGGGGGAGGGGGAACTGCTGAATCACAGCCTGAATCTCTGATTGATCACCTGAGATGAAAAAGAGTCAGCCCTGGGAGCACAGGTGAAGGCAGTTCACCTGTGCTGCTGGAATGGATGGAGCTTGGCTCTACCTCTCCTTGGCCCATTTAAGAGCTGACTACCAGTGGGGAAGGATCTCCAGAAAGAGATCCTTTGGAGTTTTATGGTGAGCCCAGGATAAGGGTAAGCACTCTTATCTATTCTTTTTGGTGTAATAACCTGCTTAGCCTAACTCTCTTGTGTATTTCATAATTATAACATCTGTATATTCATTGATTATACTACATGATAAGAGACTGAGCCCCTGCTGTAGGCTTGTGAAAGAGGAAAAGGTGATGTAGCCTGGCTACGTGCTTATGCACTTGAGTAATTAAAAAGAGGCAATTGGCTTCCATTTGGCAAACAAAAGGGATGTGCTGTAGCAGCTATTATGGGATTTATTCCTAGTTTAAACTGGTAGAAATCCTCTCACATGTCTAGTCTGAGAGAACATTACATGATCGCTTTGGTGGCTTGTGACAAATAGCTGCAGTCATGACTGGGTCACCAGTTGTTTTAAAACCAAGATGTGGAGTTTGATGGGGCAAAAATAGCAAGAGAGTGCTGGATTGCCAATGTTGCAATTGGAGAAAGTGAGGTTTCTCACTCTCAGTATGTTCTCTCACTGAATTTATTGCGTACGCTATTCCTCCTCTTCATCATCCCTTTCATCCCTTTGCTGGGATAAGGAGCCAAACACCATGTACAGTTGTTAGAATTAAAAATGTTTGCTGCCACTGTAAGTTTTTTCTTAGACAAGCAAAGCACTTCAGTTTCCTTAGATGGAGGACTTGCTTTGTTGTATCTGGCTTCTTATGCTTTCCTATATTATAGAAAAACTGTTAAAAATTAAGTAGGCCTTTTAAGTGATGATCTAGCTTAATTCCTGACTCCGTGCTTATCATTCAGCAGCTCCAAGCTGTGTGCGTTTGAGCTCAGCTTGTGTCTTCCCTGTTTGCTGTTTTCTCATGTGGCTTAGCATGGGATGTACCATGTAAAAACTAGACTGGTCCAGGTGTAGGTATTAAACACTGAAGTTTGCAGCTGGTAAGAGGAAGAGAAAGAGTGGGGCTGAATTCCTCCCCTCTCCTGTCTTGCATGACACCATTGATGGTTTCCAGAATAGTGAGGAAAGACACTAATACTTTAATTGGTCTGATAGCATAAGTATTCCTGCTAACGTTATAAGTCTGAAGGATATCTCCACTAACGGAACACATCTTGCTCTTAGATTCTCCCCTTTTCTAACATGGGTTCAAATTCTTTGTGCTGTCTCTTCTCAGTGAATGCTGGGAATAAAACAATGCAAATTAGGAAGAAAGAAAGCATCCACGTTTGCTTCTTGGTGTTTGCTCCCTTGGGTATTTTTAAGGTGTCAGCTGCTGGTGGAGTTTGCAGCCCAAGCAGATGTCCGTTTTTGCAACTGGAGACCAAAATAAGAGGAGTGAAATGGGTTTTTCATCACTTATATTTCTCATGAGAGGAAAAAAAAAAGTGGTGTGAATCTTAGTTTCTACATTACCAGAGAGAAAACAGCTGCTTCTGCAAACTTTAGCTACATATTTCCTGTAATCCTTCTGCTCTGCTGTGCTTTAAATGCGTTGCTGCCAGAGATTGTGGGTGGTCAGCTGGCATTTGTGGGTGCCTTCTTGTCTCTCTCTCTCTCTCTGTTATTATTTTTATTTGTGTAATTAATGGGTTTTGTCAATTGAACTTAAACTTGAGGCAGTGTTCATCTGGAACTCTCTAGTAAATCTGTAAGAGGGTTGGGGACTGTAATGTAACATGTACAAACTAGTTTACATCTCTTATTCAGATGACTTAAATGGGTTAAGGTATGGTACAAACATTTCCTAATGCCCTCTTTTGAAAACTGAAACTGTAAAATATGAGTTTCTGATCTGTTGGAGCAAAAGAGGTAAAGATAGTCTACTTAAATAGCAAAATAAGAAAATACAGCTATTTGCTTTTTGGGGGCCATCTTAGGAGATGAAGGGATGAATCTGTTGAGTAAGACATTACTGTGAAGAAATCCTAGTTGTGTTCTCCAGTTTCTGTGGTAGCAAAGATGACTGTGAGTTCAGTCTCCTGGGTTTATTTACCCTGGTGAATTCCAGTCTTGATTTGTTCTCATTGGTGAGATCAATGCACAGAGTTTCCTTGCGCTACCTCAAAAATAGTAATTGCTTCCCTGCATGTTCCTGAACAGTGTTTCCAAAGTACATGTATATGTTGGCAGGCCACAGAGTCATGTTGTTTTTGCAGGTGCTTACCCAGCCTTTGAGTTTTGAGAAAAATATCATTTTATTGCACTTGACGCCAAGTTATTTGAGAGCACTCTTTCCAGCTTAGCTGATATGAAAAGGGGGACCTGGCAGGTGGAGGCTCTCTGCTGGCATAGCCAAAGGTCATTGCTGGGCTGTGAGCTGATAGGAGATGTGGATGGAGACAAGCGTGACAAACTCTTTTCCAGCATGAAAACTGATAGGGCAGTATAGGAATGGGACTCCATTCTGAGTGGGTTTAAATAGGATTGACACTGAAAAGGTTCTGTCAAGTCATGGTGTTTTCACTTCTACCTTTATGAAATTTATTCCTGTTCATCTAAATTGGTTTTGACTTATCTTGAATCAAGAAGGTAACCTGTAGGGCAACTGTTTTCTTTACTTCGTCCCCTATGCATGTGAATAACATTATGCTTAAGGTTTTGTTGTGTTTTGTTTTTTCCCCCATAGAAATTAGCCTGGTTGTTTGGTAGTGCAAGGTAAACTCCAGCAGATGCGTACTGCAGGTGTAGATGATCAATGCTTTATGACAATCCTGTTTTTAATTTTCCTCTAATTTTCTTGATTGCTTATGAGTTAATTGTGTGTGCAGTGATAGGCTACAGAATGCTGCTTCATCAGTTAATTAAGAATATATCAACACATTTTAAAAGGTGGTAAAATAGTTTTTTTGACTTTATTTATCTTGAGTGATAACTGCTTTTTTTTTTTTTTTTTTAATTTCTTTTTCTTCTGATCTCTGGAAACCTGACGTGTGATTGGTGATTTGCTGCTAAATTGGAAGTTAACTGATTAAGTAACTTAACATGCTCATTGAATGATACTGTTATATTTTAAATTTCTCAAACACTTCTGTGGTAAAGAATACTGGGCCTGGGTGATGCTTTGGTTTTGGTTTGCTAAGGAGTTTACGTGAATATAAATATAATTGCACCTCTTTTTGCCAATTGATTTTTATTATAGTGCTTAATGGTTTGTTGAATAGTTTATAGGGTAATGAATGTCATTTCCTTGTATTATACTATAAATAACTTGGCAAATTTTTAATTAGGATAATCATGGTAGGTTTCTCTACTGCTGTAATCAAGATTTGCTTTTTGCATCCAAGAACTAATGTACTTCTATATCAAGTTAGGCCCATTATGTTTTTCTAGAGTACAAATTTTTGTTGATAGTGCGATGGTTTTCTAATAGTGCTTCCCTTCTTGAATCTTGGCTCTGCTTCTGTTGAAATTATGATTTGCTTCACTGGGTGATATTTAATTGCTTAAATATTTCTGATTAGAAGAATGCAGTGGGCAGAAGTTTTGTTCCATGAAAGATTTTAAAGTTTGGCTTCTTGTGGTATTTGCAGAAATTTAAGCTAAGACTGTCAAGAGCTGAAAGCGTCCAAGAGCTGTGTTGTGATTCAATAGTGTAATATTGTCCTGCATGTGAGAACTGGAGCTCTTTTGCAGGAACTTCCAAGTGAGTTGTTCGTGAGATAGCAGCACAGATACTTGCAGTTCCATTACATTTACCCCTGTGCTGCTGACAGATCTTAACCATGTTGCCTTTTGAGCACTCCAGATGCTACTTCTTGGAATTTTTCTTCAATTAAGTAGGCTCAAGCAGGAAAAAAAAAAAAACAAACACCTGTTTGTCAAAAGGGAAACTTCTGGTGGTGCATTTTCTGCATACGCGCTTCTGGTGAAGCTTTTAATTAAGAAGAGGTCCTTGGCTTTGCAAAGGAATTCTTTACAAGAAGGAGGTTCTAACTAATTTTGCTCTTTTGAGCAAGAAGCTGTTTGCTACCACCTACAACTTCATAAAACATTCATGAAGTTTCTGTCTTACCATATTGCTGTGTTGCAAATGATGATAGATCTGCAGAAAGGCCAGCTCCTTTCTCCACAGAAATGAAAAACTTGCATTCAAATTTGTTTCCCTTATTACCTCTGTAACAGGAGCAGGGGATCCTAGATTGTATCGAGGGCTGCCTGGTTGCATGCAGGCCACAGTAATACAAATGCCCTTTTCATTGCAGGGATTTGGCTTTCACTGCATTGCAGAAGGTTTCTTCAGCTCTGCGGCCCCAAACCAGCTAACACACACAGATCTAGCTGTTCACCTTCTGCAGTTCTGCAATTATGTCATCAAATACAAATCGAAACATATGGTCATTTCTATAAAATACAGAGCCTGAGAAAACTGGAGAGAGCAATGATGAGTCAAAAAAATAAAAAAAACCCAACAACACAGTGGAAATAGTTAAATGTCAATGAGTGCACTGTGCCTTGTTAATATTTCACAGGAATGCTGTCAACTTTTTATAGAGCCCAAAGGATTTACACATTTTTCTGACAGATTATCATGATTCCCATCAGTACACTTAATGCCAACATCTGTAGGATTCCATCTAATTTGGGAAACAAATGTATTCTGTCCTCAACAAAAAAAGAATAGTTTGGATGTTGCAGGAAATGCTTATTACCTTAGAGTTGCTGCAATTAAGTGGAGGACAGATTTTTAAAAGGGTATGGCGTGGGGTAACATTATACTTTCCTTTTGGCTGCTGTTTTTAAATGCAAGTTGACCGGTGCCAACTTCTGGTCGTTGTAATGCAATTAAAAAGCATGATATTTAACAGCTCTCAATAAACAAGTTGAATGGCACACATGCTCATTAGTACAGGCTATAGAAAATTTAGGACTAGAGTTTATGAATCAAGAAGTCTGGGAATGTAATATAGCATTTTTATATCCAATTCATGACTTTCTTTAAGACTAGTTGTGTCTCTCAAAAATCTGCATTTTGGAATTTTATTTACAATAAATCTTGACCAGTTTATGTACTAGTGCACAAGAACACCTGTTTAAAAAGAAAAAAAGAAACCAAACCAACAAACCAACCCAACATTTTGTTTTTGTCTCTTCTGACATCTTCATAATCAGTGGTGATATTGCCTTCCAGGCTTTGTTTTGTTCTGCTAAATAAATTTCATTTGATCTCTTCTGCTGGTGATCTCTATTCCCCGGGTCATATTTCAGCATGCTGGAATTCTTAATATTTTATATTGGTGTACTGACAGTCAAGGAGAAGTTCTATTTCATGTTATGCATGAATTAGTTTCACTTATGCCAGTGTGGTGCCAGTGTAACATTACTGGAAGTAGAAATAGTGCTTCTAATATGTTCTTCTATGGAATGGACACCAGAAAACTAAGGGAAGGCCACATGTCTGTGTGACGTGATGTAATTGTATGCCTACAGAAAGGAAAGTCTGATCAAAATTCTGAAGAATGACAATGGAATTTCTCACAAGAAACATAACATTGCCCAATTTCTGTTAGCCGAAGATGAAAAAGAAACGTAACAAGTTCATGCAAAGGAAAGGTTCATTAAGGTTCAGAATGTTCATTAAAAAGTCATTCCTGTATTCCTGCAGATTTCTGGTATTTATCACCTCTAAATTGCATACAGTAACTACATAGGTTAAGTTCTGTCTTTCTGAATTTTAATTTATGTTGTGCTTGAAGCAGATAATTTAAGGGATGGCGAGGAGGAAAATAGGGATTTTTCATAAAGTAGTCTCTTTTAAGTTGGTGGTATTTAAACAAACCATTACGAGAAAAACTTAGAAGAAATTTTACCTGCTTGTTGAAATACATACTTTTTGAACTACAGTGCTTGCTTTTGAATGATAAATGCGCTATTATGTACTAAAATGTCAACCTTGAGGTTGCCTTGGTCCTGTGTTCTTTTGACAAGACAGGAAAGCAGAACAGAATCAGTGAATCTGATCAGAATAAAAATGAACTTGTAAGCCGATAAAGCGAGTCTAAACCACTTTATTAGAAGCAGCATTGAGTTAAATGGGAGCAATACCGCATTTGGTTTTGAATGATGAATAGGACTTCACTTTTAAAGGTTATTTTCTCTTGATGCGAGCTTAGTGTAATGCTGATGAAAGGATCCTTCTGATTCACGTGGATCCTCTGCGGCTTTTGGCTGTGTGAAGTTCCAGTTTCTATATGTATGAAAGATGTTTCATGGAACCTAGCAAATCCATGGTCTGCTTTTGTTTTGCCTTTTTTTCTGAGATATATATGTAAGTTTCTGTTTTCATTTTGTAGTCTTTTTTTTTGTTTGTTTCATCTCATTTTTGCTTCATGATCAGCCGTTCCATGTTACTGTTTGGTTTTGGGCCTCTCAGCACCACTTTTGGAGCATCATTAAGTAATGTCACCTAGAGGAAATGAGAGGGGAGGTGCTGGACAGCAGTGAATGCAGAGACACTGAAAAGCGTGTCTTGTTTAAGAAGTGCCCAGTAAAAATCTTAAAGATCTATGGGTTTGGGGCTTTGGTGACCTTTTTTTTTTCTTTGGGAAAATTAGCACTTTAAGGAAGTATCTAGAAACACAAATCTGCAACTCTTTCATATTTGTAAAGCATGGGGGATTTTCTTTTATCTTTCTCCCCAGTGCTCATGAATTCACAAGTATTTCTGCTGCAGAACATGAAATTCATTTGGAATGGTGGATAAACCTCCATGGGAGGCTAAGTTGGTCATATGACTACCAAAGAAGGGAAACTATACAGACCAAGTCCTACCTCCTCAATCCTTAGACTGATTTATGTTATGCTCCTTTTGCTGAAAATGGATTCACAGTGTGATATTTCTGATTGAACTAAGGCAAAGGAAAGTGCTGCCCAGGGTCCAGGCTAAGGTAACAGCACAGTTCTGATGTAGATTGTTTCATCTCCTGCTGCATTGATAGCAGTGATTATACTGAAAAATGTAAACCGGTGGTCAAGATATTTAAAAAATTACTTTTAGAAATATAATGTAATTTGAGTGTCTATGCCTAAGGCCATTTGATGTTGAGAACGGTGCTCAGAGATCTGAACAGAGCTGAGGATCCTGGGGAATGTTAGGGAAGAGAATGAGGAGGTTATGACCAGCTTTGTTTTATTTATCTTCTCTGTCAATTCCTATAAACAATGATTAAAAGATCCTTGGTCAGTTTTGCAAAACAGTGAACAGGAGTGGAAAGCATTGTGAGGGAAGTCATGGACTTTTCTTGGAATGAGAAGATAAACTTTTATGTCTCTGCTGATCTTGTAGTTTAAATAGATGAAAGGCATGGCTGAGGTGGCAAGTGGGGAGCTCCTTCCAGCTGTAATACCCTCAGCACTGAAGTCATGAAATGTGCTCAGTATCACTTTGATTTGACTTCATGGGTTGATTTAGCTACTGTCCACAAGTGAAAGGGCAGTATTATCTCTGGTTCAATTGAGGAACAAATATTTCACCTTGATTCCTAAGTGGAAATGAATATGCTCGTCTTTGGGTCTATCTTAATAATTGGTGTGCCTTCGTTACAGGTGTCTGGACACACTGCTTTGATCCATATCTATGTTTAAAAAATAAATATTTAGATTAAAAAAAACAAGTATCCACATTCTGATGAAATGTGCATTCTGTGAAATGGCACTTTAAACCTACTTGAGTATCATTACTGAAGAGACTCAAACAGTTTAGCTCTTAATTGATATTAATAGGAATAACCCTCAATGACGTGAACTTGGCAAGCCAGAAATTGCAGCTGTTCTCTGCAGTGGAGGCAGTAACAAAGATAATTAATTGTTTTTTCCCTGGGAGATATATTTAGATTGCACAGTCTAAATATTCTTTTCCCTGAGCCCTAATTCAGGCTTGTATTTGTTCTGCAAATACAGTAAGCAAAACAAAAATTAATATTTTTCACTGTCATGCCGTAATAGTACCTATTGTATTCTTTTAAAAAATAATGTAATTGGTTATTACACAAACTTTCAAATGAGGACATAAGCAGTTCATAAAATAAGTAGTAGTTTGATTAAATAATAAACCTTTGTAGGAATTGGCTTAAAGAAGGTGGTACTTGGAGAGGACTCAACATTAATGTACCAAGGGAATCAGAAAGGGGGAGAATGTGTTCCTGGCAAGTATTTAGACAAAAACTATTCTTGAGCAGGCACAGAAATGTAAGGCTTGGGAGGGATCCATAGAGGTTATCTAGTCTAATGCCGTGCTAAAGTGGGTTCCTACAGAATGTTCCATAGGAGAACATCCAGTACTCCCTAACCCTCAAAGTAAGATTTTTCCTCATGTTCACATGGAACTCCTCGTTGCCTAGCCTGTGTTCCTTTGGTCAAAGCCAACCCTGTTGCTGGGCACCACTGAAAAGAGCCTGGCCCCGTTCATTTGACTCCTTTCTATTAGTTATTTAAGTATTGAGAAGAACCCCCTTTAGTCTTCTCCAGGCTGCTCAGTCCCAGGTCTCTCAGCCTTTCCTCATACTGAGGATGCTCCAGGTCCCTAGGATCTCTGTGGCCCTACTGCTGGACTCTTTTCAGCAGTTCCCTGCCTGTCTTGAACTGGCAAGCCTGGAAATGGGCACAGTACATCAGATGTGGCCTCACCAGAGGGGGGGTTGAACCTTTTTGATGTGTTGGCCATGTTCTTCTTGACATGCCCATCTTCATTTGCAAATAACCCGCTATAATCCTCCTGGATTGTTAGAGAACATACCAAAGTTCAGTGCTGAAGTGTATCAACAATACTAAGACCTGTTGTGCAAAAGCTATACTTGAATTATTGATGGTTGGGCTTTAAATTCTTTCCATTTAGCTTAAAAGGGTGTCAGTGGTAATGCACTCTAATGCTTCCCCTAAATATGGCCCCAAACTGTGCCAACTGTTGAAATGCTCAGGACCCTGATCATTACAGTGCCTGTGAGGCAGTGAAGCAGCCTCCTTATGTCCCTTTTTCATGGGTGTTACATTGTAAGTGAGCTTTTCCTGGCTCTCCAAGCTGTGATAAATAGGAGTGTGCAGTTTTTATTAACACTTATTTTAATAGGTGTTATAAAACTCATTCATTTAAATGCCTTTCCATAAAACAACGTTGTTCTGAACAGGGTTTCTTTCACCCGTTATTTATTTCTGCCGTACGTCTTTGCTAGTCTAATTTTGTCCATGTCAATAATATAAGAAAACATAACATGCATGTGCTGCTCTATGGCTTGATATGGTTTGATAGTAATTAATCAAACTATAAGAACCAGCAGCTTCTGGGGCTTCTGCTGGCTCCTACCAAGGGAAAGCAGGTGCCCTCCACCAGCTTGCAAGCATGTCCGTTTACAGCCAACAGATGAACCTTTGTTTCCCTCTTAGCTAATATGGTACTAAACCACCAAAATAAACATTTACCTGTTGTGATGTAAATATTTTCTAAACTGGGTTTCCATCAAATCGTGCCCTTTTTTTCACTGCTTGCTAAGAGATATGGGCTTTGCAACAGGAAAAACTGTCCATTATGATGGGATGAAGCTCTTTATTCACTTACATTCTAAATGGAATCTAAATTGTGTCATGCTTTGCATGCTGCAAAATTAATATATTTAAGGAAAAAAAAATGGTTTGATATTCATTGTATTTAGGTTGCTCTGGAAGTAGTGCCTCCTATTTATTACTATGGAAACTACAACAGATAGGAAGAGTGCTGCAGTAAGAGCAAATTCTCAGGTACAAAACACTTTTTCAACATGATCACCACTATTACCTGTGCGTGTTTGTAGTGATGAACAACAGCCAGCCTGCATGCAGAGCTTATAAAAATCTGCACCAGTGAGAGTGTTTTTTAACCATTATAAATCAAATAAATAAAAGTGGAATATCATAGAATGGCCTGGGTTGAAAAGGACCACAATTATCATCTAGTTTCAGTTGCTTATCAATTCAAGAATATCAGTGCTTAGAATGCATGTAGAAAATATTTCACGGTGTAGGCTGGCATTCAGTCCTACAACCCTTCAACTGCACTAGATTTGAGAGCTAATGCTGCTTTTTCCCCATGCTTTTAAGTACATTGTACTGCTGTTAATGAGTCCAGAGATAGGGGGCACCTTAGAAATTTTGTTCATATAAGTAACAGGAGAAAAAGATATATGTATAATAATATATGAAAGTCTAAGAAGTATTATCAGTGTGATCATAGATCAGACCAAACTAGTTCTTCCTGGAGCATGTGTATGTATACACACGTTTTTCTTAGAATTATAAGGATTGAGTCTGTTTCAGTGCTTTAGCCTGGAAGCTGAGCTGCTGTAGGAAGGACAGCTGCAAAAAATAACTAGCAGAGTACCAAAGAAACAGCCCTGCCAGTAATTCCTTGACTCCAAAATCACTCACAACTGAGATCATTATTCTAGCATGTTCCAAAGCCATGTCTGTCTTCTGGGGAGAATTGCTTGCTCATATGGTTCTGCATCTCTTTCTTTCCTGCTGCTAGAATATAATTAAAGTTGCTAAAAATATGTGCTTCTTATTAGTTTTTTTCTCCTGTGTTAGCATCTGCTATTATTCTATTATCAAGGGAAAACACAGTATAAAGATGAATGCTACTTGACTATGTTAAGAGGACCTCACTACGTAGAGATACAACATCTCTTTATTTATGGTCTGATCCAAAGTCCACCACTATCTTTAAAAAACATTTGGAGGAACCTGGTGTCTTTACTGATTGTTCAGAAGTCTTTTTGCCTGTCAGATGAAAGGAGATTTCTGAACTGTGAACCACCACTTTCATGCTATCTTGCAAGTATTCATATTTTAGTGCAGCAGAAATTAGTAGAACAAATGGTGGCATAATTACTGAGCTTTTGCAATACCGACATCATACTTAATTATGGTTTAATCTACAGAACATACTGTTTGTTTAATAAGTCCCAGCAGAGACAGTTCAAGCATATGTTTTTGCATCACCTGGAGGTAGCTGGGAATGACTGTGGTAACACTGTCAAGAAAGTGACAGTTTACAAGATTTTACTTATTTTACAATATACAGCATGGCTCACCTTTATATGCATGAAATCACTTAAAGGTAAGCCGTAATAAGCACTTAGAGCCCAAGTAGCTGAGTGTGTTATGCACAGAGAGTCTTTGTTTCCCTTTTTGTGTGGGAAAGCCAAGGCATAATTTTCTTAGCACAGCCTCAGTAGATCATAAAGCTGCTAATAGAACCCTCAGCACCTCTCCTGCTAAGGTGAGCTCTGGTTATTGCTAACACAGGCTAAACATTGATCAGCCTTTTGACCTACTAAAATGATGATATCTGCAGGTTCTGTCCTGAGCTTGCTAACTACAGGTGTCTTGGGTTTTATTTAAAGCTGCCCTATTTTTTTTCTGAATATGGAGTTATTGGTTTCCTTTTCCATCTCCTCAGCCTTTGCTTGAATTTTAATTATTGCTGCCCGTATGCGGAAGCTTTTCAGAGTAGTTTTAAGGTTTTGGACCAAAGAAAGGGGAGATAAAGATGAGTTGATTTGCTAGTTGCCCTCCAGCCTGCTTCATGGTAAGATAGGACTTTCCACTTTGGAGAGCTGTGGTGTGCTGTGTTTATTCAGGTGTCCATCCTGCACATTAATACAATTTCCAGCAATTCCTTATTCAGCACATCAGACTTATGATCATCGTGATTTCCATGACTGCCTTGGAACCCTTTAAAAGTTAGGATTGTATTGGCTGCCATTCAATCCTCAGATACCTGATACCTTTAAGAAAGGGGTTATGTTAAAAAGTGACATTATTTCATCCCGTGCTTTGATGCAAATAAACCTTCAGCAGATACGTGGGATCACATGCTGTCACGTTGATTCTTTCCTGATTTTGTCTTTGGTTTCCTAATTGCCCATTTCCATCATCTTGACCATTTCATTTGATTTTGGTAGCACTGGGGACTGCAGGGATATGAAAAAAATGATAGGCCTGCTGATGGGAACTCTGCTGTTCAATTCAGTGTTACTTCCATATGAGTGTGGCATTGGGTTTTTTGTTTCTCAGCTGTCCAAACATGTTGGCAATCTCTCTTTTTTTAATTCTGTCTTTACAGAGCTTTTATCAAATGTTTTCTTTATTTTCTCTTCTACTATCTTATGTCTACAGTATTTTTTTAAATGCAAGTTAACGTTTATGAAGGCTAATAGAACTTCATCTAAATCAATGAAAGCAATAATTATCTAAACTCATAATTCTTTGGTTTTGTTTTTCTTTTGAATAATTTAATACTTAATTTATATATATGATTGTGCCTCACTCTCACTATTCTTTACCAATTATTATTTTTAAAGACGTTAGCATTACAAAAGATTAAGTATGTCATGGTGATTTTCAGTTCTAGAAGATGGGAATTCCTAGCTTGCTTTAAAAAATGGATCTGAACCCAAGGCCTCTGATGGTCTCCTTGTTCTTTTATTAACTTATCTCCCAGGTCAGACAGCATCAAAGCTTGGACTGTTTCCTTTTCACATCCAAGGTGCAAATTGCATGCTTACTCATTAATCTGTGTGCCTCTACTCAGTGCTCCTATAACTCACACAGTGCTATTCCTGCTGTCCTGCATGAGATAATAAATCCAAGTAGGGATGGCTTCAAAACTTATTTGTAGGCAGCAAGCTGACATTGTGCTGTTCTAAGTGATGCAATATGCATTTATGTTGGCTATATTTTTACAACGCATAAAGCCACAGATATGAAGTCTGCCCATTATTTCAATATGATCCTTCTTTGTAACATCGCCTTTTTGGAGAGAATACAAGCTGTCTCTGTAAACAATATTTAAAACTTTCCAGTAGTGACTTGATAAATATTACATCTTACTACTTTTGAAGATGTATTCAGATATTCACATTCGAGATATACTGACAGCATTACCTAAAATCACAACATGTTCTCTACTGGTATGAAAATTGTTATTCAATGAATATGTTTCTAAATTACAACTTAAGTTATCAGTCTTGCATCACGCTATCAAAAAAGATAGACCTGAACTGTGGAAGACCACAATTTCAACTAATTTCCTAGCTGTTAAATTGCAGTAAGGCTTATATTAGGTGACCCACTGGTGTGCCATTGCCTTAATTCTTACATTTTAACTTAGAGCTGTTGATTAGGGCTATTTAAATACTGGATATGACTTCAGTAGGGCCCAGAAAAATATGGAGTCAAAGTTAATATAAATCACTTTAAAGTAGTTATCTTTTCATTGTAGGTTTTGAATGCTACTACCTACTTTTTTAGTGATTGTTTTTTTCTTTTTTGGTATTAAAGCTATTCAGTATGCAAATTGAATGGAATACTTAACCTTGGTAATAAGATTCCTATTAGTTATGTATATAGATTGTATTTAGGAAGCTTGGTTTTCTCCTGTTTCTTCCATCCTTTTAATCACTGAGTTTAGTGCAATGATATCTTTTTAGCATTATTTCCCTGTAGATTAATTATTCTAATATAAAATTAACATGTATTAAACATATATAATTGCTTACAGTGGCAGATTTGTCTGCTTAATTTCATGTCTTCTGTTTCACAAAACAAAACCTTCATATTTCAGACTTCTTTAGTCATTAAAATTGAATTATGCGATAGGATTCCATCTGCTGTCGAAGCCTGTTCAGTGTTATTTTCTGTCATTTTAAATGGGACTGTTCTGAGATAGAAGCCTGTCATCCGTAACCCTAGCTGCACGAGAGCCCTTTCCTTCATCACTGCAAGAACATCTTAATGTTGAGTGCCTTCTGGGGTTTCCCACAAGAATTTGGTTCTCCCTAGTCACGTCTTGCCATCCTCCATGTCACTGTGCACTATGCTTGTGTGTTTAAATGGCGTGCAAGTTGCAAGTTCTGGCATGTGTCTCCCCCAGGCCTTTGCATTAATCACTCTTGGGGGGGAAACCAGCTTTGCTATCTGTCAAACTCAGCCACTATCTCTAAGACATGATCATGGTTAGCAGAGCAGTTAGCAGTAAGCGATTGGCAATAGAACGACAAAAAAGTAGATAGAGGAGATGGATGGCTTGGTGCTAGTGCACTTAAATGTGAGCTGCAAGCAGCGGTTCTGAGCTGGATAAATATAATCTGATTGCAGTAATGACAGCTAGGTTGCACGTTATTGCAAACATTCTCCCCATTCAGAATAGCTGAATGAGCCATTGCTATTTAGCTGTTGGAATACTGAATGTTTCAGGATTAACCTATCTGGCCCGATATTGAAAGAGCTGTGAGATCTAAAGCAGAGCAGACAAATCAACAGCCAATGATAAGCACAACCCCAACATCCTCCTTCCAAGGAAATGGATGAGAAAGAGAAGACAAGCTATCAGTTCAATCTAGATATTGTAGAATTCCTTTTGTAATGTTTTTTATTCACTCTTTATGATAAATCACTGGTTAGTTACTCTTCTTAACTATAATATTTTTCTGTTGTGCTGCCATGTGAATTACTGACATCTTGTCCAGCTGTTTCTTTGTTTCATGGAGTTATCTGCACTTTAAAAGAGCATTTGAAATTTTATTTATATTAAAACCATTGATAAATAGAGCAGTTCTTTTATTCCCTGAATCTCCCTGATATCTCCAAGTATTGAAGCACTTTTAGAATGTGCTCTTTCTTCCTTGCTGGGGAAGAAGTTCTATTAACATTTGAAAAAAAAAAAAAAAATCTAAAGAATAAAGTTTTGTTGTTTTACATGGTAAACAAACAAACAAAACACTAAATTAAAAAAAAAAAGACATTGTTGAGTCCCCCTTGACATAGGAAACTTATCTAAATTAATTATCTTCCACTATTTACTAATAGAACATCTAATGAACAGAGAATCTATCAAAGATATTGTACTAAACTGTAATGGATGTTCTAAGCTTTCAGAAGAGGAAAATCCTGTGTCTGCCACTTATTTAATTACTTTGTCTTATCTCAAGATTTCCTTCTGCTGTTAAGAAGCAATTTTACCTTGGAAACATTACAATTAAATATGGAAAGTAAAGAAGTTAAAATTGTACTTAGAAATTTCCTGGTTAAACAACTACTGCAGGTAGTAGAGAAAAAGAAAATGTACACTGTACTGAAATGCTCTTTAAATTAGTTCGGAGTGACTTTTCTTCAGACCCAGTCCTTCTGCTCACTTCTTCTTCTTTTCAGGAGTGTATATTTCAGATCTTTTGGAGGTATAATCCTGGGAGTAGTTGAGAGACTTAGGCTTAGTCTCTTCTCTGGTGAATTTCCTCAAGAGGCAGCAAAGTGAATAAGTGTACAAAGTAATGCATTATGCAAGCTATTTCTCCTGGATGCTTCCTGAATTTCTTTTGCGTGTGGAAGTTTGTCTTGACTATTCAGATACAGCTATTTTAGGTAGGAATCAGTTTTGTAGAGTGTCCTACTAAGGTTCCTGCCAAGATCCTTATCATTCCTTAAAAATAAATAGGAGAAAAAAAATAGTCTTTATAAGGTCCTCTCTTGCAACCATTCCTTCCAGATGGGGACGCTTACACCACATTAAATGAAATCATACTTTGAACACAATATGATAATACAAGCCAAGATGGAAAGGCTCAGATGTTTTTCTATTCCAGATAAATGATTTTCTCAAAGACATTTTCTTTTGTAGTATAGGGAAAGGAGAGGACTTTTTTCACTGGAAACCTTTGAGGACCTCTCACAAATGATCGGTTTTATTCTTGTTTATCTTGGCAGCTGAAGGAGTTTGGTGACTCTTACGGGGCTTGTTCTTTGTATATAAGGGCATAAGTGATGTTCTCTCTGACCCTTCATCTTGACGTTAATAGTCACTTGAAATCTAGCTGTTGGGGGAAGAGCAACCTCACACTGGGGAACATGGTTGTTTCCTCCAGTTATCAAGAAGATAAAAGATAATTGTAAAGAACTGATTTGCAGTGGGCTTGTTAGGACTTTCAACTTCTGATACAGGACTAGTTGGAGTAAGGTTTGATAAATTACAAGATTAGAGGTAATGCTTTTCCTATTAGTATAGCTCTATTGTATTAAAGATGGTATCTTGCTATTCTGTAGCTTTTTTTGTGTGTGTCATTAGAGAACATTGCTACATGTCATTTTGTAGTTTGCTGAGATATGTAGTATTGTGTGACCCTTTCTTGATTAGGTAAAAATCATCTTGGGAATATTTGGGTCTTTCTCATTATCTGAGTATTTCTTAGACTTGTCTATCCGTAAAGTGTGCCAAATTAAGGCAGAATAATAACTTTCTGTGGTTCAAATCCACAGGAGGGGACACAGGGTCAACCCCTTTAATGGGTACTATGCAGTCAAAGGAAGAACAAAAAATGAGAGGAACAAGGCTGCCCCTAGATTTATCTCCTCCCTGCTGCCAAAATACGATTTGTATGAAGTAGTGGATGTTTCTGGTCCTCTTGTTAATGGTAATCTCTAACATTACTGGCTCAGCTTGATCTGTAACACTGGGCAAATCTGAAAAACGTGAAGAATTATTTTAGCTGTGTAATAACGTGTTCCATAATATGGAATGTGAGTGTGAATTTTTATAGATGGGGTTATGGACTGAGAACTATAATGTCTGCTGACAATTAGAAGACTGACCAAATAGTAAGCAAAGTGCCTGCAACCGTACTGGGGGGTCAGATGTGCAGACAGGACAATGCATCCACGCACCATCTGAAGGTGTGTAGCAGGAGCTGAACATATGGTGATGCCAGTGACTGGTACCTGTGTATGTGCTTTGGTTATGACTAAAGTAAAATCAATCAGTTGATTAGTAACTACTGATTAAGTGATGACGAGCACATTGGGAACTGAATAAGTATATATAAAACATATACATTCTTTCTTGTGGATGGTATCTATGTATAGAAACATTGCTGGTTAAGCCCTTTTCCAGTGCAGGGCCGCTAATCAAAGCCTAGTTGAGGTCACTGGATCCCATGAATGAAACAACTGCTCTCTGGCTTGGTACAGAACTGAGCAGGACAGACATCAGTGATAACAGCACTTCTTTTAGACTCTGAGTGTAAAACTCTGCTTAGCATTTTGCAAGACACATTCCAAGGATGTTGCCTGTACTTCAGCGCAGCCAAAACCTGAATGTGTTACTGTATGCTGGGCTCTTAATAATGTGGGTTTAACTCAAAAGGTGTAAAAGATTGGAAAAGGTTCATGTCAGTCTGAGAAGTCCTAAGTCAAGACTGCAGTGCATGCTTTTTCTTCCCATCTCCCTTTCAGTTATAATAATTTAGGTTTTAGCATATGACAAATTCTATGATAAATTACTTCCAGAATATACTTTTCAACTTCTGAGTAAAATTTGCAGAAATTAATCTGCAAAACATTCCATGTTTCAGAGTGAGAGATCAAAGAAAATCCCAAATGGAAAACATGCTTTTGAGAGGGGGAAAAAAATTCTAAGTTTTTAAGCTCTTGTAATGAAGATAACTTAATTAAAATCAAAGCAAAGCTAATTAAGGACTTTAAAGTGCAAGTTTATGATTGCATAATATATTTGAAACATGGCAGAACTGCTCTATTATCATCAATAGGAGTTCCCCATAGTTGTACACGTGTAATGTAGACACCATTGAGTGGATCAGAATGTAAAAATACACCTGAAGCCCAGTTCTGTGACTGTTGCCATTGACCTTTTTAATTTTCCTTAGTCTTCCAGCTCTTCTACTTGTGAAGTAAGTGCTATTTGGGCAGGTTTCTTTGGAGTTTTTCCTGTGTTAGGAGTTAGAGACAAAACACATGAGCACCTCAGAATAGTTTGGTTGGAAGAGTCCTACAAAGATTGTTGAATCCAATTCTGGTATACATTTTTGTTCTGTTTTCTGTATTTTCTTTTATTTGCATATGGAGCTATGCTGTCGTTTTAAACTTAGAGTGTTTACCTAATGGGATGGCAAAATGTGGTGGCATTCTTCTTTTCTCAATTTTTCCGTCACCAAATTTTATTTGAATCATAGGAAAGGTAATTTTTTTTTGGTACTGAAATTCACAACATTGAATTCATAAAATATCCTAACTTCAAGTTAGTTTAAGCTTGTTTTACAAAACATTTTAGACATGATCTTTTTTTCCCTTAGTCATTCCTTTATTTGCTGGCATATCGTATCAGTAAGAAGCTTGTGTTTTTAATATATATTTTTGGATTAGTTACCACGTGTTGTTTTTATGAATACGTAGTGAAAGCTTAATGAGCAAGCTTCCTTCTATAATAAATCAAGGCTGCTAGGTTGATTATTTTTGTTGATTTTTTTTTCCACTTAGAAGAATGTAGCCATATGGGAGATTTGGTTTTTTGGGGACTCTTGGGTGTTCTCAGCAGATGGAGATTGAGGCATTCTGAGGACAGCACAAGGAGCAGCTCCCATCTGAGGAATCACGGATGGAGACTAAAGCACTGCATGCTTCGCTCATAAGAAGGCAGAAATACGTTTAATTTAAATAAAACAGATATAATTTAAACAATGATGACAGTGACTTACCAAATTTGAAATGGCTTGATATACTTGACTGTTTGGTACACAGAGGGTGGGTGTGCATAACAAACTAAGTTCAAAGGTAGTATAGCTTAAAAACAAGCAATCCCTTACTGCGGATCTGTCGGCGAGGCATCAATGTATCCTGGGTGAATGTGCACAGGTGCTGAGTAACTTCAAGAGGTATTTCTACTCAAGGGGAGATCCAGGTGTGCAGCCAGCTGCTTGCTGGGACTATTCTCCAGGGGGTTCTTAGGCTGCTTGCTGTTTGTAGGGTAAGATGATTGACTCGTAGTTGTACAACTTAAAACTGGATCTATTGAACTAAGTGCCTGTTATCAGGTCTCTGAGCACCCAGTTTGAGAGAATATGATGCTCATTAACTGTCTCAGGTGAAACCTTGATTGGTATCAGTCCCAGGACACCAGTGGGAGGGCAAGGAGAGCACTGTCACAGTGCCTGGATCTTTGATAAAAGCAGACACTAATCAGATTCACAGTGAATCATTTATTCTTGCTGTAGAACTAAAGTAGCACTCGATTACATAGACACTATCTCCTGTATAGTCCTTGTTAAGATCCCTGATGACCTGCAGTGTGCTGCAGATAGGAGTGTGCAAGCCTTTGGAAAGTGCAAGTATTGATAAATCTAATCCCGAATTATTTTTTTCCAGCTTTACTGTAATTATGCACATGTAATTAGCTTCCTAATGGAGATTTAGAGCTTTGTCCTGTTAAACCTGTTGCTTGTCTTTTGACAGACTGCATTTTTTTTCTATCTAGAAACACTGACTGTTGGATATTTTTTTGGTGAAACTTTCCTTCTAAGAGGCATTGCCAGGTGTTTGCAGCCAAGGGTAGGAGTGCTGTCCTTTGGGAGACAAAGCATTCATTTACCCGTAGAGAGATGATTTCTAACCATCTGCTCTATATCTCTGAATTGGTATGTTAAAAATATGTGAATTTTCTCATCCACATTGAGCTGCCAGCTCAGCACACATGATACAGAAGGAAACTGTGTGCAGAGAGGTGCCACTGAAAATCACTGTTTTCTTCTGTTGAGAAATAAGGCCATCTTAGATGCCCATTTTTTTAGGATGTATTTTTCTTTTTTTTCCCAAAAGAACTCCAATTGCAGCATATTTATGATTAACTAGTCCAATTCATTATTCAAAGATAGCAAAGATAGCTGAAAATAAGCGATAATTCTATAGATATGCAAAAGAAAACAGTTTGAAAAAGCATTTTCAGAGCCAATAAAACCCTGAGCTAATATTAAGCTGCTTTTTCAAAATATGATCTGTTTTTCAAAGTGTTTTTTCATAAGTTAGTATTTCTTCTCATTCTGCTGGGTTTATCTGTAGATAGAGGATATGAAAGGCTTATCTGCCCATAATTTCTTTAGTCTTGAATAGAATAAATACAAAAAGTTTAATTGTGTGGAAGTAGTTAAATTGTTTGCAATTTTTTTTTCCACTATTTGAAACAAGCTCTTTCTCCAAGCACATTGCCTATATCCGAGCTATGTATGAAATAGCTTTTTAAGTCTTATTTACTTCAAGTTAGGCACTTTTTGTAATCTTTATCCAAAACAAGATGGTATTTATTTATGCAGTCATAAGTGACCATTTGCAGCTTTAGGGCAACCTGGTACTCTAAAGCTGTGGGATAATCACCTACACCAGTGCTTCCTGGCTGCTGTTTCTCATATAAATAAATAAAAAACGTCTTCCCATCAGCAGTCTTACCATTTTTTTGTGTGTCAAACTTTCATTACCCTTGAGCACAGTGATAGGATATGTCCCATTTCCATATATTTCCTCATTTGAATGCCATTCACTTGGGCACATAGTGTTCTTCTGAGTTTTTCTGTTTTGCTGTTTGGGTATGTTTTGACTGGCGGTTGACACTGAGGAGTGAAAAGGTATTTTATTACAGATAAAAGTATAAACCATGATGGAACAATGCAGAGGAGAAGGGCTTTTAAATTAATGGCAGCATGGCCGTACTGGGTGTCATTCCATTTCAAATCTGCCACATCCAATGGAGTGTTTTTTTCCCTTAATGCCAAGTTTTCTTCAGTGATGTCCACAGGAGTTATGGGCAGGATTTAATACAGAGCTTGTTCCTAATTTTCAGAATTCCTTTTTTTAGTATCACTATAAGGTTTGTTTACAAACTTAAACAGCTATTCTGAAGTTCTTCATCACCTTCAGATGTGATTTTTCTCAATGCTGAGGCTCTGCTTGCTGCACAGTGTAATTAGACTTGGAGTATTACATTTCGGCATAAATGACAGCATTGATTTCTCCTTCTAGTCAATTATTGCCAGTTAGGAATTAGAAAAGAAATGAAATTTCTTTTTGGATAGGAATTTTTCATTTAGATAATTGGGTGTATAAACTCAGTTGCGAAATGTTTTCAGAAATTTGAAGTTTTTATGTTGATTTGGCAGCAGATTTTTTTCCTCCACTTAGCTATCAGTTTAGGAAAAGAAAGAGATTGATTTTTATCAACCTTAATTCAACTTCATTCAAAAGTATTGAATGAATACTGTGAGCATTTGAATAAATCCACTGATCTAACATTTAGCACCACCCATGTGCCCACTTGAGGGAAAAGAATATAATTCTTGAGAGCTATAAATATGGTGCCATGGTAGATCAGCCCTGCCTGCAGTGGAGGAGTTGCAGCTTGATGATCCTTGGGGTCCCTTCCAACCCATTCCATTCTATGCCAACTGCTACAACTTTTCATTGTCTGTTAGGAAATATCATGTAGTGCTGACAATTCACATTGTGCTACAAGGCTTCCAGAGATAAACAACTCTACCATGGATTTTTAAACAGTATTATGAATATACTTAAAAAAATACTCATGTAGATCTGTTCATGTTGCTGCATAACTTTGAAATGCTAGAACTCCTTCCCTCTTTCTTACTTCCAGCAACTTTTTCAAGATGAGCTTTCAAAGCAGAAGCCTTAAGCATCTCCCTGAGACATGGAAGCAAAACTGCTTCCTCGAGCATGTAAACTTTCTACTTATGCAGTCATTTGTTTTGTACAAAGATGAACATAATGGAGCTCCTTACTGTAAATGCAAATTCCCATAGAGTTATGGAAGCCATTAAGTAGCCATATTAAGTAATACAAATGGTATCTACCTTAGAGTTGCAGCTTTGACTCATTTGAAATTATATCCCTTGATAGATTTATAGGCTGACATTAAAAATGAGATGTATGTATAGGAAATGAATGGGTTAATTTTAACAAAATATTCTTAGTTCTTTCCTAAAGTCCCAAGAATTGTGCCATAACTTCTCTTTTGAAGCTTAGAGTCAGCTATACAAGCGTGCTTAGAAACATATCTTCAAAGGATTAGAGAATGCAGTCTGTATATTTTGTCTGGAAAATGTTTTCCTTGTAGAAAGCCAGCTGAGTTATTTGGAGGAACACTGGGTGTTTGTTATAATGCTAATTGCTAGATGACAGAGTTAAGAAATGAGTGTAGTAAGGATTCTGGATAATTCGGAGCATTTAATCACAAGCTGTAGCAAAGCTGGTCTTGCATGGGACAAATCAGTCCAAAAGTTGGTGGAGCTAGCAGACTAAGAGGACAATGACTTGAGGTATGCTAGCAGTGATTAGTAACATGTAACAATATCCATTGTTTTTTTTTTTGTTGTGAACTGAGCTCGTGCCATTAGACACCTCATCAAATAATTGCTTCACACTGTTTCTGTTCATTGTTTTGATGCCTGATTTCAATATCAATATCAATATTTCACTTTATTTTCCACTTTTAATTTTCATTGTGTCACTTTATTTTCCTCCACTTTTTTTTTATTTACCTCATTCTAAAACATTCTTGTTTTCAGAGGAACATCAGTTATGTGATGTAGGAGAGTTTCTGTGCCGTGATCGCGTGACTTGTGTCTCCCAGCACTGGCTGTGTGATGGAGAACCTGACTGCCCCGATGATTCAGATGAGTCTGTAGACACATGTAAGTAAAGAAAGTGCCAATTTTCTCACCTTATTTTATCCTCCCTTTAAAGGTATAGTTTGTATACAGTTACTGCAAATAACAGGCATAAGCTCTGCTTTTATTTTTTAATTAATAAATTTTTCCTGTCAAGAAAACACATTACTTCCAGTATCTAAGTGAGAGCTTAAAGAAATGGAAGGTGTTTTGTTCGTGTGTCACCTTAAATTGAACACTGTCACCAGAGGATACATTCCCTATGCTCTCACTGAGCTGTAGAGGGCAGAGGCAAAATGAGGCATGGGGATAATGTGCTCTGAAAAGAGTAATGGCTGGATGGAAATAAGCAGTGCAGAGTGTTTTCCGTAAAAGTATGAAGAGCGTATAAACATCAAAGGGAGAAATGAAAGCAGATGTAAAAACTATGAGGAGAAAAGAATATAAGGATAGAAAGCTTGAATAAAACATGTTAATTATAATAAAAGGTCTTTTTCATTATTATTTTTTTTAATGTGGCTAAGAGCTTCTGCAGACCAGAGCAACAACCTTAAAGACTATTTTTCTTATCCGCCTTGTAGACTACTGATGAGGTGATATTAAATCTTAATATGTTTCTTGCTTTCTGGGGAAAATGAGGGAATTTCCTGATTTTATCCGCAGAATAATCACTTAATGTGAGAGAAGAAACATGTATTTTGCATCAAAGCAATGCTTGCAATCAAAAAGGCTAGAATTGTAGTTTACTATTAAAATGAAAGAAAAAAATTGAACATCAGACAGTGTTTAAGAGCCTGATCTTTAACACGAGGGACAGAAAAGCTGAGATGTCTGCAAAGCATTTCTTGTTGGCAAATTTTGCACAGTTGATTGCAACCTTTCACCATTTGTTTCTGAAATTGATAGGGAAATTGCTTCTGGGGTTGAGGTGAGGGTGCTCTGATGAAGTGCTTGTGAAACTTCTGGGGATTTTTAAAAACAAAATGTTGCATTTGAAAGCCTCAGGTGTACTCAGGATTTTATTTCCGTGCTGCTGATCGATCACTGTTGTCTTTAAGCTGCTATCTGTAAAGATGACATTGGAGCATGGCGTATTGATAGTTGAAAATCTTTCAGTTTTCTAATGAAGACTATGGTAAGAGCATGGAAATTGTCACAAGCACAGGTTTTATTTTGCTTCCAGGTGTTCTGCACATAGTTTTGTATCCAGCTGCTGCTAGATTTCTGGTTATTTCCCTCCCAAGAACTCTGCATGCTTATTGTACTGGATCATAAGATATGTGTTCAGTAAAGCCATTCAGAATTACAGTGGGTTAAAAACATAACCTCTGAAGTTTATTGATAACTAGAAGAAAGGGAATTGAAGTGGGAAAACAAGCCTGCTATCTTCAGACATCAGCCAGTCGAATCCTTTTGGAAACAACTTTTCCTTTGCAAACACTAACAATTTCTGTAGGTTGCATTGCTTATACTGTCCAAAGTCCAAAGTTGACGTTAGCATTGTTGCTTTTCTGTACTCCAGCTTCATCAGATAGGTTGCTTCTCACTGGAGATGAATATCATATTCCTTAATTTTCATGCCAACCTTTTGTATCACTCTGCAAGGAGTTACAAACCACCTTAAAATACCCTTATGAGATATTTGATAACTCTGTGGTGTTAATGCCAGGAACCTTCCAGCTTTAGTGCATTTTCTGTCTGTTTGTTTATAGATGAATACAACCTCTATTTCTCAGCTCCTTGATGACTTATGTAAGGTAAATTATTTGGTGTGGCCTGACAGATGTTGCGTGTGGTTCCTGTAGCCATAAACAAATGAAGTTTGATTGATTTTTCTGCAGATTTGTGACTAGCAATAGGGTTTTTGGGTTCTAATAACATGCAAACATCGATCAAAGCTTCTCCTGCAAGTGGAATTTCTTTGCCTCTCTCCCATGAGGATGTCAAGGTGTCTAAAAAGAGAGAAATTCTCATGCTGCAGCGTTTCCCATGGTGAGAATATGAAAAGTCTTATTAGTCTCATCTCTCAACCATTTATTTGCAGAAAACTCATAGGAATAAAATATCTTTGTGTTCTCTCTCCTACTGGCATTTTAACTAAGATTTGAACTATACCTTGAAATACCTTGAAATCCACTGGTCTGTACAAACACATGGTATCATTGCACAAACATTTTTTCCCAAGAATCTGCCTGGAATCATGCTATCTAGCCCCCTTTACTACCTTAATTAAAAATAAAGGAAGAGAGAGATCTAGGACTGGAATAGAAAGGAGAAAAAGGTGACAGTTAATATTGTATTCAGCCACTGTGTTGGCAGAAGCTGGAGTAGGACTTAATGCTGGCAAGGGTTCCTTAGCTTTGGACAAAGGTAATTGAGCTTTTTGTCATGGCCTGTGTTCTTCTGAGTCAAAACACAGCATCTATCTCCCTTCCACTTCTCAGCTTCCACCAAATCATCTCAGCAATAGCTTTGTAAAAGCAGAAGTGATTCCTTGCAGCATCTACATGTGTTCTCTCTTTTTCTTACCCACAGTAATTCATTCTGCTCTTGGTGGAGCTGATGCTTTTTTTAATTCCAAAGGACCTGGTTCAGTAATTCAGAATAAATAATTTAGTGAAAAAAATGTTGTTGCTTTACCGTTAATAATTTGTTCATAAGAAAACTGTTTTCTAAAAATGATATTAATAAAACACTTGACCAAGTAATTTCTACCATTTCCTGGGGTGATAACTCTCCAAGTTGTTCATAAAGTTTTTGCAAATAGTCAGGATTCAAAAATCAATGTACTTAACCTAATCGGATGAGGCTCGGTTCTTTAGTAGGCTAAATCAGCAAGCTCACTTGAAATCAATAGAGCCCCAGAATCTGGCCAGGCATGCTTGACTTTGTAGATAGCTGACGGTTTGGAGGTTGACACAGACGTTTAAAGGACTTTCTTAAAGCTTTTTTTTCTCCTAATTACCATTTATTATTTATTTTTGCTTACAGGGTCATCTGTTAAGCTATGCTGCTGAGACAAACACAAAAAAATCAAAAATACTGTTGAAGGAAATGGAGTTTTAAAAAACAAGAATGGCAGTAGGCTTTTGTATAGCTAATATCTTAAATGCAAAAGTTCAATCAAAGCACCAGTTTACAGCATTGCCATTTTGGGATACCGGTGTGTGTTGCATTACAGTTGAGGCTCTAACTTCTTCTCTAAACCAGCTTTGTGGATGCCCGAGAAAAATCTGCACACTGCTTCCTAATGAGAGATTTGATATACTACTGGCAGGTTTGCCCCTCAATCTCCCACTGACCAGACTAAGTCTGAAAAGGTCTGTTTGCAAATGACTCCATCTGTTTAGTACACAGAAATTTTTGTCTTATCAGCTTCAGGATTTGTCTGCTTTGCATGTTTCATTTCTAACCTGTGCTCACAAACTGTTCTTTGTCAGAGTGCATCATGCTAAGGAAGGTGGAACAGATGAGGCAACAAAATTACTTACTTTTCCTGTAGCTTCTTTCTGGAGTGGTACACAGTAATTGTGTATGGGTTTTGTGATGACCAGTACAAGGGGTGTCTTATTGTCTCTTTGCCATTAAAACAGAGGAATCTTACTGTCTGGACGAAACAGGGGAAGATGCTATACTTGCTGACGCTTGTTCTGTGCAGACTTGTGTGTCTGGCGCAAGTATACCCAGAACTCTTTTCATACCATTTTGTGAGATGTTCCAGGCTACAGTTTGGTACCATGCAGGTGCCCATTAGAGCCACCTATCAACCTAAATTTTGCTGGAATACCAAGAATATCTTAAGAGAGAGTTGCAATATCAGATTATACTACTATCAAGACATGAAAGTATTTGATACTCAATTATTCTAGCAGTAATACAATTCCAAAAACAATTCACCCTGCATCATTAGACTGCAATGTTCTCATATTGTCCTCAACTATATTTTTTTCTGACCCTTTTTTATTTGAGCTTTCTTAAATGCTAGCCAGATGAATGTTTGAATGCAGTCCACTTAGATAATTTATTTGTAGCTATTTATAAACTGAAAGGATTTCAGTTCTCATTAACAAATAATCAGTTTGAATGGTCCATACTTCTAGAAGTGTGAGCAGGTGGAGCTTTATCATAAGATGTTGAAATTATTTTTGATGATAATCTTTCTCTGGGATTTTGAGGGAGTATCACCTTCTATAAATCATGATTAAACTATTGTTGAAGGAAGATACAGGCAGCAACCAAAAATACCTTTTTTGGGTCTCACATTGTATGCTAAAGTAGTTTTTTCATTGTCCAGTTGCTAATTAAGTGAGACTAGTTTTACAAGCATACAAATTGTTAATATATTACCTAAATTGTTCTTTCACCAGCTGAGGATAAGGTAATTGGGTGCTGTGTTACTCCTGCAATATGAAACAACGAAGATAACATTTCCTAAAGCTCTTAATTCTTTTATGTGTAGAGTCATTGAAGTTCAATAGAAGTCAGTTTCCCAAACCACTCTTAAGTAGCTTTGGAAAATCCCAGATCAATAAATGCATAACGTGCATTTCAGATGAGGTGTGCCATGAGGCTATTAAAGGTAAATGTCAAAAATACTGGACGCAAGGGAAAAATGTGATCTTGTGTTCTTATCTATTCTAATTTTGCTATGGAAATCTGCTGCGTAAAATAGCTTCTTGTATCTATCCTTCAGTAAGACACATAACTGTGTTAGTAGTCATATTAAACTGATTTGTTCGAGGTGATGAATGTCTGCTAGTCATTTTTTCTTCTCTGAGTCAGGATCTCTCATAGCAGTAGCATAGAAGTTTAACTTCTTTAGCTCTTGTAGGACATAAACCACTACAAAATGACAAATGTTAGCAGATCTTATGAAACTTTTGCTAGTTTATGGAAAAATAAGTTAAATGCTTAGCATAACAATACAATATTGCCATGTTTTTATCTTAACTGGTAAAGAGAAGTGCTTCTGACAGAGCAAAACAAATGTCTTGTAGCAGGTCGAAATTTCTGATCTGGAAGAAAACACTTCCAAATGAGGATCTCTTTGTGGTTTCCTCTGGTGAAACAACTGCAATTGGTAACCACAGATGGTAAAGGATGTATTTCTTATGACCTGTTCTGCCATACTGCTTTTTGACATGTAGCCAGCCACTTGGGCCTGCTGTGCTTGGTCCTGCTCAGATATTTTGTTCTCTGCCCATTCTCCCAAGGTAAACATCTGCTGCCTGGGCTTCAGCTTTTGACCTCTGCTTTCTCCTTTCTTTACCATTTGGGAAAAATTCATTGCTTGGCCTCTTCAGAAAAGGGCATTTTGCTGCTGTGATAGGATTGCTGATGTTCTGGTAGTTAACTGAATATTAGAGCAAGTAGCCTGGAAAGGATGGAAGTCAGTTGTGCTTGTATCCTTTAAGACTTGGGTAAAGGTTATGGAGAAGCACCCCACTGAGAGAACCCTGCATTACGGAGGAGTTCAGTTTG
Source organism: Chrysolophus pictus (assembly GCA_037305975.1). Taxonomy (NCBI): domain Eukaryota; kingdom Metazoa; phylum Chordata; class Aves; order Galliformes; family Phasianidae; genus Chrysolophus; species Chrysolophus pictus. The sequence goes on from CM074582.1 coordinate 5,058,181, forward strand.
ATCCACTGTGGCATGTGGGACAGCTATCAATAAGGCCCAGATGTCCTTGAGAGGTTTTGCACTTTGGAGATGTTCTTTCATTTCTCACTTTTAGTTCTTCTCCTTCTCCCTTAGTGCTGTCTCATCTTTGAGTGCTTATAAGTGCTTGCAATGGGCCTAGGATGAGGGTGATGTTTTTTTTACATGCCTTCTCTCCCAGACAGTATATAAGTGATGATATAGAGGCCCTAGAGAACATTTAGAAGCAATTCCTTTTTATTCTTTCCCAATGATTGGTAAAATTATTTCTGAGACATAAGCAGATTGTGAAATTACTGGAAGAAGTGCATTATCCTTCTTCAAATACAGTCAATTTGTTCATTTTTGTGTGAATACATAGTATGGCTCCTACTTTGAAACACCTTCCTAACGTTATTAGGACATGTACAAATGGTTGCAGGCAGCCTGGGCCTCTGTGCAGAAGAGTCAAGCAAATGTGCTGGTGCAACACTGAATGCCAGTATAGCTCTGAGCACAAGCCAGTGGGTCCCAACAGAAGGACTTTGTGGCTTTTGGTTGGAGTTTGATTGCCTTCTGCAATTTGAAGTATGGGAAATTTACAGGTAGGTCTGCCATAATGTATTATTATTTTTTTAATAGTAAAGGATGGATCTATGGATATACATGATAACATGAGGGAGCTGGAATAGGGTAGAAAGATCAGATTGTGTTCAGAAGAGTGGACAACGGGGTACATTTGTCCAACTGGTAGCAGAAACATGAAATCTTCCTGGTGACCCAGCTGGTCATGCTGCATTCTCTTCAAAGGCTTAGCAACAGGGAGCATTCCTTTTTAGGGTGCTGTAATTTCTCCTTGTTGAATACAAATTATTTTTTTCTAAAATGATTGTTTTGAATTTGGCATTCAACGGTCAGGTTAACAGTATAATTTGGCAGACAGTAGAATTAATTGTCTTTGCTTTAAAGATATTCATAATCGTAAAAGCCTAAAACCATTCAGTAAGTTCTTAACGGTTTATTTTTCTATTCTGTATATTTGCTATCAAGAGGCTTAGGTTCAAATAGGTATAAATTCTGTAGCACACCAGCTGCTTTTTTTTTCCACTGTAATTTCTGGACTAAAATATGCAACAGCAAGATCAGAATTGGAGGACATAGAGGTCATTGCATCTCACAGTGACATGGTCATTAGAAACGTACTGCTTCTTTTTTTGTCTGTGGCTGATTATCTTTTGCATGGCTTTCTGAAAGTGGTTCATGGGGAATTGTTATATCATTGCTGGCAAAACGAGCCTCTTTTAAGGTCTGAGGAAACATATAGGTATAATAAACACAAGGACAGGATGGAACCTTTGAAGGATGATACCCAGGACCTAAAACTCTGAAACAGCTCATTCATGGATTAATTGCTTGCTAAAATTTCACTTCTTACACAGAAGCAATTCCAATGGGATATATACTCATAAGACAAGAAAATATCAATCTTATGAAAAACTTACAAAAGTCATACTTTGACCAAGTTTGCAAGTTTTTAACCCAAAGCATTTTTATTTTTGTAAGACGTCGAAAAAGGAGGTGGCAAGACTTACCACAGTTCCTCTTACGTGAGGTTGTGCTGGCTGTTAATTGTAACCTAAAGACATTGTTTTGCAGTCCTGACATTCTTCACACTATTTGGCTTTAAAAAAGATCCATGTCTCAGTGGTGATCAGAGTTTGGGCATGGGGAGTCTTTCAGGTGCAATTCTAGTTTCACAAGAAGGATGTGTGGTGTTCTTTGTACCCACTGAAGAGCTAAGCAATAGCCTTATGTTGAAAGGAATTGTACCAATAATTATCAAAGTTGCACAAGGAGTAAAAAAAAAAAAAAAAAAAAACCTTTTGTTATCACTAAAACATGGAGGTGTCACAAATTTATTGGCCATTTGACATTAGTGATTGAGGGGGAGAGATGTGAAATTGTAGCATGGGTGAATTCATTCCATGGACTTCTGTATTTGACTTTTCCCTTTTACTCCAATTCTGCATTTTTCCACATATATATGTCCCTAGCTCTTGCTGGCGCTTAATTTTTTTTTTTTACTGTATTTTCTGCTTTGGTGGTTCTGCTGATAAAAGTACTAAAACTCTTTGTCATCCTCTTACTTCCTTTACTTTTCCTCTGACATCATCCTAAACAGATTCCCTTTCTTCCCTTGGGTCTCATTCTTTTCAGTAGTGCTCTAATCCTTATTCTTTCATTTCCTGCCTTGGTTCTTATCTTCCTGAGCAGTCCTTTGTCTTTTGCCAACTTGTCAACTATTCAGCATCAGGAAAAAAGTATTTTGGGAAAGGTGAAATGCACCTTAAATGTGATAATTTAACCAAATATTGAAGTGATTGTGATAGCCTTGGCTGTTAGGATGTCATTCTATTCTGTACCAGGAATAGCCTTGGCAAAATGGAGGTAGAGAAATTGCTGTTACACAGCCTGGGCTATTGAGTAGGTGTTGAAAAAATTTAAAAACATATTTAGAAAAAAGAAAAGTATATAGCATCATCAAAACCATTTTTGGCTTTGCTGGTGTAAGGAGGTAATTTTTGATAATGCGAGGATATATAAATTACAGCAATATTACGTATGAAATTACTTGTTGAAAGGTTTTTATCTGAGGTGATGTTACTCAATGTGGGCTCTGATGGCACTGAGACTCATTACAAATGTGTATAATTATAATGATACGTCTGGCCTGCAGATCCCACACCAGGAGAAATGTAGTGTATTAAAATAGCGAGCCGGGTGGTATTCTTTATTTGTCACTTTGGAAATGCTAACATGCAATAACCATTTTTCTTCTCAAAATTACTGATGAAAACATCTCTCATTAGCAGGCAGATGGCTTTCTGCAAGAAAAGTAAAATTGCTCCTTCTGAAAATAGGGCCCTGATTTAAAATAAGAATTCAGATATGATTTTAGTTCTGTAATGCACAGTAGATTTAGTCAGCAAAGAGGGCACTTTGCTATGGATGAAGAAATAATGCAAGACAAAAGCTCTGTTCAAATAATGCATAACTATGAAAAAAAAGTATAACTCACGATAGCCAGAAGTTTGAATTCAACTGCACTGCATTTTACTCTTTGAATAAGGCATGACAGGAAATGATGAAGAAGATCACATTCCAAAGGTATCCTTCAGGATTGAGTTCCTTACATTAACTTTGGATTTACAGATCTAATCCAGAGTGTCCTTGTTTTAGCAGCTTGTATGTATGTCCTGGTACTTCTAGGTGAAATGTTACGGATAGCAATGAAACATTTTCATGCCTCTGCACTGCTTGATGCTTTCATCTTATGTTATTCAAAGAAACATCGATACCCACATGCCTCTGGCTTAGCAGGTCTCTATGCTGTGCCCTCGGAACTTAGGGTGAATTTCTGTGTAAATCTTGGATGTGCCCAACGTGAAATAATTTAGTATTAGTTTTCTTCACAAGAACATACATTTATACAATTGGACCCAAGTTTGTGTACGTATTTCCTTGTGAGGCTGCTGAACTCATGTTTACCGTTGAGCACTTATAAACTCAAGGCACTGATTCTTATGCAGAGTAAGGTTTTCTGTTTATTTATTACTGCAATCTGCATGCAGCTTGCAGTGTGCTGAAGGCCAGCAGTTTGACTCATTAGGATCCCATAAAGCCACATCTCATTTCACTTTGGCTACACTGGAGATGTCTCTGAGGTCAGCCAAGTCAGGTCTGCCATTGCTGCAAGTAATTGCTTAATTTCTTTCCTGCTAACAATTCTGTGAATTTGAATTTATCTGACGAACAAGGTCAGCTGAACTGAACAATTTTTGTGTTTACAAAATTATTTAATTTCCCTTGTTCTTAGCTTCCTTTGCAGTGACTTTGGCCTGGCCTTACACTCCAGTCACTTCCTGATACGTAGCGGGTTTTGTGCTTATCCTGACTGTGTGACTTCATAGCAGGAGAGGGAAATTACAAGAAGATCATTAAAGTGTGAAATTAAATTCCAAAAGATAAAACATCTAAAATATCTAAAACATTACCTTAAAAACAAACAGTGTAATTGATCCTACTTAATTACATGCTTAATAATTTTATACCAATGTAAAGCACATTGACGATGTACTAATCCATTTCATATTCACTGCCACCACAGATTTTTCTCCTTCTTATTTGCTTTGCATCTCATCATTATCGTGCACATAAAACTAGTATTCTTAGAATTTTTATAGTATTATTTCCATATAAAATGAGGAAAAGTCTAATATATGAATACTAAGCAGCTCATTAACATGGTTGTAATATATCTATTCATGATAAAAGCATCTGAGAAATGCTGATATAGAAGAGTACTTCAGTCCTGGAGTATAACTAAGATTAGAAGAATCATGCCTCGGATAATAAATACTTCAGGGAAAACAGGAAATGTTAAATACAAATAAAATCATATAAAGTGTTTTGTATAGTTAATCAAACACATTAACAGAAGCATTTATTTTCGTTACATAATTAATATATTACTAGTTCTAACAGCCTTTTTTTTTTTTTAATATAAAGAACCTGAAGAGCATGAGAGATTTTAAATTCAGGAGGAAAAAAAAATCTGCCTTGTTTTTTTTAAATCTGGACCTGGCACAAAGGTTGTTGATGACTGATTGGCATAGCAAACAAAATGTGTGGAAGAACCACATAATATAGAATCATAGAATGGCCTAGGTTGAAAAGGACCGCAATGATCATCTAGTTTCAATCCTCCTGTTATGTGCCAGATCATCAATCATTAGACTAGGCTGCCCAGTGTCACATCCAGCCTGGCCTTGAATGCCTCCAGGGATGGGGCATCCACAACCTCCTTGGGCAAACAGATCAAGTTAAGAAGCCTGATCTGTAAATTTGTTCTATGTGGACAAGCTGTCTGCAACTGAAGAAATAGGGTTGGCTTTGAAACAATTCATTTGTTGAACAGTTTTGTTCTTTGTCTGCCCATCTCCTTGAAGGTTTGGTCCTTGAAGTCATTGCCGCTGGGCCTTTTAGCCTTGCTTTCTGTGTCTGGGCCACAGGAAGGAGCTGTGTCCAAAATGGTCCTTAGCATGTGACAGAGAAATTCTGCATTCACAGCAAGTGCCATTAAAAACTGGAGCTCAAATTCAGGAAGTAAAGAAAAAATGTGAATAGATAAATGTTTCTTGCTAAGCTAGAGCAAGGGTAACTTTAAACTACATGTAAAGAAAAAGATGTATTTATTTACTTGGGCTGATGATAGGTTGAAATGATGTATATAATGTTCCCTGACCTGAATATCTGCTCTCTTTTGTTTTTTTGGCTTGCTGCCGTCAGGAACGGTACCCAGAAGGATGAGAGCATGCAGCAGTTCATGCGGACAGCATCGATAATGCAGGCAGGACTTAGCGTTGTAGGAACACAGCTACTGCTGATGCAGTGATCTGCTGCTGCTGCCCATTTGTGCAGCCAGGAGAGGCTGAGTAGAATCAGTGCTTGAGAAACAGCTCTTGGCCTCACAAGGGGCAGCAGTAGAGCTGCAGGATCTGATCAGTTCCCAAGTATTCCAGCAGTCTATGTAGGTCAGTGCAAACCGTGCAGACCTTGCATCTCAGCCCAGGCTGCGTAACACCTGCAGTGATTCACCTGTCCTTACTGAGTCTGCCATCCGCTCAGCCACAGAGCGTTGTTGAGCACTCTTCAGTTCTTTTTCTTGTAGTCAATCACTTTTATCTTGTCCTGTCAGCAGCATTTTTTTTTTTAAACAACTTTTCAAAATAATTTTAATACTTCATTCCAATAGGGAGTGATGTAAGTCTGGGAAGGAAGTGAAAACTGCACTCATCCAGACAACTTGGTTGCTTTTCTTGTGGTAAAACAGAAATCCCTAAATCTTAGTGTGTTTATTCAATTTTTTTCATGACTCAGCTGTATGTGTTCTCACATGCGACTTGCCAGCAGCCCTGCAGTTTTGAATCCATTAAAAAAAAAATACTGTGTTGATTCTTCAACAGAATTTTTTTCCTTGCAGTGATTATATTTTATTGTAATAAATAGCTGAAAAAATTCATGTGCAGTCAAGGAGAATGTTCCTTTTCCATTTTGAGGAAGCATGCTAAAAGATGTATGAAACTGCCACTGAGAAGTCAATAGTATAGAAGAAGCAGTGATGAAACACCCACAGTTTCCACAAACTTTCGTGTTTTACTCTGGATTTGAATTTCTTGCATAGCCTTCCCTTCCAGTATGGGCCATATATATCTGGCCCTTCCAATATGTAGCTGTACATAGCTGCCCCTTCTAGGTCGTATATAGGGTGAACATACATGAGCAGTGTTATAGCTCTAGATGTCATTATTGTGGTACTCACTGGTATTACTCCAGTATTTTAGTGGGTGTACCTGTAAAAGCTGAGGGCTTGCCAGGATAAATGCTGTTTTACTGCCCAGGCTTGTTACTGGGCTCAGTAATATGCTTATTGCTGAGTTCTGTGTGTCTGAGCTCAGACACAGGCTTATTGTTGGTAGAACTTGATATTGGGATAGAAAAAATCCCTTGAAAGACTAATATTGAATTTATGCATGGAGTTGACAGTAAGATCTCTTTTTTTAGAAACTAAAATTGCCAGAGTAAAAAGTATATGTAAAACCCATAACTGTTATCAGCCCAGGAGCATGCTAAGTACCAAAGCTAATTCCTAGCACTACGTGATAGCCTTAGAAAATGTACTGTGCTGTGTGCCCACTTTACTGTCGTTTATTTATAATGACATTCATTTTAGTGAGATGCTTTTAGCTTTTTAAAATGGCATTAGTAATATTTGGACAGCGATCCACGCCCTCCCTAACAAACTCATGAGGCAGTGATCTTAGGTGGAGGACTCTGTGGATGTGCTGAGCTCATTAAGATTCCTTACCCTAGTAGAAGGCATCAACTATATTAAGTACTGAGTCTTAGTAATAAAAACAAATGCAGCATGGCACGGCAATACGTTATCATCCCTTGGTTTGCTGTAGCATTATGCTTTCAGGGAGGCAAACAAAGGCGTTGTAATAACCTGAGCTGGCATCAGCCCAATTAGTGCTGGAGAACTGTAATGGCTTTCACAGGGTTCAGGGTTGGGTCTTCTGCATTGTTTATACTCCCCTAAAGCGAGCAGGAGCTTTTCTGTTGCAAAAAGTAGTGACTACTGTATTAGCAGATGACTGTGTCTATCTCTAAGCAGTTGTGTTGCTTGCTAATCAGTGTTGTCACACCACTTGGACATGGCCAAAACATCTTAAATTTACAGTTCTTTGTCCCATATTGAGTCAATGAAACGTAATGGATGCTTCTCACCTGGTGCATGGAAACATTTTTAACATATGCAGGGACTGCTTCCAGTTGAGGCTTTGTGAGTCCTTTTACTGCAGAGCTCAAGTACAATGGTTCAATGTTTTTAAAGTTTGAGTTACAAATCTTCTGCTGGTTAGTGGTTTTTTTTTTTTATAATTCATATTTTTCTCTCCCTCCTCCAGAGGTGCTTTTGCAGGGCTATTTCAGAAAGGATGGCGTGTGGTTGACTGTGAAGCGCAGCTAATTCTGGCATCTAGTAAATATCAAAACGTTTTGTCTTTACAGTGATGTGCTGGGGTCAAAATTGCATTTCTGTTTGAAAAGATGAGCATTTCATCTCTAATATCTGCAGCTTAAAAGCTACAGGACGAAAATGGGAATTTTTAATACTGTTACGTTGTTGATGTTTCTGCCTACGCCTCTTTAAGGAAATCTTCTATACTATACACCAGTAAGAAATGGCAGTATAACATTCCAATGGAGCAGCCAGCTCATTCTGACTGCTACGTACATGTTGCTGTGTGTGCTTCTTTTGTGCCCATAGAGCTGTAAAAGGTCTGGGGCAGTGCTTTTGGGGAGATGTTATCTCTGCCCTAACTCTTGTTTTCAGCATTGCTCCCTTCTTTCATTGAACCCCTTCAGTTTTCCAGACCGTCTGTTGGGACTGCAGTCTGATATCCCTTAGACACCTCTGAACAGCAGCTTTTTTGTGTTGTTGACTCTGTTGGCATCATTCCCCTAATATCACTGCATCTTGCTTGCTTTGTGTGCATCTGTTTAGATCTCATACTCCCTCAGGGCATACACGATCACTAATCTAAGTCCTCAGTTTTAGCTCACTATTCTCTTATTCTTCCAGTTGATGTGTAGTATAAATATCATTGTTGCTTGAGCACTAATGTACAATTTAAAACCCATAAATACCCCATTTGCTGAAAGCTAATAGTCTATTCATTTTGTGCTGAAATGCTGCCTGTTACTTCCGTGACGAATTTGTTTTCTGAGGAGGTGATTCCGTTATCTTTGCTACGCCGTGCAAACTCTCACAAAGTAATGTAATTTCATTTCTTTCATCTCTTTTTTGGCAGATGCCAGATGCTGTCTCAGCTGTCTGTCATGGGGTTGGCCTGATTGTAGGCATGCCTCTGCTGCCAGGGTAGCCAATCACTGCAGGGTGGTGCTCTGGGTGGTGGAAGCACAGCAAAACCTGACTTTTGTCATAGTTCAGTGGTCCTTGCATTTCATAGCTTGTTTTTTTTTTTTTCCATTGAGTGTCAACTGGAAATATGTTGCTATTGCAACAGGTTTTTCACCATATTTTCAGAGAGTTATGCTGTAATACTGCCTGTTTCAATCACTCCAAGAAGAAAAAAAAAAAAGCAGAGTTGCAAATGTTATCCTGTAATCGCTCAGGCCTGAGGAGTCTCGGGATAATTACATGTGGCATCATAATATGACTAGTATAGCTTAATATTACTTTTGGATAAAATAACTACTTCCACAGTCCTACCAGAGACTTTTGAATATACAGGTTGTCTCACACTAAGGCCAATCTGAGAAGTTCCAGGAATAGCGATAGATTAAAATATGTTTTATCCCCAGCTTTAACAAAGATTTTCAGCTTCACTCTCTGAAGTATGTTGTAACATGGACAGGAAAACAAGAAACATAAGTAGGTGTGATAAAATAACCTTTTCTTGGTTTTGAAGTACAAAGTGATGTATAAAAAATATATAGATATATAGAATGGAAACTTTTTTAAGAGAAACACGTTATCTCTAGGATTATCTGTTCTCTCCTGAGGAAATCTTATTATTTTTTTTTTACCACTCTGAGGAAATCTTATTATTTTTTTTTACCACTCTTTTGAAATAAATTATGCCATCAACTCTTGTGTTGGTGTGAGTGGTATAAATTTATCAGCCTACCAGAACTTGATAAATATCTATTAGAGAAGAAGTACATTCTCTACATGGTAGGGAAGAAGAATCTCATATTATAAATAGCGTAGCTCTATAGCCTCTGTGGAGTTCTGTCTGTAAACAGATATCACCAATACCATAACGTAGCCAAAATATAAAGAATTTTGCTCACTTCCTCTAAAGATGCAAATTAAGGTAAACATCCTCTTGCTCTCACTTGTAATCATACCACAAATGAAGCACATGGTGAATGTCGTAGGGAGAGGGGACATTAAAAAAAAAATTATTATTTAAAAAAGACTTTTGTGTTTTTGCCATAATTATAGTAGAAAACTGGGAAGCTGTGAAACTTGTGCCATTGCTGTATGGAAGTTAGAGAAGCTGAGTTCCCACTGAGATTAAAAGAGCTTCTGAGCTTGAATTGGGCAGATCAACAACTTTGGGAATGGCCGTATCTCTTGGTGACCAGTTGTCTTGCAGAGACAATTTGCAATCAGTTAATTGTTTGAACAAATTTGGTATTTGGAGATTTAATAAAGGAGAGTATTTCATTGCCTGTACACATAACCTCAGTCAGCAGCTGAACTGTCAAGAGAGCTCAGGAGTCTGTGAACCAAGGCAGGGAAAAGCAGCAGTGAAAATGTGCATCTGGCTGGGGACCATTTCATTTCCTTGCACAGGGATCTTCTGCCAATACTGTCACTGTAAGGAGTGCTGCTCCTTAAGGCTGTTTTTCTGTTGTTGCTTTGATTTTTTTTTCTCTGTAAGTTTAAGAAACAGAAGCAGTAAAATAGTTGGCTGATCTGTTTTCTCCTCTAAATGTTCTCATTTCACACTTGAAATTAAAGGGTTCTGGTGATGCCTTTTAAAATGGCTTACTTCTATTTTTACATTTTAAAATTATTTTATATTACTTTTTAGTAATACTGTTTAGCGTTTAAAATGTTATAAACGTTTAATACAGGAATAAAGTATATTGAATGCCACAAATAGTGTGCAGAAGTAGAGCCTGTGGTGATATTTGACAGCTCTCTGTCCCGTCCATATTTGTTCATGGGTTTATGTAAACATGTAGGGTTTGTTTTGCTGGATTTCAAATCTATGCGGGCTCTGGATTAGCAGTTTGCAACAGCTGCCAGACTTCTGTCACATTGATGACAGAATGATGTGATAATTAAACTATTGATCACATCAGGAATCCAGTCACAAGGTTGTGAGCTTCATTCACTAATAATCCAGTCAACATATTTCCTGCTCTCTTGTAATTATGAGGTGCTTCAGGATTCATGTGGCAGTTTGGGGGTCATTAAAGCTGTCAGCTGAGAGCCACTCCTTAATGAGATGTTTGAAAACAGCTCCGGTTTGTAGCAGATGAGAAGTAAATTAGCCTGCCTACTAACTGGGACATCTCCTTACTCTTCAGTCAAAACTTGCCTTGCAAAGTGAGGTGACCTATGAGACAGGTGCTGCGAAATACACTGAAAGAGCTGAAAAAACCTTTTTACGTTTGCATAAAGAATGGGGAGCAACTGATGATGGTTAGTACTGGTGCACGTAAATTGCAAATAGTTCAAGAGGCACATTATTATGCTTTCCTAAGCTTTTTAGCAAGATTGCTTTTTTTTTCTTTTTTAACAAGGTAGCAAATACAGATGCATGTGTTTCTTTCAGTGCTTTTATGCTGCTTTGGTTGTTGAAAGAAGTTACTGCGAGTTTGTTGTGGCCTACAGGCAAACTGAGTCAGAAGGATGGGAGACTCGTGCCGTAGAGCTTTGCCAAAAAAGAAAACTGTGAGGATGAGTTCTCATTTTGAAATGTACATAAAATAAGTTATGTGTTGGGTTTGATCATAGGAATGGAAAAAGGAGATTGTAAGTGTTGTTGGTGTGCCTTTAATCTGCCAACAGGAGTCTTTGTTTGAGGATTTGGAGAGTTTGAGCAAACACTGTTGCATAGTGCATATTGAATTGGCTTGTTGATACTTGTATATTTATCTTAATTCCTCTTACATGTGACAGCAAATGACTTTTTTCCTCAGCACATCTGATTCAGACAGTAGTGTACTTGTGTGTGTTCAGAAAGAAAGCAGGAAGATCGTAGTTGACACTGCTCAGTGATCATAAAAGCATCGAGCTCTCTTTCAAGTCTTTTCAGAATCTTTAGATGTTTTCAATGTTTTGTTGTTTGTTTACCTTTCTAATTGTATTTTTCACACCAAACCTCTTCTAAGTGCCCTTTGCAGCTTTAGTCCAGTAGAATGTATCACAAAGTTAAGATTCAGTCTACAAATCCCTTTGTCATGGCCTATAACAAACATGTGAGCAGAAGTTAGTTGACACCTAGCAATTCTGGGGCATGTTTACTTAACTAATTTAACTAACTCTAACTGTTCTGGAAAACTGAAGATGCCTTTGCTTCTGTTGGAAATTGTCTTCTGCATTGTATTTTTATTTAACGAGTATAAGTTGTCTTTCAAAGTGATTTTTTTTAACTGTATCTGTCAGGATGTTATTACATACACCTGGTCATTTCAGCTACTTACACCACATGCTAAATACACTCAATAAGCATTTCATTTGGCATTAATGGGGTAATTATTGTATGTGAAATACTGATTTATGATAAAAGACACATTTACTAAGATCTGACATTTGTTCAATTCATTACTCATTTGAGATAGCAATTAAACTTTACAAGGTTATTTTGAATTGATTGCTCCAGAAATGTTGTACGATAGTTACTGTAATTCACGTGCAGTGATACATCATCTGCAGCCACCATGCCACCTTAACCAAACATTAATTTTAACTCAACCCTAGACATTCAGTTGCTAATTATAGCCACTCATTATCTATAGTATGTTGTAGCAGATTATTATCAATGGGTACAGTGTGTAAGAGTGGTTTTAAACATGATTTTCTTAATATCAGGGTGATACATAATATGTATGCTGGGGGAAATGCATACTATGTCTACTGGATCTCCTAACTGTATAGCAAACTACACCCAAAAGGTATGTGATAAAATGAAAAGTATGCCAGAACTAATGTATGGACAAATACAAAGCTGGCTGACTTCTGTGAAAAGTTGTAACATATTCAGCTTTAGTGTTCCATAATCCCCTATACTTTTTGGAAGAGCCTTAGGGAGTTAATGGTCCACTCTGAAGTTCCTATTAAATAATGTATAAAGGTATAACATTGCTGTTTGTCCCATAAAAAGTCAGAGAAAGTTAACAGTAAGTTTCATTTTCAGAATGAGGATGTACTAGACAAGATTCTGACCTCTGTGTGATCACGGCCTTTGAACATCAAAGATTCTTAGTGTTCGGTAGTGCAGAGTAATGCTGCACTGGGAAAGGGATACTGAGCTCACACAAGGGAGGCAAATGAGCAATTGTGCAGCTTGTATGGGACTCCTGAGCTGCCTCTGGAGCTTCTGCCAAGATTTCATGTCAGCTGGCTCCCTACTGAATATCCCAAAAGCAATGGGCAGCTCCCTGCTGCCACTGACCTCCTTGGCATAGCCCTGCTCCTTCAAAACTGGTGGCAGCACTCGGTCCTAACTAGCTGGGATCCAAATAGTAAAGCTCTTTAACTTTTTGCTTGTTGCTTGGTATTTCTTGTCTTTCATGTGCTTAGTAGCTGTTGAAATTCCACTGCCAAATAGCTTTTTTTTTTTTTCCCCAAAAGAAATAAAAGAGAGGTATAAAAAGAACAGAATGCTAAAATGGGAGGATACTCCAGAGACTAGAAAAGAGAAAAAAGAGAGCATGGCTTTGGGAGAAGTTGAAAGAAAAAAAAAAAAATCTTCAGTCCAGCATTAAGGTAGAGCAGAGTTCAAAGCAGTGGTATTTCCAAGTCTTTTAAACCTGTTTCCAGGTTTAACCTGTGAAAGATGCTGCCTTCTCTACCAGGGTAATTGCTCTTTATGAGAGAGGAGAAGCACAAGCAGGATATGCAGTTTGCTGAGGCTGTGTAGGACCAAGAAATGTATTTTTGAGGGAAGTGGTGCAGATAACCTTTAGTTAGTTGGAAGATCTAGTACCTGAAGGAAGTAACTTCCACATACAAATTGAAGTTTATGTACAAATTGACTTGTTAATGGAGGTGACGTGACTTACAAATCGTGAAAAGTAGGAATGCAATGCCAGAGACTTCACTATAGTTATAGTCTTTTTTAAGATTTTCCTTTCATTTAAAAGTGTTTAAAAGAAAGAAAAAACAACCTGCTCAGAGTAAAAAATTCTCTTATTAGAGGAAGAAGTTCACACATCTATAAGTACAGAGAAGAAAAGCAAAGCCCAGAGTTGGTAAGAAATGGGCCTATTAGATTATGTAACACATGGAAATTGCTGCTTTATCTTAGAAGGGAATACAGGGCGGAGAAGTGGTTTTCATCAGAAAACCTCAGTTTTGTGATCAGTTCTCTTGATCTCCTGTCATTAGCACTTGTCCTATAATTTAACAAAATATATGGGGATAGATTCTTGTGGCATGAATGTTTAATAATTACTGTGGCTGACCCTTCCTATTGCTGTGGCTGCTTAGTAATGTTTGCTATGAGAATTAGTTGTACTTGGTAAAATTGATGAGTAATGCCTCCAATTTTATGATGATGGCCTTGGATGTCAGAGGTGGATGTTGATGGGATGGCAGTAGAGACTGAACCTTCCCACCAATATTCTGTAATGTTTTGTTGTTGTGAGATAGATGGCAGCAGAGGGGCAGTCTGACAGAATGGTGTCTGATGGGAAGGTGTGAATGGCTATTTTGAAAAATAGTGATCTGTAGCTGAGAATTTGCTCTATCAGAGTGTTATTGTGTTGTTTCTTGTGTCTGTTGTAGTTTCCATGGAAATAAATGGGAAGCATTGCTTTTAGGGCAACCTATGTAATAGGTTAAAACAAACAAACAAAAAAAATACACTAAAAAGACAAACATGCATTTAGTTCCATTTACTATAATTAATAGAGTGTGAATATTTGAAAATTCTAAGTATTTTCAGGTTTTTTGGTGCTGTCATATTCTTAGTGCTCTGAAATACAGTCCTTGGTTTGGTGGGCTGTGATATGCTAACATTATTTTATTATTAAAAGTTATTTGTCTTCTAAAATCTCCCAGAATTTAAAAAGAAAACAAAATAATCTTTGGTAGCCAGATGGTTTCTCTTAGCTTCGTGTATTAGAAAACTGTCTTTTCAAGCCTTTGGAAACTGGAAAAAAAGTAGACAAGCAGTGTAATCTCTTGTTGTGATTTACATAACACATACATTCATGCATTCATTTCAAACTTCCAATTAAGTAGATTCTTGCTTGTTATTACACTGCTCCAAGGAATAAAAATATTAAATCATATGGAAAAAAAAAAAGTACACAAAACTTTATTAAAAGATGGCTTTTAGCCACTCTTAGAATTGGCAGGTTGGGTTTTGTATAGAAAGCAGTGACTGAAACATCAGTTCAGAAATTATAACTTCTCTGAAGTTTTGAAATATGTCATCAGCCTCTTCCTCTGCATTTCTGTTCTGCTTCCAGAAAGAAATTAGAATACACATTTATCACAGGAAGAGCACTGTAAATAACTTTTGGTTTTATTTTTCTCAATGAGGCAAATGGACAACTTAAATCACTTAATTTGATTAAAAAAAATAAATCAGTTTTTTATTTTTAATCCTTTTTCTAATGTTCTGTGCAGAGAAACACTTAAGGTTATCTGCAAAGAGAAAGACAGAACACTTTGAAAATAAAGATGAAATATCTTGGGGTTTTGGTGTTTTGTTTTTCTGGAAACATCCCAGAGTTAAAAAACCCAGAAAGGGTTTATCATCACTTCTGCTAACTCCTGGCTGTGATATTTGTTCCAAATGCATTTCTTTTTTAATCTGAAAAGAAATATAAAAATAGATCTTGTTCTCATCATCAGGCTGCTCAGGGAAGCTGTGGGTGCTCCATCCATGGAAGGACTCAGGTCCTGGCTGGATGGGGCTTAGGAAAAACTGGTCTGGTAGGAGGTGGTTGGAACTGGGTGGGCTTTTGATTTGAGATCCTTCCAACCCAAACCATTCTGTCTTTCTATCCTGCCAATATACTTCTCAGAAGACCCAAGTATTTACCATATGTGCTGATTATGGTTGGAAATAGGTGCCTGCCTTATGACAGAGGATCTACAAATAAACATGCACTCAGTATCCTGTGTCCATGTGCTATTAAGGAGTGGGTGTTTCTCATATAAATGAATTCAAAGCAGCGTTTCTTCCCTTATTTTTGTATTCTAGCTTTCAGATTTTATCCTGTATGTTTACAGAGTTTTCTAATATAATACGGTGGGGTGAATTTTGTTAGGCGTATTTGATTGTTTCAATAGTTTTGTAGTAAATGGGCATATTGAGCAAAAAAAAACCCCAAGCAACCCACCAACAATCTTATTTAAAGAAAAAAATAAAGGGCATAGTTCTGATTTTCTACTAGTTAGCTCATTTGCTTAACTAAGTAAAGAGAGAGAAAATGCCTGAAAGCATATCTTTTACAGAAGATTACTCCACAGTGTTACTTAATTTTGTCTGTTTGTAGGTATCCTGCTGAAATTTTGTGTATTCTTTCTTTGTCTGTGTCTGTTTGCACATAAAGAATTCTATTAGCACATCAGTAATGCTCCCTTGAGGGACTGTACTTTTCCTTTTGTAGGCAGAGCTCCCAGGTATCAGTACTCAAAGTACAATGGAAAAACCTCAGGTTTGCAAAAGAAATTCTCCAGTTTCACCAGTGTGCTCATTCATTTTATGTTGAAGAAATACAAAGACTAATGTTATTGGAAAGAAAGTTATTGCAAAAACTGCTTTCTCTCAAGCTAGTTTCCTAGCTCCAGTAGCAGATTGAAATGTAAAGAGAAGTTTTGCTTGCAGCACTGGGCCAGAGTGGGTTGTAGGATCAAAATAGTTTTGCAATTTTTCATTTTGAAGCTTTATTTTCACATTTCTTGAACATTTCTTTCTTATGCTATTTCTTATCTTTCTGGTTATAAAAAGGAAGCAGTAGGGGAAAACATTACCTCCAGACAATAGATTTTTTGCTTTTTTTTTTTTTAACCACTATTTCATAGAATCATAGAATGGCCTGGGTTGAAAAGGATCTCAAAGATCATCTGGTTTCAACCCCCCTGCTAGGGGCAGGGTCACCAAGCACTAGACCAGGCTGCCCAAAGCCACATCCAGCCTGGATTTCAGCTTGGAGCTGTTTCTCTGCTTATGACAGGGCCAGCTTCCCTGTGCAAAGTGCTTGCCCGAGTACCCAAGACTCACCTTCTGTACTGAGTACAGGTACCAGTTCAAGCCAGCAGTGAAATTCCCTGCCTATTTCATGCTTGGCAGGCTGTGCTTCACAATGCCATCAATAGCACAGAGCTCTGACACGTTCAGGGGAGCATGCTGTTGTTGAGCAGGACATTCACATGGCTATTTTCTTGTCTGGGCTGCCAGACACCAAAACAATTAAAGGCTCCATCCACACAGTTCAGGCAGATGCCTGTCACTTAGGAAGCATAAGTCCGAGCTTCAGATCTGCAACAAGCTGCTCAGCTGCCATTCAGCCTGGCAGCTTTCACCAGACACTTCTGCACTTTGGGGAATCACGTTCTGCTCTGCGGGGCGTGTGTGATGGATTGAGTTATGTCAGAAATTCGAGTGGCAGCTGTAGATTTGGCATCTATTGGAGTGGCATTGAAAGTTAGAAGGATGTCCTGGCCGGATGATACCTGCATGTGATTCTTGCCTCAAAAAGCTCTTTTGCCTTTGCACTTCTGTCATACGTGTGGATGAAGCAGCATCAGCCAGCAGGAGGAGACTGCTACATCTCTCATAGATGCCTGCAGAGCAGTATATGAAATTGGTGAGATGGGAGATGATCCCTCAGACCCCTCTGATGTGCTCTGGGACAGCTCTTGGAGAGGAGCTCCAGCTGAGGTGTGGTGGTAGGATGCACGGTGCTGACTGACACCAGTAGCATGCTTTCATCTTAATCCCACAGAGTAAAATAAGTATTTCTTACTGTTTTTTTCTTTTTGTGTTTTAATTGAAGTTACAGAAAGATGAAAAATACAGGATCTTTTTAATCATAAATGGCCTTTCACCTTCTTCACCACCTCGGCTCACTTTCTGCCATTCTTCTTTGCAGTTATGACAGACTTTGCATCTTTTAATTTAAACTAATGTCTCCTGCATTCTCCTTCATCCTGCCCTGCGTGGCAAGGGGGTGGGAATAGCCCAAAGGCAGATCAGGGCTTCATTTTCCCAGGAACAGTTTGGGCAGAGTTGTGCATAGGTTGCTGCAGATCCAGTCAGTATCTCTGCCTGGCTAGTATTATTGTTATTTATTAGTTTTTTAAGAAGCTTTTCTCTCTGTAATTTGAAAACATAAAGAAAAGTAGGTTGTAAATTCCAGCCCTAACTGTTGTATTTCCAACCTCTGTCATTCCCCTTCACATATCTTTTCAATATATTTGGCGTCTTCTTAATTCTTAGGGTAATATCTATGTTATACAGGTTAAATCTTTGAATAGGAATTGAACCTACTAAGTGAAATATGTTCAAAAAAAGGAATCATGCCACTCATCTTAATTTCATAAGGTCTCTGTAGTAAAATATCTTTATTAAAGCTAATAATTACATTATAATTCTTTGTAACTGCATGAGGGTTAATGGAGCAGGAATGTGGTTTGTGGAAGAAGTCCTTTCATAGAATTACACTCAAACATCTTTTTTCAAGTAGAATTCAACCTTTTTTTTTTTTTTTTTTTTTCATCTCCAGAAACCTTGTTTTAGTGAGAATTGTACTAAATCATATGGAATTCATCCCCACATCCAAAAAAAAAAAAACACTCCATGAGCATATTGAACTTGCTGGAATGGAGAATATCTTGTTAATAGAGATTTAGCTATTGGACTTGAAAGATGACCGATGGAGTGAAAGATCTGGTAAGTGCCAGAGTCTTGGAGGGAGTGAAGAGATGGGGCCATGAAGCCAGAGCAGCAGATGGAGAGGAGCAGGGTTCCTCCTGGACACGTGGGAGAGAACACTTGTTAAGGCTAAAGTGCTCTTATTGTCACAATGAACTTCCAGCTGAATGCAGTGTTAATTTTCAGGGGGTAGTTCCTAAAGTCTGCGCTCAGTTCGTTTTCTTCTTGAGTCTGAAAGTTGGGGGCATCCTTCTGTAGAAGTGCAGTGGCCAGCAGTCCTGCAGTGATGGTTCAATGGGTCAAAAGCTGCTCCACAAATTGTCACCAGCAATACGATAAGAAATAAAGTAGACTTGGAGGGAGCAGCAACAACTTCATCCTTGTGGCATAGGTTCATTTCAGTGTCAGCTGTGTACTTGGAAAAAACTGACTCCAAAACACAGTCAAATCAACACTTGTAAAGGGAAGAGAAAAAGATGGGTAGTGTAATAATTAGTGTAAGGGTTCTGGTTATAAGATTATGAGTGACTAACAGTTTATTTATGAGTCCTAAACCAAGTCTTTCAAGTTCATGATAATGTCTGGGATACCCAGCAAAAAAAAAAAAAAAGTCATTTAATAGGTGCTTCTTTTAAGGACTCGTCTTGCATCTGAACTTGTATCTGTGTCAGAACAATGCAACATTTTTTTTTTTTTAATTATTATTTGTAATAACAGTATACATTTTAACACTGTAGATTCTTCTGAATGCCATATCTGAAATTGGGCAGTTTGCAAATCACTGTTCTGTAATTTTTGATGTCAGCCTACCAAGCTTAAAGGCTTACATACTGTAATATACAACACACTGTTTATGAATGACTTTTGCTCAGTGCTCCAGCTGTAAGAAGGAGCCTTTGCAGCCTCCATGTGCCCTGGGGAGATGATGCTCAATGGATTAATCCCATATTCTGTTGTCACTGAAGTTGATGGCAAAGGGCTCATTGATTTGGGTGGGCCAGGATCAATTAGTCCTCAGTTGGAACGTGACCTCTGGACACCTTCTTTAATCAGCATTTCCCTATTACATGAGTGCAGCTTGGCACTACCTTTGCTCCAGTCTGAATAATTTTTGTTTCTGTGGATCTATGTTATGATTTTAGATTGAAATAAAGGAAATTGAAGTAAATTTCTTCATTTCCTTTATGCCTGAACCAGTTCAAATCTTTTACTTACTGCAACCCATTAGTTTTCTCTCTCTCATCTATTATTCACTTTTTGCTTTAATTTGGTAGCTGTAGCTTTGCTTCATTAGTCTTTTAGTTTTTCTATAAATCCTATAGTTAATTCTAAATAAATAAAATCTACACAAGCAAATACCCCAGTGGTTAATCACAGGAAATCTATTTACTATCTTTTAGGAAACAGAACTGCACATTTCCATAAACTCTTTAAATATGCTAGTTAATTGGTATGTGATCTTCTCTAAATGTGCCAGATCAATTCATCCAGAGTACCACTCAGTGTTGTAAATTTTGTTTTCTGACTACTAATCATTAGTGGTTATTCCCTTGATGATTTTATTAGCCTTGAGTACAAACACCTCATCTATCCAACTGAGTAACTAGAAGTCTGTTTATCTCCTCAAATGTGCATTCAAGGATATTTTGACTTCCCCTCCTTGCTCCAGAAAGCTACTTCTAATGGGACATGGGACAAAATGAAGGAGGGAATACCCAGGAAAGAAGTAGTAGTGTGCTCCTAGTAGGGATTTTAGGAGCACAATGGGACATTGGAGCCGTGATTTTTACTGCTGTTATTTGTGTGTATATCCCTATATATAGTGGTGCTAAAAATATGCATTGTATATATAACTTTTCCCCCAAAGTCTTGTTTTGTTAATAATACATTTGAGTTTTTTTTCTTTTTTTTTCCCTCTTTTTTAACCTACTTAAAACATAGCTTTTCCTCAGATGCTGCCAAGTACTGTGAAACAATTTGAAGCTGTCCTAATTCTGGCTCCTAAGCCACGATAAAAATTCCTCCTTCACTTCACAGTTTTCTTTGCCAGATTTTAATATTCCCATCTGATTAGTTATCTCAACTGTATTTTTTTTTCCGAGAAGTACAATTAGCAGAATTTGTTTCAAGCTACTACTAGCAGTTTGCTGTACAAATTAATTTCTTTAATGTTTTCTGAGCAAATGAGTGTTCTTTATGTATTTTTGAAAAAGTTAGAAATCTGTTGCTATGTGTATTTTTATTCTTCTGATCTTTCCGCCTCTCCCAACGCCAAGAAATAAATATTAAAGTAGTGAAAAAGATCTGGAACTGAGAGTAGCCCTGTGCTTATTGCATGTGATTCTGAATGTACATCACTGGGTAGCGTTAAAATACAGCTATTTACTGAGAGAATGCTGTGTAGGAAGGAAGGTGAGAAAAGAGCAGAACTTTCAGAAGCACGGGGATGTGTATCTGTGAGGGTGGTGTCCAGCCCAGACTGATTTAGGAGACAGGAGGAGAAAGAGTCGAAGGAGGTCCTGCTCTTTGCCACCATGGCCATTTCATTCCCATTCATTAGGAAAAGTAGAGACTGTAAGTTGTAAAGCAGGAAGTGATTGCTTTATACCTCCTGCTATGTCAGCACTGATTGAAAAGGCAGACAGCAATCTTGCATGTGGTTTTTATAGAACCTTATAAAGATAAAAACCCTATCATATATCTTTCACTTCAGGTATAGCAGCTGACGTTTGCTGAATGTTTGTTGAAGAGTGATTAAATTCTTTTTTTTTTTTCTTTTTTTTTTCCCCTTAAGTTACTTCAAGGATCTGTTAGAAAGCATTAGGGATAAATGCTGAAGTTTGAATGCCTCTGGTTTCTGTCCTGGGTGCAACAGGGAGGTAAAACAGCAGACCCAAGCACAAAGAGAGGAAAGCAAGAAGATGCAGAGAGCTGGGCTCAGGTCTATTGCCTTTTGTGCTTAATTGTGCTTAATTGCATTTTATTCAGACAGCAAAGAGGCTGAAATGCAAGTGTGTGCTAGTGCTTTGGATATGCAACCAAACTAGTGAGCAACAGTGATGCTGCAGCCATCTGTCTTCCCATATAAAATAGTTCTATATGTGATCACGGGTGTTTCACCTTAGAAATAAATTTGTCTTTGAAGGATTACGCCTCATGTATAGGACAAATGTACCATGTAAGTATGGGAAAAAAAGTCTACACTGAGTTGTTTTCCTGTTCTAAGTGGTGATTGATTTTTCTTTAATCATTTACACTTCATGAAAAATAAATCATATTGGTTGTTACTCCAATAGCTTTTGTATTGCTGCTTTGACTGATGTTTTGAACAGGTTTTCATGAAGGGGATTCCTTGGTTTATATAAAATGGATGCATTAAAAAGCACGAGAATCCCTTTGCTAACACCCTCCTATCTATGAGTTTATGGTTTATATTTAGTGTTCTCAAAAACTTGAACTGTATATTGACTGCAGCAACAATTTTTCCCTCAGTGTACGCTTGAGGTGGGCAGCAGGTTCTATCCATTGGATTTTCAGCTGTAGAGAGACACTTCAGAACTCTGCTGTTCACTATAAATTTCCACCTCAGATATTTTATTCCTGTGAAATTAGTGTTCAAGTAGGATAAATCCATTTCTATTTGTGTTAATACTTACGTGACACTTGCTATTAGAATATGCAAAACACAGCTTTTGTTACTTATCTTTATAATGTTGCTGATCATGTAATTATTAATATCATTTTGATCATGCAGTGATGCTACATGACAAAGGAAAGACATTTCTAGCTTAAGGCATTTGTCAAAGGAGATAGTGCAGAAATCATGCTGCACATCCAATCAATGCAATGGATACTCTGAATATTATTTGCAACCCCAGTGGCTGATGATATTTAAAAATGGCTAATAGACAGCTACTGGTGAAGTTTGGTAGGAGTTCTTGGCTAGTGGGGAATGGCTCCTCTATTTCAAGACAAATTGCACTGCACTGGTATATCAAGTCTGTAACCACAGTGCTGGAAAATTATGAACGTAGGTATGCTGTTCTGGAGATTTTGTGAGATGAAAGAGATGCTTAAAGAAATCAATTTAAACAACTTGGACTTCTTTAATAGGACGTAGCTTGAATCAAATTTCTTACATTACAGTACTAATGGCCCTGGAAGTAAAATTACTACTCTTTTTTTTTTAAACTGACATTTATATCAATGTAAGTGAGAACTTAAAACTTATCCAAAATTGCACAGCTGTGCAGTTTCCTGCACAATCAGGAAAACAACCTTGTTATAAAGCATCATAATGTGAGAACGTTCTTAGTCTCTCTCCTTTCGGTGGTCTTGAACATACTAAAATATGGCATTATGATAGATATCTTTTGGGAGTACTCAGTACACAAAATGGACTCTGTATTGCAATAATAAATGGCAGAGTTACTAGCATAAAACATCCCAAATAGATTTACATTTAAATGGTAACAGAATGAAGGGCCTGAGGGAATGGCATGGAGCTGCATCAGGGAAAAGTCAGGCTGGGCATTAGGGAAAGGCTCTGCCCCAGAGGCAGTGGACATGAAGCAACTCCCAAGGGCAGTGAGCATGGCCTGAGCGCAGGGAGCATTGGTACACTGCTCTCAGCCATAGGGTTTGGTTTTTGGGTGGTTCTGCACAGAGTTAGGGGTTGTATTCAGTGGTCCTTGTGGACCAACTCAGGATATTCTGAGATTCTGTGATTATCTTCAGCCTCAAGGATAAACTCCCCAAAGGCAATGCAGCCAATCTCCCACAGCTCTTCCTTGGTTTGGCTCTTTCTCTCTGCTTAGACTCTATTTTTTGTCACATGAAGATTTTTTTTTCCTTCCTGTTTCTTATTTTATGCTTTTTCACTGATTAACTTCTTGCCATCTTTTTTTTTTTTTTTTTCTCCCAGAAGTGTGTATCTTCAGGTTTGATGAATAATATAAGCCACACTTGCTTGATACTGTTGCTTTATTAGTGCAAGAATAAGAGGTAGATTCCTGATTTTTTTTTTTCCTTTTGATTCATAGAACCACAGCAGACTAAGTCAATTCCAAATAATGAATGGAGTAACAATGATTTTTTTGCCACCTGGCACTGCGATGTGAAATCAATATTCAGAAAAATCAGTGGTTATTTCAAATTTACCATCAAAGGTGTGCTTGGTGAATATACGTATGCTACTGAAGTTGTGTGCTAGTCAAACTTCAGTTGGATTTGCTATAGCAAAAAGGCATATTCTTAAAAATCAACTTAAAAAATCAACTTTTCCATTGCCTGAATCTGTGTGTTGTCCCACACTTGAGTTAATTCACTTAGAAAACTTTATTAGTGGTTTGCTGCAATTTATGCATGGCCTTAATTGTACTTGTGATGTATGTTTTTTAATACTAATGAGATAAAACACATTTAAAAGGGTGTAGTCTGTAATAGTATTTTCTGTGCCTTACATAAAGTGCATTTGTCTTAATAATAACATTGATTTTTATAGCTCTTGTAACTATAAAAATAATTAAGAGCGTGTCAGTGAAGTAAAGAGGGATATCTCCTATTGACTTCAGAGTCAATTTAAATTACAAATGAAATAAGGAAAAAGTGACCTAAAACTGAGGTGTACATATATATACCATAGTGCACAGATAGCAATTAGTGATAAGTGATTTGCCTCCAACTTTCTTTGAATAGCACATGACTCAAAGCTCAATACATTGCAAATGAGTTTAGACTCACTGGAGAGAAGACAGAGAAGTTAATCTTCCCTTCGGGGCAATAGTGTTCCAGGTGATGTATTTACAATGGATTTTGTTGCATTGTGTTTTAATGCTTCCAAAACAATGTGTTCCCAATTCTTTTTTCCTTAGGAGCTTCTTTCTCAGATTATATATTTAGCAAGTCTTAGACTTAACTAGGAAGCCGTGTCTGTTCTATCCAAACAATTAAATAGCATCAATTAGGATTGATTAGTGAGGTCAAACTTGGTATTGCACCTAGAAAGATACAGAGCCATGGAAAGTCATGCCACGAGCAAATAGCACTGACTCATTGAACTGTCCTGGTAGAGCATGAGAATTAAAATCAATCATTGGAGGCAAGGGAATAAAAGCATCTAGGGACAAATGAAGTGCATATTGTGCAGAAAATGCATGGAAAGCCAGCATCTGACCAAGAGCTGAGCTTCAGTCCACTGTTGGCATTGAAGGCCCATACAAAAAGAGTGGTCTCTTCAACAGGAGTTTATTGATGAAATAAATGGTTTTCTTTTTGAAGGCCGAAGAATGTTACAGTGGCTGTTGTGAAGTCTCAGCTATGCTGCTGCTAGCAATATTTGCAAAAAGCAATATGTATTTACTGGTTGAAGAAGTTTTTTTATTTTGTTCTGATAAATTTACCACCCTTATTAATGGCAACTGAAATCTTTTAGGGATTCATATAGATGTCTAAACATACACTGTATTTTTACTATTTTAATGTGTCAATTCTGTGTAACGTCAGAGAATTATTTCATCTGCACTTCTTTCATTGTTCAGCCTTGAGTCTTTGAATCACTATTTTTATACTCTTCAGCTCTTTCTGATTCTTGCTTTTCTTCTTGATTCTTTTTTAATGAAAATTATATATTATTACTTGACGTTATCCAACAGAAATATGTTTGAAGAGATTTTTTTTTTCCCCCCTGCATTGTAGTTTGGCAGATATGAGGCATACATCACTATTACCCTGAATATGTCTTTTTCCAATTAATACTTGTTCTGTTGGAACTGGAAAGCTTTAGACCAGACATGCTATAGTATTGTGATATCTACTGCTTTGGTAAGATTGGAGAAATCCAGAGAGCAATTGAACGATCAGCTCGTGCTCAATTTTAAACCCAAACAAGTAAGATGCACTGAAGGTGACCTACACAAGTGTGTATTTCTGGTGAGGCAATGCAAGGCAGAAATAGTTTTAATGAGGTTGCAACAAAAATAAAATAAAATAGCCAGGGCCTAAAGGTGTAGTTTTATACCGAGTCTCTTCTCAAAAACAACTTTCTTCACCAGATTATCAGACTGGTTTCTTTGATGTGAAAAGGAAGATAAGGTGGTGGAGGTTACTGAAAAACCAATTAAAATGTTGTGGGAAGTACAGCTAGCTCTGGTGTGTACCCTGACAGCACTTCACTGGCAGCCTCCTCAGGCAGAGGCAGTGAGCCCTTTGCTTGCCCACAAGCAGAACATTTATGGATCCACTTGAAATCAGTGGGGAAATGCTGTGCAAGGCATTAATGACGAGGTTAGGTCTTCACTCTTAATGGCAAATGTGAAAAACTTTTCAAAAGTGAAAAAACAGAGTATGGCTTTATTCCAGTGTATATCTTACTATGGAAGGTCCTGAAGGAAGGCAACTAAGCTGAAGCAGACCACCGGCTCATTTGCAAATCAACATGACAATTTTGAGGCACTTATGAGCCTCTCTTCCCCCTTCAGAGTCTACCAAAGGTATTTGCTGAATGCCAGATATGGACTGCCTCATTAAAACAGAAATTGCTTGCATTGGTTTTGTTGACATTGGGCTTCATTTCAAAAGCTTGAGATGTTGATCGGGTGTGGAAGTCTAATAAAAGGACTTAAAAATTAAAAACTAAAATCCCTGTAAAACTCCAAGAGTAAGCTGGCAATCAGAGATGTACTGGCCCTGTTCCATGATGTGCAGTCTTACTGGAATAAATACAAATCATTTTGGGGCTGAAATTTGCAGATGTGTAAGCCTTTAATTTTGTTAAAATGAACTACCTATAATTATCTTGTTGCTAATATGTACAGGTAGGCTCCTAAAAGGCACTGAATATCCACCATAATTTACCAGCAAAGAAAAAAATAACAACTTGAAAGACAAGTTAAAATCACATTACTGCAAAAATAGCTTACATCCTACTTTAGTAATTTGCTACATGAAACTTAAAATAGGAGTAATAGCAGTGTGAGAGATCTGTGGCATGAAATATCAAGGGAGCAGCCCTCTAAATCATTCTGGTGGTACCCCTGTAGGCGTCGCTGTACTGATTGCTGTAGCTTCATGTAGACCCCTAAACATTTTTTGTCAACTTCACGTGTTGCTGTGAAGCTTTAATCTTCGTATGAAAGTGACAAGTGATGAGAAGGTTTCTGGAGTCGTGTTCTATTACTTTATGGTTTATCTTGTCAAGTTAGCAGCAAAAGAACAAATATTCCACTCAATCTGGTGGATTCTGCAAATGCTGTTCGCGATTCAGCCTTCACAGTTTAAGTCCTGCAGTATTTCTCATTGTAGTGTTTTAAAAAGTAGAAGCTGAACAAATTTTTTAGTCAGATAATGTACAGGAATATTTCATAGATTTAAACAAGTGTTGTGATATATGAATAGAAACACTAAACTGATGGTAGAACTTGAAATATGCTGCCCAGGCTGCCCAGAGAGGCTGTGGATGCCCCGTCCCTGGAGGTGTTCAAGGCCAGGTTGGATAGGGACCTGGGCAGCCTGGTATAGTATTAAATGTGGAGGTTGGTGGCCCTGCCTGCAGCATTGGGGTTGAAGATTCATGATCCTTGAGATCCCTTCCAACCCGGGTCATTCTATGATACGCTGCGTGCAAGCCTTTAAAATTACTCACTTTTCCTTTCTAGCATTTTACAGATTAGGTAATCACTTAAAATAGTACTTAAAAACTGATTTAGAAATACTGTTATTAAAAAAAAAGTGTAATTATTTTAATGACTATAAGTATATGGCAGCTGCCGTGTGCCATGCACTGATGATAAAGGATTTCTAAGGCTGACCTGTTGCTGTTTCCTCTGAAGTCATTAATAAAATTTCTTGCCCAGCTCAGTCAGTTCAATGCTGAGAGTTTGTCCAAAATCTTCAGATTTTACTGTGGAACTAAAGGTGGGCCAACGAAAAATTAATGACAGCCCTTTGGGAAGCATTTCATCCCTACTACATTCTATTGAATTAGAGCAGGGCAATACATACGCATTCATACAAAGGCAAACACAGAGGTTAAATCATAAGCACATTTATCAAAAAAAAAAAAAGAATGGAAATGGAAAGCTCCTTGTCAGCTCAATGGTATGCTCAAATTTCTTCTTTCACGTTGCTTTGTGTGTTATCTTTTCTGTCCATCAATATGAAATGTTTTCAGGCTCAAGGATTTTATTAATCAAGCTCATCCAAATTAGTTTAGTACACTTGAAAAGCTCTGTCAAGACACTTAGAACTATGTGAGCTCGTAGCTTTTAGCCAGGAAGGAAGAATCTAGATGAAAACCAAATTTGCAGCTCCAAGACCTTGCTTAAAGACCAGAGCTTACACCTGAATGTGTCTGTGGTCACTGAAAGATATGAAGACAAGCAAGTAAAGTTTGCCCAATCAAAGCAGCAGAAGCTTTTTTATTTTACAGTTCCAGATGTGATTTTTCCCCCTAACTTAGCATATATCTCTTTATACAAATATACTTAGAACATATGGGCTACTTTTACCACAGCATGGCCTATGGAAATTCAGAGGGACGTAATTAATTGGAATGCTTGGAAACAGCATGTTCCCCAACCACAGCAAAATTCAAGATAATCATTTCAGCCTAATTTGTTTCAACTGTTCTGAAAGAAAAAGATGATGGTAAGAGCAGCTGGACCTTGAACTTTTTCCCTTAAGTCATTTTTGAGGATTTATTGTGGAAAACGAAGGAATGAATATATAAATCAGTTATGTAGTTTGGTTGCGGGGAAATACATACATCAAGGCTGAAGGCATTCATGGGTATTGCACTTTATATTCTGACTGCTTTATTGACAGGCGTATCCTTGTGCTGCCTGTGCAACTGACCGTTCCAAACAAAAGCACAGATCGAAATTACTTTAAGCCAACTTGATAATTATTTTATTATTTATTATGTCACATGGATGTTTTGTTTGTATTTCAGTTAGGCTTCTAGATGGAGACGGGGCCACAATTATACAGTGACATATTATTACAAGTTTTAAAGCAGGTATTTTGCTCCCATCTGTTTAATGCTAGCATTAAATATCAAAGTGTATGTGTATCAGTTTGGTCTTGAACCATTTTCATCTATTCATAAATGGAAGTAATATTATGCTATTTATTACCATCTGTTGGACTCTGTCGGGTAAGAAGATTTTTATGTGAATCAGCCCTTCCAGTTTACATACTGTGACTAAACAATATGGAGGGTGAAAGTGTTCTGTGCTTCTAAAAGCGTTCTTCTTGGAGGGAAGTCCAGTCTGAGGAATAAATAATTTGTCAAATACAACTCCAAACAAAAGAGTATGCCACTGTAGCATGGATTTCCCCTTCCCTCAAATACTATTTCTTATCTCTTTTACTGTCCCACCCTATGCCTCCATTAACTGATTTAATGTCTATGGCTTCTTTTCCCTGTTTTTTTTTTTTTTTTTTTTTGGTTTTGTTCTTAATTCTTATGCTGTTAAAATCATATCATTTTCTCCAACTTGGGATAGTTACTCCCTTCAAAGCATTGCACCTGTGGATTCACTTTATTGAAAGGCATTTTTAGATGTAGACTGTAAAACTTTTTTTTTGTTATATTTTTATATGAAATACCATTAAAAAAAAACTACAGAGATTTTGAAGAGGAGCACAGGAAACAGTTTCTGTCAGAGGCTCTATCCTGCTCTAAAAATCTGACCTGTATTTAAAAAAAGGAAGATGTTACATTTTAGATCTTCTAGACTCATTATCAGAAGTAATTTTTTCCACAGCATTAGATAGCTTGCAGCAAACAGACAGGAAATGCTTTGAAATGTTTAAAAGCCAAAGAATTAAAGTATCAAGAGAACACTCCCTGATCATATAGGAATCTCTTCAGTACAAGAAAGTTTTGGTATAATATAAACCAGATTCCTACACCATTCTCACCATCCCTAATGGTAATTCCGTGACTTTTTTTGTGGGACTGTGTTGGTTTACACCAGTTCCTTTTCACAGTGGGTATTTGGTTCAGCACTACCCTGACCAAGTGAAAGTCTGGAGATACATTTATATCACTTTTCTCCTTTTCAGTCTGTTTTTAAGTTCAATTTTTTTTTTTTTTTAACAGTTGTAAGAATGGTCAGAAGTTGTCATAAGCGATGTGACATCCATGAGTGGTGAACTGTTTCAACTGTGTTTGTGATGACTCAGTGTGTTCTTAAAATTGACATCTTAAAGCTGACCTATAAATCAGGGACCGGCTAGTATTAGAAAATATGGCCCTAGGCTGATCTGCTAGCAGATACTTTGGCTGCTATATTTATAATTATTAGTAACCAAATACAGGAAATGATTCAGCTATTAAATCTGTGAAGTCATTTCTTTGTGAGCCACTGACTAGTGAGGTTGTTGGTGGTAAAAAGCATCTGTTCCCTTTCCCTAGTAATTTAAATAACAAGGAGCTTGCCTAAAACTCATTTTTTTTCTCCATCCTTGTCAGCATCTTGCTCTGAAGCCTTTTACCTTCCTGAAGTAGATCTGCCTACAGAACTCTGAGCCCCATGGGTGGGGGTTCTGTGCCCCTGTCTTTGGGTTCAGGCAGGCCATCCTGCCTTGTTTTGATTCATTTTGTTGCATCACACCTATCTTCAAGATTACATTTTTTATCTTATGTTTGTAGACCCTTTATTTTGCATTCTTTGATGTTTGACTAGCTTTTCTTTAGACAACGTGTAAGATATATATGTTTATATATAAATGTTTTCATACGATTGGTTTCCTGACTTTGGCCATGACTACCAAATGGCTTCAGCAGCAGTGCTTCTTGTGTCAGCAAGTTTTCTACCTTCGTTAACACAAGCACTGCCTTTATGTCCTGGGAGAGAGCTGTGCTATTAATGGGTGCCTACTTGCCCACCTTTCTGAGCTAAACAAGACACAGCCTCCCCAAGCATCCACATCAAACCACCAGACGGAAGCATTTATACACCCTGCTCAGATTTCCTGGGACCAAAAGTGCCCTTTTAGAGGCAAAGTTGTCCTGCTCAGGACCATTTCCATCTGGCATGTTTTTCCAAGTGCCCACTTTGTTGTTTCTTTTTCAGCAGACCTCTGGGATGTGATGATTCAAAGCGGCTGCAGAGAAGGTTGACTGAATCCTTTCACGGAACAATAGCTCTCATCTCTGTTCATTAAAGAGAAGGGTTTGCTGAAAAGAAGGATCATAAAATAAAATGCTTATGCCTGGTACTCTTTGCCAGTGTTCTTCCTGAGACTGCTAAGCATCAGCAAGGGAGAGTTTGCAGGAGGAAAATTTACTGTGCTTCTCAGTTTTTCTCTACACTCATTCTTCTGGTCATAGGCATAAGTATGCTGGTTTGTTGGGTGCTTTGTGGCCTGCCTTGGTGGGTTATCTTCCCCTACTTTTAGATCCACAAAGACCTGCTGGTGTGACCAGCTTCATTGCATGTAGTTCTAGCTTGGTGAATCTGCCTTGTGAAGCAAGTTTTTTGTAAATGTGATCTCGAGGTGTTATTGATGATTAACAAAAAATCTCAGTGGTCTTTGTGCTGATGAGTGACGAGCAGCAGAGGACTCAGCTGCAGGGTGAGAGAGGGACCTCTTTTGTGTTTAGCTTTATGGCAGGATGCTTCAGCACCAGGTTAGGGGTGGCAGTTCAGGGCAGGCCCCCTGGAAGGCTGGCTGATCTCATTTAGCTCAGCTTTGCCTGCTCTTTTCTCCCTGTTACAGAGCCCTAGATGTGCACGAGGTCTTCTGATTTGCTACTTTATCTATGGAGCCCCGCTGGGGAAGAGGGCTGGGGAGCAGAGATGTCAGCGAGCTGTTGCTTGCTTGCTGTTCCTCTCCTCATTTTATTCTTCCCTGTGTGTGAGCAAGAGTCCATAAAACAGTTGTTATATGCAAATGAATAAACGTGAATTATCAAGAGCTATCAGTTGGGGAGGAGGAAAAAGTCAAGTGTCTTATCTTTCCTGGAGACATATGCTGCAACCAGATAAGCCATTCACCTTCCCAGGTATGTTCCATTAAGTATATTATTCATTCAACTAGGATATATAAGACGTACTGCAACTCTAATCTCCTCGGGCAAATAGTATTCAATTATACTTACCATTTAAAAAAAAAAGAACCATCCTGAGCAGTTAGAGTACTTGAGTTTTTGGCACTCAGTCTTGTTATGTGAAGGCTAATAAAGAACATTCCTCCTAAGAAGGCTTAGGACAGGTAGATGAAATATTGAAAAAATAATATTATATAAGTCCTGAAGTGGAAGTGTTCACTATCCCTCAAAATGGTTTTCTGACGTCTTATCTAATTGTATGAAATTAGGTCAAGGATGGAGAGCAAGAGAGAATTGCCATCCATTTCTATGCCTACGATGTTCTGTGCATGTGATTATAATTAAAATAGACATGCCGCTGAATAATTTGTTTGTGAGTGCCCTTTCTGTTTTAAAAGCATATTCAATGATGTATTTGGTTTTGTTATGTAAATTGCTTTTTGGGTTGAGTAGCGTACAGACAGTCTAATTGTCCTGTGTTCTTCTAAGCAGATATTAGAGATGTCAGTAGACTGCCTGTCCCAGCTTCTGCAAGCTCTCTTGAAGAGATGTCTGCTCCTCTCCCTAAGATGTAGCAAATTGTCAGATAAGTTCAGTTAGACTGTTTGTAATTTGGTAGCAAACTACCACTTCCACTGATTTGACTTGAAAAGAATCTAACGTAATATCTGTGGAGGTTTATAGGAAAAATACTGCTTGATGTCTGTTACTGGAAGAACTTGCAGCAGTGTTTACGATTCAGATTGTTGAGCACTTTCCCACATCAAACTCTATTTTTGGTTGTTTATCGTCTGCTAAGCTTTAAATATATTGGCAGAAATTTCAATGTCAGTTCTATCAGCTAAGCTAAGTGCTAAGATATTTCAGTTTACAAAGCACGTCCAGTATTTAAGAGAGAGATAAAGGGAAAATAAATAGTTGAGCTGAGTTTTAATTATCAATGCTATAGCCTATCACTGAGGTGCTCTAAAGATTGAACAAAGCAAGGTAGCGTGTCCTAAATTCCTGTATCCCTCCTTCCCTCTCTAAATTTGCCAGTGACTGTCTTCATTCAAACTGCATTTAGCAAATGTTTGTGATTACACCCCACTCTTCTTTCTGCCACGAAATACACCAGAATCTCTTATTTTCATATCCATATTGGGACCAGGTATAAACCCATATTACTTCATTGATTTATATCCATAAAACTCCATTTTATTGGATAAATACAGGCAAGATAATAATGAGAAATATAAGCAGTCTTATGTGTCATCCCAGAGAAGGACACCCAGTTCTCCATCAAAATTGATGCGCCTTTACTTGCCTACAGGCAGCTTCTGCCCATAGGTATTTGGCGTTCATGCACGCCCTCTGATGTGAGCAGGCAGAATTGAATCCTGGCACAAGTAACAAACCTTCAGTTAGTCCTCTGTGGTCTGACAGTTATTGGTGCACAGTAAATGAAAAGTTACTTGCACAAAAATTTTGATATTTGGAACCACTACAAGAAACTTAAGTCTATGGATACACTCCAGGGGATACATTTAGTCTTATCTACCCTCAAAATACTTGTTATAATGTCCATTTTTGTGGCAGAATTAAGCCTGCCAAGGTTAGTAGGTAAGTTAATAAAGACGTGTACTCATTAAGGGGAGGAAATACATAACCAAAAGGTATTTGAAATGAGTTGAAATTGGAAGCTGACTTCAGAGAAGCTATAGTCCTCTCCCTGCACCTCTGTGTCCCACAGTTGTTTTTTGCTTCATTTATATTGTTCTCAGAACAGTTCTAACCTAATCAAGCAGATTTTTTTGTTTTGTTTTATTTTTAATTTTCCATCTACAGCACAAAGCTATTTGTCAATTAAGGTTTTTGGAAACCGGCTTTCCCACTTGTTTACAGCTTTTCAACACAAAACTGAAATGAAAGAAACATCCTGATGTTGTAAATAGAACTTATTACTTACTGGTATTGCCTTCTACTTCCAACCTTAGGTCCCCAGTGCGTCCCTGCACTTACCTTGCTACCTAACTTTGCAATGGACTGTTCATCTCTTTCTTAGAAAATGGTTTTCCAGAAGATAAGCAGTTAAGACAGCATTAATAAAGCCCTCTGTTGCAACACTTACCTCTGGTGACCCCTTGGGAAATGATGCCTTCTTTTACATTGCCTCCTCTTCTGTATTATGCAGGAAAGTATTTTTCTGGCTATCCCCATAGCTCTTGCAGTCTAAATCAGGCCAGTCACAGCTACGTAGGTCATGCTGCATGTTTCTTTCTGAATTCCAATTTTTAGAGAGTTCAAGACTCCCAGCGGATCAAATTAATTGGGGAGTGAACTTTGAGTCGGTTTCTTGACCTTCCTTCTCCCTTGGTCTGCTTCCTCACTCAATAAATAGTTTGGAGCAATCCAAACGTCAGGAATTTCAAATAGCCAGTTTATAGAAAGGCACACTGGCAGAAACACTGCACAGAGATAATTTCACTCATTGCAGTGGTACATCAGACCAAGAATAGTGGCATTCATGTTAATCTCTAATCTCCATCAGAATGAGCTTCAGTGGAAGGGTCTATTAAAAATTTCTTACGTGGCTGCTACTATTCAAACACCAGAACTACTGAAAGGAATAGTGAGATTGTTTGGAATAAACAGATTTGAATTGGCTCTGTCACGAAGCCAAAAACTTTAATTATTAATTGCTAAAGCTGTATTTCATTCTTCACTCACAGAATAATAGTTATGGTGACAGATCTGTAAGGTGGAAATATCATGGAAGAATAGCAGAATTTTTATTTTTTTCCTCCTACTTTTATATCATATCTTCACTGTAAAAGTAGTAGGTTAAATACTGCAATGTATTGATTGCCTGTGGCTATATTGAATTTAAAAAGTTGTGCTTGGACAGAAGACATTCTCAGTAACCTCTATGCGATGGGCTCCTGCCTAAGCCACAATTCTCGCACTCATTAAACAACTCCTGGTACTAAACTTAAGGTGCAACTTTTAGTAAGATGCTACATATTGACAAAAATCACGCTTGATATGAAAATACATATACTCAGTGCTACAGTACATTGCAGTAGAGAAGGCTATTAGTAGGGAGAGTAAAGAAGAAATAGCAGGTAATGGAGTCCAATGGAGTCAGCTTGCAGCATGACAGAGAACACATCATCTGCTGCAAGTCATGGTTGCTCCATCGAGAGAATGTGATTGTCACCATCTTTGCTAAGATTGTCACTGAAAAAGCAGTATTCTGCAAATAAAGATATCCCTAGATCACCTTTAGTGCAGATCTGGGGTTATCGTTTACTGTATGTGTAAATCCTCAGAATAATTGGTTGTGACTGAACCTCCCCAGACGATTTTGAAATATTTTTCATCTTGTCTTTACATTGTGACATTTCGGATGCACACAGTGTGTACCAAGTATTCAAGCAGTAGTTCCAGAATGTTCAAGAATTGCTTGTAGGGCCACTAAAGCACCTGAATATTTTTAATAGAAATTTCATAAAAGATTAAAAAAAGAAAAAAGACTAGATGTATAATCAATGAAAATTATATAAAGGAATATTATATCATCAAATAATATTAAGATGTTGTAATAATGAAATAAGCAAGAGAGTTAGGCACAGCAAGACAAAGAGAATAAATAGGATGCTTACCCATATCATGGGCTCACTCAGGAAACTCCAGTAGAGTGGATCTTCCGAAGAGAGAGAGATCCTTCCCTACTGGTAGTCAGCTCTTAAATGGGTCTAGGAGAGGTGGAGTCAGGCTCCACCCCTTCCTGCAGCACAGGTGAATTGCTTTCACCTGTGCTCCCAGGGCTGACTCATTGCTCACCTCAGGTGATTGATCAGAGGTTCAGGCTGTGACTCAGCAGTTCCCATACACTCCACCCCTTCACAGCATGAATCAATGATCAGGTTGACTAATGGGTAAGCTTTTCCTAATACAGAAACCCACTATATCACGACACTTATACAGTTTCCATCGTGACGCACGTTGGTACAATTCAAGACAAGTGACAATTGGTGAATGTTGATATTCTTGTATGGGCCAGTGCTCGATGAAGTTACTAGAGGCATGCGGTCCTCAGGTGCAGGTCTGTCTTATGTTCCATCAGTCCCATATAGGCCATCACTGGGTGTCGCATGTGATCTGACTGTAACACTGGAACGCTTTGATGGCATTTCATTCCTTCCGGTGATCCCGAAGGCTCAAAGACTTACGGGGAGTAATACACATGTTTCAAGGGTACCAGGAGGGGAAGGTCTGCTCTCCAGGGCAAGATACAGGCTGTATTTCTATCCTGGGTCAACACTTCACCTTGTACTGGGGCATGTCCCAGCTGCTTGTACCACACCTTCTGGCCAGATGTCTGTGGCTGCATAACTATGTCAGGCACCAGAGGAGGTGTCCTGATCTGCCATAGGGACATGATGGGGGTCCCTTTAGCAATAAAGATCGGAGTGTTGACCATGTTGGACGATATCAGGTAGCTGCATGGGCAGTCCCCATGCTTTAGCAGCTGCCCACATTGTCTTTTGTCCCGCATGCCATAGCTTCTGATGTAACCAATGGGCGATGTTCTCAGATGGTGAATTCTCAATCCATCAACTCGGGCCAGCGTGTCAGCTTAATCATTTCCCAGTGACTGTAGGGGCTGATGACCAGAAACATGGTAGACACATATAGTCCTGTATTTGACTGTATTCCGTATGTCTAACCACATGTCTTTGCCTCAGATTGGTCGGGCATGGATAGTCCGTTCCTGGGTGGCCCACTGTGCAATCCAAAGAGTGAGCCCCCGGTACACAGCCCAACTGTCTGTACAGATATTCAGAATACCATCACCGGGTTCCTGGTTATAACCATCCACACGGCTCACAGTTCTGCCCATTGGCTGCTCTGACCATGCCCCTCGTCAAACCAGATTGTCTCAGTCGAAGGATGGTATGCTATCGCTCTCCACTTGCTCGGGTTGCCCTTGTGGACCCATCTGTATACCAGGCATCTTCAGGGATAGGATATTCCCCCTCCTGAACAGGACTCTTTTCTGGTGGAGCGACCAGTGTTTCTTTTGGTGCATCACAATGATAGGTCACTGGGCATAGGATCTTCTGAAGCTCTTTTTTTAAGGGTGATGAAGACAGACTGCTCCTTTGGCTGAGGTAGGCTACCCATCGTGCCACTGTTTGTGCTTGGGCCACCCCTGTCTTAGAAAGGTGGGTCAGATCTTTCATCCACCCCTGAATCGGCAGAGTGCTCTTAACTATAACTTCAGCTGTCTGGGTTATTGGCTCTACTGCCTGTAATGCTGAATAGGCAGCCAATAACTGTTTTTCAATCATACTATATCTTTCTTCTGCTCCATGCCAGACCTGAGACCAAAAACCAATGGGGGGTCCGAACAGAACTCTGGCGTTGCCACAGGCCCCAACCAAAGCCATCTTGAATAACGTGAACATCCAACTGAGCTGGGAGGGTAGGATCAAATATACCCAATGCCTGGGCTTGTTTAACTGCCAGTTTTGCCTGTTGGAAAGCATCCTGTTCTGTTTTCCCCCAGTCCCATAGCTGCCCCTTTTTTGTGAGTCTGTACAGTGGCCTTAGCAGCTGCGCTAGGTGAGGTATAAAGGAACACCAGTAACCCAATATGCCTAGAAACTCTTGCAGCTGCTTCGATGTTGTAGGGACTGGGAATGCCTGAACCTTATCTATGACAGCACTGGGTAGTACTTTGGTCTTTCCTGACCAAAACACCCCCAGGAATTTTACAGACCGGCCTGGACCTTGCACCTTTTGGGGATTTATAGCCCATCCCCTCTGTTGTAAATAGGCAGTTAATGAATCTGCCGCCTGCCCTACTGCCTCCAGTGAGTCGGATGTCAGCAGGAGATCGTCAATATAATGATACAGGTTAACATCATCAGGTTTTTTCCAATCAGCCAGGTCACGCGCCACTAGATTGTGACAACACATTGGTGAATGCACATACCCCTGTGGCAGGACCTGAAAGGTCCACTGCCTGCCTCCCCACATAAATGCAAATTGATCTTGCGATTCCTCAGCAGTTGGGATACTGAAGAACGCATTTGCTAAATCTAGGACACAATGATAGGTTTTCATCTCCCTACTCAACGTATCCATTAGGGAGGCAATATTGGGTACGGCCGCATGAATAGGCGGCATGACCTTATTTAATTCTCTGTAATCTACTGTCATTCTCCACGTGCCATCCGACTTCCGCACTGGTGATATGGGGGAATTATATGGGCTGTGTGCAGGTCTTACAATGCCCACTTTTTCTAATTCCTGCACCGTTCTCGATATTTCATCTTGCCCACCCGGGAGTCTATACTGCCTTACATTAGTAATCCGGCGCGGTTTCGGCAGGCAAATAGGCCCATGTTTCGCATGGCCTCTTAATATTGCCTGCACCACCCGGATACTGATACACCTCTGTCAAAGTCTGAACTCTCCCACAGTTGTCTGGAGAGCCAGACCCCATAGAATATCTATGCCCAAGATGTACTCCTGGACTGGGGCAATAGATACCTTATACTCCCAGGGTGGGAGACGCCCAACACCCAGTTTTAACCATGTTTGGGTGACAGGAATAGTCTGTCCCCCAAAACCACCAATCATCACTCTGTCTCCATCAAATTTGGTTGGATCCCCATAAATAATTGATGTTTCTGCTCCAGTGTCCACTAAAGCCATAACTCCTTGAATATTTTTTCGGGACCAATAAATCATTAATTCTACATAGGGCCTCTGGTCCCATCTGGAGGCCCTAGGAGCACTAACATCCCTCGTCATGCCATGAATTGAGCTATGTCCAATTCTTTTGCTTCTGGTGGCTCAGGCATTGTAGCCCAAGACACCTGTGGCAGCTTTTTTTCCCTATTAGGAACAATGAAATCTTCTAAGTTCCATGTCATTGTTGGCATTCTCTCTATAACCCTTACCCTTGGTTTCTTAGGGTAGGTCCGAATATTCCGCAGGTGTTGTTTCTCCTAGGTCAGCCACTAACTGTGCAGCCTGCTGGACTACTGCTTCTGAGGCCACTAGGGGATTTAATATAGAGACCAGAGTACCATACAGATGGGAGGGAGCTTGTTGTAAAATTAGGTCTCTCATCCCTGCAGAATTTGGCCCAGATCAGGGCCATCAAATGTGTCTTCATAAATTGCTTCCCTTACACCTAGTTCACAGATATAATTTTGAAGGTCCTCCATGGAGGACCACATCCCTGTATGTAAAGGAATATCAGATTTATTGGGCCATACCATATGGCAGGCTGCTATTAACCATTCTATTATAGAATGGTTTTCATCATTATATTGATTACCTGCATATAACCTCTGTCTGAGAGCAGGATAGACAGTCATAGTGGCCAATTTGGCTATTTCCGGGCCATTCACCAGAACACTTTCTGCCCCAGAATCCCACAATCTTAATAACCAAGCTGGCACACTTTCTCTAGGTTTCTGCCTAAATTGCTGTACTAAGTCCATCAGTTCTGTTGCCGTGTACAGCTGGGCTGTTACGTGCAAGTGGGTCTGAGCAGGGTGCCACTGATCAGGGAGCATCCCTGCCGGTCTGTCCTGTACCTTTTTTGTTTTTTGAGTTATAACAGGACGGACTTCTAGTGCATCTGTCAAAATTGGAGAGTCAAGATCTGATTTAGACTGTGTTGATCAGGAAAATAAACAGTCTGTTGATTCAGGAGCCTGGTCATTGTTTATTGAAATATTACAAACTTGACCTATTGGAAGATGTAGAATTGGTTTTTTTCCTATTATATGCCAAGTTCCTGTTCTAATTTTTCCATACGATCTTTCAAAAGTTCATTTTCATTCACTAAAGTATTATTCCTCATTTCAGCATTATTTAAAGCATTTAATAGTGGCCATACCACTGTAGAAGCAGCTAATCGCCTTTCTCTTGTGACTAATATATCTTTGCCTAGTCCCTGAAAGTAATCTGCTAGGCAATATGGGGAGATGTTTCCCACAACACATAGGGGACCCTATTTTTCAATGATAACTGCCAGTTCATAATAAGGGGATCCCACAAATCCTGGGATCTGCCCTGGAATCATTTTATCTAAGGGGGTAATATTCTCCTCCTTGAACCATTTACAGAAATTCCAAAGAAAGGACATAGTGTAAGTTTTAGTATATTCAGCTTGCCTGCCTGGCTCGCCAAGTGTATAATCAATGAAAATTATATAAAGGAATATTATGTAATCAAATAATATTAAGATGTTGTAATAATGAAATAAGCAAGAGAGTTAGGCACAGCAAGACAAAGAGAATAAATAGGATGCTTACCCGTATTGTGGGCTCGCTCAGGAAACCCCAGTGGAGTGAATCTTCCAAAGAGTGAGATCCTTCCCCACTGGTAGTCAGCTCTTAAATGGGTCTAGGAGAGGTGGAGCCAGGCTCCACCCCTTCCTGCAGCACAGGTGAATTGCTTTCACCTGTGCTCCCAGTGCTGACTCATTGCTCGCCTCAGGTGATTGATTAATCAGAGGTTCAGGCTGTGACTCAGCAGTTCCCATACACTAGACCTAATGAATATTTAATCAGAAGTTCATTCTTGCTTGTTATTGTTCATCAGTTTATTGTTCGTCATGAAGATAGTTTGTAAGATTAAATTTTGCATATAGTATGCTAAAACATAGAGACTTTCTTTAGGTTGGTGGACGGATATTAGGAAATATCCATAGGTATCTTGGTAAGATTAATTCAGCTTTGTGTGCAGTGCCTTCTGATCTAAATGACTGGGCTCTGAATTTAAGGAAAAGGGAAACATAGTCTTGTAATCTGAATGCTTTCCATATTACTTTAGATAAATTTCATCCATGGATATCCTAGGCTCACCACTCAGTGTTTGAAAGTCACAGAGGAAAATAGAACTTGATGTGGCTGTGATTTCACCGGAGCTGCTTCTTTCCAAAGCAAGATGCTGCTCGGTGTAGGGGGTACCGGGCTCTGTGCAAAGCAAACCAGCCTGCAGCACACATTTGTAAATGGCCATCAGTTCAGTGCAGCAGTTCCCTATGAATTTCTACAGCTATTGAGAATACAGACATTTGCCTTGTTTGAGGTAATGATAATGAGCATATGTAACTGCTCAATGTTTTAAAAATGAAGTGACAGTGATAGGTCCGTGGTGATTACCCTGCCTATGGCAGGGGGGTTGAAACTAAATGATCATTATGGTTCTTTTCAGGCCATTCTATGATTCCATTTTATTACTGGAACCAGCATTTCTGTCCTCTTAATGAAATTGCCTTCACAAGGATTGCTGCTCCTTTTCATATCCGTATTTTCCAGACACCTGAGTTGAAGGAAATAACGTTGTAGTTTCTTGCTTTATATGACTTGGTGTCGCTGCTGTTCTAATTGTTTATTGTGTTAAAAAAAAAAAAAAAAAAAAAAAAAAAAAAAGGGCAGTCAAAAGTGTAATTTATGCCGCAAAGGCCTTTATGTGGATTTTGCATAGATACTCAGCCAGTGGGACTCTTAACTTTCTCACTAGAATTCATGAAATATATTTTGTTTTAAGAAGTAATGGAGAATATTGAGGAATAAAATTTGTTCTGTTTTCTTTTTCAGCAGTGTTCTAACGAAATGTAAAATCAGCAGCTCTCTAGAAAATTTCTTTTCTTTTTTAGACACATATAAAGTCTTAGCCTAGAGAATTCTGTGGAAATATTGCCTGGGGATATCAAATTAATTCTGCATTTTAATGAAATCACAAATGAGTCAATTTAAAACTAGTATACCATAAATTGTGCTTCCTTCCTACAACTGTTCATGAACATGGAAGGATGTATACCTAAGGGAAACGTGGTTCCTCTTACATGCGCAAAGGAAAAAGTCTAACTAAGAATATATGTTTTTTCTCTTTGCCTATGGGTAAACATCACAGAATAAACCCAGTTGTTTCATTTCTAAGACATAAAGTGTCTTGTCAATCATCATTGTTAATAAGGTTTGGCAGAGGCAGAAGTCCCTATGTAACACCACACTGATATACATTTTGCATTGAGTTTGCAGAGCATAATTCTTGCCTAACAAACCATGCAAACCATAATATCAAAAGATAAGACTGAAAGAAGTCTTATTTGTTTAGCAGGAAGTTTTGCAGATGCTATAGTGAACTGTAATTCTTTCTTTAAAGAAACCGTTAAAAGAGCAAAACGAAGTGAACTTTAAGAAGTGCTTAGTAATCATTTCACATCATTTAAATATATTTATGAAGTTTCTAGGAATTTTAAAAGACATCTTTAAATGTTAGAATTGACATGTGCAGAGGGTTAGAACTGTGCCCTGTTGTACTTGTCTGCTTTTGTCAGAACTGGATCTCACCCCCACCACGTGCTGCCACATGACATCACGTATACTACTATTTCTAAAACAGTGTATGCTCTAATTGACATAATCAGGTATCAGCGGTTACAGCTGACACCTTGGCTGTCACCCATGAAATCACACAATGATATGCTGCTCAGGCTGACTGTCTGACTGAATGTTTTGATCAGTGTTTTTTGGTGAATTCTTGAGTGCTGTTATTCTTGTCTCATAAGCCTTACTTGTCTCCTAGTACTTCAAAGAAGTAATGCAGTTTCTTAAGTACTGTACACGTACTTACAGGTACAGACAGGTAAGGTACTACATGTGCTTGAAATATTCTTTGGAAAACATATTCTTTGGAAAAAATATTCTTTATATTCTCTGGAAAATATTATATCTCATTGCTTGAGAGCTGTTGCTATACTGTATCATGAGGGGAATCCCTGAGTCTTTGTACTGTTCAGGTCAACATATGAAGCTGTGAAAGAATGACTTCCTTACTCTGGGAGAAGCTCTATTTTTCAAAAATTGGTAGTTTTTCTAATAGGAAGCCTTAAAAACTTAGTGGAATTTCAGATGAAGAAATATTAATTCTCAAAGAGTTATTCTAGTATGTATTAATACGTAAGGATAAAAAGAGAAATATTCAAAGAATGCTTGCCACACATAGTAGTCCTAGATGTGAACTCATGATTCTGGCTTGTTGGGGATTCTCAATGGTGTTTCTTCTGTATTGCTTAGCATTTAGGCAGAATTAGTTTTTCATACTGCAATTTCATTGCATTATACAAAAGAAACTTTGCATTTGATTAAAAATGCCACTTTCCTGATAATTTATGTTTTAATACCTGAAGTATTTGTCTGGATTAACAAGAAACAGTTGGTAAGTTCTAATTACATAAAATTGGTTCTTTATGAACCCAGAAAAAAATTAAAATACACAATGGGGTTTAGATTGCAGCAGCTACCTTTGAACAGTTCTTAAATTAATTTTTGTTCCCAAATCACTCAAAAAGAGTATAATTCTCTGAAATTTGGAAGAAAGATTTGTGAATGTGGAGATGGGCTTTAGTGCTACCTGCTGTAATTGTGGAAGTTTCATGTCCCCAAAAGTATAGAACTTAATTGGTCCATGAAGAAAATGTTGCTTTTTTTCCCCCAGAAGTAGTAGGGAAATTAAGAGATCTACCATCTGAAGTTCTGATTCACTACCATCACAATATCGAACCCCAGAAATACTTTACAAATATTACCTTGTAGTAGGAATACTACATTGACACACATTCTTTTTAATTCATGTAAATTAATATTTTCTCAGCATCTCCTAATTTCTGTACTGAATTAGTTGGAAACGGTCACAATGTTTCACAGCTTTTCTTCTTCCAATGCGATGCTTCTGTTTGAGGTGAAAGTTGTGCTCTCCTCCATCTCAAATTAATTGTGCCAGCAGCCATAACATGTTATTATGTGATTCATACAGTTTTTATTTGCCATGAAATAAAAGTAAGTTAGCTTTGGGGTACGAGCTGTTCCAAGAGCAGAGCCTTTTACTTCATTCTCTTTAACATCACCTTTTTAGAAGATATTTAAAGATTCCTTTTCATCCTTCTTGGGTATTCCTAGGCACCTTTTGTTGGTTGTTCTTTTCACTGGTTGTCAACTGACAGTTCAAAGATCAACCATCTTGGTGATGCCCCTTTTTCCCTGCATATTCTGTGCATGTCCAGCCCTGCAATATGATTCAACTGATTGGTACCTGATCTCTGCAGCATGATGGTAGGGCCTATCAAAAGAAATTATGTAGATTGAAATAAGTGTAATCTATAAGCCTAACAATTGTCATTCACTGCTTCTCTTTTCTCAACTGTGGGTAAAAGTTGCAATAATAACAAGTTACAATAATATTGATTGTGGCCTGAATGCTTAGCAAGGAAGACAAACAGTTGGGACACAATAATAGAGAATGCTCTTCAGGTCAACTCTTTTCACTCCTAGATTGAAGGCTATTGACACAAACCGTGGGGTCATAATGACTGCACCTCTGCCAGGACATCAAGGGAAAAGGATTGTACCCTGTACAAAAAGATAAGGAGCTTAAGGTTACAGCCTGTTTTCTGATAGCAGTAGTTAAAATTAGTCATAAATTATTGCTTGAATCATCAAATACAGTTTTAATTACAAATAATTTCATTGTGTTTTGTAATATGTGCTTACTAGAGCATTCTGTGTAGTAACAGCCCATCAAGACAGTTATATGAAAGAATCAGGGCTAAATCCTTGTGGTTCTAATGGTTGATTAGCAATGGCAACACCTATTTTCTTTAAATATAACATGAAGCAAGATAAGTGGGAAAAATAATTTATGGTTGAATCAATTGACA
Organism: Chrysolophus pictus; assembly: GCA_037305975.1. Classification (NCBI taxonomy): domain Eukaryota; kingdom Metazoa; phylum Chordata; class Aves; order Galliformes; family Phasianidae; genus Chrysolophus; species Chrysolophus pictus. Next base: position 5,102,192 of record CM074582.1, read on the forward strand.
TAGCTCCCTTAAGACTCTGGCTGCTACCTAGCATCGTTTTAATTCAATATTAAAAAAGAAATCGGCTAAAAATTAGGTTACATTAGATCACTGTATATACTGAAGCAAACGAGTGGAAGTGGAATAGCAGTGCAGTTTAGCCAGTAAAACAGAGTTCTTATCTCTGGTTCATGGAGGCACAAAACCTGACAGCTGGGGTTGGCACTTCTAAGAATTCATCTCTGATACCTACATACTTCTGTAGCAACCAAAGGTAAAGATTAAACTTCAGCTCCCGTGCCATTGACACCTATACAGGAAACCCAATTTTGTTGAAAGGTAGTTGCTATTCATCCCTGTGGCCATTACATGAATAATTAGCATAAGATCAAAATGCTCTAACCATGCTCTTTCTCCTCATTCAAAACACACTATCAAAAATAATTTGCTCTTCGTATCACAGACCCTCTAGGTGACAACGGCCTCTCAGAAAACAGCCCTCATATAATGCCATTCAAATGCTATCTGATTTGCAAATGCAGACTTCTCCAGACTTTCTATGCTGTAACCTCAGTTACTAAATATAGTTTTTTTTTTTTTTTTTTCCTTCCCAGAAGTGGATTTGGGAGATTCTAGGCTTGTTGATTTTTATTTGTGTTTTGTAACCTGCAGATAAGGTTCTTCAAAGCAAGTTTCTTAAATACTTTCTGTTTGTAAGAGCTAGTGAATTGTCAAGAAACAACTTAAAGAACTAAATCAGTACAATGTGTGATAAATGTAGTGGGAGATCAAATCTGATATGTCTGCTTTTGAATCACTGTAATATTTGCACATCGGTGGATGTTGGACCAAGCATAATCTGGTTTCCCAGCTGAATCCAATGTGTTTCTCAATCATCCTAGAAAATTATGTAAAAACCCCAAAACCAAACTAGTAACTACTCAGGAAGCTTCAGCCGATGGCAAAAGATCAAAACTGTCGTTCTGATCTATACAGGGTGCCATTCAAAACCATAAGTTGAATCTAGTGCCTATTTTCTCTCTTCCGTGTCTTTTCTCTTAAAGATTGGTACTTTCTGGGAGAATTAAGTCTAACAGGATGGCTTCACATCTATGTCATTCACTTTGTTTGAGAGCAGCAAATATTTTTTCTAGTCCAAACATGCACATGTGAAATATAGTGCATTTTACATATTATCTATGTATTTCACTTCAGGTTTTCTTAAGCCAAGGTGGTCAGTGGCAAATGCATGCAACATTTAACCACTAAACATCTAGCCATGTCCCAGGGAGAAACTGTGTTGTGAACTTGACTGCAGAAATAAGGAAAAACTGTAAAAACAAACAAACTGGCAGTATCAGTGCATTTTCTTTTCTGTACAGTTTACTTAATATTTTTGAATATGGCTAAACTATTAACTCTTGGGAGAACAATTTATAAGACTGAACAGGAAGTCGAATACTTTACAAGCATAGTACTTATTTAGAGGTGATTTCCTTGCTTTTAAGCCAAACTATAATACATATTCCACTTTCCCCAATGTGTCGTGTGCATTCAGGCTGATGCAGAAATTCGTAAGTGCTCTGTTGAGTGGAGGTCAGACATCTTTTCTGAGCAGAGATGGATTTGGGTACATGCTTAAATGTAAGCACATGGTTATGTGCTTTGCTGATTTCATATTCTAAATACGCTACATCACTAAGTGGTATCTATTACTAAGGAAAGATTCTAAGATAATAAAACTTGCATTTGTTTCTTGAAAGGAGCATGTCTAAAGTTACCATTTACACAGAGGTAAAACAAGGCCGAAAGTCTTGTCAAGGTACACTGCAGATGGTCAAGTGAACAAAAAATGTGCTATCTGAATTGTTGTGTTAGCAAAAATCCCAAACAAACCATCAAACATTATAGAGAAAAGTAATTATTTGTTTGTTACATGCCCCTAAATGGAAAAATTGTCTGCTCAGAGTGTTTCTGCTAGGAGGCCTATCTTTCCTTGTAAGCATCACTGAAATATATGATGAAGTTTATGTACTATCACTACCATGCTTCAAACAAGCTTAACAGAAACAAATTTGAAGCTTACATGCTAATCAGCATACTTCTTAAACATATTTATTCATATCAGTTTTGCCTGAATTTTCTCTAGCACCAAAATGTTTGTGGAAAATAAAATTATGTAAAGGAGTACAAGAAGGTTTAATGTTTCTGCATGGAGAAATTGTATCAAGTCTGTGGACTCTGTATTTTGACACTTAAAAGTTGTTTGAGTAGGGGAAGACAAGAAAAAGAAGATCAAAGCTGTGTAAAATAGTGGTCATCAAGAGCTGAAGGATATTTACAAATCCCTCAGTTTGAGCTGGGAATCAGATTTGGTCAAAGGCTCAAAGTGAAACCTCTTTCCATACTATTATTTTCTCATTTCTAGAAATAAACTTCTAGCCACCATAGCTATGAGACTGTTGAGCTGCTTTAGTTAGAAATAAAGTTACAAAAATAACTAAGATAGAGCCATCTTCTGTGGAATATTAAACTGATTTTAAAACTGTGAAATTTTGCCTGCAATTGTAGGCAAAAATCTCAGCAAGAGATTCCCTTTAAACTCTTGAGTTCCTGTATCAAAGCAGTTTGGAAATGCATCAATATTTCATGCATAGTAGAATCTGTCCACTTCTCCAGACAAATCTGCCCAGCCTGTGCATCTTCCCCAAGCAGCCTCCAGCTAGAAGGAATAGTAGAGACTGGGAGCACCAGCATCATGCCCACTTGGGTAGCAGGGCAGCCGAGCTGTGCATCCTGACCTTAAGATCACATTCTTATTTCTTAGTAAAAGAAGTTCTCAGATGAACTCAGTACTTCTCTCCAGAGTGCTATCTCCCATTGTTATCTCGAAGTCACTGTTAAAATGGAAAAACTGGGTTTGTTTTGCAGTTACCTTGGAATTCCATTATTATTTTAGTTATGAAATAATTTTGAAATTAATATATTCACATTTTAGTTCAGCCTTGACCTTCTTTTGCAAAGAAAGGAAAAAATTGAAGACTGGAGCAAAGTCATCTTTTTACCCTAGAAGAAAAAAAAAATAACAATGATCTCTGCCTCTGCTAAATTCTCTTGCTGTCACAATATATGCATATATTCATATAAATGAGTATAAAGTATGTGAATAAAATACAGTAACCTGTGAATCAGTAACCAGAATGATACCCATTTTGATTTGGACTGCAAAGAAGGTTCCAACCACGGGCATGCAAGGGCTGAGCCTGACATCTCCTAGCTGATAAGAAGCAGGGACATTAGGGTCTTACCTTGTTTAATTCAATTGACAGGGTTATTTGTTGTTCTTTGACAAAAGCTTGCACAAATTCAAGGTCAGATCATTCTCACTGAAAAAAAAAAAAAACAACTTTCCTAAATGTTTTTGTTGTAGGACAGAAACAACGAGTTGTGCATCCATTTTTGACTCCTTCCTATTCCTCATTATGAAATATCTTTATATCTACCTTGCTGAGTATCGAGGGCTTTTCTAATTACATAGATGGACAGATGATCTGCAATCTTTTGTCATAAAGTAATGAAACTTTCTGGCTTAAATAGAGGAATTATCTTTATTCTAAGTAATAATTAAATTACACGTAATTAATGTCTTAGTAATAACACATTATATTTCTTACTGAGAGTTGGAAATACGATTATTTTCCAATTATACCTAATAAAATAATTTTAATATAATATCCGTTAGTTTTCAAAAAAGAACTTGATTGCTTCCTCTGGAGAAATAGCGAGAGGAAGAAACGTAATCTTTCTTGATTTATTTTGATTAAAAATCCCATCCATTTTCACTGACAATCATTTACATCCAGATCAACCTTAAGGAAATAAAAATTAAACAGTCCTACACCTGAATATTTTTTTAATATTCTATTTGTTTTTAAATAGACTTCAAATGTACTGTGAACAGACCACATGCATGAAAATCTGTGAAGATATCATAAAAACACTTTGTGAAGGATGACTGGAGCATTCCATTGATGGTGTGAAGTATGTTTTTCTCTAATAATCTTCCCTGTAGCATTTGAATTGTAAGTGGTACCAAGATTGTCATAGCAATACTGTGACGGGATACTTAGGGGTATGAAGGTTAAAAGTAGCCACTGACACATTACTAGTATCAACCAGAAAAAATAGAGGAATAGAATTTAATGAAGTATGAACTTAAATAGAGACTGATAAAACTTGCCTATACTGATGTATATATATTTAGTATTTATAAACTGGATCTGAAAATGATTTCTAAGAGAAAATTGATCTTTTTCTAGCTAACTTTAAAGGAACAAATGAGAGTATGCTGGCTTGGTACAGAGCACATTCAGAGGCTGAATGCTGTCACCTTTGTATTATGCTTGCAATTGCAGCTTCTTCCTTTATTTCAAAGCAATTCCTGACAAAACAAGAACTGCCTTCAGTGCAGGACAGCAAGGGGTATGTAGGGAAAAAAAAAGAAAAGTATTCTTTACTGTTTATGTATTCTACAGAGTCGAGCTTTTATTTTCTTGAACAGGTACAAGCACAGAAAATAAAAGAGACAACATTAGGTTTTTCTTTCTTTTTTTTTTAATGTTCTGAGACCCTAACATTGTTCAGTGAGATTCAGATTTCAAGCACTTTTATTTCAAGTGTCATTGCTTATCATTATGATAAAACGATACTGCAATAGAGAGAAAGAAGATAGTCATCCGTGTGTGTATTTGCATTCCCTCTTTTTGGTGGATATTTTCAAACACAAGATCCTATTGAATCTGCAGTACATCAAGGTTGATTGATGCTGTAATTGATTTAAAGCTGACTTCTCTTAGTAGTGTCATGGGAAAACCAAAGGTGGTAATACAGCTTTCATGATGAGCACTGCATAGGTTCACTGATAAGGAAGTTGGAGAGGTAATACTCTGTTTTAAAACCTTCAGGATGGAAGGAAGAGAAGAGAGAAGGGAAGAAAAGTTCTGACTGTTAATGTTTCAGCTGGATTTAAATCACCATGGATTGGCATCATGGCCAAAAGAGAGCCAGCAAATCAAAGTAGTAGAACTCAGATCAAAGCAAATGAAGTGTTCAAAATGGCAGCACTGACTTAATTATATATATATAGATATATACTTATATATATACATGCATATTTAAAAAGTAGTGATAAATTATTTTAAGACTTGGATATTCCTCAAAAAGCTGTCATAAATTCCTTTAATGTTAATTTTTAATTTAGCTTCTGCAATCAGTTTAGCCCAGCTGACTTCAAACTCTGACATACAGAATTAAGTATATGTGTATGTGATTTTGCATTTTAAGAAGTATATTATTTTGATCTTTGCTTTCCATTTTGATAGCTCTTCAGGTGCTTGAAAATGGCTTTTTTTTCTTTTTCTTTTTTTTTTTTTTAATTCTCCTGGTTTTGGAAATAGTTCAAGTTCATTTACACCTTGAGAACAGCTTGAAAATTCCTATCAGTCTGTTCCTGAATTGTTCCTGATACCTGAAAGGGAAAAAGATAGTAAAACTGGCAGACACTTGTAGAAATCATAGGCTGCTACATCATACTATGAATTAATTGCAAAAATCATAACTAGAAAAGAATTCATACATTGTAACTTGTCTGCGTTGGCCAATGAGCTTTATGTCAAAGGTTGAATAAGTGCCCCAGATTCGTGCATTGATTCACATACCTGTCTTCAAAACTTTGAGGTTTCAGTTGTGGCATTTCTCTCTAAAGTACAGTTGGACATATGTAGTAGCAGCAGGAGTTATGCTGCCTCCAAGTTTTTGAGTCTTTATAGGTCTGCCAACACTTTGGAACCCATATATAGAAATACATGAGGTAAGCAAATGTTATTTATAGGACTTAAGATGTGTGAAATTTTTTATTACTCTTTTTTTTTTTTTTTTTTAAGCAGTGATACCTCTTGAATCATCTCTGGCTATAAAATGAAGGAACATTGATGAATAAGTCTATTTTATGTAAATGTAGGTAATGATCCATTAACCTGTGTTATAACTGCTAACTTTCACATTTGTCATTCAGTGACCTTCTAATATGGGGAAAATAAATACAATTTAAGCCTGTTCTGTTGAACTAATTCATTTTCTAACAGTATAATAAGCATGTAGTAAAATAATCAAATTTTAAATTATAATGTGGAATGAGCATCTTAGTGGCTAAAAAAACAACCTACAACAGCAACAAAAAGTGCCACACAAAACCCTCACCCCAAGGAAGCTTTAAGAAGTGTTTTGCTTTGGATTTTGGCACTTCGATGTGAGAACGTAAAGAGTGTCAATGAATAATAATTAATTGTAAAAGTGATAAGAGAAAAGCTGCTGTAAGCATAATACTTACAATATTAGCAGACAATACAGGCTCAGAAAAAAAGAAAAAAAGAAAAAAAAATGTTTTTCTTCCCATATATTTGTGACTGGAAAAGGTACTAGAGTCTTCTGTTTTATCCATATGGTCCCATAGTAACAGATGCCCAAAATGGTTTAGGAAAGGTGTGACTCATACTATCTACTGGATTTTTCCTGGCATTTTTTCCTTGATTTGTCAAAATATTGCACAAAAGAATGTTCATTTATAGGATTACAGACTAAAACCTACATTTAGAAATGCTGTCATAAATGCCTACATGCAGTCTGGCTGTCTTTCCTGCCAAGGACTGTTAATACTTAAATTAGGCACCTGATGGTCTGGTGCCTTGTTGTTCACAAATGTCAACTGCTCATGAAGGAAACAACAGTTTGTTTTTTTTTCTCCCCCCATCAATTTACAGAATAATGTTATGAGTGAGCTCATAAACCCAACTAATTGTTGGCCAAAATTCACACAAACTTAGTTTTTGCATTGTTTAATTCTCTATTGCAGGTTATATGACAGCATGTAATGCTGCCACTGGGGCTGTAAATACGACTTTTCAAACTTTATCTGTTTAAAAAAAAAAAATGACCAGGACAGATCATAAAGCAGAAAACTTTTGAGTCTTGTTTTTTATTATAATTTTATATAATTATTAGTTTAAGAATTCAAATTACAGGTTTTTTTTTTTCTCCACACAGATTTTATTCAGATAAAAAGGTATAATAATTTAGTGTTTTTCTTCTGTTAAAGTGCATTTAATATTTAAGATGATTCATTCCTTTTTTATCTTCTCCATCTCTCTTTGCCCTTCTTTTCCAGAGTTGTCAGGAAAAAAGAAAACAGCCCACAGCTGTGACACTTCTTATAATGTTAATGCTTATTAATTTCTTGAATAATCTTAGCAAAAGAGCAATTTAGTTTGTACTTTTCAGCAGTTTTGAACTAGTTCTATTGCAGTCTTAGGAACTGTTCCTTATAACACATTTTACCTCAGACATACAGCAGCCCTTGAATACTCTGATACTCAGTCTGACTTGAAAATGTGATTTTTACCACTGCTAAACTATGTTTTAGAGCCTGTTCATCAGTTTGGGTAGATGCAAATATCTGGAATTCCCATAGCTCACCAGCCATTTATTTGTTAGTGAGCAAATGAGAAGATTTTCAATGCAATTGAGGCTTTAGTGGACGGATTTGGGAAACAGAGTGTCCATATGGAGTACTGTCAGCCTTGATGTGTTGGTGTCACATGTGAAGGGAAGCTGTGTGTGTGTGCATTTTTGGCCAGCAGAGCCGTATATGAATTTCTGCCTCCTCTTGATCTGCTACAGAAAGACAAGTCAACAGATTCTATAATGTGTTCTTAATATAAACTTCATAGATCTTCCAAATAAACAGAACATTGTGAGAAAGTAGACCTGAGGAAAGGCCAGTAGTTGTATGGAAGCGTGAGGAGGCTGGGGTAGGAAGTTTCTGCCATTCCTTGTTTGCAGGGGAGTGTTTCCCAGCTCACCTTTTCACAAGGAATGTGAAAGGAAAATTTTTCTACCTGCTTTATTGAACATTTCCAGAATTCCCAGCAAACAGGTTTAGGTTTAGGGATAGGTTTTCTGTTCCTTCCCCCTGCTGCACTATCCCGAGGCTTGATTTTGTCCTGTTCCATTTAACACAAAGGATGCCAAAAGAGAGGAAACGACCAAGCGTGGCCATTCCTGAGATACATAATATGTCTGGCATGGATAGCTTGTGAAAATTATTGCAGTACAATATGTAATTTTGAAGGAAATAATATATTTCTTTCCAAACTGGCAGCGAAGGAAAGTTTGAAGCGGTTACTACAATCACTCAAACTGAATTTGAAAGTCAGGCCACAGCTCTTAAAAACAGCTAAGGGAACTGTTAGCCAGCAATTAATGACTTGGTTTTACTTCCTTTGTGTTATCTGTATGCGTGCTGCTAAAGTACTGCATTCAGAATAAAATTGTATGTGAGGCAACACTTTAAAATTAAGATGAGGGCACAAAGAAATCTGGTATTCACAGCAGGAACTTTAAACGTCGTGTCTGGTGCGTACTATTTACTTTTAATACCTTGTGCTCTGAAAATCTGTTAAAAACTCAATATGCTAGTTAAAAACAAGCCTTAATGAGTCCACAAGTAACTGTTTGTTTTGGAATATAATGCGGCATGGCACTTTTCTGATTAGACTGAACCTGATGAAAATGTTCAAACACAGATACTGAGAACACAGTAGGCTGACAGCTAAGGATGGGCAGAATAAACTATTCATCCAGTAGGAACATTGTGCATGAGTGTATTCAAAGCATAACCAATTTTAGAGTTTGAGAACATTTAAGGCTTTCAGGATTTTTTCTTAAGCCACATTGACTCCTAAACTGAATATTTTTGGTGAAATTGTAGCTGGTAGTAGTTAGCAGCAGTTCTTTAAGCTACAGCATTTTATTTTATTTTTTGAAGGCTACAAGACTTCATATATAAAGCATACATAGGACTAGGATAACTAGGCTTGGGTAACTTAAGCTATAGCAATGTTTGTAAAATATGTTTTAGATGGGTTTTTTTTGTTTGCTTGTTTGTTTTTAAATAGGGATCTGATAAGTGATTCAAAAGATTTTCTGGAATAAGTCATCTTTCTCCTCTTTCCATGCCTTGATTTCTATTTTCTTGTGACTGAAAATGAGTGGATTAGATAATTTCATTTGTTCACTTACGTGTTTATTTTTTCTTTGTTTCCATCCCTAATCCTCCTAAATGATGTACTTAAAAATAAATTAATATATAAATTATATGACAGCGTGGCATTGTCTAGACAGGATTTCAACTGGTATTTTGGTTTGGAGATTGAGTTTAACATTTTTTGAAGATTTAGTATTCATCTCTGGTCTGGTATCACAAAACAAACCAATAAACACCTTCTCTATGAGGGCTTGTTTAAAACTTTCCTGTTTCTGTTACTGGACATCACTTCTGCTTTATTTAGGTCAGCTGCTGAGCAGCGAAGTGCTCCGAGAGAAACTGGCCATTTCACTGTGCATTAAGAATTAATAGAAAAAATAGTTAACATGGGGTTTCTGTGGAGAATCTTGGTATTGTATCTTTTGCAGTACATTATTTATGTGTACTTGTGATAGCAGTGAGTGAAAAGCCAAACAGTTGGCTTTTTAAACCCTGCACAGAGCACACTAATGAGGAAAGGAGTTCACATGTGTTCATATTGCTTCCCTACTGCATATCACTTGGAATCATAGAATCACTGAGACTGGAAAAGACCGCATTAACTTAAATGCAAACATCTCATTGTCACTATATAGGATAAATGAAAAGATTGGAGCTAAGGGTAATTTTTTTCTTTTTGATAAGACTACAGGAATTTTCTTAGAAAATAAGCATTTCTATTACATTAGGAAATGTACCAGGGTAATTTTCAGGTTTCTCTGAGATTTTCTTAGCTAGAGTTGAAAAACAATTACAAGTTTACTTGTTCAGTATTGCTGCTTTCAGTAGTGAGAAAGGCACTGCATAGGAACTGTATGAATATATGCATAAAAATACAGCATAACAGATTTTAGGGACAAATGCCTTTCAAATTGATTCAATAGCTTTCTGATATTATCTACCAAGCAGTAATTTTAGACAATGTCTGACACTGTGTTGTGTAATCAATTAAATGTAATACTCCTTAAAAGTCTTTTTTTTCCCCACTATCTCACTGAATAGGACACTCCACCAGAATACTGCAGAGGAGGCATAAGCAGTGTCCACCCTTTCCTCCATCCGCACTGTACAGTCAGGCTTACATTTTTCCCCCTGCTTTTAGCTCAGTGACTGTATACGTAATCCACATAAAATATACTAACTGGAACAGATGGAGTTGCATAATACCAGACATCATAACAGTTGGGACCTTTCCAAAGAGATGTGAAAAAGGGATTAAAGCCTCCTCAGGTGGAGAAGGATATGGACCGGGATGTCCCCTGGGGAGCATGGTGTCAGCGGGGGAGGCAGGAGCAGGCAGGGGGCACCTCTTCTTTTTCTTTTGCCTGAAATAATCAGAACACATCTACGTGATGAACCCTGCAATGGGAACTGAGTGTAGCCTTGCTTTCATGCATCTCCAATGTGAACGCAAATATTTTCAGGCTTGGGTTTTGTGCCCGCTGTGTCAGAGGAGCTCTGGGTACCCATCAGAGCTTATCAGTGTAGACGTTGACTCAAAATTTAGGCATTTTTTGAGTGGCAGTGGTATTAGAAATTTGGAAGCAGGCTTCTAATGTTGATGGATTTAGATGCCTCGGGCTTCTTGAAAATAGATTCTAGATTTTCATACAAAAAATGTCAGCGATGGCAGTGGCATTTTTGTTGTTTGTGTAAAGCTGTTCTTTGTAATAAATAAAATAACTCATCTGGGGAAGATGCAGATGCCAGACAGAAGGACAATGTTGTGCCAATATTTAAAAAGAGTAAATGGAACAGACCTGGTAATTGCTGGCCTGTTAGCCTGATATTGATCTGGAACAAAATAATTCAGCGGTTAATACAAGGCTTCCTTAATAAAAAATTAAGGGAGGTAATATAATTAATGCCTGACAGTATTGGCTTAGAGAAAATAGATTCTACTGAACTACCTTGATGCTGCTTTGATGAGATTACAAGTCTGATTGATAAAATAAAGATGTTGACATTAGTCATATGCCTTAGATAAAGCTCTCTGATGCAGGATAGTTTGGGAAAGAAGAGCAGCAAAACAATGTGTTGCCAGAGATAAAAATAAGGAACTAGTATATTTTAAAACTATTTACATACTATGGCATCAGTGCATAGATATGTTTTTAGGTTCTTTTTTTCTCTCCAGTATTTAACATTTTAATCAGATATAATAAAATATACATTGAGTATTCATAACATTTTCCGATTATGCAGGGCCTTAGGATGTGGTTAATGATGACAGCGACAGACTGGATTCAGAATGGCTGGAATATTTTATGTACAAGAAAACAGCATGCAAAAAAAAAGCCCATGCCTTTGAAAAAGTCACACTCTGAGAACTGAAAATCCTACTTAGGAAGTCATTACACTTACCGGCTGTTGTTTGATGGAAATGAATTAAATATGAGTTCTTAGTGCTATCCCCTCGCATATGTAAACAAGGTATACCAGCTAGGAATGGAAAAATGATATGTCTGAATTCTGTTCATTTATAACACTATCAGAAAGTCATCTAGCGCTGTCCACAATTCAAGGCATGTGTTGACAATTTAAACTATATCATAAAAGAAAGATGAAAGTTTATATGCTTTCCCTGTAATGGGAAGCTGGAAGAAACTATAAGATAAAATCTGTACAAGTCACAGGCATGAAAGTTACAGCCTGACTTTGTTTTGCATGGGAAACAGTACGCTGATAGAAAATTGGAGAGGGAAGGGTGTTTTGCTGTCAAACAAATAATAGCTAAAAGCTGAAACCATGGGTAAATGGCTTTGGTTGGTTTTCTACATAGCACAATATTCAAACCATTTATTTGAGCATTAGTTACAGAGCTGCAGTAATCTTTTCCATTGTGCTCAGAAGGATTGTCTTTGTGGTGGTGGTAGTGTTGTGTTTTGGAGGCCAACTGACCCACTGTCCAACAGAGCATCCATTAAATTATACGTGCCAGGAGCTTTTCTAGGAGCTCATCAAAACTTGGTCCTGCGATAGTTTCCAGTCACTGTAGTATGGGTAAATGTGCAAGTCTCTCTTAGAGTGTATCTTTGTAGCTATGGAGTAAAAATTGCTGTTAGCTGAAGACATGGAGAAAAAAAAAAAATCTAGCACAAATTGAAGAGTGGGTAAATGCTACCTGTGCAAGTGCTATCAATAAGAGGATGGCAAAAGTGTAATACTGAGGAACCAGCAACTGACAAGAAAGAGGAATACATACCTTACTGGTGTATATTATTTGAGAAGCCTCAAGAAAGAAATGACAGGATGTTGAGTTTTGGAAAGTGAGAAAAGAATGGAAGACATGCAGAACAACTCTCAGATCCAAGTTATGTGAGACAAATTCCCAATTCTATTTTTAGCTAGATATATCAGTCAGAGAGAATAGAGAAATATGCTATAAATGAAGAGTGCTGACATGGCACATGTTGTTAAAAACTGAGGAAGGGTAATGAAACAGGACAGAGAAGGCTGAAATTTTGTCAGCTTTTCATAATGCAAATTAAAAAACATTACGGTTGATCTTCCTTGACTAAGTAGTCTATGAATATTCATGTGTTCAATAAAAAAACAACAATAACAACAACAAAAAAACCCAGCTAGAAACAAACAGCTAAAATGCTTCAAGAAAAAAACCTTGATTTTTCTACTTTAATTTATTGTAAATATTCTGATAGAACTAGATTTGGAGTTTTCAGAGTTCAACAGCTAGACAAGATGGAATGTAGGACAAATCTCAAATTTTAATACTGTTCTCATGTATAAAGTTTTAGTGTAGAATTTCAAGAGGTGCTTTTGGGAAGAGAAAGTAGCAGCAGTTGTTTTTATAGGCAGAAAGGAATGACATTAAAAAATAACGTAAATTGTTTTTCTTCTCTGTTGCTACCTTTGTGGGCACATAAAAAGGAATAGACTTCTCTCACTGTTCATGTGCTTAAATAATAAGTGTTATAAATGAATGCTCAGGTAGATGTCCCTATGTGTAGTGTGCATTCTCCAGATAGTAATGCTTTTGATATATATATATATTAATTATCTTACTGTGCAGTGTGCTTCAGTCTATTTAGATAAATTCTGATATCTTGAGAGCAGATAGAATAACAAAACAGTAGGAACCCCGAAACTACAATTTCAGATAAGCTTAAAGGAAATATGGTAGAATGTTCCTAAACAGACAAACACTTTACAAAATAATATTGTAGGGAGGAAATAAGATTTTTTATTTATTATAGAATTATGTACTTTTGGTTCATGACCTTGTTTTGATGTGAGGGAGAAATAACTGAAAATAATCTACGACAAGTTTTCCTTGTGCTTAGAACTATCAGGAATGCTATAAATCTTTCACCGGGGGCAGATGTCTGAGTTTCCAAATCTTCTGTCTTAATAGAAGAGCCTATTGAAGATTTAAAATGCCACAGACCTTCTCATAACTGAGCCAGAAGCTCAATTAATTCACTATTGTACCGGTATTGAGCAAATATTTTGGTGAAAGCAGAAGTATTTTTCAATTTTCTGCCGTTCTTTATAAAAGGAATTTAAAAATGGAAAGTTTTTGATGATATCTTGTAGTCCCCATAAGAATCTGTCTTCCCCATCCCTATACTGTAATTCAGCATCAGTGTGCCTTAAACATGAACACTGCCTGGGCCAAGAATCCCTGTAATCCACTGAACCAGACAGGTTAACTGAAGAAAAGGAAGCTTTAATTAAATTAATGCACAAATTCCCTTTGGAGAAACTGAATAAAATTTGCTAGATTAGGATATCCAGCTCTGAGCAGACGAGAAATGGAAATCTGCGAGCTGAGTAAACTGGCAAAGAATTCCAAAAGCAAGATGCTGAAATGAAATGCTTTGAAAAATGATTATTTCTGAAAGAGCTGCATCCCATCTTGGGACATAGTTGTTATTCCTTAACCTCACTGCTGTCTGGGAGGTTTATTGGGATGTGGTTGAATACATTGTGCTCATGCCCAATGGTTGGGTTGGTGCAGAAGCATGGAGCAGCTAGGCTTTCTGCCTCATTACTGCACGCTACACAGAGTTGTCAGGAGAGGAACATTTTTTATTGTAGCATATAGTTTTGTTTCTCTGATCTGACAGGATGCTGAAAAACAACAAATATTTTCTAGAGAGCTTGTTGGCTTCACAAAGCCAATATATTCTGCAGGAATCTTGACAGTTGGGTATTTTTAATGGGTGAAAAGGGGATGAGAAACAAAAGACTTCCCAAAACAACATCATTGTAACTGTGCTGTGAACAGCACTGTGTCTGAGAGCAGAACCCTGAGCATGGTCTGTGATGCGCTGTATAGTTCTCCCAAACACCATCTTATACACATGCACAGCTCTCAAAGGCAAGGAGTAAAAGCTGAATTTGGAAACAAGGCATTTCAACCTGCTTGCACTGGGTGACCATTAGAACGTTTTATTTTTCTCAAGTTAGAACAATTAGGTTTTGAAGTCCTAAATCTGCAGTGAAACTATTGCCACAGCATTGCATGACTGTGCTGTCATGGGGTTCTCTCTAGATCTATCTGTGTCCAGGACAGGGGGACATCAGGCCCATAGGCACATAGGCCTGAAAAAGAGGAGGGAGATGGGAGGGTGTCAATCGTTTGGTTTGGCTCAGTTCTCTGACCAATGAGGCAGGGGGACCCATGGACTCATGCCTCAGAAAGGGGAAAAAGGAGAAGGGCAGGGATATAGGAGATAGGATTTCCTTTTCTTTTTCTGTGGATTTTTTTTTTTTTTAATTTTTTATTTTCAGTATAGCAGATTTTCAGTTCACACTCGCTTTCCCATGTTTCTACTTGATGAAGCTCCTACTGTTTTAATCGTTGCCTCATTGCAGGCCTCTCACAGGGCATTCACTCACACTTTGCACAGACTGATCTGTGAGAGCAGGTGAAGAATACATTCCTTTGGTCACATGATATAAAATGAAGATTAAATAACTTTATTGGAAAGCTATGAGAATGTAAAATTGTAATAACATTAAATTTTAGAAAAAAAAAAAAAGAGAAAATATTTTGGAAAATAGTTTTATTATGAACTGTGATCTGATTTTATATATATATATATAATAGTAGGTAAATCAAAGTTTAGTTGGATCAGGAATGTACCGATAACAAGTAAGCTTCAGGATTCTGAAGTTAAAAATCCAGAAGCACAAACACAGCCAAGCTGGTGATACAAGAAACCCAACCAGTTCAGTAGTCTTAAGTAGACAGTGGGGAAAAAAGAAAGATAAAGGACAAGTACAGACTTACTCAACCTTGGGAAACCATTTAGGTTTTCCCTGGTGGTCCAAGGAAAAAACAAAGGCACTTATCTGGAATCCACAGTGGTGCCATCATACTGAGTAGAAAAGGACATCTGTTTTTCAATCCATCAACTTCCAATGAGTCCTACAATGTGTTACACAACGGGTGGTTTACAAGATTTTTTAATGGTGGTTTTACTCTTCTTTCTCACTTTAAACTTGTCCTCCTTTTTATTTATATGTAGTATAGTTGGGAACTATAGGAAATAGTTATTTCCTTTTTTCCTATGATTATTTTATAGCCATTGGTAACTGCTTTTTGTTTCTCATGTGTTTTTACATCAGAGAGAGAAATTTTGCTCTAATTGTTCCATTTTCTTTCTTCTTCTCCTGTTGTGGAAACTTTGAACACAGAATATTTTTCTCCTTTTTTTTTTTTTTTCTTTCTTTCTTTTTTCCCCTCTTCACTTTTCTGTAGTTCTTTTAAATCCTTTTTGAGACGAAGTGTCTGGAAGTAGATGAAGAATTCCAGACATTGTGCATCATGCATTTATACAATGGCTTAATGATGTTTTTGATATAATCTTAAGATTTTTCTATTTGCCTTTTTGAGTGCTACTAAGCACCGAGCTGACATTTTAAGAGAGCTGTCTGACATGGCTCGAAGATGTCTTTTATGCGTGGCAAAGTATTATCTAGGGCCTATTTTTGTGCTCAGTAGGGTTATTTTTACCCATGTGCATCTCATTGCCATTGAGCTGTATCTGCCTTTTTATCACCTAAATGTTCTCTATTGTGTGTGCATCCCTTCAGTCAAACTTATGTGCAAACTTTCAGACTTGTCACATGATTTACTTAAATGCTGAATACCAGAGATATTCAGCACTGATCCTTAAAATAACCTTATGGAGATGTAGGTTATTTTTTCCTTATGGGGAAAAAAAAATATATATATATATAATATATATATACCATATCCTTTTTGTCTTCCCATGAATTTTCAGTCCACAAGATGACCCTCTGTCTTATCTCACTCTCACTACTTAAAGAGATTTAGGTAAGGGACACTAATAAAAGAGGTTATCATATAGACATAGCAGGTTTTAATTATTCTTGTTCAGAAGCTTCTTACCTTTTCAGTGCCTCATGTTCTGTTAATCCTATTAAATGACTGTAAGAGGCTTTTTCTTTTTCTTTTCCTTTTTCTTTTTCTCTTTTTCTTTTTCTTTTTCTTTTTCTTTTTCTTTTTCTTTTCCTTTTCCTTTCTTTTTCTTTTTTCTTTTAATACAGTTTGGACCCATTTTCAAAGAACAAAAGCCTCATTTTGTATCTGTACTAATAAATTTCTGTATTATGTACATACAGATATCATACTGTATTATTGCTGTCATATTGTATCTACCTCAAGTACTTCAAGAGATCTGTGATGTGGGGGTTGTTTATTATTCCTAAAAATGAAAAGAATTGGATTTAAATACTGTGTTTTCTTTTAGTGCTTTGATTTTGCTTTCAAGGGGTGTAATTTCTTAAGAAGGATGGAAGAGTTTTTGTTCCTATTTACATAGGCAGAGTAATGCATTACTGCTGTAGAGAGCCAAGGTCAAGCAAACTAACATACATTCATATTTCCCAGTGCTTTGTTCTTCTGAAAGGGACATAGAGACTAAGGGGGCATAGAGACTTTGAAGACCCAACCTGTGTTTCTGATCTGGGTTACAACCAGTCTTCTTGTTGAAGATGAGGACAAGTTATTATTATTATTATTATTTAATTCCCTTTAAGCAAAAAACTAAGACAAATATTTATGCCTGCACTTACTCTATAAGACTGTGTGTATACTAGCCTGGAATTTTGATGATTGCTTTTAGTATTTACATGAAGAAAGAAAAGGAAAAAGAGGTTCCTTGAGCAATTTTTTTTATTCAGGACTTTTAGTAGGCTCACATTATGAGAATGACTTGCCTCTGAAGAATTGTTCTATATAAATTTAGCCTGATTAAATTTAGGAATAGAATGAAACAGAATTTTAACTCATTTAGAAAATCTCAATCCATCTCTTAATGAAGTTTCCATAATCAACTTATATGGATGGGGGAAAAAAAAAGGAAATTAAGAAAATTCATTATTTAACAGTTCAAATGTGACACCTTGCAGACCCCAATACACTAGGAATAGGAAAGTCCTGATTGATTTTTCTTTAAAAATGTTTTCTGTTTCTCCATAGAAGTTGATTTTTAAAATTCATTTTCACCAGTAGAGCAATATTATACTGATGTTTCCTTTTATTTTATTTTTTATTTTTATTTTTTGCCAGAAAACTTAACTAGGTTTAAGCTTAAGACATTTTGATACATTTTGTCTTTCATAGATAAATTCCCAGCAGCCAGAGATTACAGATTAGTGTCAAATGATGATTCTTTGACGCTGAAATCTGTTCTCAAACAGAAGCTTTCATGACACGAAACTGTCTGGAATGGCACTACTTACTGCCTCAAAGGCAATTTGCTTTCTCCAGTTGCTCCTGGACAGATAGGAATTGAGGGAACTTAACAGCCTATACTGTTCTTGAAAAGATGTAATTTCTTCTCTCTCCCTTTTTTTTTTTTTTTTTCTTTTTTTCTTTTTTTCTTCCCCCCCCCCCCCCCCCCATTTTTTCTCCTTATAAATTCTACCACGAAGCAAAAAAATGAGATTTGGTATTAATAATGTTTCTAATCTCCTGAATGATTAATATTTGGATGATGACTTAGTGCAAGTAGGATTGTTCTGTTCTTCTGATTCTACGACTTAGTAGTGACAGTGAACTCAAGGTTAGATATCACTTATATAGCACCTTCCAGACAAGGGAGTTCAAATGCTATATGCACATAATTAGTTATGTTTTGGCAGATTGCAATTATAAGTGTGTAATTTGTTTTAAGCAGGAGTTTGCAAAAGCAAAAGTTTGTCCCAAGCTCGTGCTGTGAGCCAGAAAGACAAAAGTGAGCGTACTGAAGGAAACAGTCCTGATTTTTAGGCCCTTTCCTAATCACTGAAAAGAAATAATTCATTAAAAAGTAAGAGTAATACATACTATAAGCAGGGTAGTTCTCTCAAATTGCTGTTCTGTTGAATTCAATATGCTTAATATGGGACTTGGAGTAAAACTGTGTGGGAGGCAAGTATTGTGTTAGTTCTTGGTTAAGTGGAGAGAAGAAGGGTCAGGCATGGAAGACCTTTGTTACTTGGAGATGGGATGTGACAGTGCACAAAACAATGGAAACTGAAGTCCCACTTAAAGCATTAGGACTGCAGGATGTTTCCTTTTACCATTTTCCCCCAGACAAAGGTGAGAAGTGAACCCATTCCTGCTCTGTCTTCTGATGGGAATCTGGGATTCCATCAGACCAAGGATTTTACACCTCTGAGTTATGGAAACTCCTTGCTCACATCTTCGGGTATACTTGATCCTAGGCATATCCCTCTAGGGGAAAAATGAAGGAACACAGCCTGGACATGAGCACGGTTGTGTCAGGGTAGATTTACTGCTGGGTCCCAGGATTTTCACTGTTGTGGTCCCCACCTCCTCATGTCTCCAGGTTTTTTTCACTCCTTAGTTAGCTAAGAAGCAGAACACTCCCCCAGCAATTCAAGATGAGTTTAAATTAAGGTAAATTAGAAAATCATGAACTATTTAATAGTCCTATTTCCACATTATTTATTCAGAAGAAATTTCTATTAACAGTGCATTGGACTCACAAAGCAATTAATTCCATCCCTTTTGCAGATCTTTTTACAGCTGCTCTGACATGCTCTGCAGAACAAAGGGTTTGATCTTTTGGGACTAAGATGCTAGCATTTTTTCATTTGCTTATCAATGTGTTAACATGTGAGGGAAAATGATTAGCTCCATTGCTGCATTCTGAAAAGATGCAGAAGGTCAGGAAGACGCATTTGTATCTACATGCACTTCAGGAGTATTTACTATTGTCACAATTCAGAGCATCCAATGTGATTGTCTCTTCGTTCTTTATGTCCCCTTTGCCATTGTATCCCTGTGAAATATGGCCGCGTTCACAGCTTGTTTTCTACATTTCGCTTGGTGCCTGATGGAGATAGAAAGCCCAGATAACAGTTATGTTAGATAAACTGTCAAGGATTTTGTTGACAGAAAGATGTATTCTTCCACAGTTCCATGGGGGCCAGGAGTCAGTCGTAAGACAGCAGATGCCTTTATACACGGCGGTTTGTTTTCTGCATAGCTCTAATAAATACAGTAATGCTGATGTGAATGCACACTTCAATTATTGCAAAACATAATTTATACATTAGTTTCCATAGTAACTTGTCATCACTGTGGTATGGTTGAAACTAGTGACATTTGTGAGTGTAGAAAGTCAATTTGTACAAGGTTTACCATGTAACATTTGATTTCTCAAGTTAAGAAATAGTAGGTGTTGGTTATAGCCTGCTGCATTAATGGTGAATTTCTTATGTATTCCACAGGTATAAACTAGGTGGAAAAATTAGTTAACGAGGTCATCATATTTTCAGCATTATGAAGTGTAATTGAAATTTTTCTTCACAAGAGGCAATATTTTCAGAAATATACAACCTTGCCTCATGGGAATATTGTTTCTTCAGGGCTCGCTCTAGTGTTAAATAAAGATTTAAGTGTTCAGCTCTGAAGGAATCATCATTTTCAACCAGGGACAATTCACTTTGCCAATAAAATGTTGCGTACAATTTAGAAAGAACGAGAAAACGATATTCCTGGATCTAATTAGTTTTCTTGATATATAAAGTAATATATTTTTCAGAAGGATATAAATGATAGTAACACAGTTATTTTGACATAATGAGCTCTCTAAAAAATTACAGAGTTTATGTGAAAAATATATACAGTACTTGCAGCCCTGTATTCCATCGCCATGCTCACAACCATTGCTGTATGCATCCACAGAGGGAACTGCCACGGGTTAAAGCATTACCTAATGCTGCTGCAAACTTCTTATTTTTTTTTAATAGGCATCTTTAGTATGGAAATCTCTGCAGCAATGGAACTATTTCTCTCCAAGAAGAATAGCAGTTGGTATATACTGGTCTCCAAGTCACCATATGGTGACAAGTTCAATTCTTTGAAACTTCAAGGCTTTCTTTTGCTCATAGGTTTGCCAGTTTATCTGCTTGAAAATGAGCTGGAAACTGTGGGTATATGGAATAGTAGTTTTGCTTATGACTTCTTTTTGTTATAATGTCAATTTTTAGAATGTAGCTGAATAGCTATTCAGTTTTAAGAGGAAGATGAGAAAGAAGAATAAAAGTGAATGCGAGTTAAAAATCTTTAAGATAATGCACACTAAGGAGGGAGGCATGAGTGTTTCTGCTCTACACATATGCAAAGAAAAGGCCTCTATGGAGATAACAGAATTCTGCCAGTCATGCTGGCATCAATGCGTACATGCAGTTAGAGCTTTTTGTGCTGTTCCATCAGTGTCTTCACCCTGCATTTGCAGATCTCCAGCCAAACCTTTGTTTTCATATATTGCAACTGTTGCAGTACTGAAAATGCAGTAAAAATTAACTTTTGAAAGACAACGAGAGAAGAGTACTGAAGAACGGCTATGGCTTGAAAACAACAAGGTTGTGTTCGAAATGAAGAACCAGAAGTGTATCTGTTAGCATTTCACTATTACTATTCTGTAAAATGAGGTTAAAAGGACTTAGGCATTGGGTGGACTAGTGATAATCCAGTTATGTAGAGAAATTGCAATAGGTCAGGAAGCTACTGATCGTCAAATGAGCAGGAAAAAAAATGTATGAATATTCTGTTCTGTTTTGAAGTACACTGTGGTAGCTTATCCCACTGTGCATTATGCTTGGGAAGTGGGCTGTAATTTTACACACGTCCGTCCACACACACACATACACAGAGAATTAATGACTTCAACTTGAGAATTAAACTATAATTTAACTGTCACCATGTACCCATGATAAATGATTTGTATGCAGAACTGTAACACTTCTCTCTAGCTTCCTAATTCATGTATTCTAACTTAGTCATTCTTAGTATGCAGATGTTCTTATGCCAGAGGAGAACATTTAGGATAGGGTACACAGAGGTCATTGCTAGTAAGTAGGGTTTATGCACACTCTTTTTATGTGATGTTAGTAAAGCTGTTATTGGAGTTCCATCCATTTAGATAAGTTACTAAAGTGTTTACATTCTGGCCAGTTGCTTCAGCTGTTTTGCACCTATTCTCTGCTAAGGAAATTCAAGTATTTTGCTATTATGTCAGAATTGCAAAAATGTTATAGTAAACAAGTGCATTGTATCATTCCATTATTTTAACAGTAAATTCATGCCTGTGGATCAAAATCTGAGTGACAAATACAAAACATGAGGAGAAAAGTAATGTTTAAATATTCTTACTCAATTCAAGATGTAGACTTGAACTTCTTAATTTCTGGATTAGATTTTCATTTCAGTGAACTGCTTTGACATCAGTTCATTTTACTGTACAATTCTGCTGTATGCTTTATCCCCATTTCTGCATAAGCAATGCATTCTTATGTGGAGCTGTTGAAGAGGGTCCACAGGAGGGCCATGAAGATGATCAGAGGGCTGGAGCACCTCCCCTACGAAGACAGGCTGAGGGAGCTGGGTTTGTTCAGCCTGGAGAAGAGAAGGCTGTTAGGAGACCTCGTTGCGACCTCCCAGTATATAAAAGGGGATTATAAAAAGGGGAGGGAATCAACTTTTTATTTGGGTAGATAGTGATAGGAAAAAGGGGAATGGTTTTAAGCTCAAGGAGAGAAGATTTAGATTGGATGTCAGGGGGAAGTTCTTCACAGAGAGAGTGATGAGGGGCTGGAACAGGCTGCCCAGAGAGGCTCTGTCCCTGAATAAGTTCAAGGTTGGATGTGGCCCTGGGCAGGCTAGTCTAGTACCAGATCTGCAGGTTGGCAGCCCTGCCTGCTGCAGGGTGTTTGGAACTTGATGATCCTTGGGGTCCCTTCCAACCCAAACCAGTCTATGATTCTATGATTATTCCATTAATACCTGAAGGGATTATCAAATTATTCATTTGATGACAGAAATACTTTTGTCTTTTGGACTAATATTTAGAAATGAATAAAATTCAGCATATTAAATGCACTATGTATCTCTCAGGGATCACTCACCACCATACAGGACTATGTAAAATATCCCTATTAATTACAGCGTTGTGAGTCTACATAGCTGAAAAAGATTTAAAAAAAAAAAAAAAAAAAGAAGAAGAAGAAGAAGAAAGAGAGGATTATAGCTTAGGAAAGTATCTATTGCATGGTTTTATCAATAAGTTGAACATTATAATTCAGATTCAGATTGCTATTGAAAACACGGTGCAACTTTGAACTGTAAGCATGACGGAAACTAGTAGCAATGTGCTTTTACAGGATATATTAAAAACATATGTAGTGGTGAAAATCTATCAGTTTCCACCACATATATCTTGACCCTGCCATGCTTTGGTGGTTGCTGCATCGTGTTTTCACTACAGAAAAAGTGGCAACATAATTATAGGGAAAGGCACAATTACAAATTGCATGCAATTACATCCAAACAAGTAAACACAACAAAACTACATTCAGCAAGCTAAGGAAGAGCTGAAAGCCTTTTAATAGAGATGCCAAAGATGAGCTTTTGCAGCTCTACAATTTGCCAGTCAAATTGTTGTCATTTAGGAGAACTTCCCTACAAAAGCTCGTAGTAGAGCAAATGAGTGGCAAATTGGCTTTCTAAATTATTATATACTGTTCTGATTGATTTTCCCCTATTACTCTTTGGCAAGATCTTAATATTTTCAAAGCTGAGAACTTTTCTTTAAAAACTGAACTTTTCTATGTGTCTCCTGAAGTGCAACATGTTCACTGAGTGAGGCACATCTTAGGAAATCAGTAATATTTGGAAGATGTGATTGTAATGAAAAGCTTTATGAGTTCAGAAGATGAATATTGGGCCTATATTGTTCAGAATTTTATCACTGAAATAAGTTGTATTTTCTGGGTATAAATTGATGGGAGAAGGAAACAAAGCTGCAGAGATAAGGTCATAGTCTCAGGTATAGAGGGATCCCGTTCCAAAGAAATTAAATTTAGATTGTAACTGACAGCTGAGAGCTGCTTTATTATCTTGTGTACACAGTTACCTGAGCTTCAGTAGGGTTAATGCTGGTTAACACTGTGGGACACATGCATCAAAAGGATGTTTTCCCTTCCCTTTTATACCATGATATGCAGCCGTCTTTCATAGAGCTGCAACACTTCTGCTGGAACTCCTCATACTTCACTGTGAGAAGGGACAGATTCCCCAACTGGGCAATCTTTGCTTTATTATTTTCTGTAAGAAGAAAAGATATTTGGGAGGTTGGATTAAAGACATAAGAATTCTTCCATAACTCTTTAGCAAAAAAATGCTATTAAAAAAAAAAAGTTCTTCAGCCTATCCAGACATTATCGGATTATTTTATGTTCTGTTGAAATACATTCTGCAGCTGCATCCTCTTGACGAATAATCCTCCCTCTCCACCAACAGCGTAATTCAAGATAATTGGCTGAAATTTTCTTAGAAAATAATTATTTGACCAATTAAAGCTCTTAGTCTTCAGTAATAACGAACTGTGAATAGATGCTTAATTCCTGTGAAATGCTCACTTTTTTAAAATGGGGGAAGGTGGAGAGAACCTTAAACTCATTGAACAAATTTTTCTTTTGAAAACCTTGAAAAGAGGCAATTTTTTTCTTTCTGCAAACATTAATGGAAACCAAATGCTATTCCAATCGATACTTAAATTAAAAAAAAATATATATATATATTAGTAAAATGAGAAGCAAATGCTGACGTAACAAATTTATAGTTTTTTTAGCTATTGATTTTGTAGCTAAAGATTGACTGTTGAAATCAAGAGATACACAAGGCCTGCCCTGTTCTACAAATAATTTTTCCTCTAACTATTTTCAAGCTACTTTAAAATACTATTTAATAAAATATGTCAAATAGAAGCCACATATGGCATATTCTCCTGCAGCTGTGTAACAATTAATGAAGCAATTTATATCAACTATAGAACATGTCATCAACTCACTACTTTTTCAATTCCAAAGAAATAAAAAAAAATGGAGGTTCTTGGAACATCTTTAAAAGGATCTTGTAATTGACAGTATTATCTCATACCTGCAGTACTTTCCTTTATGTTGTTTATTCTGGGCAGGTAAGATACTGCAATAATTTGATTCAAAAAAGCGGAGAGAAAAAAATTAAGAAGCAACCAGGACCTATGAGGAGAAAGTTTGCTAAAAGAAGAAAACAGATGACTAATAAAAGGAGGTGGAAAATATACCTGCTATAACAGTAGATGACCAAATCAAAAGAATACATAACAATTATATATATAATATATATATATATAATAAATAAGCAAACAAAACAATATAGGCAAAAGAGCTAAAGACTAAAGGTGGCATATTTTAGGGAAAAGAATGGCAACAATAGCTGAAAGCACACCATTTATCAGACTAAAATGGCGACATATTTGCACCATTTTCTGAAGCAATTTGAGTATAGGACAGAAGACATCTTGTTTTGAAACTGTCTCCCAGGCTATTATTTTAGTTTATTTTTTTGACATCTACCAATGTCAGTAAAAAGCTTCCTATTTGAGCGTATGTAATTCGGGTTAAGAAAAATAAGTGAGAAATAATATTTTGATGCATCTCGTGTCAGTTCGTAGGTGGATGTAGATTTCAGTTCTCTCTTACCTCCTGAGTAATGTGCAGAGAGGTTGTTTAGATTTCAGCAGTATGAACTTTGTTTAAACTAAAGGTGGAAAAAATGTCAATGTATTGGAAAGTGCAGAGTTAAAATCACTTTAGAATACTGTAAAAGAAATCTCACCTTGCTATTTTTACTTAGTCTTATTAAACAATTGAGCTTAACACTTCACGAAGTTAAAAAATCAGTTTTGTATTTGATTTTCTTATGATACGCTAATGTCTCCTTTTGGAAGTGTTCCCCAAATGCCATGCAGCTGAATCCTAGCCTCTCAGGTGTACTTCTTGCATATCTCTAAAATGCTCTGGAGCGTTTGTTCTGACTGCAAACTGTCCTGCCCATGGCTTTGTGCACATCAGCATGCTACATTAGGTGAACGCATTCTGTACCACATTTAGCTTATCCAATGTGCTGCTGATGCTATTCTTCCCTAAATGTTCCAATGGTGATGTTAGCTCTCTCTCGAGCTAATTCATCATATCATAGAATCATAGAATGGCTTGGGCTGGAGGGGACCTAAAGGTTCTTCTCTGTTCTAGAAAATTTGTATCCTTCTCACTTACATTTGTTTAAATAGGAGAGAGCACATTAAAATAGTGTGAATTATCTTGGTTCCTGAAGGTAATGATCTTTTGCGATTATCGTATGTAATCAGTATTACAAAATTTGGGAGGAAAGAAAGGAAGCAGAGAAGACAGACATTTTTTTCCTTTCATTTCCTCTTGTTAATCTGAGTAGTAACACATATAATCTTTCTTCAGTATCAAAGTCAAGGTTAATATCTGGCTATTTAACCCTGGAACAAAGGAAAGAACAAAAAAGAGCACAGAGAAGTCTGACAGCCAACTCGCCCGTCAGCGTAATCTTCTGCAAATACACTGGAAAGTATTTGCCAATCCAAGTTGCAATAAAATCCACGCATTTGTTTTTGTCTTTGTTTAACATGATGAGGTCTTTTATTTTCTTCTTGAAAACCTTCACAAAGACAGATTTTTATGTACAATGGAAGTGACAGGTACCTCTGCAAACTGATGTTCATACATAGATTGACTAAAAAGAGATGAAAGCAAGGAAGGAGGGAGCAGGGAGACCTCTTCTCCCAGGTAACTAGTGATAGGATGAGAGATAATGGCCTTAGTTGCACCCAAGGTGGTTCAGGCTGGATACGAGGAAAAATTTTATCTCAGAAAGAGTGATGATGCAGTGGCACAGCTATCCAGGGAGGTGGTAGTGTCACTGTCCCTGGAGGTATTCAAGATCCATGGAGATGTGGCACTGAGGGACGTGGTTGTTGGACGTGGTGGAAGTGGGTTGGAGTTAGGCTTGGGGATCTGAGAGAGATTTTCCAACCTGCATGGTTCTGTGATTGTAAGGAGTGTCACTGGAGTTCAGAAGACGATTTTGCATAGCACCACAAGACATACAGATAGTCAAAAGGCTCACCAGAAACTTATGCTGGCAAGTATTATTATATAAATGCTTCATCTGATTTTGAATTATAACAAAATATGATAATTCTTGTGAGGTAACGGGTTTTCCCTCTCTTGGCTACATTGTTCACGGGAGACAGTCAACCCCACTGTCATTAATTCTTCCTCCTTCAAAAGCAGCCACAATGAACCTAAATACTGATTGGCATATATCACCTTTACTTGCATATATTCCATAGCACAGTGACTGGGAACTTTCTCTATGGACCTTACTCTTGATTTATGTAGCTATGAATTAACAAAGGAAAAAATGCCTTATTACCTAATATAGCAACACAATCCCCACCTAATTATGTAGGTGTTAACTATATTGGCCTATTAGAATTGTACTTGAAAGTCTGGAATAAAGACCATAAATGAGAGATTATTAATGACACCAAAAAGGAAAAAAAAAAAATCTCAGTTATGAGTCTGATAAATAACCCACTTAAAAATGTATTGTGCATGCACTTAGCATGTAGTCAACTATGCATGATCTTCTATGCCTTGTTTTTTTCCCTTTTCCTCTATAAGTTACTTGAATTTAATAATTTACTTATTGTCTTTCCATTAGCAAACCCGTGAAACCCTGATCTGGCACTTTTCAAATCAGAGCTTCAATAGTTACGTTAAATGGAGCTAAATATATATCTCATAAAAATGAGAAGGATATATCAATTAATGACATTTCTTCCAGGAATTCGGGGACTGAAGTGACAATAATTTTCAAACCTTGATCTAAACTACCCTTATTTTAAATAAAACTTAAATTTTTTTGTCTTGTTATTTCCTGGACTGTATAGCTATATGTGTTTCCAGGGAAATACACATTCCTATAAAGTTTTTTTTGTTTGTTTGTTTTTTAATTATTATTTGAAGCAAATGGTGACTGTAAGGATCATAATTTTATTAAATCATATTGATTGTTCTTATTTCATGGAGGAGGTTACTACAGAATATAATCTTTATATAAAGATTTTGAAGGAACACTGTTAGTTGCACTTACATACTATATAATTACTAGGAAATGAGCTGTGCTTCTGCTAGGGTTGGGCTCTCGTCTGTGCTCCATGTGTGTGTGAATGATTTATCTGGTAATTATGCATGTGCTTCCAAAACAGGAATTGATCATTTTAAACCATTTTAAAACAGTTCTGAGTAAATAAAATCATTAATTGGGCTTTTGCAGAGGCGTTGTGCGTGGGATTCCCAGCCCGGACTTTACCTTTTGATGGCTGTCCAGTCTGTCTCCCTATGTTATGCCTGAGATCGTATGTGAAAGTGTTTATTTGGTGGAAACAGTCAGTGTAGTGCCTAATGCACCTCATGTGCTCAGTAGCAACACTAAGAACTGCATGTAAAGTTTCATGCTTTTTTAATTTTACTGAAATAATTACATCTCTGAAATAGTGTTATTGTTGAACATGTGATGATCCAGTTTGTGGAACCCCAGATACTTGATATATAAATCCAGATGCAGCTATTTGTATTTTGTTGCTGTGCCTTCTGCTTGCTGTCACAATGGCTTTTTGGGCTGTTTTTATTTACTTATTCATTTATTTATTTCTGGAATAGTTTTTCTTGTTCAGTGACTTTTGCCATTTAATTGCACTGTCTGCTTGCTCAAATGAAAGATTTTTCTTACTGCTAAATGCCCAGATCAGGTGCCTCTAAACACAACAGCCTTGGCCTCGGTGGCTTCGTAACAGTTTTCAGAAGAGGTTTCCTGACTAAAAACCTCATTAAAGGGTCAGCAACATAAAGGCAGCTGCTATTCCTGAACACCTGTCCACTAAAATACGATCCAACCCAGTACTCTCAGAGCATTTTTCTCCTATAAATGCACTTACTGATCTTCATCCTTCCTGTTTGCTGTTCTTCATCGTCTTAAAATGACTTCACATGCATTATTTTGTATCTTCTTATGGACATTTGCCTTTTTCTTTCTGAAGCCTATCTCTATCTATGTAAATAGTGTTTTCATGTGCTTTTTGTCTTCCTTTTTTTTTTTTTCATCTAATGCAGGAGAGAAATCGATGATGGGTATACTTCTCTATTCACTCTCTGCTTTCCATTCCTTTCATAATGTCTGTCCTTCTGAGCAGATTTCAGATAGCATAAGAACAGAAATTCAGAAAAAAAAAAAAAAAAGAAGAAAAATATAAACCATTTGTCCATATAGCATTTGTCTTTGCTTGCCATTCTGCCTGCTTATTTATCCACCTGCCTATCTGAATGGACAGATCCATTCTGTGTCCTTATTGAGTAGTGAGACATCCTTGTCTTCACTTATATCTTCTAATTTTCAAGGTCTTAAATTCAGCTTACTCATTTCATAAGAGACAGAGCAAGCTTTTGATACATATAAAAATATCTTTTAATAATAATTAGGATCGTTATCGATAAAATTAAGATAATCAGAATAAAATTAATGGTTATGGATATGGAGAACTTTTGTTTACTGAGAAGTCTGATGAAATGCAGCTTATCTCTAGAATTCATTTTAGTCTTTTAGTTTATATTTTCGTTTACTTTTATTTGTCTTTGTTTCCTGGTGAGGGCATAAGTTTCAGATTGCAGTGTTTTTTCCTCTTCTTTTTTTTTTTTCCTATTTTTTTTTTTTTCTTTTATTAAACACCATACAGGGTAAAAGTCTCAGATTGTTTTGCTGGCCTGAAGAATAAGTGTCAGTGAACTGCTGTGCACTGAGGGGCTTTCTCTCTTGAGATGATATCTCTGTTCAACAGCTCACTGAAGCTTTTAAAGGACTGATTACAGTTGGATCTGACAATCGTTTGCATCTCTGTGTATGTCAACAACTGTCCTCAGATCAAGGGTGACGGAGAGATCTCCAGCTGCATGGAAACAGATGGCAAGTCACTCAAGCAGTCCTCTCAGTTGCTGAATGTAGATAAGTTGTATATCACTTTAGGTCAAAGGAAAAACACTTGTGGGAAGGCACAGTGAGAGCTAGGTGAAAAAGTGAGATAACAGCTGGAAAAGCAGCTTGTTAAATCTTCAATTCCTTCAAAGCATCAATAAGTATAAAAGCATTTGGATTTTCTACTTTAATTAACGTAGTTGCTTGTGACAAGACAGCCTTCAAACAAGCATTCTAGCTTTAGAAATTTTCATCTAATGGTTACAGCATTGCCACTTGGGAAAAAAAAAAAAAAAAAAGATGCAAATTTGAAGGATGACATGCTTGGCTGAATAGGAGACACAAGAATCTGTTTCTCTTACATGCAGTACACTGTTGTGTTGAAGCACCTGATGAAAACGATCAAACTTTGCCATACCAATGGGATGATGGAGATTGTGCTGGTTTCTCAGCATCCCCACACCACTATGTTTTGATCCTCTCAAGCTCCCGTAAAAGGAAGAAAGATGTGTAGACATCATGTCTGCAAGATAGTGTGCAGGAGGGGAGAGTGGTTTTAATTACTTACAGTTTTCTAAACAGAACATGGAAAGAATTAAAACATTTGGTTGCCAGCTCTGTGAGTGTGTCTGTAGACTCTGCCTCTGACTTTAAAGCAGTCTTTGATAGTGAGAACTAGTTTTCATAAAACCTGGAGTGAGATGGCTGGGAAAAAAAAAAATAATAATAAAAAATTCATTTTAAGACATTTCAAAACCTGGGAAAAAAAAAAAAAAAGACAACAACTACCCCTATCTTTATGAATCAGTTTTGCCAAGTTCAGTGCAGGCATAAAATCAATTTCTCCCCATTGAAAACAGCTTTTCATTTTGTTGAATTGTAACGGGTGCATGACAGGGAGGGTGGAGTTGCCTGTCAAGGCTAAAATAACTCTTGCTGCATCACTTGTTCATGATCTAAAAGTTACCTACCTGATTATGCTACCCTTTGTTCATAGGAGAAGGGATGGGAAGTAGCAGAAGACTCCAGGCCCTTTAGGAGATTGATTATTTGTTTTCTTCAGTTCACATACGTGCTATACTTAAAATAAATTGTGAAAAAAGTCTGGTAAAAGAGGATGATTTCTTCCAAATGAGGGTAAATAGGGTTATAAACCAGGAAAGACAAGTGATTTAAAGACCAAGAGTGTCAAAGGATAAAGTATAGTAATATAAAATGAGTTTCCTTCTGCAGGTATTTATGTGACTATGGCATGTGTCCAGCACAAACCAGGTGCTGTATGAAAAGCTAAAGTGCTCTCTGCTTGCCTCTTAAAAACAAAGGAGAACAAAATTATTGTATTTACTGATCTTTACTGATGTGAGCCAATAGCTATGAACATGGACAGTGCAAATATTTAAGACATAATCTAAAAAGAACGGATTGTACAAGGGAAAGAATTGTGCTGGAATCTGTTAGTTTTGCTGGGGAGACAGTGCTTTTTGGAATAAACAGTGTGTGGATTACAGTAGTTTTAATTAAGCGTAGTAAGAAAGTTATGGTGTAATGAAGAACTGAATAATCCAATAGCCAGTGTATTGATCAAGGCTGTGTAAACCTTAAGTCCGCAAGCCTTCTGCCCCAGGTGATAAATGTGAGCTTGCTTGCAGTGTTTTGAGGGCATTTTCACAAAATAGCAAAAGAATTTTCTTCTTATTAGTCCAATTTTACATTGAAAGGAAAAAGTGAACTGCAGCAAAACAGTTAGTGAAGATTAGTAATGGAAAACATAGGATAATTTTTATTAAAAAGGGGGAAATGGAAAAGGATGTCAGCCTCCATAACTGAAGAAATGGCTCATGCAAAAGTCTTCTTTCATTTCATTACAGTCTTCTTTGTATTTACTGAGTTTTGTTGGGAAATGTTCATTTGGAGAGAAAAATGGTAAAATGTGCTCTGTACTGGAATTGCTATGGCACAGGGGCTTGAGGATACTGGTGGAAACAGAAATGCAAAACTGTTAAGAAAAATGAAGTATTGGTAGTAAATAGAAGAGAGATAAAATGGGAAGTGTGAAGAAAAAAATAATAACATGGCCCAAGAAGCCTGAGATGCTATAGTAATGCACATGAAGAAGAAAAAATGGTTTTAGTTAACATTTAGATTTCTTTCTTCGGTTATAAAAGGACACTAATTATATAATTTGCAGTTCTTGTTCAGAAAAGGAAGAGATTTACTGTGAACTACAAGCCTTTCTATAGCCATGCAGGAGTGAAATTGACAGTTCTGCACAATAGGCCAAGCATGAATTCCATTACCTTTATGGCACGGCAGCACTTACAGCAAAACTGGCTCACGCTTTCCCAAACCAGTGTAAAAGTCAAACTGTGTAACAGGAAAGAGGATGTTCAGCACAGCAGTTAGTCATCAAATAATGGAACGCCCCTGGAAAAGAAGCTGAATGATGAGCAAAATGCTGTTCTTGTCTTGAGATCTACTTGTTAAACCAGTTAAAATCCTGGCAGCGGATGTCCAGAACTTCAGTAGTCTGACGCATCGATTTTGTGGGTGTAAAATGTATATTTTGAATAATTCATCAAGAACAAAAGGATTTTGGAAACTCAGACCGGGTTTTGTCTTTAGGCATGCAAATCTATGGATGTCTTTATTCAGAAAACGTGGCAGTTTCTTCAAGGGCTTAATTGGGAACTAAAGTTTACTTAGTTTTTGGATTGAAAATATTTCAGTTGAAGGGTGCTTGTGTCTGCACACCAGAAAATATGCCAGGGGAGCAATCTGAGCACTTACAAGGTTTTGGAACTTGTACAGGTCTCTACAAATTAATTTGTAGACATGTAAGTACAGTTATTATGTGTTGTAGTGACATACGTAAGACCTTACATTTTCAGCTCATTTAAATTAAGAAGAAGCTATTTTTGTAATCATTAATCAAAATCTTTCAGCAAACATTGTAGGAAAAAATCACAATGATTTTAGAATAGCTATAGATCTTGTTAGTATTTTTTTTTCCCTGTTTGCTGCTTGCTTCTATTTCCTAATCTATTATCTGAGATGCTTCTCTATACTTACAGTTTTATTTTTACCATTAGAGGTTTTTTTTTTTGTTTGTTTGTTTGTTTGTTTATCTTTAATATCAGTACTTGGGAATGGATTCTGTAACTACTCAGAAGGCAGTGTGATGAGAAACAGTTTCTTAAACTAAAATTCATGTTCCAAGACACATATGAACCACTGCCTGGAGTAAGAAGCCTCTCAACTGTAGTTTTCTGAAAGTAAATGAGAAAGGCACTTCTGTTGAAACATAAAAAAAAGTCCCTGAAATGTATTTGGATGCTAGTACAAAGGCCAGGAGGTGTACTTGTTCCCCTGATAAAGGAGAATTACCTGGAAGCATGCCCAATGTGAGCAACATTGGAGGAATTAAGATTCCGAAGAACAGATCTGAAAGTTAGAGACCATATCTGCAAGGAAAAATGGGTCCAATATTTTTACACTGTGAGCTTCAGTGCCTTTCTTTTAAGGTGTACAATAAATGCAAAACCACCCAAATCACCCCAAACCACCAGGAGGCAAAGACAACAAAAGATGGGAAAAAAGTCCCCCAACAGAACACTGATATTTATCCTCCCCATAAAAGCATCCAAAGGACAACAGCAGAGAAAAAGGGAAAAACATCACTTTTCAAGTATTTGTTGTAGTAGAGAGTTCCAGAGTCTGGGTCCATTCTTTATGGTGTGGGCTTCTCTTATTTTTAATGATCACAATCATGGGGAAAGCAGAAAACTTCTGTGAAAATAAACAAGAATAAAAGTTACTTCTCTCCAACTCCAATATTTATTTATACTCTTTTTAATTGAGACATATATGTCAAAGAGCAGAATGAAGATATATTCAACCTTCTTTTAAAACTGAAACAAACTTCAGTAGCACAAAAATGAAACATCATTTCTGAAACAGTAAATTGGAGATAAATAATCATCCTGTTAACTGATGTTAGGTTTAGGAAGGCATTCAAAAATTGTCACAAGAAGCAGGCAATTGCTGACAGTAAAACAAATATTGTGGGTCTAGTCTTGGTTTTTAGTCAGAGAAAAATGAAGAGTTCACTAGAGAGTGGATCTGATGGTTTTTCATCTTTACACAAGACTAACAAGGCAAAAATGGGTAGTTTGGCAGAGGCTTGGATCCCTGCAGGCTTTCTATTTCTTAACTATTATGCACATACAAACAGCTCTGCTGTGTGGTTCTGTACAGCAAATGGACAGCTCTCAAATAGACAACTGTGTTAATGTCCCTACTTCTATTATAAAACAGAGGAATACAATGAAAATTCTTCAGTCTGTTAGCGGCTCACATCCTTCTTAACCTGCAATTCATTTCTTGGGTAGGAAATAAGAAATTATATTCGGTTTCCTCTTTGCCTTAGGCCTTTGAGAACCAGCTTTAATATAGTTGCATCTCTGTAAGCCCAGGTTTATCACTACTGGAGTTAATCAAAGGAAATGAACTTAAAGTCTGTGGGAGCTGAGGTGGTATCCCTACCTGGTGTGCTTTGAAAACATCACTGGTTTGAGCTATCTCATGCTTTTAGGCACTGGAAGGGAAAATGGGTGTTTCTTGCAGGGCAGGACAGGCCTTTCAATCACAATGTTGGGTTTAGTTGTCCAACTATTTCCTGATTTCACCCCACAAGCCTCATCTGCTCATGATGAGACTTAAGAGTTTATGAAGGCACGCAGTAGTGAAGAGGAGCAATAACAAATAGGCACAAAATTAAATGTTTATAAAAGCTCTGACTGATTTTAAAGAAAAAATCTGTGGACAACATTGGCTTCTTTACTTTGAAAGGAAATAAGAGACACTGGGGTTTAAGAAATCTTTCAAAAATCTTTCAAAGAGTAGGAAATGAGGAAGAAAGTTTTTTCAGGTAAACATATAAAGCTCGTTTTCTTTCTGAGCAGTACCTATCATACAGCAAAGCGTGTTATTTGCCTCTCCAAACTACTGATTTCATGTTTCCAATAAGTAATACACGATACATACATATTTTTACCAGCTATCCTACTTTTTGGTTTTGGCTCACCTGTGGTTGTTTGTAGGGAAGCAGAGCAGTAGGTATGCAGTGAGAGACAGGAAACAGCAATCCAAGGAGTCCAACACAACCATGTTCATTTGACGTGCACTGTGGTTTATGTGATTTTTCATTTGAAAATAAAACATTCCAGGTAATTTTATAGTTATAATCCAGTGATTGAATCAAATAGGACCTTCAGTATCTGAGCAATATGAAACCGTGTAATTCTTACCTGACACCGTGTATAGCCCAAGAAATCTTTTTTTTATAGTCTTAAATTTCGTGCTCAAAACAATTAAAATTGGCTCTCATCATCTCAGTGCATGACTCCATGAGAAAAAACAAGTCACACAATTTATTTTAATTAGTGGTAATTTACATTTACGTACCTGTGTACAAAATAAAAATGAATAACTTTGATTGCAAACTACCTAGCTCATTTTAAAAAATGCATGAGATGCATTTCTAAGTTACTGCAGTAAAGCTGAATTAAGCATATAAGATAATCTTTAAAATGAATAAGTAATGAAGATGTTTTTTTTTTTTTTTCAAAGAAAAAAAAATAGCTCAAACACTTAGAAAGTGTTGGCCCTTTAAGCTAAATTTTCATGTAGTTTTAGAACACAGTTATGCATTTTAATGGTAAATTTCCCCAAAAAATCATAAATAAAACATGCATGTAGTTGCTAACATAATCTACTAAAGAACCGTAATGTATTGCAGGAAGGATAGACTCCGTTTTTGCTGATTAAAATCAGTGTATGCTCCAATCCTTTCGTGTTTTCAAAACACTTGTGTTTTATATGATTGATCTGGATTGACATGGGATATTTCATGTTATTTGTGATTTGACAGCTATTTCTAGGATTGAATTCCAGTTCTGCTGATGCACATATGAACTTGGTAAACTCCTTCTCAGTGCGTAGACATTTCTGAGGTTGTGTGTGCATGCATAAATGCTCATAAGATGTGTGGTATTGAAGGATTTTCATCACATTTCCAGAGCTTGTTACATCTATGATACAGTAAATAACTCTTACTATTCCCTTATTTTAATAGAATTTCCACAGTCTAATGAAGAGCTGAGCTCGAATGTGAAGAATGGAACACATATAGATGGATAATATGTGTAAATGTAGTCAAATAGGTTTTAATAATGTCTGGCAGAACTGGTATTCTGTAGAGATTCAGAGATCATTCTGTGATGCATCCAGCCATTGCATTACACCCCCGTATTGCTCTGTAACCATCTCTCTGCAGTTATCCACTTATATTTATACACTTTGAATATGTAAATATCTATAACATAAATGTTGATGTGTTACAGTATTGCTGGTATTAGGTACTTTAATTGTGTAAGTAATTAGCACTTCTTTGTTCAACTGCATTATCATTTTTCTCAAACTGAGACTCTATTAGCAACCCATTCTGTATTACTCAGAGATGTCAAGTCATTACAAGAGTTGACACAAGACAACCCTGAGATGTGTGACACTAATTAAGTAAAAATCTCCATATTAAAAATAGATTCCTTACAACTAATGTGGTATGGCCATCTTTATAAGAAAATACTCATTTCTTTCTTCATTGATTGTGAAGTATTGCTTAAGTGTGCTGCAGTAAGTCACCAAAAATCCATTTTAAAAGCGTTTCTGTTTCTCCAAATACAAAGAATATAAATTATTTTTGCTTCTGGAAAACTGAGAGCTCTTCTTTCACTTCTTCCAGCAGCCTGCCCTGACAAATATTTCACAGTCTGTTCTCCAAAAATAGTCAGGAAATATGTATTAACAATGGTTTTGTTTAATTAAAGGTACATAGAAAAATCCTTCTATATGTTTCGATGCATCATACATACAATAGCTTAGTAAAACTATGCTTTAGTCTTTTAATTTTTAAGGACTGTAGCAAAGAATATAAATTCTCTTGCTGTCGGTGTGGGTAAGTTTTACTGCAGAAGTTGAGGCTGCGGTCATTGAGGAAGTATATAAAAATACTAAAACTCATTGAAGCATAACTATATTATGCTGGGCAGTTGTGATGGAAGATTGTAATGGTGAGAATTGTGTTATTGTTGCCTTTAATCAAACACTGCTGGCACTCTGAGTCTTGCAAGATAAGAGATAAGACTTGATTTTCCAGAAGAGTTCATGGTATGCATGTCCTCTTGTGGATTCTTCATTCTCCTCTGATACACCAATGTATTTTCTCTAGAACCAGATACTTTTATTAGTATTTTCTGACTTTACTGAGGATTTTTTTTTTTTTTTAATAGTTCGTTTAAGATAATGCAAGTTGATAGGCAGGTAAGCTTTGGTGTTCCTTTTACCACATTAATCTTTCTGACCATCTTTAACTATGCTTTAAAAAAAAATTATAAAAGCATGTTCTCAAGTGATTGAACCCTGAAATTGATAATTTAAGTTATTCAGTGAAAGGAAAAAATGTCCAGTTTTGTAGAATTATTGCATTAGATGGGTTTTGGCTTTATTCACAAGCATAGTCTTCTGGCAGGTGAAATTTCTATTTGAGGTAATTTTAGGATGCAAGATGCCCAGCTGCATTGAGGAACCTAGATGGGTTTTGTTATTAAGAGCTGATTTTACTATTATCAGTCAGATTACTGCTTCAGTAAGTAGATTCTTCTCAGGCAAAAATCGCTTTTAAGTTGAAGTCCCAATTGTGATGGCCCCTTTGGTGTGATCAGCAGAAGAGCTGTGTTCTGACTTCAGCCCTGTCCAATCCCATATGTGCCCAGAGGGGTTTTTGGATAATGATCTAAAGCTGAGCTATTTTATAAAGATTTTCTCTCTACCTCTTTTAGCTCTTTGTCAGCCTTTGTGTAATCTTTAACATCATTTTCCTACTTCTCTCCAGTGGCTACCAGCTACATTGCAGTAAAAGGTATGAGTCCTGTGGCTCTGTTAATTATTTACTTATGTGTTGTGAAGGTGAGCAAGTGTGTAATATACAGAAAGCAGTGATCAAGAAAAACACAGCCAAAGGAAAAGTGTTTACTGGAGAGACGTCTCAAATACAGCTACTGTCAGAGTCATTGTAATGAGAGTATGCAAACAGTGTTCTTGTTTTTAAACAGAAAGAAGTATTTAAACAATTAAACTTAGCATATAATGTTAGGTTTTGGCTGCCTGCTGTTTGCTTTTCTCTAGTACTTACAAAAAGCACACAGATAAGACGGAAAAGGCGTGGAACTGTAGAGTTGCTTAAACCCAATATTAGTATGCTGCATTTTGAACTGCTGCATTCATTTGTATGTAATACTACTGCTGCTACTGAAGGTCCATCACAGGACTATAAAAATTGGAGTTTTACATGCAAGAATGGGTCTTGTTAAGCTTTACAGATGGATAACCTTATGAACTATTTACTCTACAATAGCGCACAAATTGTAAATCATCCCTTGGAAACAAATTCCTTTTTTTTCCTTCTTTTTTTACTGTGAGCTCTTGAATGACTAAATTAAATCTTGGCACGTGAAGTGCAGACTTAAGATCAAGGCGAATACTTGACTGCATTTGGGAAACTTAGGTTTGGATAGCTGTGTTTCTTCCTATACAAAGTGGAAAGAGCCAAAGCTCTTGAAAAGAGAGTGAGGTGGGTACAGAGAGCTGAATGTGTTCATACTCCTGCCTTTAGGGAGAGAGCTGAGGCAGTCAAAGCTGGATGTGTGTGGGGGCTGTGAATCAATATGGAGCACTGATTTCAGAGATGACTCAAAGCAAGCTTTTGATTTCTAAAGTTCCGTTTTCTCTCTCTCTCTCTCTCTTTTTTTCTTTTTTCCCCTCCCAATATTGTTTTCTACAGTCTTTAGCAACCTCACCTCTTATGTTTAAAGTTATCATAGCGTGCAGTAGATATGCTCATTCATTTGCACATTCACAGTCCTACTCACTGCTGCTGTTCTCTTGCTTCAATATTATTTTGGAAAGGATATACTGTGTTTTTGAGATCAGAGATTGCAGCTATTATTCTGCCGCCAGTAGCACAATACTTAGCCTGCTTTCTTCTTTCCAATTGTCTATACCTTAGCATAAGTGTTTATTATTATTCTCTTATGGACAGCTGAATGCCTAAGCTAGTCGAAGGTTACTTCAAACTTACTGTCAGACTTTGTGGATGAATAAAGCACAAGAATAAGTACGAGAAATAGCGAATGAATAAGGGCTAACTTATGATACAAAAGCCCTTATTAAATATGAAGTCCTTTGCATATATGTATACCAGAGAATAAAAGTTTTAAGTAATTTCCATAAGTTTATGCTGCTATTTTAAAGTCTTGGTATTTAAATTGTAGATTTAGTTGTGCTAAAGATATGATGTCTGTGTAAGAATGAGTTCTTCAGGCAATTATTGTACCATGGAATATGATGTGTGTTTATTTTGAACTCAACACATCAACCTACAACTGTAGGAAATTAAATCTGTAGTATTCAACCTCTTGGAAGTTTTCAGATATTATTATGAAAATTATGAAGAATAGTCTCACATTCACATTGAGTTCTAGTTTTTCCACAAAAACAGAATCTTATTTTGGCCAGAATTTGGCCCTAAGCCCTAAATATCTTGTCTTTGTAGGGCCAGAAACATCTCATCACTTTGTGATGTTTTAATTTCAGGTTCTATAAAAGATAAGCACTTCTTAAAAATCTAGTTACTGACAATGAAATGGACAACAAGAAAATGAAAACACAGTATGGGTGACTTTGTAATACCATACCAGAAGTTTCATGTTTGGCTGCATGTGGCAGGTGGTTTCTTATTGTCAAGAGCTATGTTAAAGAATAAGCAATCAATCAATACTTCAATCTCACAGAAATCCTATATTGCACATCAAGTACACAGTAGAAATGGTGTGACAGCAATGCTACAGAAGTGAGTTAAGGGAGGCTGGGGGGGGGAACAGGACTCATAATCCTACAAGTGTGGTTGACAAACCATACACTGTATTGTGTTATGGTGGAGTACTTTCATCTTAGCCTGTATTTATGCAGAGAGATCTAACCAGTTGCATGGATTATTCTTTTTTATGGGCCCTTTTGGCTTAATTACAGTCATTAATCAAATGCATTCATCAATACTTCAGAGCAAATCTTAGTAATTTCTATGCTAAAATTTCAGTAGAGGAATATGTGCTGCAGTCACAGCAGGAAAAGTCATTTTGGACAACTCTGAATTTGCATCATTACAGATATTATCTTTGGGTCAGATTCTGTCCACTGCTGGATTGCTGCTTGAAGTGGGCACCAGGACAAAGTTCTTTTTCTAAAGTTCCCACCCACACAGCACTGAACCAGCAGAATAAATTCTGTGTAGGTAGTTGCTCACTGTCAAGGCAGCTGATGTACAACACAGATGTGAATTTTGAAGACATCTCATGATTTGGAATAACTGTTTTTTGTGGCTGAGGATAGCTCAGGGTTAGAGCTGCTAGAAAATTGCTGGATTTCCAGTAAATTAAATGTTTTGTTATAAAAGGGATGTGCCACTTTTCTCTGCTTCGTCTGTTATTTAAAATTGCAAGCTGCTACCTGCTTACCTGAAATGTTGTAAGAAAAAAACCTCTGTTAAAGCTGTCCTGAGAAAGACAAAGGTGAAAACACGAAACTCAGACTTAGCAGCTGTGCTGCATTTTTTTAAGCAGTTGTCACATATGAGCATCTTTAAATGAGTCTGAAAGAAGTGAGGGTTTGTTTTTGACTACAGTAAATTTTTATAGACATTGAATTTGTGTTAAGCATTATAGCATGCCTCCTTCTGTCTGACTATCTCTATAAGCTTTGCCAAATATCTTTTATTCATAGTTTGTAACTGTGGAGTTAGCATTGAATGTTGTACCTTAAATTAAATTTGGAGGATGTTTCTAGAAAGAAACATACACAATGAAATGTTCATCCATAATTTTTGCTGATGAGGAAACATTTTTACCTTGCTTGCGATAACAAAATCCAGTGGAAATAATCAGCTTGAACATTCCCAGTTGCGTCGCCTAGTTAGAAATTTAATATAGCATGAGCATGAAACAACACAGGTAGAGGTTGGTTATAAATACGCCTCAAGACCGATTCCATATCAAATTGCATGATAAAATGTCTGTGCTAGTTTTTGCAGTGGGCTTCTATACCTTCTCATGGTGTGTCTTTGGTGTAAAAGCAGAGGTTGTGTGGGATCGATTCCATGCCCTGCTGCTGGAGGACAGCCCAAGGACTCTTCTCAGCCCTGTGGAAGGGAGGACACTTGGACTGAAGGGCCATTAGCTAGATTCACTGTATAATGCACAGGTTGGGCAAAACCACAATGCAGCGTGTTTGTCATTCTTCATCACATGCTCCAAAAGTAGTCTGAGCCTTGGCATGGTGTGACCAAATCAGAAATGGTCACTCTGGTAAAATAGCCAAAGGCATCTGGATCTGAAATCATTGTCCTCCTGCTGTCATCCTGACTTCTCCCAAGGCCCAGCATGGGGAGAGTAACAGTGACACGTTCCCCACATCCCTGTTGTGTCAGAGCCTGGCGCCCTCACTGGGCCTGATCCTGACCTGCACCCACCGTGGGCTGACTGGCTACATATTCTGTTTCCTAAGTGTGAATTTATAGAGCTGAGCTGTTCCTTCCATCCTCCCCGCCCAGTATGTGCTGATGTGGTATGAGTGAAGCACAGGGATGCTGTATTACTATAATTACAGCCACTACTTTTGACTATTTTTTCACCAGCCTGCAAGGCTAGGAATTATTGTGTCTTTTGTAGGGAAGAAAAGACACCATCCGTCTTTTATATTCTCAGCATTCTTGCAGTGATGTAAAATACACTGAGATTATTTTGAAGAAGAACACTTTAAAATTTCTTTTCCCAAAGTTCACTTGATAAAACTGCCAGAAGCGGCTGTCTACTAAAGGAAAAGGGGAGAGGAGTAAATAAGATAAAAAGCCGCTCATCTTTATTTGCATAAAGTGGTTCAGAAAGTGTAGCAGCAGGATAGAATTCCATAGGAAAAGGATGTGCTCCATTGAAGGCAGAGCAACACGCAGTGTTGTTTAGCTAAGTGAGTTTTTTTGTTGTTGTTCAGTGAAGATCGTGGGTGAGTGGGGCAGCTCTGAGACTTGGGACATGCAGTCTAACTTCATTGATGGCATTGGGTAACTGGGGCCTGGTACCTTTTAGAGTCATTTTACAGATGCCAATGCTTCTTTTGGACTGAAGTCATTTTCTTATGTAGGTCAGTTGGGCAAAAGATACTGTATCTGCATAGCATCTAGTAAAGAAACACAGAGTATACATGAATTTATCTTAATCACTGTAAGAAGTCATTCATTTCTAATCTTGACCTTTTTATTTTCACAAGTGATGCACTAAATCTGTCTTGAAAGCAAAACACAGCAAGCAGTATTTCAGTTTCCCATATGACTATTGCTCCTGAAAGAAATGTAATTTAGGAAGCCCCGCTCCTATTGATTCTAAGTTAGAGGATGTATTTTAAATTGCAGTATATTTGTGTCCTGAAGGAATCTTTGTATTTTAAAAGAAAAGGCATAAAGTCAAAATGAAATACCAAAATCTTTAGCTTATCAGATTTTCTCCTGGTGAGATTTTAAATGTTAATTAAGAGAATCATTATTTTCACTCATTATTTTTAGAAGAAAAGCACATATGCTTATGTTTTTTTTGGTCTGGGACTCGGATTTTCTGTTTGATCAGGAATGCTGAAAGCGCTCTAGCAATCTGCCATGGTTTCCATAGTTCACAGGTCTAAGGAATTTTTCATGAATGTTCACTTTTTAAAGAAAAAGTCTTTTTCTTTGCCTCACGCTCTATTCACAGTGGCTCTAAAGCAATTAATAAACAAGCTGTAGCAGGCCAATCAGATCATTGATTTGCTTTTGTTACATTGTAGGTGCCTTTGAGTCCTCATGGAACTGAGAAGGGAATCAAATGGAATGTTTCAGTTTTGTATGGCCTCTCTGACACTGAGCTCTCTATTGCTTTATTTTAGTTCTTTGAGAGCCCTGCAGAGTGAGGCCAGTACTGGTGGAAGTAGTCAGGTACAGCAGTGAGCTTTGTATGCGTGGGATGCTTCTTGGGATGATCTGTCCTACCTCCAGGGAAGGGAGAAAAGAAAGAAAGAAAATGCCAAAAAGCTAAGCATAAACAACACCAAAAAACAAAACCCCACCCCATGTTCCTGTGCACAGCTGGAACAGGATGGAGCTGCATTGCCCCCACTCTATGCTGCCTTGCCTCTCTCCTTCTCAGCAGGTTTTCTTAGTACTGTCTTCATGCCTGAACACTTAGGACAAATTTTGGTCATCTCTCAACTATCTTGTTATCTTGAATTTTAACAGAAAACATAGGAAAAATATATTATTGGTGAAGAATTTTAATGTCTGTACATTTTCTCAGCACTTACTTAACCTAAAACACAGAGGGAATAGTTGTTTCCTTTATTTTCATTCAGAAGCTATTTAAACCCTTTATCTTAGGAATACAGTTTTTCTGAAAAACTGTAGATCATGTTTATAATAAAAATGATGCCCTCAGACACCATGCATTCATCCCTGTGTGCATTACATTTTTATCCCTAGAAACAGCACCCAGCTTCTCCGTTAATCAGCGATATGGGAGGCAGGGATGTGTTCAGAGTCTTTCCTCTGAGCTTCGGTTCTTTTGTGTGCCCGTTCTGAATGGTGGGCAGCCTACTGATGGACAGGACAGCAGTGAAAGTTTTTAATTCATGTCTTTGCATTGGAGCAAGTTTTTTAAGTTAACGTTTTTATTTAGTGGGCTATGCTAAGAACTATCTAAATGTGTTTAAAAATCCTAAATCCCCTCTGGAGTTTTGCTTTGCTTTGTCTTGCTAGCTCCAAGAGCTAGCTGCCAGCACTGAGCTTTTCCCAGGGAGAAAGCAGCTCTCAGTTTCTCTCTGTTCCTTCTGCCCTTCATCTCAGAGCTAGCTCCTTGCAGAAGGTGAAAACAACTTGCACTTGAGCACAGTGCATCCTCGGTTATATTTCCCCTGAGGAATGGTACAAGCTGTCAGTTTAGCACAGACCCAAAGCTCCAATGCGAGCAGTCAAGGAGGTTCAAGTTGCTTCCTGGCAATTTCCACACCTCTATGTAGCTAGTTATATACCACACATAAGTTATGAGTCATCCTCTAAATGAGCTACACCCTTCAGACTTCCAGATATCCTCTGCTGTGTGTTAGAAGCCCAAAAGTCCATATCATGAGAAATTACATAGTTGGCTGTTCGTTTGTCCATTTGTTTGTTTGTTTGTTTGTTTATTTTAATAGTCAAAATCATCACCAAGAGAAAAACAGAAGAGCCTCAAAAATTCTTGTACTTAACTGTTCTTGGGGAGCTGATGTCCCCAAGAGAGCAACCACAGCATCCTTGTTCTCTCATCACTGTCATCGTGTGCTGTGTGATTTCAAGCACCTTTCTGGGATGGAGGGGCAGTTTCTCTGCTCTAATGCAGCCATAAATATGGAGCATTCTCTAGGGAGCCTGCTTTACCTCTAGGGAACCAGCTTTAACAAAAGGTCTAGGTGA
Source organism: Chrysolophus pictus (assembly GCA_037305975.1). Lineage (NCBI taxonomy): Eukaryota > Metazoa > Chordata > Aves > Galliformes > Phasianidae > Chrysolophus > Chrysolophus pictus. Next base: position 5,146,346 of record CM074582.1, read on the forward strand.
TCTCCAGTGGTCCCTTCCAACCCCTACAGTCTTTTGATTCTGTGATTTGTATGTATTTTCATAGAGAGCTAAGATTGTCTGTATAGCAATGCAGTGAATATTAATACTAAGATATTCTTGTTATGAGCATAGAAATCCCACACAATGGTTCACAAGGCAATTGCACAACTATCACACTGTAATGTTTGTAAAATTTTATTTTAGCATCTGCGAAATTTAATATGAAAAACACCAATATTTTATCACCTGCATTTTGGGAAGTAATCCTCTCTGACCCACTGATTTCTTTTTAATTGCACTAATCTTTACTTGATGGTTTTAATTTTCCAAACTACAGCAGTGATGATGCACTAAAAAGCTTCAAAGTGGATCAATACACGGAGTGTTGCCCTTAGTCTCCAAGTAGAAATAGCACGCGATATAGAATTCTTTTTTTTTTTTTTGCATTGTTGCAGATACAAAAGTCTCTGTAATACTTTTTCTGTCTCTATTTTTAGGTCCCGAAGAAGCAGATTTCAAATGCCCTCTGAATTACATGACCTGCATTGGTACAAACAAATGCGTTCACTTGTCCCAGCTCTGCAATGGTGTTTATGACTGTTCTGATGGGTACGACGAAGGAGTGCATTGTCGGGGTGAGTAGATTTGCTGAGCAAAAAATGATTTAATTTGAACAAATTTCAATCAGTAGACTTACTGCTAGGCCATAACTGTTGATGACCATTAGCTTGACTCATGTTCAAAACCAGAAATTCGAGATCTGGGACTTCTACTAGAATCAAATGTAACAATATTCAGTAAAAGGTAATAGAAGTATGCTATAGTTCAGAAAGTTAAATTAGAATTTGAAAGTCCATTGGACAGATTTCCAGAACTATCATAATAAAATCCGAGCCCACACAAAAAATAAGCAAAAATTAAATAAATAAATAAATAAATAAATAAATAAATAAATAAATAAAATTCAATAAGGAACAAAAAGTGCCATCTAGAATTAATCAGTGTAATACTGCTGACTTCACAAAACTACAAATAGTAATTTTTACATAGCTGGGTGAGGATACAGGTTGTCATGAAATATATGACAATTCTTATTCACAGTGATGGGAATCATTTCTTTTCTTGAAAGCTCTACTTTTGTAGTGCTCGCTCAACAAGCATTACAGAAAATGAACGTTTGTGTCAGCATATTGATTTTAGCACTGGTTCCAGTACCCAAAAAGAAATCAAACTAGCCACAGCAGTACTTGACCCCCACTGAGGCTTTCTTATGTTGCAGATGTGGGCTTGTTTTTGGAGAAGAGTATTTATGATCACAATGATTCATATATTTCTATAAATTGCTCTGGATTGTAACAAAGGATTAAAAACTGCCCATGCTGAGTAATACTGTATATATATATATATATACATACATATCTAATATACTGTAACTATTTAAATTAGGGGAATAAAAGAATCAGAGAAAGAAATAGACTAAAATCCTATGTAAGTGTAAATTAAGTGTTTTTTGTTTGTTTGTTTGTTCCATATGTAGCAATTTGTGGCCAGTACTTTAGAATGGAGTATGAGGAAAAGTCACTTGTCTCCATTCATCCCCCTTTAATTTGTGCTCCAACCAGCCTTGTGATGTTCACATTGATTCCCACTCCTTTCTTTATTACCATAAATGAATATGAAAACTTCCCACTGGTAAAATTAACGTCTGCTCTGATAAATTATGATAGCATTTAGTAAAACATACAAAATGTAAACATTTGATCACAGAGCACACATATGATGAAGTTCTTTTATAGATATTTCTATTAATGTCATAGGTGGTTAACAACTCATTCATGTTTTGTAGCAATTTCCTAACATCTGTCACTAATATGTCATGATGCTATGTTCCTGTGTATCAGAAATTTGAATGTAATACCTTTGAATGGAGAACTGTTGAGTCATTCCGTTGCTGTATTTTCTAAGTGCTGAATATAGAAGTGATATGTTTAGATCATCTGTGTGAACAAAATTGGTGAAGTTGTCCCAGAAACCTAGCTGAGTAGTTACTTTTTCCTGGTATTAGTAGCAAAAATGGCATTCAAGTTATGTTCCTCTTTAATTAACATTATCCATGTGATATTTTTGATCGATCAAGGGGGAAACAGCAGTTTTAAACGTGGAATTGCAAAGAGCTCGCTTGGTCACAGTCCTGTGTTAAACGTTTTACTAGGGACGCTGGTTGTTCTCTGTAAATAAGAAGTGGTCTATGCACCAGGCCACAAACTCCTGATTCAAGGCATGGGGCACATGACTATGGCAAAGACATTGCAGTGTGCAGGTCACAGTTCCACAAGGGTGAAGGCTTCTAATAATGCTTAAGAACTATCGGAGCATAAACATTCTGTAACTGGAACTATTTTAATTTCTTTCTCTTCACTTAATATTCTTTTGTTCATTCATTATATTACGATCTTTGAGAGATATTCAGGCCTGCACCCTTCTCAGGGAAGTAAAAATATGATTGTATCTGCAGTGTGAAATGGTAATGTATGTGAAATTTCAAGGAAATAGTAGTAAATACAATGACATTCCTTTCTCATCATCTTTTATTTCAGGCACATATGCATTTTTTGCTGGCAAATGTAATGCATAAATTCAGGAGGGGTTGTAGCAGTATGAAATAAAAAATGTTTTATTATGTATAGCTGTTTCACATTATGTGTTCCAATGTCCTTCAGAGGAGAAGGGGTCCTTAGTTCACTGAAAATGAAACTCACAGCATGTGTAAGCAGTAAAACATTTGTATCTGGTCATTTTGGTTTCCTAGCTATTGTTTTACTAATTGAAAAATTCTTTAGAGGTGCTGGAAGCATAAACGAGTGTTCAAAGTATACACTTGCCCCTTGTTTGAAGTGTAGTTTGGGGCTGATCAACGTTCTTAGACTCAACTTGGTGCCTGGTCAGGGAGATAAGTGCACTGGCTATTTGGAGGCTTGGCAAAGCTCAGGTAAAAATTACTGATGCCAAAACTAGAGCCAGGCTTGAGTAGTTCTGGGAGAGGAGTGGTTCGAAGCTGTTCTTGTCAGTGAAGCTTTTTACTTTAGCACAGTTCTTCATGTTTCTTCCGAGGGCCAGATCTCTATTTCTGTTACATTTTCAACCACTTTTAAAGCTCAGCCAAGCAACACGCTGAGATTTCTTGTGCCACAGGGGAGCCGCCAAATTACCGCAAGCTGAACTATTTGAGCTCAGCATGTTTTCTTCCCACGCTTCATCCCAGCACACCACGCTCATGAGCTTGCCTAGGGCTTTGCCAGTATGGGACTGGAACTGGCTGCGGTCAGCTACCGCAGGGGTCCTATGCCTTCACATTGCTCCAGCCTCAGCTTCTGTGGTTTTCTGAAGGTGAAAATACCTCATTCTTTTCTGAAGGTTTTAGGAACTGCTTAGACAAATACCCAGCAAGGATAGGAAGACGGAGTTACTTGGCCTTGAGTTGGTAAAAGATTAGATATATCCTTAAGGTAATTTTTAGAGAATTACAGTCACATTCCTATGAATCTTAGAAAGAGATTTTAATAGGGCTGCAGAGGTGATCTGTGCAGTTCTATAAATCTGTACTTTTTATATAATGGCAAGAAATTGGAGATGATGGGCCACAATTAGTTTTTTCTCTGATTTAGAGCTATAGAAAACAAGGACTTCTACAGAATATAGAAATGCCCTTTTTTCACTTAACTAGCTTAAGAACTAAGTTATTATTAATAGTGAAGGAATTATTATGTTAAATTATGGACATTTCAGCCAGCAAATACTACAGGATTACTGGTAGGAAAAAAAAAAAAAAAAAAAGAAAAAAAAGCTAGCACAAATAGTCTGAAAATCTTTGGTTTTGTGCCAATCTATCATAAAATTGAACGCTTTTGGAACAATTACCAAGTAACAAAACTGACAGAAATAACAGGGGCCCAGGTAAGAGCCCAGTGCAATTACACACTGATGCTCTGGCATTAAAGGTGAAGTATGTTTTGCATCACACTGCAGCGTCCATTACATGGTGATGGGCTCTGTTATGGGAATACTGCAGCAAGTTTATCCTCGTAGCTGGCAAGACAATATAACAGCTTTAACAGCCTATGTGTACAGTTCTCCAATGGACACATTAACAGTAAAGTACATGGGGACCTCATTAAATAGTCTTCTGTCAAAGCTATGATGTGGGTTAGGCTCTGTGCTTTTTGGTTTGAGGACAGGCAAGGCAATGCTTTGGGGAGAGAAGGGGAAGAGGAACACTGGAGGGAAAATCTGGAGGTTTGCTCATGTACTAACCTCTGAAGTATAAGCAGTGAGCAGGTTTTTGAGGACACTTCCATTCCAATTGCTGCTACTGGTCAGCTCTCACTAGTGTCTACCCAGTACGCCGTATGTGAAGTGCCAAAGATGCTGTCCTGGGACTTGGGGAGCCCACAGTGAGCATGCGTTGCACATCCTGGCTCTGGGTCACAGCAGTTCCTCTCACAAGCCAGAGCTGCATGAAACGTGCAACTGTATCTTTTCCTATTTGTAATATTGAGTATTCAATCAAATATTGAAATTAATAGTAAGGGCAGGACTGCGGCATCTGTTAAAGCCCTTGCTATTTTGAGAGTCACCATCAAGAAATTGCCTGCATGTTTCCCTGCCTACCTTACCTGACCCCGGTAACAGGACAAGCCTGGGCAGACAGGACAATCTACGTTACATTTGGAATAACATCTTATGAAAATAATTTGGGAAAAACTGATATATTAATTGGGTGTAAACCAACATGTTTTTATAGGCTGATTACAAATAAGAAAATGTAGGACAGATCACAGGGGTTTCTTGATGTACTTTTTAAATTAAAGCTAGAAGTGTAACTGAACTTGACTGAGATCTGATAGAATCCTTTTTGGACTATTTAGATCTTTGTTAATTGGGATCTGAAGTATAGTTTCTAGTCTTTAGAATGTACAAAGATAAAGTCTGGATCATTTAGCATTAAAAAAACCCTGCAAAACACAAATACAAAGCATTTAGCCAAATAACTGAAATTTTTACAGCAGCCTGTAATCAGGGTATTACTTTTCAGGTTAGACTTTTTGAATCCATTGCTACAAGATGAAGATTAATGCTGCTTTTATTGAATCATGTATTCACTCACTTCTACAGCTGGAACACTGGGAAATTCGAAGTAGCGCTTACCAGAGGCAAAAATACACATTCAGAATTTTATGGGATCTTCAGACCTTTCAAGAATGAGAAATTACAAAACTAAATGTTTTAATGTTATGGAGATACATTTAGATCCAAATCCACCTGTTCTGTTTTTTTCTTTCTTTCCCTCCACTTTTTCTTTCCCATGAAGTAGTGTTTCAAAGTCCAGAATTGTAAATGTTCCCAGCGTTTTCTCATGAGACCTTTCCTGTGCACACCTGCAAAAGAAATCTCTGTAAACTCATTTGGTTTATTCTGACAAGCTTGAAATCACTCATCATCCTCTAAGACTGTGATGTACAAAGTGTCACATCAGGTTACTGAATCCTTGAACCCCCAGGAAATCTCACATGCTCCTGATGTACCGGCAGGGCTGCTGAAACCATCAGGTAATGCTCAAAATTATTCCCTCTGCAACCACTCTGCATTTTGTATCAAGCTTTTCACTTCTGGTTATAAGACAGAAAAGAGAAAAAAGAGTAGGCACTAAAAAAAGATGATCATAGGTAGTCTTGCTTTGGAACAGAGCTGGTAGTAAATAACTGCATTTGTCTGGGCAAAAGCTTATCTTGCATTGTTGGGGTTTATTTTGTCTCTTTCTCATTTTACCATCCAACTATCCAGTTCCTTTTATGCTATTCTCTTTCTCATCTTTTTACCTTTATGCAGTATGATGTGGCTCATTGAAATTATCCAAGGTCATTTAGTCTGTTCTGCTGTCAAGAGGAAGAAGGCATGGACTTGGTGATTTAATAACTTTCTATCACAAAATCCTATTGCAGCGAAGCAAATTAAAGGTGGCTGGAAGGGGGAGGAGAGCAGAGGAAGGAATTTGAATGATGCGATTTCATTCCACCTTTTATGGGCTATTGCTAAAGAGATGTCTCAGGCCAGAGTACACAAATGAACACCACAGTTAAGATGTCATTATTATCAGTATAGTACACGATACATACAATTTAAAAGTTTCACCATATGTGATAATAATAATATGTGATACCAGATCATTAAAAAGCATAGGACGCAAGCTGTGTAGAGTTTTGTGATTCTGTACATTGAAAGAGCGGTGCATGTTTTGTCTGCTCCCAGTCAGTAATCCCATTTCAAGTTGCACTGTTTTTTTTTTTTTTTTGCGAGAAAAAAGATGGATAATGTTACTTACTGGCAAAACCAAAGGTTGGTTAGCTACAGCCTCCCTCAATATAATTGCTGACTAGCTTTCCTGATAAGCAAAAATGGTTTAAAATACATACAAATTCTTCAAGGTTGTGGAAGCCATTTTTGCAGTGGGAAATACATTGTTGCCTGTTTGAACCATGGAGTTCATCTTTCTTATATGACAGAATTAAAGATTATAACTCCAGTATTTTAGTTTTTCTATGATTCTATTGCCAAGTAAATGCATAAAGCTTAACAGACATTAATGTCTTATACTTTAAACTAGATCATAGTAGTTGAGCAAACCAGATAGCTGGCATGGTGGAGAGCTGGCTTACACAATCTTGATGAGAATAGCTCCAGTCAGTGCAGCAGGAGCATGCGATGGAATGATCTGAGAAATCTTTGTTCTACATCCATGGGATTTAGGTTAAATGCTCTTTGTTGTTGCTTGCTATTGAAAAAAGAAAACTGACATTCAAACTCTTACAGTAAGCATCCAATTTTCAGTGTTCAGTTTCAGTTTTAAGAATTTTAATTATTTTTCTCTTCATTAGTGTGTATTATTACCTAATAAGTTTTCTTGTTACAGCCAGTAACATTCTTTAAGGAATTATCTCACATAACATGTATGTGTATCTGTGTATGTGTGTAAAATTATATATGAAAATTAATTACAAAGTACTTTTATTTAGATAAATACTTTAGGAATAATCTCTATATTAGGAATTCTGCAGCAAAAAGCCCTGAAATTCATAAATTCACTCTGTGAGCAGGAATTAGAGCTGCTACTTGGCTTCCAGTATTTCACATCACAGAGTATTTCTTCAATTCATCTTCAAAACATAGACATGGAGACAGCTTTCCAGTGAGGAGATACTAGGGCCCTGAGAATGATGGCAAAAGGTTTCTCATCTGCTTACTGGAGGAAAAGGAAGGTATAGTTTAGACTTACTGAAATCTTATACTTTTTCCAGTTTCTGCTTGAGGTTTTTTTGTTTGTTTTTTTTCCTTTTTCAGTATGCATCTTTTGGAGTATATGGGAACTTTAAAATTTGTACCTACAGAGTAAGAATTCGGTTAATATTTCTTATATTAATTATAAAATTATATCTGATGAGGAAAACCAGATAGGAAGCAGCCAACCACCAATGAAGTCATCACTATTAAATTTCCATAGATTCTTTCTCTAGTGACATTTTTTGCGTATTCATTGCTCATATCAACAGAATTGTAAAGTAAGTGAGTAACCTGATGTTTGAAGTCAGAATGAAAATTAAGTTTAAGGTACATTTGATGAAAAACATGGCTTTGGTCTCCTTAAGTTTATTCATAAAGCTGACCTAAATTTACAGAATAGTATCAAATGGAAAATAGAAAGGAAGAAAGAAAAGAGCAAATTCCAGGGCTAGCATCACGTAATTTGTCAGAAGTGTAGTTGTCAGTTTTCTACCCCAGGAGCCCTCAGCCAAGCTAAATTATGAGACTTAGTTTTAAGTTTTTTCCTTCCCTGCCTGAGGGGATTTGACTTCCCAGCTCCTTATCTTCCCAAGGTGAATAAACAAACGAGCAAACTACAAGATGTTCTGTGTGGGGGATACAGCTCCTCCTCATGGCGCTCCTCTCTGACATAAACAGTTAAACATTTATTATAACAAATACTTGGAGCTCCAGCTGTGTTCATTATATTTCTTTCCCATGGCGAAGAGTCGGTCTTGTTTTTCAGTTAGTTCTGTCTTAGCCATTATTTGTATATTACTAACCAAAATGGTTTAATTCTGTTTGTTGGGGTAAATGTACTCCCACTTGGCATACATATATGCTCCTGTGTGGCATCCGCTTTCCAGGCCATATCTATACAGTGTATATCTGAGAACTTGGAGGCGTCATTTTGAGGCCACGCACTGAATCAGACAGCAATCTTCAGCCTCTACTCAGTGTTGAAGCACTTTGGAGCTCTCTGGGGAAGCCTGGTCTCCTTCCCTGCTGACATGCTGCCTGTCGCACTGCGTATTCACATGCCTCTGGAGAATGACGGAATGAAAAGGACATCTCAGGGCAGTGGATTTAGGGCACTCCTGGAAAAAGGAGTTCAAGTGCCTCTAAATTGTGCAAAGATATGAACATGTTTCTCTTGGGTCCACTGCCTTCCTTCCCTTGAGAATAAAAGAGAGACAAATTGAAACAAGTAAAGATTTCATTCAAACAGTTCTTACCCTTTCATTCCTGCTTTTCAGTAGCTAGAAAGCATTGTCTAGTTTTTACAGAGGCTTCCTGATATGCAATCTGCAGTCTGTTATATCAAGGAAAACAGGATTGCCAAGCTTAAATCTTTTCAGGTCAGTTATTTAAACAATCAGAAAACTTGATGAAGGGAGGCTTCCTTTGCCTGGTTTTTAATCATTCCTTTAAAGTGTTCAGAAAGTAATACATCAGGAAGATTTCTTTAGGCTATTCTGCCTTTTTACACAATACAATTTATAGGTGGGAAAAAAAAAAAAAAAAAGAAAAAAAAGAAAGAAAGAAAGAAAGAAAGAAAAAGAACTCATTCATTTTTCTCCTAGACAAGGATTTCAATTTCTTACCACATCCCACCTCTTGCATTTTGCAATTTTATGTTCAGGAAACTGTATAATCAGAAAGTTTAAGTCATTTTCATTCTTAAAATACAGTTTAGAAATTAAAAGTTACCATCATTCCTTAGACTATGATAAACAAGTCAAAATGACACCAGCAATCTTAAGTGAGATTGATAATATTCAGTGGTTTGCAAAATCTTGCTTTAACACTTTGAGAAATAACTCTTGGTCTTCCTCTCAGAAACAAAAACATCCATATAGCATGGAATCCATATAGCATGGAAGAACTGATTTCCAGACTTCAATATTTCTTGTCTGAAAGGTTTTGGTCATCTTTTGTTCACAAAAATCTGAGTTAAGAAAGCATAACTTAATAATGACTTTAACTCACAATATTAAGATCTATATTTCAAGTTACACGTGAAAAATACAGGTTAACATACTGTGAAACAAAAGAAGTTAAAACTCTAGGGAGATGTGAAAAAGAGAAGTGATATCATGGGAAAATATAGGCAGTAAATGGCAAGTAAGAAGAATCACTGAAAACAATTAAGAAAGAATGAACACTTGGAAAATGCAGAGTCCATAGATACAAGGATTGGTGCATTGCTATACATGAGGACTAGTAAAGCAGACCTGTGGTTGATTTCTCATCATGTTCTTATAGATTTTGAGCTGAGGAGAGTACATACTGCAACTTCCATTCCTTGAAATTTGGAGACAGACAAAATTCACCCGGAACTGAAGCTCTTAAAATTCACAGATGATATTAAATGGTACTTGTACAAGCTTCAGTAGTACTCACTTAATTAAAGTAATAAAAATTGGCTACATTTGAATCACATATAATTTACACTGTTGGTGTGTTGCAGAAGCGACATTCCAATCAATATCTTTATTAACCAAACATGTTATGCAAAGAAAATATAGGTGTTCTCCCTTGTTCTCTGTGCGAATAATGTGCTCCCGAGGTTCTGATGTTCGTTAACTTCTTCAATTATAAAATCACTTGTTAAAAAAATTAAACAGTGTTCAACAAGGAAAAAAAATTAGTTGGAATGCAATCTGAAGCCCACTTGAGTTGATGGCAGTATCCCCTTGAGTGTAGGCCTTTGCATGGGGCCTATCCAAACCTAAAAAATAGCTTGTGTTTAACTTCTAGAAATGCTCGTATTGAATTGGGGTTGAAGCATTTATATATATACAAAAGGATGATTACTTTTCAAGAGACTAGGAAAATGCTAGATCCAGAGAAGGGTGAGCTGTATCTGAAATTCAGGATGTGACCTTTTCCCACTCTGTGCAGAACACTGATGTTTTCTTGCATGTATCTCAGCTGTTGAGTGAGGATGTTACGATTGTATTGGCTGCCCTCTGAACTTTTTAACTCTGGGAAGTCATGCTGTAGAAAGGTATTCAATGACATGAAGCTTCCTGAGACTACATTTAACATCTTTCTAAATTAATTTCTTTTCTATCCAGTCATTGTTAAGCTCCATTAACATGAAGCAAAGTATTAAAAATACCACTTGGTAGATAAGTTATCTTATACATGGGATGGGTCAGTGGAACAATGGGCCACTGTCAGCTTTCAATTTTTCCCAAAGGAAGTGAAGGCCAATAAGAGTGTAAAAGAGGAGGAGTTTGCAGCACAGCAGACTCTGATTACAAAAATGGGTTTATCAGATGCACAGTGACATTTTTCTGACCCTTTGGGATGTAGCTTGGTTTCCAAGCTCGTGTGATCTTCCATGGGAGCTGATGTCACGTTCCCAGAGCCAGATTAGCCAGAGAGAAAATGTCTGTGTCTTAAAATGAAAGAGTCATTTATAGTGATTTAAGCCCATCTCCTCACCATGCTACTGAAGGTCAGAATCCTTGCTCATTAAGAACTACATAAAGCCTTTTAAACAAATGCACTTTTTGATCACCAGCAGGCAATTCAGCACAATTTGTTGCTGTCTATGGTACTTTTTATTTTCTAATGGTCTTGCATATTTGGTAGCTTCTTTCAAAATTATGCATTGGATGAAGGGCCTGCCGCTAGTTTAGCTGACTTTTTCTCCCTTTTTTAATGATGTGCATCTCCTAGAATTTATCAGAAGGGAATCCAGCTGTGCCTAGGAAAAGCGGCTCTTTGTATCAGTTATGTATATCCACTGAGCAAATCTAATGGTGACAGAAGTCCCTGTGGACCCTTGAAGGATCATTTTGGGTTAGGGAGCCTGGAGCTGTGACCTAGGTACTTGTGTCAGAGGGAATATGCAAGAGGGGAAGTGTCCTCTACTAAAAGACAAGAGCTGTTGGTTGTTCTACCCCCTGTTTTCAGACTGCCTAATTTGAAACTACTTTTAAAATAAAGCTCCTGTATTTGAAAGAATAATCTCATTTGGTGTATTAATTTTAAACATGGTGATGAGGTCTTTCCATGGCAAGCTGTCTCGATATTATTTCATGACAATCTCAGGAACCATCCCAAAAGCCTAGTGGATAAATAATGTACTTGCAGGATAACAGCTTGTGCCCCTGACTGGTGTCATCATTTTCATCACCGTGTCTTAGTTGCATTCTTTGTTATTGACTCCAATTATTTATTAAAAACAAACATATAATCATTTAATGAGCATTCAGATCTCGATTTATTTGCTCAACTAGATTTCCAAAGTTAAAACAATGTGCAGTCACATTTTATGTTCTCTTTTAAATATTTATGACAGAACAGTTCCACTTGGGATCAAGGCATTACTGTAGGAAGTGCCATAGAGTTGCAGATTAGAAGGAGAATAGCTCACAATTCTGAACTATCAAAACACTTAGTTGTCTTTTAGCGAATTGGAGCTGTTTTACTTCATTGAAAGACAATGATGTGATCCAAGAGCAGCATGAAATATTTATGCACAGGAAATTTTTAGGTACAAGAGTTTATTTCTACAGGAAAGTCATGAATGTAGCTTTAAATTCAAAAAGTAATGGCATGTAGCAGCATCAGAAGAATAAAAAAAGATGGGAATAAGGTCTGTGCTGCAAATGGTTAGCAACTGCATGAAAACAAAACTGTTCTCGTATCCTGAGTACTTGCATTTAAGGACATTGTAATTAGAAATACTTTTGTGGAGTGTAACTATTCTGCCATGAGTAGATACAAACATTTTGTGTTAAATAATAATCAGATAATTACAAATTTAAGTGGACACAGCGTGGAGTCTGTCCTTGTACTTCTTGCTAAATCTGAATGTCATATGCTGCATATGAATCATCCTGAAAACATGGCTCTGCTTAACATGGGAGTTGGATGTTTTGATTTTTAGAGAAGGGAAATAAACACATATCCAAACAAAATCTCTTGTTGGTCATAACGTCTATTCTTAGCGGAAAGGATAAAACACAGTCATCTTCAGACAGTAATTTCCCTCTCTTGAGCTTAATGGAAAAATGCTTTAAATATCATCGTTCTTCTTAGTGACATTATGTGGATTATTGTTAAGATGAAGTAAAATGGAGATCATAGATGATTTCTCTCTTACAGTTAGTGGTTTCTATATATGTACCCTATCTAGGTTTATAAAGAAGAACCAGATGAAAGGCAGAAAATGCCCTTACGTGATCTGAAGAGAAAATCAGTCTTTCTACTATTTGAAAACAGACCTCTTATTCTGAACTCCACCGATATAGGTCAGGTTTTTTGACATTGTCTTGAAACTGATGTAAAGAAACGTATCATTCCAGTGCTGAAATTGGAATTTATGGGATTTAAGAAAAAGGCAAACATTTTCTGTAAAATTCAGAAATTTGCAATCTTATAATTTGCGTACCTTAATGAGATACACTCATTATATTTAATTAAAAAAAAAGTTCTTCCAGCCCAGGAATTGTTTTTTTTCTGATGACAGAGGTCTACAACTGGGAGGAAATATGAGCAAATTGCCTCAGCTTTCCTAAGAATTGCTATGGTCCAAAGGAGCCTTTGCTGTAACTAAGGGTAGATGTAATAAATAAAATACATACCTGAGGATGTAAATGATATGTAGTATATGAATAAGATGGGCTAGTTTGGATCCCAGCTCTGCAGCCTTCCAAATCCACACCAACATATGTATGAAAGGAGATAGAGTGCTTTCAGTGAATTTACCCTACATTAGTTGTGTAAGGAAAACTAATCTGTTGGTCTTAATAAAGCTGCCATCGGTTCAGCAATGTTCGGCAAGGGATCTAGGAAGCTCTTGTCTGTCTGTAAACTGTAAGTGAAAGTAGAAATAGCTGTTGGCTCATGTTAGTATGAATTACAATCCTCTTTCAAAGTAAAAAGTAATATGAATGAAATACAATTCTTGTTAAGGGATGCATCTGCAGGCCTTTGCTTCCAACTTCAGCTGTGAAAGTGCTTCTCACATGTTTCTTTCTTTCCTAATGAAGGCACAGCTGTGCATTTAGGGCTTCTGACAAAAAGTATGGTTGTGGAATTCTGCGCTTCCAGAATAATTTATCTGCCTTCTAAGAGAGTTCTTCTTAGGAAACTAATTCTTAATTACATTAGTATTGGCTCATATGGTGGGCATGTTGGGGAGGCAGAAGCACAGAAAAGCTACAACAGTTTAGGAAGTGTTTTCATCTTCCAGAATTTCTCTTTGCAACTTGATTTTGAAGTCTTTATGGAAAAGTAAAACAATATAATTAGACTCCTGAATGCGAGGGTAAAATGAATGTTTTATTCATTGTGACAAAGATTTAAAATAACAATCGGAAATTAAGGTCTTTTTAAAATGAAGTATTTTAAGAATTTGAAGATTTGCTGCATTTGGATCAGTATTGCTCTGTCTTTGTGATTTCATCTTGGTTGCTCTGGAATATGTAGTCAAGCCTTTGTAGAGAAGCTTACTAATTCTTTTATCTCAATCCATATCTGTTTTTTTAAGAGATGCGTGTCACCAGCTGCAGTGTAATTTCCTTTTAGAATATAACACTAACATTTCTTTGAGCTCCTCAGAGAATCACCTAATGGATGTTTGCAGGGATAAAGAGATGCATAGTCCAAAACACTGCAGGATAAAGCTTTTAAGGTTGTTTTGAAATTAACTGGATTTCATCATATTCATTCATACTTGTTGTCAAAAATGTTTTTTAAAAGTAAAATTGTGTTAAAATTGAGGGCACTTGGAATCTTTAAGAAAATCAGGAGTTATAGTGTTGTTCTAGAATGATTAAAAAAAAAAAAAAAAAGTAAATCAGAATATATGAAATAGCATCCTTGGCAAAACAGGTACTTGCCAATAGTACTGAGCAGTGTACTTGTACAACCCAATCGTGCTCTCCTTCCTATTTGCCTGCATTCCTGACATGAAAAAGATGGGATTTCTGTGGCACAAAGTTCTGACTTTACAGAGGACCTTGGGTCTGTGTCTTGAACTCCGAGGTACTAATGTAATAATTATTATGTGTTACTAGTCTCTTCAAAGACGATTATGCATGTAAGGGAAAACCAGTTGGTTATTATGCAGAGGCAGGATCAATGAGGCTGTAGGGTACCATAGAATAAAGCATCATCAATTTGACTGCTATATTCAGAACATGCAACAGGCTCTGCTAATTAAAAATATACTAACGAGAGTAGAGAAAATGTTGCCTGCTGCGTTCCAATGAAGAAAATAGCTCGAACAATTTCTATGGGATTTGATTGATTTGCAAACTAAGAGAGTAAGTTTGAGGGGAAAAAGTGATATGCACTGCACAAAATTGCTAACAGTGTTTAGCATTTAGGAGGAATCACAAGTTGAGGAAAGGTTTCGAAAGGAATGATTTAAACGTTTGCTTTTTTTCCTTCCTAAGTAAGAATCAATGGCCATTTGCCTTTTAAGTTCCCGTAATCTCTTCACAGAATGAAAATTTCAGAATATGTTTCTCTCTATACCATCAAATGCTTTGTGGATTTATATTGATGAAGATCCATATCCTATTTGCAATGGTGATATGTGTTCCTTTTAATCCATTCATCTTTCAACAGTGACAAAAGGTGGCTGTTCTCTTTTTAGTCATAAAGTTAACTTCAAAAAAGGAGATGTCAGTGAGTGAAAGAAAGTGATTTTCATCTTTAAAAATCACCACAAACCCATTTGTTATTGATAGATGCCAAAGAGGGTTGCAATCATTTTGCATGGTTTTAAGGCAATGATAGCTTTACTTGAGCACACTAAATCTTCACTGGTGACTTACATAAAGCATCAGTTACCTCATGGCCGTTGTTCCTTGCAGGGGGAAAATGATAAAGTTAATAACTCCCCAAGTTACATATTTTAATCACTGACAGAAATACTAAAATCTATTCATCATTTTGTTGTTGTTTGACCAGTGTTTCATTGTTGGGCCTGATTTGCCAGTACATTCATGTTTTTTGTTCAGTTCAGTGTTTTGTCACTGAATTATGATTTCATTTTCCTTTGACCTTGTTTGTCCTTTGCTCTCACAATTGCTGAAACAATTTGGTTAAAATAAAAAATGACCCAAACTTTTATTTTTCAATCAAACTGCACAGAACATAAATCTCAATTAAGCTGACGAAAGTTCAGCTCATTTTCTGCTGTGGTTGCAGCCATGAGAGCTGGCAAGGGATCAAGCACCATCTACAGTCCAACCTGGAGAGCCACTTGGGCAGTCCAGGAGACATCTCCAAAATGTCCTATGGGCTGTTATAAATCCTGATAAACTGCGGTGAGAGGGCTATTGGAATTGCATCTTGATTTTTATTTTTTTTTAAACTAATCAACAACACATATATTACTGCTTCTGTAGTTACAGCAAATTTGTCTTTTGTTAAACATGCAAATAGCTGGAGCACCTTGTCTGTTCCAATTTAGTGCTATTGTAGAATTCTATAATTCTAATTTGGTGCTATACCTAAAAGGTACAAGATTGCTTTCATTTTAGAACACTTCAAGCACTAAAAAAGCGCTCATCAATGGGAGGACTGCAACATGGCTGTGTCCTTGTTTTTTCCTTGGGAAGGCTGATATGACCTGTGGAAAACAAGAATTTGATGCATACCGGAATTCTGATCTTTCCCGGAGTTTGAATTTAATGTGATATATTGATATAAATGTCACACATTGTTCATGATGTACACTAGGCAGAAGAAGAATCATGGGTTTGGGTTGGAAGGGATCTTTCAGATCATCTAGTTCCAACCTCCCTGCTATAGACAGGGACACCTCCCTCTGTGTACTGGAAAGTCTATCTCAAAGGACTTCTTCATCATTTGAAAATTAAACTTCCTAAGCATTCATATAATCTATCACACTTATCTAAATCTGGACCAAATTAATCAATCTTCTACTCATAACTAGTACTATGATAATTAATAAGATAATGGGCCTAATATTTGTGTGATGAGCTTTTCTTTGGGTTAATGAAACTGTGCAGGAAAACAAACAAACAAAAACTTTAACTTCCAGGGGATTTTGTATTGTTTAAGTTAGCCTCTTGTGAGTGATGGGGAGATGAGAGAGACTGTCCTTCCCTCTTCCAATAACCTCCAAGATAACATATTTTTGTGATTACCGAATTCAGCTGTTCCCCGGAGTTAATAGTAGTATGAAACAGAGTCTTCTCTTCAGTTTGTATCCTGTTCTGTGCCAGACATGTTAATAAATAGTTCTAAAAAATAGTTGTAATAAATAACTCTGTCTGGGCTTAAAGGCTGATGCAGACAGTTTAGCCCTATTAAACCAGCAAGTTTGTGCCTTTCTTATATCACCTACTAGTGCAGATCAGAGCAGTGTCTCTGTGCCTTAAAACTCCCACAGCTCCTCACCTTAGGTTTGGATTCAGCTCTATGCCTGTCATGGAGGATGATTATAATTGTTGCTAGTTAACTGCCTTCTCCATCTGTGCATCAATTGAGGGGATATCCTCCCAAACAAAAACAAATCTGGCGGCTGCCTGGAAATTTCAAGCAGCTGTGTCCTATATAGGTAGGGCTTTATGTGTGCTGCTGCTGGGAAATCTGCAAAATGCACGACCGCTGAGACTACTGCATGTTCAGGGTGGATTGGGAACGTGATCTGTTAAGGAGAAAATTAACAACACAATGAAAGAGGGATGTTTGCTTTTAACAGCTCTTCTTTTATCTTCTTTTCAGTGCTTGTTTGTGCTTTATCTTCTTCATGTTATGGCAGAAGTTATGAATGCTGATGAGTCAATGCAGATTCTTAAGTACTTATTCTGGGAACCGTTTACCTATTCATATAATGAAAGTTCAAGTCAGATTCGGTCCATTTTACACAATTTATTTCCTAAAAGCTTTCTACAGAGTGCTTTGTGCAGCAAGGAGGGCAATTTCACATGAACAGAATCTCATGTATTCCAGTGCTAGCCTATAAGTAACTTGCATTAGTTGTCTTGGTTGTAGAAAAGGCACCGAAATGCCTATGTTTCCAAATGACTATGAGCTGAAGAGGAAAACGGAGTACAGTGAGTGGGTGAATAAAATGGAGAAACAGGAAAGTAAGGGCCATGCCAACGGTCTCAGCAGTAGCCAAGTGATGGGCTTAGATCTGCTCCTCTTGTACTGGGTGTGCCAAAAAATTGTCAATACTTTGAGTGTTTGTTCTGTGAGATCTATGATTCTATCATCTGTATAGACTTACTTCCATTAGCTGCTGTATTGTATCCTGAGTTATCATTTTTAGAAGAATTTGGACCACTGTAACAAATTCCCTGCCTTCTATTCCCAGACATGAACGCACTTCAGTTTGGGGACAACTGTTAGGTATTTTACAGTTGCTTTATGATCTCTTTGCATGGATGATTATCTCTGTTCAAAAGGGCCTTGAATATTTTTATTGAAAGTTTCGAGCACTTGTACTAACATTTGTGCTTTTAATCCTTTATTTTGCTTAACCTCCCACACCAAAGAGATGTGGTATGCAGTAATTCTAAAGGAGTAGTTCGGAATCCTAGTTTTTTGCTTTCAGTTTTGGGGAAGACAGTACATTGTTCTTGTGTTCATTGCTGCTCCTTTCTCTCAAGGGCTTCTTGACGTCAGCTTCTGAATGGTCCTCATGCTTTTTCCCAAAGCCCATTTGAATCTTCTGCATTGAAATCAAATAGAAAAGAAAATACTTTCATCTTGTTGGTTTCATTTGTTTTCTGACTCACTCTAATGCACAGGATTATGCTCACCAAAACAAATCATATGTTGGAAGCAGTACAACAAAGGTATGCACTGTTTCAATAGAATTAAGTTGATATTGGCAGAATGACACAAATATGAGAGGAGCCCAACTGTGCGTGTTAAGAAGACAATAAATGATAATAGGCTGTTTTCACACAATTTTTAAACAAAATTGTTATTCATTGCTGCACTGGCAGTGCTTCCATCCCTTCTTCTGTTTTCTCCACCTCCTCTGTCCCAGCCCTAAAGGCTTGGTGTTGATTTCTGAATGAATAATAACATTCTACAGAAGAAGGGTTTGTTATCTGTGACTGCAATCCATGTGCTTTCCTAAGAACACTGCGGCCTGCAAGAGTTCTGCCACCTTGTCCTGAAGGTGGAAAAAGTCTTTCTTGATCTTGCATCCTATTGAGTATTGGGTAACAAATATACCAGAGCGGCCAAATCATCCAAAGTGGTTACCATCTGATCTGCTTTCAGATTTGCTTGGGTTTTGTTCCTTATTTTTTAATGCAGTTCTCAGAAATAATTATGTGCATTGTTGTGAATATCAGTGTTATTGCCATGGATATGTTGTACTGAAAAAAAATCTGCATTTCATGGAGTCTAAATTGCACTGAATATCCATATGTATTTACTAGTTACTTCCACTGTTCCTGCTGATTTTTACATGTGATTCAGTGAGGTCATTCATGATGCTTGACTCATTTCTCTCCCCTGTGGACGCCCTTACATGCCATAAGAAAGCCAGTTAAAAAACAGAATCCTGATTCTGTCAATATTCCTTACTGCCTGATATCAAAAAGGGGTTGGCAGTACAGCCCTTCACACCAAAGCTCCCCTTTGCCCCAGATGACCATCAGAATTGTGCATGTACTCTGGCACCATGAAATCAGCAGCCAGTCCCCGAATATCCCTCATAGGAGTGTTAACCTTGTGAACAGCCCCTGTGGCACAAAGGCAAGAGGACAGAGAATGTGCTGCTCTAATATTCCATATTGATCTAAATTAGAATGCATTTTAATAATGCTCCATTTTTCTTATGTCCACCCCAACACTTACTCATATCAGATGTACTTTCTTAAAGGACAAACTGCAGGCTCTTTTCTGCTGCAAATTCTAACAGTGTTTATGTGAAGTTCGAATAGAAGAAAAACGAATAGTGTCTCACCACTGATTTTCCTCCTACGTGGTATGAAGAGCAATCTGCTGCTCGGGCTGAAAGAAAACCAGGGGAATGAGGATAAAGGAGGCTATGAGGTGCATTTATTGGAGTATTCCTGTTCTCCTGATGAGAGGACTATTCCAGTTCTGGGATGTATAGGCTGGGTTCTTTCTCCAAAAAGAGAAGAGTTCTCCAGACCCTGACTGTTTATGTTGCAGGATGTTGAAATTGTCACTGAAATTGAATGAGTTCTCCTAATTTCTAGGGACTGTTCCCAACTTTAACATCCCTAAACATGTATTTTTTTTTCTTTTTCTTTTCTTTTTTTTTTTTTTTTTCTCTGTGAAGTTGACTTTTTCTCCTGTTTTTTTAAGTAGATTATCCACTTCAAGACATCTTGCATCTTTCCTGGTGAGGTCTCAGTACTTCCAGACTGCAGTCCAATGAAGGATAATTAATATAAATCTCTCCTCGTTTAATCATCTTCAGAGTCCTTCCTTCTTCTTAGATCATTCCCAGTAGGTCCTCATTAGCTCCCACCAGTTTCTCTTCCTATTCTGTAAGCTTGAAAAAGTTGTGAAAACCACAGAATTCTTCCTATAAACTGCCCTATTCACTCCAAGGCAATTCGTAAGCCTTTTGACTTTGTTTTCTGTACTCCAGTTTCTAGAATTGCCAGTGATTATAAGCAAACTTCTGGTCATACGTGAGTCGTCTTCTATTTTCTCTCCTGCAGGTCCTGTCCAATGTTCTGTTTGCAAACAGCTTTTCCTTCTAATTAAAACAGAGTTGTGTGAGCTAGGGTGATTTAGGAAAGCAAACATCAAACAAGTTCCTGGCCAAGAGTGTGTTTCTTCTGTTGTTGCTGATACACACAATGAGATTTTGTGTTAGATCACATTGTGGTAAATGAATGCATATTCTCATATAATCATACAGGTCTTCTTAGCACAGTCAATGAGTTATCTGCTGGCCAATGTGAGCACCCACGTTCTAGAGTTACTCATATCTTCTGGGGAAAGAAATAGTGTCCTTGCCCACTTGAAATGAGTTACATTTTCAAATCTGACACTGAATTTTAAAAGCAGAAGTTGTTTTTACTGATAGTCCTATGTATGCATGTGTATAAAGACAGGGGTGATGATGCTTTGGTTGATCACTACCACTTGGGAGCCTTTTTCTGTTATTGTTCCCCATCCAATCCTTTAATTGAGAAATTGTCTTTTGTTTGTCTTTTGCTGTAGGTTTGCCTTGTCCCAAATATTCCAATACAATTTTGGTTTTGATGTATTTCAAATTTTGTTTTAATCAGCTTTTCTACGTGCTCAGTAGTTTTTCTTGTCTGTGACACTGGAAGCTGTTGAGAACCAGCAGATTCATTTAACAGAGACAGTAAATGCAGCTTTAATGCAGATGATGAAATTAAAAAATAGTTGATATACTTTGGTTGTTAAACTAAAACACTTGCACAAATCTCGATTTAAATTCTGTTTTTATCATCATTAGTATGTAACAAATAGATACCACAAGAGTTAACTGATTGACAGAGCAAAAATTTTTAAAGTCCTGCGTAGAAATCTTTTATTTTAGCATCTCAGATTTTTTTTTTTTTTTTTTTTCCCTACCTGCCATTTAAAAGGTACAGGAACTAAATTTAGTTCATTCCACACCTTTAGCAGATGTTACACTTCTGCAAAGTGTTCCTCAGTGAAAATTCAGTGCATTTTAGTTATTTTAATATAATTTCCTGATTAAAGATGCGAAGAAAAATTGCATAGGCATCTTTTTTGAATTAATACAATAAAATAACGTTGTCTTCCCAAGCTCCTCTCTGTTTCCTTTCCCTAGGTTCTGTTGTTTAACCATGCTTTGATTAGAAAAGATTATACACAGAAAGACACCAAGGGATAGAAATTAATTCTGAGATAATCTCAGTGATTCATACATTTTATGAGAATTTAAGTCCAAATTTGAATCTGTGTAATTAATTGATTTTAGGGAGATTAGCTGAATTATACTTGGCAGAATGGGCTTCTGAACCTAACCACAGATGCCTTTCTTAGATGAGTTTGCAAGTAAAGTGCAGTCAAACTTACAAACTTGTGTCCTTGTTCTTGCAAAGAGATATAGATGGACAGCCCTCATATATATATATGTATACACACACACACACACACATATATATATATATACAAACAAACACACACTTTTTTGAAGCATATCTGCATGCAAAGGAGGCAGCAAGTTCTGGAATACGGAAGGTATTAAGTTATTTATTTACCAGCTGCCCACTCTAGAGGCAGCTACAGTGCAAAGGTCACACAAATATTCTGATACCACTTTCTGAGATTCATGTTAAATTCAAGGCTCTCACTATTTCTTACCATATAACCCCCCCCCCCCCCAAAAAAAAAAAAAAAAAGCAGGAAATAAGGATACCTTGAAATACTCAGATACTTGAATGAAATACTCTCATAGGCATTGCCATTGACCAGACTGATTTTGTAGTCTGACTATAGATTCAAAAGATAGCCACAATTTTTCCAGGCAATATTTTTTATTTCCAGTGTATAAATGAGGAACAATACCAGAAGAGTTTAAGTGACTGAGCAGGAAATTGGTTGCCTCACCAAGAAATAAAACTAAATTTCAAAACACTTAAAATGTGACTATAGTGTATTATTATAGTACTGTCAATGTAGCATATTTCTTGACTTACTTTTCAATTGGAGCCAATGAAATTAATCACTGGGTTAATTTTAAATACAGTTTTGCTGACTCACCTGAACTATACTGTCGTATATTATTGTAACAATTTATACTTGCTGACAAAGTAGATGGCTTTATACTCCTGAGGATAAAGTTTTAAAAATGTGGTATTATTTATACTAACGTATCAGTTGACAAGAAAATTCACTAAATATAAAAGCATGGTCTGAAATTCCTGAGAGGTTTTTCCTGCCTGAGTGACCAGCTAGTGAAAGTTTATGTATCGTTTCAAGTCAATTAGAGAACTTGTCTTAATAAATCTCCTCAGCATCCAGCCAGGTGATAAATTCATGTCAAACATGACTATGCTGTTTATCATTTTATGTGCAATTTTGCACATGCTCCCACTCCTTTCACTACTATTAGATCTAAGTAGACAAATGCATATACATCTTGTGAAGGGTGCTGATCAATGCGCTCTCCCGTGCTTGAAAATAAATACTTCAGGTTAACAAACTGATGGAATGCCACTAATCTTTGGGAAGAAGAAATTGTCGTTGTTGACAGTGAATTTCCCATGAGAATGCAGTAAAATGGAGAGACTATCAGTAGGTTTTTTTTTTTTTTTTTTCCCCTAGGCCATTAAATATCAGTCAGTATAAAGCATCATCAAGAAGTTGCTGTCAATATGTGCTATTATGTTATTATAAAAGATTTCTTGAAGACACCAGTAAAATAAGAGGACTTGTAAGTATGGAGAAAAATATAAAGAAATCTATTAAGAAATGAGGGAGATCCTTCCTACCTATCCAGTCCAAGGCAGATATTTGTTTCCTTGTTGACAAGTGGTGCCTGATATAAAAATGTTGTGGCTTGCTTCTAAATGAGAAAAAATACTTTTACACAACCAAAGCTTTATGCTGTTTGCGTAATGAGTGTATTTTATGCTAAAGATGTTGGTCTTTGAAATAAGGAAGCCAGAAGCAGCCCAAGTGGGCAATTGTCTCTCAGAGAATTTAAAGCAGAAATCCCAGGGGAGAAGTCCTTCTCAATTATTGATTCCAATTAGAGAGATTAAGATGGACAGAAAACTTGGGAGGTAATTGTCAGAGCTTTCTCAAAGATTCTCTACCACAAAAGCAACACAGCAACGTTTCCTGTTAGACTCAAACCTTGTTCATCTTTAGAAATCAAATCTTTATCGGTTAAATCTTAAAATGTTTAACAGTGCCATCTGGTGACCTTTGCCATAACAACAGCAGTATATTTCAGAGCATCTTTTGAGGATCTGAAAGGGCTGCCCTAAGAGCTGCATGTTATTGACTGAAAATCTTGCTAAGGGAAAGCCTGAGACGTTTATTGCTTCTCTTCGATTTTCTTTATTCTGCAGCTTCCAAGACTGGGATTAGCTGATTCATAAACTTATATTTTCCTCCTAGTGGTAAGAAAATTGAAATAAATATCCATGTAATATTTGTATAGTTACAAAGCTATGTGTAGAAAGACACAAATAATTACTGCTTGGTATCCATGCATCAACACAGCTAATCAACACAGATCCTCAATTAAACTTGGCTGTGAACTATGGTAAGATTTCAGGCAGTGACTAAAGACAGACAACTTAAATCACTCATGATGATCCCATATTCAGTGATAGACCTTCACTATGGTGGCTTCCCATCTTTTTTCGTGCAAATTAGTATTTTTAATATAACGATTTATTTTAAAACTCTTAATCTTGTAATGCCTTTTCTCCCCCAGTGAAAAGATAGAGATACTGTATTTTCTTTATCCTCACTATCTTGTGCACTGAAATTTTAAGCATTGTAGGGCCAGGACTCTCTCTGAATGTGAGCAGGGGGAATTTCACTGTTGGTCTCTGGAGACTACTAGCTGTTAAATGAGCTGCTGGAAATACATTAGTTTTAGTTCCAAAAAAAAAAAAAAAAAAAAGCATTTGAGTTTAAATTTTGAAAGTGGTTTAATAAAAGCAGTAGTTAACAGTGACATTGAATGTTGTTTTTCCTTCATGATTATGAAATTATTGTGCAAATACTCTTCCCTTCAGAAAAGGCAAGAAGAAAATTAAGTGATTTAAGTAGTTTAGAGAGGTGTCCTCGATATGTACCAACCATGACATAAGGAAGTTGATCATTGATTGTGGACATCATGGGAATACCTTTCTGAGACAAACATGGAGCACCTGCTGAGCTCTGAGACTTCTTCCAGTAGTCATTTGCACACAGCGTGTTTTGACATGTACAATAGACCTGGGTAAATGAGCAGAAATAGAAAACCTATAAAGAGCTTCAAAATGATATACTTGTATTTTGCTTCATAAATATGCACTTCTGAGTTTACTGTTAGCCTAATTACAGGAAAAGTGAATAACTGAAAACCACACCTGTGCAATGGGAGACATTGCTCTGCACGTTTACCTCAATGTGAAACCATCTGTGCATATCTCTTGCAGTGATAATATTTCTTCATTTTCTTGTTTTAGTTGACTCCTCACCAAGCAATTATTGCATATCCTGCTCTCTCCATCCATCAGTTCTTTGCCACTTGTTTATTTAAACTCAACTTTGACATTTTATTTCCTTTCTCAATTTCAAGGTGATGCTTAGTTCTAGAGACTGTGGGATTGTATTTCTTTCCATACTACATTTGACTTCTGAATTGCAAAATATATTGTGCAGAAGCATTATTTTCCTGCATGTGAAAAGAAATGCTGCATGTTACTGAGTTTTTTAAAGGCTGACAGCCTTGTAGGGAATAAATCTTCTCAACTGATTTAAATTTTATAAAGTGTTTTCTTTCTGGAAAACTTGGTGAATATTTTTGGTTAGTTTTAATTGATATTCCATTTCGTACTGAACAATATGAAAATGATGAAGAATTTTAATCATATTTTTAGAGCATATCTCAAGGTGGACAAAATGCCAGGGAAGGGCTTTAGTGTTAACTAAAATGGCTTTAATCATTTCATCAGGAAGCACAGGAACTGCTTCCAATCCTTTTTCTGCTTGGTCTGGACCTTCTCCCTGTGTTACTTAAAGCAGTTCATTAAATGATCATGCTGCAAGACATCCTGAGTGGGCAGCTCTTGCATTTCTGGAGGAGGATCACTGAGATCTGGAGTAATTATTTCTTCAGTCTTTAAAAATAAATAAATAAATAAATAAATAAATAAATTCTCAAAGTTCTCAAAGTGGAGCATCCTAATCAAGATTTTGTCCTGTAAGATATAATTTCAAGTCATCGGAGTGAAATCTTCGTTAGAGTATTTTAGGATAAGAAGCCTGTTAAGCCTCTTCACCAATGAAAGTTGTGATTATGTGACATGGGAGTAAGGACTAACCAGATAGAAGTTTACAGAATTAGAATCTGCTAGGGATTATTGAATATGTAACAAATCTATTTTATTTAGAAAATCCTTGACCTGAATATATTTAGTGTGAGAAACTACTAAAGGAAAGTATTACATACTTGATATCACTTCTGCAGGCATCAAATATTGTCATTCCTAATATTTGGGCTAGATCCACTATTGGTGGAACAGTTTATTAATTTTGAATTAAAAAATATCAGAGATTTTTTTAATTTTTTTTTTTTTTTTTTTAAGTTCTCTCAAGGGATTTGGCAAAGAAAATAGTAGAATTGAAATGACATAGTCACAGTTGCCTCAGTTAAACCTGTACAGTCTTATTGGTTCCATACATATGTGTGTATTCATGACATCAAATGACATGAAATGACATCAATCACATGAAAGATATGTTACTTGATTTGTGTTTCCTTTTAAGAGTGGTCAGATCTAGGTCATATTGTAACTACTAAGTTTCTGGTTTAGTTTTTGTTATTGTTTTCCTTTTAGTATCATGCTTCTTTATTCTTGGATTAGAAATAAATTTCATTTCCAGAAAGAAAACAGAGTACACTTTACCATATTTCATTCCTAAACCCCAAAGTGAAAAGATCTCTCATCTTTGAAACTCATGTAGAAGTCATGTAGAAGCAGAGCAGGATATGTACCAGTAGGAGTAATTATCTGTGTCCCAGGAGATTCCTCAGTTTGTGCTGACACTGATACCTTATTTTGTACATAAGTCACGAGAACTCTAATGACCCCAATTCATGCTGCCATTTAGAGACTAGGAGAGCCTGCTGTGCCCCCCACTTGCTTTTACAAAGCTGACACAAACAAGCAGGACAAGAATCCCAGTGTGTACAAAGTTGCTTTTATCATATCAGCATAACAAACAATGCAGAAATTAAATGCATGCAGGCATTTCCCCTCTAAGTGCAATGCTTGGCATTTAAAAAGCCAGCTGTTGAAATCCCAGTAGATAAAATATAATGTTTCTTATCTTATTTAAAATATATATATATATATCAAAATATTCCAAAATAAAATGCTCCATGTTGGTCAAACTTTCTTTTAAGTGGGATAGGTAAGAGATTATACATCCTAAGAAAAGTGTGAATGTGGTTTATGCCTGGCTCCATCCTGTTTTCCATATTTCCTGCAGCTACTATAATATTTTACAAAATGAGTCCTGAATTTGATAATTATTTTTGTTATTATAATATTGTAGTGTATTTTATCCCAAATGAGAGCACTGGAGCCATAATTTTATCAATTATATGTTCTCCCTTCTAATTCACATAGGAGAAACCCAACTTTGCTGGCTGCACGCCTACATTAACCTATGAGTGGATTATTTAGGACTCCTTTTAATGAGTTAAGAAAACAGCCTGTACAAATAGGATGTATAAGCTTATCATAAATTGTGTTTTCCATACAGCAAAGTTTATGTGTATATACTTACAAGTTGGGAAGTTTTGGGTAAAGCATGATGGAAAACACTGACTGGTGAATATATCATGAGTGGGACAGAAAGATTGGACTTCAATGGATAAAGCTAGAAATGGCAGATGGGACTTCTGAGGTGAAGTAGTGTCTGAAGTCACTATGCAGCTTTCCCTTCTGCAGTTTATTTCTAAAGAGAACGATGCAGTGAGAGGCTAAAATTTGCTAATAGCATTAAACAGTTGGGAGAAGTCAGTTCAAAGGAAATTATAATGTTCGAAAATACACAATGAGATTAAGAAAATTACAGATGTAATCAAGAAGAAAACTAAGTTTGAAGATAAAGTAATAATCAAACTAAGGGTGTGA
This sequence comes from Chrysolophus pictus, assembly GCA_037305975.1. Lineage (NCBI taxonomy): Eukaryota > Metazoa > Chordata > Aves > Galliformes > Phasianidae > Chrysolophus > Chrysolophus pictus. The sequence continues at coordinate 5,173,519 of CM074582.1, forward strand.
AGTGAACTTGTAAATATCTGCGTTCTCTAGCATCAAATTTGTAATCTCAAGTGATTGTTGGCTGTTTTCTCCCCCCCCCCTCCCCCCTCCACCACTTTATAAAGCTTAAAACACTGAGGCCATATATAATGCTTCTGCTGCTGTCTATCAATCTTGGATTAAGCACCAATGGAAACGTGCATAGGAAATGAGACACTAGTCTTAGGAAACTACCTAAAAATAAAAGCTCCAATAAAACCATGAGCTAGGAAGGAGCTGAGGTAACAGCCTTGATTTTTTTTTTTTCTTTTTAGCTTTTTTTTTTTTTTTTTAAATCCCTTCGGATGACTAGGGGAATGCTAGCAAAGGATTATTAAAACATTAGGAAAAATGGTAAGGATTGTAAAGTTCATAGTACATTGAGAGTTGACTAGACATCTACTAAGTTAGTTTTGTTTTCCTCAATTTGGTTTTTGGTCATGAAAGATCTTTACCAGATCTTACATAACTGTTAAAGAAATAGATATATTTACTTTTTATTTGACGGAAATTCAGAGACCAGCTTAAAAATATTCCACTGAAAAAGCTCTACCAGCCACCACTTTGTCTTTATTGCAATGAAAAAAGAATTAGTTTGCAATGTATACTGGCATATATAAGGTTGCCTCTTCAATAAATTTATGCAACAGGTGGAGGTTTTGACCTCTTTTTTTAAATGCAAAACTACACAGTGTTTTATTAGTATACACTGTATACATCCCATAGGCTGGTAAAGAATTCCACTAAGAGAGGAGATTCAAGGACAAAACACAAACATCTGATGCCATTTTGTATGTTATAGGATACCCAATGCGGATCTGTTACTCCACTCAGACATATGTCTCTTACAGATTCTTTGGCAGGTGTGCCAGCCTTGCATAAGAGCTGTAATTTCTTTGGAGATATGTTGTTATTACAAATATCATTTACCATAAGGATCTGAAGTGCTCTATCTCTGTTGATTTGTGTCTGGTCTTCCTGAGATATTAATACCTCTTTATCCACAAATTAGCTTGCCTGGCTCATTTGACCAAATGCTTTCATATTTGTGAAATGTTTCTGGAGACCAAACAGTGGATGGGAGCATAATAAAGGATGGCCAGTCAGTTTCAGCAGTGGCAACAGCAGTCACCTCCACTGGTGCAGACTGTTAATAGCATGGCATGCAGGCTCTTGTTCATCACTGGTGAAAATGGTGGTGAATGCATTGAAATATAGTGCTTTGTACTGAGAATTTTCTGTATCAATGTTACGATGCTTTTTGTATCCACTGTAGCTTCCACAGAAATAAATAGAAGGTATTACTTTCAGAGCGACCTACATACATTGGTCTGTCCTGAGTGCTCCTATTAGATTTTATTGTTCCATCAATTTTATGTCAGAATACATGACGCACACGCATCATAGATCACAAAATTGATAAATGCTCCCATTCATCTGATGTGCCACATGAATCACTTCAGATAGAGATAGAATATTTTAAAGAACTGACAGAACCAGTTCAGCCAGAATTGTTTTTCTTCTCTCCTGCTGAGAAGATTCTGTGGAAATAAGAGTGGAAAGGTTCTTGGTAGGTCAAAATTTTATAGTTTGTAAGAAAAAGGTACAAGTAACCAGTGACCCTGCACATAATTGACCTCGACATCAAAATCATTGACTGTAGATAATCTATCAACAGAAGCAATACAGAAAAACATGTTCCTTGTTCTGGAACACAGAAGCTGTGCTTAACCTTAAACATCTCACAACAAACAAAATAAGAATCAAATACATTGCCTTCTTGAAAGTGCTGTATGACTAAGTCAAACAGTATGTATTACCACTCTGAAAATATCTGAGCTATCTTATGACATGCCAGGCCAAACCTTTGAATAGACATTGCATAAGAAAGCTCCAGACAGCTCTTCTCTCTAACACTGAATGCAGAAATTTTCCAGGCTACTGGTTTGACCTTTGCGTTATGTAAGAGAAGCACATAATTTTTCAGGGGTGCATAATGCAACTGAAATGTGATCTCCTTTACAAAGTAGTATTTAGTCATCAGAACTCTCTGGAGAGCACTGCTGTATTAAATACATATTATAGGCCAGATACAGCTAGACTTAGGCAACAGATGAGTATATGGTTAAGCACTTTGTTCCTTTTTTAATTATTTTATTTTATTTTATTTTATTTTATTTTATTTTATTTTATTTTATTTTGAGTAGAACATACAACATCTGAGCTTAACGTGCTTTCAACAGTTAGGACTTTACCGACTGAATTAAGTATGTATTCTAAGTGTCCACTGGCTTCTAATTTAAACAGAGTCCAAGGGAAGAAAAACTATGTTCACTAATGAGAAGTTTCCATCTACTTTATTTTCTATTAATTTTTCATCACTCTTTTTATTTGCCTTTCGAATGTACCCCACCTTTACCCATTTTATTTCAAGATCCCAGTCTTCTTTATCTGACCTTTTAATCGTGTTTGGACTGGGCAGGTGAGATACTGCTCCTTGTCCTCATAGTGCTTTTGAATGTCAGTTCTTGTAAATTTCAGTGCTGTATATTTCTTTAAATGATCAAAAATGTCCCTGAAAGGTCATTTGAGTTGTTGGTCAAGAAACAGATATGAGTAAGAAATGATGTAGATATGTTAAAAATACACAAAGCTTTGGTAATATTGTTCTGGATGTAAATGAATCACTTGTATAACCAATAAAAATAAGACACTGTAATACATCAGAAAGTATAGGCAAAAAGTATTTGAAAAATTGATTCATATAATTATATAATTATTCAATTCAACATGTATAGCAGATCTGGTAGGAAGTTTGGTTTTTATTTGTTTATTTATTTTATATATATATATATATATATATATATATATATATATATATATATACACATATATATTTATTTATATAAATATATATAAATATATATAAATTTATATATAAAATATATATAATAATATAAATATAAATATATAATAAATATAAATTTTTATAAATATAAATATATTTTTATTTATTTATATTTATTTATTTATATATTAACTATGGGAATAACAACAGTATAACTTTTGATAAATGAGCAAAGACCTGAAAAGTCTCTTCCTTCTATACCAAATGCTAAAGTAGAGCCTAGTATAAATGGTTTGTTTGTTTTTTTTTTTGTTTGTTTGTTTGTTTGTTTGTTTTGGTTTTGGTTTTGGTTTTGGTTTTTCAGTTTTTTCCAGTTTCAGTTTTTGGCTGGACCAATTAGGTTTACCTTTATTGAAGATTTGACTTAACCATTTGAAGAGAAGCACCCTCTGCTTGTGATTTCTTCCATCTCTGTATTTAGTAAAGTTTCTACTACAGGTTTGCACCAGTATTTCTTACTCTATCATTTTCTTCCTGTTATTCAGCAGGCAGTGATAGAAATGGTGTTTCTCTTCTGGATCAACAAGAATTTTAACAGCTGACGTTTCTCCAGGCTGTCTCAGTGTGTCTGATCTGATAACTATTAAGTTTCAGCAAATATCTACAATTCCTGTCCATAATTGCATTACTAATATTATTATTACTCAATAGTAAGCAAAGCAAAACAGAGATGTGAACAGCAAATAGAGACTGATGCCTCTGAGTCGTGTTTCTTCCTGTTGCTGATAACTCAGTTTTTGGGTTATGATGTTACATGGCTTGCAGTATAACTGGACTTCTTAACAGCTGGGATATGTTTGAGTTCTGTAGCCATTCTTGTCACAATTTTTTTTTACTCAGTACATAGTTAAATTGTCCATACAATTTTAATAAATAAGTAGGTACAGAAAAGTGATTCTTGGTGATGATGATGATGAGTAGCTGGTATACCTACAGTCATCAGTTTGAGACATTCACTGGCCATTGATTGTCAGAAACTGGGAAGATAAAGCATAGGAAAGGTGACTCAGTACATGTCTCATTGACAGTATATTTCCCTAAGCATCTGCTTCTGGCACTGTTCAGAAACAGGACACTGAACTGATGGATTTTGTGACTGAGCCAATATATTGCGTATAGCTCTCTGAGATCCTTTCCTCATAGTTTTCAAAACTCTTTGGTTTTCTTATTTTACAAGCCATTAATATTTATTCAGGGATGTCATGGTTCAGACAAGAAACCTCCATCCCAGAGACATCTTAGGCATCAGGATGCATTGGGGACTATTGCAAACAGCTTTCCTTCCCTACCCCTGCAGAGGTTTCCTCTCTTGATTATCAAGTTCCATGACAAATTTCATAGCAGCTGTAAAATGAGCAATTTGGGGATTAACCTAGAAACAGCTAATCTGCAAGTCTCCAAATGTTTTCTCTCTGAGTAGAGTTTCTTCTTTATATCTCCTTTTAGCTTTCATCTGTGCCTTGCCCAACTTTGACTGAATGCTGGAATGAAACTTTGTAAAAAACCCAGTCACTAGCCTGGGATAACTGAGTCATGTCAATGACATATGTTCTTCAGCATCATATGTTACTTGCTGGAAATAGAGTTGGCCTTCTTTTGTATCAATATTTCTAATATTACCAAATAAGCACTTCCTGTTTCACTCCTGGTGCTCAAGTCCTTTTTGTGGTGCTTTTCTACTGAGAAATTTCAAGTTTCCTTTAACTTTTCTGCTCTTATAACATGAAAAATATTTTTGTCAGTAGTAATTGCATTACCAGTCACTTTGTCCTGATTCGTTGTGCTGCTGTGAGACAAATGGACTTCATAATCTGTCTGGACACTCTGGTTGTTACTTTAACAGATGTTTGATCTCCAAAAGCAAGATGTTCCTCAGCTGTTTTCTAGAAACCTTTCAGACTCTGCTCTAATTCATTTTTATGCTTTCAGCCTTGGTTTTAAATCATATTTTTCATTTTTGGAGACATCAGTGAGCTATGGGACTATCTGCACTCTTTGTTCTGTTGTGGATCAAGAGGAGAACCCATTTCTAGCTGCATGCCCTGGAAAAACTAAATTCTATCTGTACCACTTACATGATACCTGTTACTTTAAGCAGTTAACCAAATTCAGGCTCTTGGAGATCCTATTTAGTCACACAGAATATCCTAAGCTCTCTCCTTTGGCCAGGAGTTGCGACACAGATGATGGCTCTGGCTCACCAGAGCTCAGCCCACGAGTTTTCCTTCTCAGCTTTTTTAAGGACGGTGCTTTCTGAAGCTCCTTGGCTGTGCCCCAGGCTAATTTGCAGCTTTTTCTCTCTGCTTCACTGAGCTTTCTATTTCTCTCATTAATAGAAAAGCAGTCACAAAATAATACCCAGCAAAAGTCCTCTTCCCACGTGTCCAGTATATATCCTACTGAGCTGAATAGTGACAGTTGCCAAAGTTTAAAGGAAATCTTAAATTGTTTTGGCTACCTGGTTCCAGAAAGAAGCTTACAGCCTTCTTATGAGTATCTATAATGAATTCACAGACAGCTAATTCTGAGACCTATCATCCACTCAAGAAACTGAATATAGCAAGCTTATAATCAAAGCAGCCCACTTTTGGATTACTGACTGTTTAACTCCACTATAAATAGACTGCGGGCAAAGAATTGTTCAAAGAAATTAGAGTGATTTAAAACAAGAGATAGTTGTGTGGGAATGCAGAAAAGCCAGAAGAATCATGGAGCTTCACTGCTGATACAAATTTGCCAAAGATTATTTTCCTCTAATTTTAGGTATAGAAATGGGGGGGAAAGCTTCTTAAAAAGGGGCTTTTTCATCAATCCTTTTCTTAACATTGTTTCCACCCTAGTAGCATTCCACTGTTTTTTATTTGATGTGTTCGCACATCTTCTTTCTGGGTATTTTTCTCCATGAAAACAATGTATGCCTTTTTCATTTCTTCAATGGAAATCATGTACATGAAAGCTTTCCTAATTCTGTTGGTAATTGCCTATTTTTGCACAACTTCAGTTGCCTACCAAGATTCTTCACATATTTTGGTAGTATATAATTTGTTTACTAAAAATGTTGGGATGAGTTCAATACTGTGCAATCCATAATTATGCAGTCTGTAAATAATGATAGTTTACAGGCAGGTATTTTTTTATAAAGCTATGGTTCTGGTATTTTATAAATTAAATATTGAGCTAATTAAGTATGAGTTGAATCCATTCATTAAAAGTTTTGGTTTTCCAATTTGAAAGCTTTCTCAGTTTGTATATACACATATTTTCTTGCCTATACATGCCATCATAACCATATCTTTGTTTCCCTCTTATTTTCCATGGTTTCTGGACAGACTAAAGACTTGTGAAAAATATGAAACCCAAAAAAAGTAATGTCTGAAACAGAGATGCATGTTTTATTCATGTAGAGAGCTGTTTAGGTCCCGTTTCAAAAACATTAAATATTCTATACACTGTTAGCAGAGAATGCTTGCTTTCATTCCTTGCCAGTTCCAAATCTTTTTCTGTTCTAACATAGTTTCTTGTTCCTCTCTGCCGATCCCAGCTCTGGTTACTTGTGTTTTGAGACTTTTCCCTTTTTACTTTCACACAGACTCCAGATCTGAGAGACTGGTGTTTGACTCCTATACCTCTGAGGCTTAAGGAGAATCAGAATGGGACGAACCTCCGTGAATGCAAGGATGGATCTATTTCATGTCTTTCTTTCCAGTGACATAGCAGAAAGATTGCATACTGCAGTAATGCACAACCTTTGTAGTTCAAGCAAAAATTCTTTCTGGAACACTCAAATCTTCCAGTGTTCTTTTAGTAACAAGAATGCTTATGGAAACTTAGATTTTGAAATAATATTGCAACACATTTTGCTTTAGATGTAGAAATGTAATATTTACATCAGAAAATAATTCCAGCTATTGCAGTCATCCAAACACGTGACAGAAACATAATGCATGATTTGCAGTTTCACACAATTAGCTCAGCATGTAAGTGCTGAATATCAAAGGCCCAGAGAATCCCATACGCAACTGGAAACTACAGATCAAGTATTATTTACAGAAATAGTAGTTTATTTCTAAAGTCAATAAGGAAAACATTTACAGAACCATAGTGATCTTCTTAGGAGAAAAAAATGGATCTTAGATCATCTAGTAAACTGTTAATTATTTATCCATCTCTGCTCAGGAGTTCAAGTAAGAGTAATTGGATGGTCCCTAATGAGATGTGGTGGAGTTTCACATTTTCCCTGGTGAGTTGATAAAAATCAAATTAGCAGCATCTCTGAATATGTCAGCGTTGTGTGAGCAGATAGGCTAATTTCGGCTGTGTGCAGGAGAGGTCTGCAAGGGCAGCAGGAGAGGTAGAGGAGGTTGGGAGCAAGAGGAGGTGCTAAATTGGCAGCGGTGTTCTTGTCTTTTTCTATTTCGATAGAAATGCAAATTGGATACTCACTGCCTGAATTAATGGCTGGTCTCCAGAAAGACAATGTGTCATTGATGTGTGCCATCCATGTTTCCAAAGTCTCAGTAAGGAAAAAAAAAAAAAAAAAAGGTAGGTTCAACAATTAGTGGAAATATAAAAATTTGTTTATGTGGAAAATTACAGTGCAACACAAGGTTGGAGCTCAAATTCATACATAAGAATTCAGTGCTGTACTGGGGCACGCTTTTCCTTAGGTTGCTGTGCTTGAAGACTACAAATTCTCTGCTTTCAGTTCTATAGGGAAACAAAACAAAAAGAAAACAAACACAGAACTAGGATTTAAAGTGCCTCAGATAAATCCGCATTGTGTTTGTGTAATTTAGATGGTAAAAAAATAATCGTCTTTTAATGAATTTTAAAACCCAAGCTCTAATGTCATTACTATTTTGCATTGTATTATTTCAGTTGGAGAATTGATTGTGGAAGGTTACTTGGATGGTATCTCAAAATTCATTGCTTCCCTTGTCTTTAACTGTTCTATCTCACATTTCAATGGCTGTAGAGCCTCAGTGACTGCATACTCTTTAGTAATGCTTCCTATTTCAAACTCGTACAGCAAACAAGTCTTTATCTCAATTAGGAATTAAATTAGGATATTCATGTCACCCAGCAAAAGAAAGACATAAATTTGCTGAAAACTCATTATTCAGGTTGTGCTGTGTCAATTTAATCCAATAAAATAAGACGAGGAGGAAGGGTTGGTTGTGACTTTAAAACATCTTAAAAAGAAAAAAAGAAAAAAAAAAAAAAAAAAAAAAGATGTTCACAAAACCCAACAGGTGTGATTAATGACCGGGGTGAACTAGGAGGAAACAAAGTCTGTCTTTCTGCTGTCAGTGCACTTGCTGATGGTGTAGCCTGCCCTCCTGGCCTGGCCATCTCCTGCTAGCCTGGGGTTGCCTTCCTGCTGGCCTATCCATCTGCTGCTGCTGCCTGCTCTCAGCTGCCCTCTGCACCTGCCTGAGATTCACCTCCAAGCTGGATGAGATTCAGCCATCTAAATTCTTGCTTTTGGAATGGAGGGTAACAACTTTGCAAATCCCGTTGAAGGTACAGGGAAACACACCGGCACATCTCCTCTCCTTTCCCCTGGCTGTAGCTATTTTCAGCAAATTTCCATAAAAGTTGTTAATAATAATTAAAACCATCTCTGCATTTGCAGTGCAATAATTTAAATCTCGTTGTAAGCAGCATGTCTTAGTTCAAGTCCACTCACACCAGACATTTCGATTTCAGCCCCATTAGAAGCTGCCAGATGTAAGAAATTAAAAGACCTTCCACGGCACAGCCAAGAATCGAATTGTTCTTTACGAGAGGCTTCTGACCCCATTGCTGCCTACCCATGTATCATCAGCACACCTGGGGAGCACTGGATGGGGAGAGCTCTGTCAGGTGATTGAACAGTGCCAGATTGTTAGGAGCACATTCAGCTAAAAATCTGAGTGTTGTGTACAATCGGATAAGCTATTTTTGTTACCAATAGATGAGCTGTACTTAACCATTCCATTCTCAAAGGGCATTTTGAAGCATTGAACAACAAACAATGAGGATCTTGATCTTCCTATTGTTTCCTGGAAATGTTTTGTTTTGGAGATGGACGTGAAAATGGCTTGTTTTAGATTGAAAAAAATAGCTGACAAAGGAGAGGTTGATATGTACAATTGAGTCCAAATTAACTTTACTCAAGAAGCACAGCATCAAAATATAAAGCATTAAACCAAATTATTTTTTTCCTTTTTTCATTTTGTGGCACAAATCCAAAGAATTAATTTTGATTTGTATCACTGTAAATTAATAGAATTTGACCCAAAGTCGCTGTCTTTTACTCTATTGATATTTTAAATATATTAGAAGATGTTTTTCACTATGAAAGCTTTACTATAATTAAGTCAGATCTAAGTAAATAAAAGATTATAGTTAATGGCCTATAATGAGATTTATTTAGTTTAGTGTGGCCTTAAGTTAAGGCTGTATGAGCTACTTGACCGTGCAGAAACAGAATTCAGATCTGCTGCATTTGAGAAAGACTGCAGTTTAACTCACACATTTCCTTTCCCAAACACATAAAAAGCTGTCCCCAGAGAATAGAATAATTGGATATATATGTATGGAACACTTGTCGCTAACACAGTTGTCGAATGAAGGTAAGAATATGGAGAAGTAGTCTTATGTTCCCCACTACAACAAACTCCTTTTCTTATATGTGTTTTGAGTGTAAAAATTACTATCAGTTCCAACTGGTTTGTGCCATGATGTTAACTGTGATTTCAGCTAGGAATGTACCTGAATAGATAGCAGTTTGCTAGCACTTTCAGTTCAAATCTGCATTCTTACTCAGTGGATCTAAATTCCAATGAGTTAAGTCCTGCACAGCAGTAGTTATGACTTCCAGTGAATGCACCTGGAAGGGTAAAGGGGAACTCTAGGGAAGTTTTGCAGTATGCTGCCAAGGCCTTACAAAGATGGTAGAATAAAGCTATCTGGATAAGGTGATGATAAATAAGAAAGGGAAATAAGCAGAACATAATGCTCTCTTCTGCTAAAATCAGCAAAGGTCCAGCTTTTCTTCCCTACACTCATGAAAATCCCTGAATTCTGCCAACTGGTGAACAGAAAAATATCCCTCACATCTTGCCATCTCTTACTTCTAGCAGTCCAACAGAGGGAAAGAAGATGGAGGATCCTGCTTACCTGCTCAGAATTTCCTTTTGTGTTTGTAAGACATTTACCTGTGGGTAACATGTTTTTTGAAAGCTGGCGGAGCAGTTTTAATAGTTAGTATTTGAGATACCAGTTTTTGAATTAGTGGTGAAAGCGCTCCATTGTGTCTTTGATTATATCCTAGGACTGTAAGATCCCCTGACTATAATCTTTTTCTTCTTCGTTATAAACCTATCATCTATTGATATCTTTATTTCCTACTTTGCTTGATAGTAAGACAGTTTCATCAGGTGTTTTGAAGGGTACTAATAGTGGAGTCAAACTCATTTTCGTCAAATCACGAGATTTTGGAAATACTGCTCAATAGTTCATCCAATAGTAGTTAATCCATATGAAGAATAAATCTTGATTCTGCTCTGTATCAGGAATACTAGGTACTTAATGCTTGTATTATGAAACTGCAAGCTACAGATAGGAACATAATTTGCTTTGTCCTATAACCTCCAATTAGATTTTCAGCCACAACTCTTTCAGCTTCAGATCGCAGGCTACTGTCCATCTGTCAAGGCAGAGATTTATCTAACTAAAACTGTGTAAGATCAGAGCAACCAGCTCGTAATTGCCAAAATGACTTTCCCATCAATTAGCTGTTCCTTTGATCAGCAAGCCACTGCAGATTTGGGTGATCAGAGCTCCTCACCCTTCTGGAGCCTTCCTACTGCAATGCAGGCAAAACCCAAAGCCTTGATCTTCTTCCCATGTAAGCCTTAGTGCCTTGTTGCATGCGTGGAATGATCTCTTTTGCCTCCTTGATTGCTAACTTTGTTTGCTAATTTTGCTAAATATATGCTCATACATAAGCAATAGCAGTCTGATTACTAAATTCAAACAAAACAAAAAGCTTATTATCCCATTCCTTCATTAACATACTAATGGACGTAAGCAGCACCTTGCCTGTTTTCTTTCTCTCTTTTTTTCTGCAAGCCTTTCAGCCAGTGCACATAAGTATGCACGTCAGTTAGACAAAGATTTGGGCCTTCATTCTATGTCTGCATAACACAATTCACAGGGATAGGAGTTCCTCTTTCTTCATTGAGTTCTTGATTGTGAGTTGGACTTAATGATCTCTAGAGGTCCCTTCTAACTCCTATAATTCTGTCTGTAATTCAGCAGATTTCTGTTGTTCTGTATTTTGGTTATCTGTTATGCAAGGAGGCTGAATTTTGTCCTGAGTAAATCAGACAGAGATTAATGTCTTTTTTCAGCATCTTATAAAATATCAAACATACATTTAATCAGTGGAAGGCGGTTTGGTTGGGTGCAATTAGTACATATGTAATATGTTGTATTTTGTTACTATGCTGTTATATCTTCTTACTGTATGATAGTAAGCAGAGTCATGAAACTACAATTCAAAAGTAGAAACAAACAAAAAAGTTGTATTATACGTCTTAGCACCAATAGGAGAAATTTCCTATATTTAATATGCTGTGAGTTAATTAGATATTAAATATCAAGTGGAAAATGAACTGCCGAGTCACAGCAATGTGTGTTCCTGTGTATTCCTCATTGGATAATCCCCTTGAAAAGCCAATTCTAATGCCAGAACTTTGTAACTAACAGTTGGACCAACAATAAGCTCACTGTTTTTGTAAAGGTGGATTGTAGTAGATATGCTAAGTCACAGCCTGAAACAGTGATTGAGCTCCTGGTAGGAAGGTAGGACCAATCTAGGGGAGCTCAGGTGCACGCAGTGCTCAGAAGTGGTGAAACCAGGATCCACCCCTTACCAGCCCAATTGGCAGTGGAGGCAATGGTATCTTACTGAAGATCCCTGCTTATTTGAGGCCTTCTGAAGGTAAGCAGCTTCATTCCTTTATTGCCCATAGCTCTTGCATTTGAGCAAAACCTCACTTGTTGTGGCCTAGGACCTTGCTATTCTGCTGTCATTGCTGTGCTTTCCATCGCGTTACATAGGACGATTCTCTTTAGTGATGAAGTTATGAGATGTCTATCCTTGTTGTGGCTCAGGATACTCAGAATTGATCAGAAATTGCCAGCTCTGAGCAGAGGTTTTGCATTACGAAAAGCTCCTTGATGATGAAAGATGCTGTTTCTTATGGATGACAATGCTGTAGCTAGATGACCACCAAGACAGGTTTTATATATTATCACAGCTAAGTTTAGAAGGTGATGGTACTTTGTCTTAATACATCAGCATTCTAACAAGACCTCACAATACGAAACAACAGTGATCGTAGCAGACAATAAATCATTCTTGGCAGTACAGTAAGTTTTCATAGTGCATCCTGATGGGTGTCAGAGCTCAGCAGAATACTTTGTGCATCTGAGAAAGAAAGACTTGGCTATCAGATTTCTTCATGTCTGTTTCTTTGAAGCTATAAACAAAATGTAATAGCATTTTTTTTACCAGTAATATCACAGAAATTGGGTAGTAAGTTTCAACTTAAAGGCTTAGAATTTGCATTTAAATTGTAAACAGTATTTCTACTTTGTAGTCATTTCTAAGTCATATTTTTTGTTTTGAAAAATACTGATAATAATCTGTCAACACAATTACCTTTTTTCTTTTAATTGGGTTTGGATTTATGCAATACAACAGAGAGATAAGAGTTAACAATTTCTAATAGAGAAAGCCAGACTCATTTACTAAGAGGATTTTGTTTAAGGGAGTTGGTAAATAGATAGTAGGCTATCACAAACATTAAGAAATAGTAACTTTTTTACGAAAGAGAATTAACAGAAGAAAATATGAATAGCTGGAAAACAGGATTTTGGCTAAATTCCTGGTGATTTTCATGATAGCACGTTCATTGTTAGTGTTTCATTTTAAAATGTTTTGCAAATATTAGTTGAGCCTCACAACGTCCTTCAGGAGTATCTACAAGTCAAAAGGTTGTGCAAGCAGACACTGCGGGGCTGCAGTTGCATCTCAGACTTGGAAAACACTCTCCCTTCCCCTGTTTATGTCTTCCTCAGAAGCACTAAGTCATTATCCTTCAACAAACTTTTCCTCACCTGCTGGAGGAAGTCATGTAAGATCTGTACAATCCTGAAACATTACAGCTGTCATGGAAGTGCAACAAATTGCCACCCTTTAATAGCACCACATCTATTACTACAATTGCACTAGAGCCTCTTCATAAAACAACCTCATTTTCTTTATATACTCATAGTCAATGCCAAGATTTATGTGCTGTCTGTTGAAATACTACTAATATTTTTAATGATTCTTAGGTTTTTATCATGCCACAACTGTTTTCAAGCAGATCCCTGAACAAAGACAGCTGTCAGAATACACATTGCCTATTGGTATAGAAGAGAAATAACTGGTTCCAAGCCATTCAGGCTGAGAGAAATGATATTCACTTTATCATGTCAACATGTTTGCAAAAGCAGTTGAAAAAGCAAGGCAAAACCAAGCTATTCAGGGATTTTGATGACCTGCAAAGTCATAGAGGTGACTAGAAACTGGAAGCAGCATATTGGTCTTGTGCTTTCATGCTATAGGGTGGAAGACAAGAAATAAGAGCAAGGTAGAGGAGAAGAGATAGGAGAAGAGGACATCTGGACCCTGCAGGAGATAGGAAAATGCCTGGGACAAGCTTTGGAGGATGATGTGACGCTAGGATGCTGAAAACCTTAGAGGAACACACATAAACCAAAGCACTGTAGGAAGAATTCTGGGAGATTTGGGGTAGATTTAGGTTAAATATAAGGAAAAAATCTTTTACAGTGAGGGTGGTGAGACACTGGAACAGCTTGCATAGCTATGTCGTTGATGCCCCATCCCTGGGGACTCTGGCGAAGCTGGATCAGGCATTGGGCGACCTGGCCTAGCTGCAGTGTCCCTGTTCATTGCAGAGGAGTTGGACTAACCAACCTCCAAGTTGGCCCTTGGAGGTTCGTTCCAACTCTAAGGATTCTATGATGGAAGTAGAGGCAGAACCGGGCAGGAAAAGCAGCCACAGTTGAAGTCTTCAAGATGAGAATTCAACATACTCCTGAGAAGGGGGAACAGCAGGGTTTGAGTACTGGAAACAGTGAGTCAGAAGCGATCCTTATTTAAAGACCAAGAGAAAAAGAGTTGTTTTGTAAGCATGAATTATAGAATCCATTTACAATGGAATAGCATTTTTCATCTTCATCCATCCACAGAAAATCCTCAGTTGCTGTGATCTTCCCTTTCCGAACACCACGAGTCTACATTTCCCTTGGTGCTAACCCAACCCTTCCATCCAGATCTGCCTCCCCAGATCCCCCTGCGTTCCCCATGGCCTCCAGCTGGCTGCTGGCCTCCAGCTTCCTCACAGAGCCCGAGCCTCTGTCTCAGTGCTGGCCCTGGCCATGGCACTGCAAGCTGCCCTCATGTTCCTTGGCAGGCAGAGTGCCAGGCTCACTGGGATGAGCCAGAAAGAGATTTTTCTTTTTTGCAGCTTTCCTGTTAGTGGAGGCAGGAAATACGATTCTCACCTTCCAAGCTATTGATTCTCACAAATCTTGTCAGAATTTAGTGCCTTTAAAATTTGCAGCCTTTCGTTTGGTTACAGTTGGCCAACAGCATCAAAAATTGTAAACTGACGGTTCAAATGGAGAAACACTGCAAGAAATGTAACTGTGCGTGTGAAGAGGAATGTTCTTTATTTAACATTACACCTAAATTCTTCCTTACTGTGAGTGCATAACAGCACCTGCAATGTATTCATTGCAGTCTGAATCCCCACTCTGAATTATACTGAACAAAATTGGCTGTCCGATGGCTTTGCTGTACTGAGATGTCATGTCATGTATTTTTATACGTGCCTTCTGATTCTGGAGATCACTAGACACACAACATTTGCTCTGATGTCTGTATTTTTGGAGAGGACAAGAGCATCTCTGTGGGGCTCAGAGACAGTAGGTCAACCTGAGCGTGGAGATGGAGGCAGGGCTGACTTTGCATCCACAAGAGATGAATGCAAGATAGATATTCTTTATGTATCTGTGTACATGCGTACGTGTATATGAATTTATTAGCTCATTACCACATAAAAGCCTGCCCAGCTGAATGCTGTAGCTGAAGCAGATAGGCAAACTGAAGCCTGCGTAGATTTTGTGGCTATTGACAGATTATTTTTAAACCAGTGACTGTATTCCCACAGCGCAGTTTAGTTTCATGGATGCTTGCTGCACCTGCTAACAGTCACAGATGAGCTGGGTGCCAGTTGTTTTGCTGCTCCTCCTCAAGCAGCACATGTAATTATCTGCAGGGCTCCTGCTTTGTCTGGCGGTGCTGCCACTGCTTCCCCCTACGTGTCACTGCCACCTGGTCCCATGGCGAGGTGAGAGATGTTGATAGCCTGCCTAGGAGAAAAGGCAGGAGGCAGGAGGGGAATGTGACAAAAGGTGAAACAAGCACAAAGAAAAAAGATAGTCATGCATATATTTACAGACGTGTGGAGCGTATTTATGTTAACAGCCCAAAAACATGATATAAGCACTTCCTCTCTCCTGTCACTGCTTGCTTCTTGCAGAGTTGCTCTCATGTCTTTCAAGACTGTTAGGAAGGACAGAGAACAAGGTCACTTTTTCCTTGGCCAACAGAAAAGCTGATGCATGGAACTTCTGGCTGGCTCTCGCCTGCAGACAGAATACTCTAAATCTGCAATGCATGCAGTTTCCCTAGGGATGGGAAACTTAACAACTGTTTTGCATTTGCAAACTATAATAGAGGGCTTTAGTGAGACAGATACACTGAATGTGACAATTTCAGAGCCCTGAATTATACAAAGGAGTCTCAAGTCTACATTCAGATCTATGTGTAAATGGAATTACATGCCAAATTATTGCTGCCTACCTGTTTTCTAACATAATCACAACTGAGAAAAAAAGTGCTGGGGTACTGCTGCTTTGTCTCAGAAAACATTTTAAAAGCCATTATTTTAAGTATTTAAGTAGTCATTTCCATTCAATTATTAGAGAAAATGGATGGGCCTGGGGTTCTGTACAGAAGGTCTTATTTCTTTTTGTGTAGATTTTCATGCAGTATTTTCTTTGTGTGGAAGAAAATATCTCTAGCACCCAGACCAATTTTAAATTGTAAATATACAGAAGAAAAATAATAAATTCTCAGTCACCACTGCACACAAAAAAGTCTATTTTCTGTTAGAAATATCCTTGGGATACCTACGGCCTGAGTGGATCCAAATGGCAATGGCTCACACCAAGGTTTTTGTTGTTTATATTGTTATGAAGTGTTGTCCTTAGTACCGCACAAGACCAACGCTGCACAGGGAGCTGGAGAGTTATGACGACTCTACACTGAGAAATTTTAGGGTATATCTGTATTTAAAGCCCTGTAGATACTCTTCTGTTATGTTTCAAAAAATAAACCCAACAACCTGCACTGCTGAAAGGCATTTCTGTTTGAAATGTAGGCAATAGGTTTTCACTTTCACTTGAACATGCTGGAATAAGCAGTGAAAGGGATTATTTTCAGAACTCTGTGGCCCTGCAGCTCACATTACTTTATTCTATTCTATTGCTGTGTAATGCATTATTTGTTTATTTCTTTTAAGTATGAACTGACACAATTTTTTTTTCTTTTCTTTTGTTCACACTAACTACAACACACAGCTCTTTATATATTTCTGTTTATGTCCTCTTGGGCTTTTATTCAGTCCTTCTGAGAACATATTTAATTGTTCCTATAAGTGCATAAAATTAAAAGCAGTTTGGAAATACAGAACATACACCTATGTTCATCATCATCATTCTGCTTTCACTACTTAGCACCATGAACTCCTACCAGCATAGTCATACTGCTGTGAATTAGAGCTGTATTATTCACTAGATAATTAGCAAAAAATAGTGCTAGATTAGACCCATTGAGTACTACATAATATGAGCCTGCAGAGGGATTTAAGAAGCCAAAGTCAGGCTAATTTTGTCTGGGTGATATTTTAAGGAATGGTGGCAACACAGTTGGCAACGGCGTGTTTGTTACAATACAAATTCCAGCTTTTTGATGACTTTTTGAAATTATCAATGAGATTGCAGCACTTTCTGCTTCTCTGACAGACGAATGTAAGTTATTTGGGGCTTTGTAAGCCACCTCGGAAAATTGCTTTTAGATTGTAGAATTAAAATCTACCTCATTTGTTAAAGTTTATAGGCCATGGTGCTCTTGTCAGAAAACATCATGCCATGCAATGGCAGCTGTATATGTAGTCCTGCGCAGAGAGCAATGTGGTTTTCAAATCAGAGAGCAGGATTTGTAACCGTTTGTTATTCACATATCATTCTGTTGTCTTCCTTACTGCTTGAATTCAGCCTGATTTTTTATTGTATGTACACTGTAAAGTGCAGACTAAAGAATTACATGAGCTGAGTTGGCCTGCTGGTCCAAATTACTCAGTTCAGAATAATCATTTTCAAATATATATTATGAGATCCAAAGCTCATTTAATCAATTGAAGAAGTATAACAGATGAGTAAGAAGGAGGCAGGTTTATTAAAGAAGTCTTTATGGTTCCCTGAAAAATCATGCACAAATACTTCTGTGATTTTGGGAAGGTTGGTTTGTTTGTTTTTCAAAATAATTCAATGTACTTATCATAGAATCATAGAGTATGCTGGGTTGGAGAGGGCCCACATCAAATGTCAGTTCCAACTCTGAATTACATAAATGTATTTCTTATGTTGAAAAATCAGAAGCATTTTAAAACCACACTGCATGTATCCATTTTTGCTCAGTGAAATATTATGCCTTGTAAGCTAGTATGGTTGGCTTCTTTTCATCTAGCTGCATATGTTACTTTTTATAAATAAGCCTTTTTTTCCCCCAAGAATCAAGCAGAACTTCTTCCAAGCCTTCTATTCTCAAGTGTAACTTTGGAAGTGGAGAAATAATAGCTTTAATACTTGGCCTTTATTGGCTAATTCAATAGCTTTATGTACAGTAACTGAGAAAGGTAAATGTAAGGGGGATTATGAGGCAAAGGAGAAACATTTTCTATTTCTCACCCCAAAGGATCCATTCCCTGCCAGGAGACAGTGCTTTGGGAAACACATAAGAAATAGGGCTGGTGAAGAGACTAGGTGTATGTGCTCTCAGTTTTCATAAGCTTAGCACCTCCTGAGTCACCTTGCATCTGGATCACCCTTTTCTGCCTTGCTTTATGAATTTCTTGAATCCATTTTGAAACCCTTTATACTTTTTCCTCCATAATTGCATGGCTATGATCTTGTCCATTAGCTCTCGTCTCCTACTAATATGATTGATGGTTATAAAAGTAAAGCACAGAGGAGATCCATATCAAATGTCTTAAAGTTCCTCACAGCTGAAGGATTCACAGCCTCCATTGGAGCATGCATTGAGACGTGGCACTGGTCAAGCTGGTAATTGCAGTTGGATGGGTGAGACCAAGCCTAGAGCTCTGCACTTGTGTTGTCTAGGAGGATTTGTGGCAGACCCCAAGGGGAGATTGAGCGGTTCTGAGGTGGATTGGAAGTCCTCCTCATTCACCTTGTCTTTCCTTCATATTGCTTGGAAAGGAGTAGATGTTAGCAACCCTCGGAACTATTGCTATCATAACTTACTGCCACTGCTTAATTCAGAGACTCACACAGGGTAGGTCTGACTCCTTCCAACAAAGTAAGCCATAGCTGACAGTTGTTTTGACAAACAGTCATATATTTTGCTATAATTTTTGAAGTTCTTAACAATAATGAATATCTTTCTGCAATTAGCTGTAATTGCTTGTGTACGGTTTATTCATTTTGATTATCCACTTACTAATTACTCTTGAAGGCTATAAATTTTACCATACTTGGTGGCACACATCTGGAGCGTATAATAAATAACAGCATATGTTCACTGAGGTTACATTACAAAAATCCTCAGGGAGTGAAGGATAGTTTCAAAATGATTTCAAAAATAAAATACAACAATAACCCAACAACATACCAATAAAGTATCCAATATATATACATATCAGTTCCTTTCTTTAACAAGCATGTTTACCCTTAGTAAGTGCTGCATATGATATCTCTGTAATGTAGAAAGTTTATGGTGAGGTCAGAGAAATTCTTCCGTCAAATTCAAGTCTTATTAACACAGCATTCTGAAGCATCCAAGTTTTAATAGTTGTCAAAAACATTTCTTTCTGACTTCAGATAAAGTAGCTTATTGAATGAAATTGTCTAAGTGAGCTATGAAAACAATGCTCCTAATCTTTCCTTTTGGGTTTCAAATTGCACAGAAATTATCTTCCTTATGAAATGTAAAGGAAATTTGCAGAACTGAGTAAGCTACTGAAAAGTTAATCTCCTTCTCATCCTACAATTCTTTTTTCTTTTTCTTTTTTTTTTTCCTTTCCTCCCTCGTCTACTGACAAGCCAGCCTCCTGTGTGAGTAATGAAATCCTACATCTGGAATGCACTGGTTGAGGTGGTAGGATGTATGTACTGCACAAGTGGGAATCCTGCCACAGCTTTGATCCCAAGCGTTCCTTGTTTCTTTCTAGTCTTTATCTTTGCTATAATTTTTGAGATTATCATTCGTACCTTTTGAAGGTTATCTTTGTTTCTTTTTAGATGGTGTGAAATGATCCTGATACTGAATAAGCATTAGTTTTTGAAAGAGATAATGTTTTATTTTTACCCAGTAGAATCTTATGCAATCAGAGCTATGAAAATGGCTGCAAAATTAAAGTGATCATGACAATTATAGCAGTAGAGATATGGACCTCTTCACTGAATTCTTGTATGCATGGGAGGCCTCATATCTGTAAGGAGAAATATAATTCTTTCACTTACTCTTGCATCATGAGGACGAGTGCACGAAAGCATCAGCTTGTTTTGATAATCTTTAAAAAAAGTTGGAAGATGGTGTGTCATGACATAAGTTAGGGTAAAAATCATATAGGAACAGACTTGTGAGGTCAAATACACAAAACATTTTCAGTTGGATTCATCCTAGAGGCATCAATCACTTACTGTTCTCAAAAATTGTGCATTATGTTTTTGTGTGGCTGAAGTAAGGGAAGGGAATTTTAAGGTGGTATTGTACATTAAAACAGATTTGTAAGGATTGTAATTTATGGTGGTATGTATATCGATCTAAGAAACTTCAAACAGCAATCTTTGTAAGTAAAACACGTCTTTGATCTTTATAGGTTAGGAAAGTCTGATTTCTTTGAGGTTGTGTTTCATATTCTCGGCAAGTTCAAAAGGTGTTTTTCTTATTAGAAGTAGTAGGTCCTGTGCTTTGATATTCCAGTTGAATATGATGCAAGAGATAGCTAGATGTTAATGTTTGCATTCCTTATTACCTGAAGCTTGATGGAGTTTTGCAGTGGCAAAAAAAGAATGGCAAATTGATGTGCATACAAGCCATAAATTTAGTTAGCCATTATGTTCCATTCAGACCTGTCTGCATTTTGATTGTATCTTTGTATAATTTAGACAAAATGCAAAATGAATGTTGAATAAAAAATAAAATTGACTAAATATTTTGTTTTTTTTCATCTGTTATCCTACCACAAACAATACAGAAGTAAATATTTATTCAATCAAGGTGGTTAATGCCAGTTACGAACTAGCAGAATGCAATCCTATAGATCTACCACAGACAACTCCTAGGTTTTGATCTAATGGTTTTGATAAAATGTGTGGAAACTTTGCCCTGTAGCACTGTGCACATAACAGTCAGTCTATTTCTTATTTATAAAGCAGTCTTTTATTAATTACTATGATAGACTTACAAAGTTATTTATCAACGAATCTAAGGAATTAGAGATAAAATATTTAGACCTTTCCTTTTATCTATCACTCTTTGTGTTTAGGATTTCTCCCTGCATTATAGTTTTGATGAACAATTTCCCTATTTCCCATTGACAAGAAAATGATTTTTAATCGTTTAAAAAAAAAAAAAAAAGTTGTAAAATATGAGCAGGATGTTTAGCAGTTGGAAATGTGGACTTCCTGTAGTATTTTCATTCAGAAGCCTGGTTTCTTCAGCTCCATGCTCATTTTGTGTCAACAAAATAACATAACAGGCAATTTTGGGGTGCAGCTCTGTTCTGTGTAGTGCTGTTGAGCATGATCCAGAAGTCATCTCAATGTCATTCTCTTTACCACTAAGCCAATAGAATAATTACTTATCATTAATATCACCTGTGTTAATTATTGCATTACTGTTTTAATTACTGGTAGCCCCAAGAAGCATCTTTGGATAGTTTCAAGTAAAAAAGAGGGTTTCTGAAATCCAAATCTGTATGAGCGGAATCTGATTACGTGTTAAATCTGCCCTTGACCTGCATTCAGATATAGCCGAGAAAAGATATCTGTTGATTTTTACTAGAGGTACATTTCTAGTATGTTTTTGATATGAGTCAGTAAATGAGATTGAATTATATTTTACTTTGGTTTGTGGAGCATCAAAAATTAGGAAAATTGCAGTCATAGGCAATTCTGTCCTTGGTTATTAGCAAAATTCAGTAGTTTGTATAATAAGGTTATATTTATGTTGAGAAATCACAATGTAACACGTTACACATTTTAAAATATTTATTCGGGAGAATTAATTTTTGAAAGTGTTAATTGGTGTCTCAATAGAAACTTAAATGTCAGTAACACGTGATAGTATTCTTTAATAGGAAAATGAGGTTCCCACACTTACCACCATAGTACCTGAGACCTGAGCGTGAGGACCTTAACTCTGTGACCAGCATTGTTTAAGGTTATTAATCACTAAATGTCAAACTAAAATACCATCTCATAACAAACGACAGTTGCTTTATTTGATGATACTTATTCGAGTGGTGCCAGCAGGAAAATTGTTTTGCCAGGAGGAAAAATATAAGCACAGTATTTGTACTGAAGTTCTACCAGAATGTAGCAGTGTTGTAAAGAACTTTTTTTTGTCCCGTCCCCCCGCCGTCGTCGTCGTCGTCCCCCCCCGTCTGTAGATGAGAGCATGCATTGTGAACTACTTGGTAATAACAGACGTGGCCAACACACAGGGATTCCTGCTGCTTCTCAGGTTGGGCAGGGACTTTTGTTCTAGGATTTTGTACGCCAAGTTTGAAATAGGAATGCTCGTATTTTGAGAAATCTTACCCTGCATAAAAGGCACCTAATGACAACTGAGCAAGTGGTTAGAAAAACAGGACATGAAACTAGGCTTGAGCCAAGTGCATAAACGAAACTATGAAAAAGGCAGAAAATATAATGTAGGAGAAGATCCTTAGGATAGCAGCGAGGAAGTAAGAGACTTGGCATTCAGTGTGCCTGAAATATATGGGGAAAAAACAATAACAGCTTGCCATGAGGAGCATAACAGTTCTCATCAAGATGAGTGACAATCATTACTAAGATACAGAAAAGGCCACTCTGCAGGAATTGTGGATTTTAGTTTAATTTGCATTATGCAACTTCTGTCCCTGTGCATGTGGGATCAGCACCAGCTCCTGTCCATGCCAATTTGCTGCACTCGCAAGGTTTTCCTTTTGCACATCTCCCAGAGGAGCAAGGCTGTCGTATGGAGCATTTCCACTGTCCCAAATCTGCAAACTGTAGGAACAGCGATTCCTATGAGGATTCTTGATGTTCTGTATAACATTCTCATGTCATCACGAGGCATTCTATCATGCATCTATTACACCTTAGGGTGCACAGCCATTAAACATATAGATAAAATTTGCCCTTTACCATCTGCACTTTTTTCTGACTGTTCAGTCTGTCCTTTCTATTCTTTAAGTTTCTCCCTGTCCTAGTCCATCTCTGCCTCAACTGCTTATGCCCATACATGTCCTAACAGGGGGAAAATGCTGGCTGTAAAATCATACTTTTCTACTTATTTTAAAACTCAATTGTAGAGTTGTAGAGAAGTAAATTTATACCAATAATGAACACTGATTTAAGAATAAACGTGCATGGTAGGTGTCTGAAGATTGGAGTTGCTGAATTGGCTGTTTTCACACCACATATCAAGTTGTGTGCTGGATCTTCCCAGAGAGCAATCTCTTACTATTTCTATTCCTGTGCCTGTTCAACTACTGTATCTTTAAAGATAATTATTACTGTATGGTATGGAATAACCATTATAATGTGATTCTAGGTAGATTTCAATAAATCATGCTTAAACAAGCAAAGGAAAATCTAAAGAAAAGTTTGGAACGTGAAAAAAAGTAAAAGATTACAAGCACACAAACCAGCATTCCCACACATGTTGTTTCATATGCATGGAATAATGTTATCAGTATTAATTATGTGGCCATGGGCAGATACCCAGTGGTAAAGCAGCCCTGGCAGGGTGAGATGCCATCACTCTGTACCAGATGGCGTTGCTCAGAAGGAAATGAGCAGCACTCACACATCTGATTGCTCAGGGCACAGTAACAAATAGGTGAAGTAATGGTAGCCAGCAATTATTTCTGTTCTGGACACTGCTGAGTGAATGAGCCTCCATGCTCCAAAGAATTAGGAGATCTTCTGTGGAGTTGTATGTGCTTTATAAGGATGGCAGTTGGTCAGCATTACTCCAACTTTGATTTTAACAAGCTAGACTAACATATTCTATTTAGTTAGAAGTTTCTACTGATCTATAAAATTTTTCTACTAGTAGCAGACTTTTTCTCCTTAAAAAATGCTGTTCAAACCCAGATATCAGAATGTTTCTGACATCTCCATTATTCTTTATTGATTTTCTGTGAACCTTTTTTCCTTCATTTCTTTGATACAATAAATAAATAAATAAATAAATAAATATATTGTTTGCAGCATGAATCAGTTAAACAAAGATGTAAGAGACCAGAAATCCTTAAAAAGTAGAAAGATATGGTTGTATCAAGAGGGATTCATAGAGCTGTCTTAGAATTTTTACCAGAGATTGTATCTAATCTATTAAAAAAATTTAGTATTCTAAGCTAAGACTATATGTCGGGTTTTGTTGTTGTTATTTTGTTTGCTATTGTTTAAGTTTGTTGTTGGGCCTTAAAGTTACTCCAGGAAATACAGAGCACTTAAGGTAACAAGCAAATTAATGAAAGAATTACTGAATGGTAGCTGGGAAGACAGAAGATAGAAACTGATCACAGGTTTTATTTTGGTTCAGTGGGAGATGAAGAAAAAAGTTATTCAATGATGCTAATTATAAGGCCTTTTGAGCAAGACTTCTCTTTTTTGGTGGAGCAGCCTAAGAAAAAACATAACTCTGCTGGTCCCTCTAGTGTTCAGAGATAATGAATGAGGATGGATAGGAAATAACGGCTGATGAAACTTAAAGAAATGCAGAGCAGGATATCAAAAAACAAGACAGAAGATGTTCAGAGCTAGAAAAAAAGCACTGCAGCAGGAACTGAGTGGGAGATGTATTGGCAAGAGGGAAAGGCTCTGAGATCTGAGACAGAACTTTTCTTGGTGACATTGAAAACACTCTGTTAGGCATTTGGAAGTAATTCGCTGTATTGATTCTGTGCTCAGCGTGGAAATGATTATCATGTTTGTGCACCAGCTACTAAACATGCTAAGCTGTTTTATCAGCATCTTTTAGTTTTAATATTCTGAACGATAGCCTTTTGCCACTGTAGTCCTATGCAGAGAGAGGAATTCTAATCCCCGCTTGTACCTGATTTGATTTTATTAACATGTTTCTTCTCTGACTGACAGATTCCATTCATTATGTTATGAAATCCAAATTAACCTCAGGCTCTGTGATGTGTTATTGCTTGTCGTGGTCAAATCAAACTACTTCAAATTATGCCATTGGCCTTGTTTTATTTTCTTCTTTTTTTTCTCTTTGGTCAGATTTCATTATTTAGCATAAGGATTGAACTGTATCTCTGTTCTGTTCTGAAATACTGTGCTACACTGCAACCAACTTGAAACTGCTCAGAACACCAGTTTATTAATAGTCACTGTAGAATTAGCAAAAGCGTCCATTTTGAGATGAAGAGCCCATCATTTTCCCATGTTTGTTTCCTGGGTGAGAGGGACCAAGTTCTCATCCTGTTGCACAATGAAACCAATATGGCAGTGAAGAGCTCCTACAGCATTATTCAGCCAATTTTGTGGCCTTTTCTATTCACAAGGGGAGAAAAAAAAAATCATCCAAGTCCTAAATTTTCTAAATGAGGGCTCTTTCCTTTTCATTGACAGCAAATAGGAAGCTTGTTGCCTGGTAGAGCTCAGCTGGGGCCTGTTACCTGGGAGTGATTAGGAGAGCGTGCTTTCTGCCCACTCTTTTCAGTCAGGGAACACTTCTCTCTCTTGCAAAAAATAAGAAATAAAAAAAGGTGGGACAAAGCTATTGTTGCTGACCAGCACTTTTCAATCAGGTCATCTTCACTCTTTTTAAAAATATAAAGATGAATATTGTAGCTACTGCTAGTTGTTCTTCTTGAAGGGCTTTCTGAATGTCATTTTGTAAAAGAAAAAAAAAAAAACATTTTATCTAGGGATATGGTCATTCTTATTAGTGATGGAAAGAAAATACATTAGCTTTTTATTTTTCAGATGTAATTGTCATCAAGTTTCTCAACTTGGGAGTTTTGGTGCTCTACTATTCATTTTTTTTCCAGTTTTTCATTGCTTCTCCACAGCTTTTATCAATATTCCCACCTTTTATATTTGCTGTCTCCATCTTTGAAGAACACAATCAAATAATTTCATATGATCTTAAATTAATTATATGTGAAATAAAATGGTTAATATAGCTTAAAAAAAAAAGCTTCTATATCAATGTACTTAGGCTTCATTGTTATGATAGTAGAAAATGCAACCAAAGTTAAAGCAGTTGCTGAAAGTCAGAGAAATGTTGATACCTTATGTAGGCTCTTCATGTATTTGTGGATAATTTTCTGTTTAAAATCACGTTTTAGGTATAAATAGGTATATCTTAATAGATAATAATGTCAGGTAGTACATTATGTCCACTGTGTGGCTTGACACAGTGATATCATACTGTTGTGACTTCTGTCTCATTGTACAAACAAAAACAGGAAAGTAATTTCACTGTAGCCTTTCCCATATACCTCTTTTGGTTAATTTACTTTATGCATGCTGCTTATGAGTTAAGTCAGCTGTTTACTGCTACTGGGAGTCCCACTTTCCTACCCTGAGCACTAATGCATTAGTACCTCAAAGAAATTTTTATGTGAGCTGCTTTATCGAGAAAGCTGATAGTGAGTTCTTGGAGTCTTTCAGAAACATCTTCGGGAGCATCTATAAATTTTTTATATGTAGGTGATAAAATACAGAGCAGACAGCCATCCTGTAACAAATGGTACCATCTGAAAATATGAAGTTATGATTGTCATATTTTAAAGTGTATGCTTGTTTGCTGAGGCAGAGGCTGCACAGCGTGTGGATGTGGTGTGCGTGTGCGTTCCATATCTCAGGTTGCTTATGGAAAGCAGTGACACTGAGCTCTGAAGGCTCCTTTAAGTCCATTCTTATGCTGCATTGCTATGGCACTGGGAGGTTGTAATATACTGCAGTTGCAGACACCTGGGTGGAGCCAGAGGAGTGGTGGCTTTTTTGTTTTTGTTTTATTTTTTAGAAGTCACCCATACTTGAGATACGCTTCTCTAATTAAGAGATGGATTTGCATACTTCCTATTTTCCAAACAATCTTTCTTCTTCCGTCTTTACCATAATGTGCAGAATGCCACATAGACTTTGTGACCTTTCTGCTCTCCGTTCTTGATGTCTGACAATGCAGATCTGAGTTCATCAGGCTGACTGCATTGTGGAGCAGCAGTAGCAAAAGAGCAACTCAACGCAGCAGTATCAGCCTCATTAGCAGCAATAATGGGCTCTTAGTGCAGTCTTGATTCTCCTATGATTTTAATGGCATAGCTTTTTCTATCATTTTTTTTGTGCGTGGAGAAAGCATGAAGTCAGAACTTTTGTAGTCAATAAAACATGGAGGGTTGCAGATACACATTTCTTATTCTCAAGGTGTAGTTCTCTTTGTTCTGAAGAACAGGCCATTGTCAATAAAAAAGTGTTTGATGGGAGATTTTCATTAGGAAACTCTGAATTTGAAATATTCAGGTCAGGAAGAGCACACTGTGATAGTCAGCATTTGGTTTGAACTTCTGAACGTTGGAAGGGTTTTTGGAGGTACCGCTTGAAAGAAAGTAAGTCTCTGATCCTGAATGGTCTCTCAATTTATTAAAACCCTGAATGAACTAATAAAGGCGTTTCAGAGAACATTATGCATTGTAAAAAGGTGAGTAAAATAGTACCGGTCCCTTAAAAGTTCTCCATACGAATTTTTGGAATGACTTTTGGACATAGTTGAATTTTTTTGATAGTTAAACCTGGTAGGCAGCCTGGGTCTGCAGAACAATTGGATTTCTTTCTGGTTGACACATCGCTGGATTTTGCTGGTACAGTTTTAATTGGGAGCCCTGTTAGTAGTCCATCACTTTTGTTCTCATTTATATTGAAGTAAAGATCTGTTTTTTTCCATTCTGAATTGGCACAGCTGTGCTTGATATTGTGCATCAGTCTCAGAAGGAAATAGTCTTTTCTTTCTGCTTTATCCTTACTTTAAGGCACCAAATTTTAATTACATATTAGAGTGAATTGTAGAGGTCAACTAGAGTCTCCTCTCCTATGAACAAAGTGGGTCAAGAGTAAATAATGGCAAATAATGGTGGTAGGGATGCAATTCTTCACGATCCCAGCTTTTGCGCTTGTGTGGTTGTCACCAGATTGCAACTTGCTGTGCTTAATAAGACAAGAAGAGCTCTACAAGGACAAAAGTGCAGAAACACATTCCTCTTAGCTAAACATGGTGGGAGCCCAAATGTTACGTGTGCCCTTTACCTACACTTTAGAAACTGATGCAAAAGGAAGTGCACCTGTATGTATTTTGCATCAGGGAGGAACTAGCATCATACACCCTGCATGTGTAAAGCTTATGGACTGCCACAATCTAATCTCAGAGTGAGGAGACACAATTTTAATGGCAAAATGTATTTGCAGAGAATAAGGATATATTCATTAGCTCATTCAGCCACATATTTCATCATCACTGTGGTTCTTGGGCTCTCTTTAGATGATCCATGTATTTCTTTTTTTATACCAACCATGACAGGAAAAAAAAAAAAAAAAGAACTTTATTAATCTTTAAATCTAATCAATTTAACTTTTAAATAACAGTTATTAACTTTGGTGAGGTTAAGACATTGCAGAACAAT
This sequence comes from Chrysolophus pictus, assembly GCA_037305975.1. Classification (NCBI taxonomy): domain Eukaryota; kingdom Metazoa; phylum Chordata; class Aves; order Galliformes; family Phasianidae; genus Chrysolophus; species Chrysolophus pictus. The sequence continues at coordinate 5,201,794 of CM074582.1, forward strand.
TCTGGGTTTGATATTTTTAAAAACTGTTCCTACTAAAATAATAATAATAATAATATAGTGGTGAGTCTTCCAGGAAGATTGTAGCTGTGTTTTAGTCTCTGTTATTGATATTGCAAGTTATTTGTGAAGGAAAACACAGGAATTTCTGTTTCCTCTTGAAGCTTCTAAGTAAAATGTAAGTTTGCCATGGTTGTCCTAAAAGTTCATTAAAATTGTGTTTCCCTCCCCAAAAAAAGAGTAGGGAGTGGAATGTGTTGGTATAACTAAATTTACTGAACTCCTTCAGTATTAATTTAACACTTCTGGGTTGTTTTTTCTATATGTAACTGTAATGTTCACGTATATAAAGCAAGTTTGAAACATCATAACAAAGCTGTGAAAATATTTCTTATACCAATAGCTAGCAACCTACAGCTCATCTGCATCTTGTAGCTGTAGAGACAAGCCAAAGAAATGAGAGTGAAATATAAACTAAAAAACGCTATTCACTACAACTGACAATATAACCTACAATTAGTATCACATCTAGGCCCCACACTGGCTTTTGTGTCACCAGAAGAATAATTCTTATTTTCTATTCCAGTATTCCATCAGATTTTTTTTTAATTATTATTATTTTTTTAATTTCTGATATACATATATTATACCTCAAAAATCTAAATCAGGTCTGGGGTTTTAACTTCACTAAGAAGCGTCCAGTTTAAAAGCCAGTGCAGCAGCATATGGTCCTTGTAATGAGCATCCTGTTTTTAGGAGATGCTACCACAAAACCTTGGTGCAGTCCTGAGGTGCCACGCTCTGCCCAGCCAGGCGAGCCACGTCAGAGATGAGTATTGCTTGTGCAGAAATAGCCACCCCTTGCTGAGCACAGTCAGACTCCAGGATATTTTTGAAAGGATTGGTTCTCATCTGCTTCCTCTGATTCAGTCAGTGCGTGAGCAGTTTTGGGGAGGGCAGGCAACTGGTGGGAAATTATTTCTATGCTGATCACCAGAAGACATATGTGTATAAGGATACATTAAAATAGCTCTACTGACTGTTGACCTGTAAAAAGTACATACAGGTGAAAGCCTATTTGTGAGCAGATGTGCTAACGTCTGTTTATTACCTTCTTCATATGGAGCTATATGAGAAATTATTGTATTAAATGATTTTTTTGGTTGGAATTTTTGCTTTCTTTGCCTTGCTTTGTAAAACAAGTCAAAGACAACACCAGTTTCTTGCTCATTTTTATTTCCAGGTTCATTTTTCTAATCAAAACCACTATTTTTTCTGGTTACATTTCATATTCCCATAATTTTGAGATTTTTAAGCAAATAATTCACATGCATAATTGTATGGACTTAAAAACTACCCAAAACAAAGCGATTCACATAGAGTTGGAGAAGGAACATCACATAGGAAAAAGAAATGAATGTGCAAATTGTAGCAGCGCTTCAAATATGGTTTATATTGCAGCTCTTACTGCAACTTGTGACATCTTTCATATGAGTGTCACCTTTAGGAGGCTATTTTTGGCAATGATGCTTCAGCATGGGATTTTAAGGGTAACAGTGGGTATTAGATATATTCTCCAGAGATCACCTTCACGTTCCCTCATATATTTCTAGGTGTATTAAAAAAAGAGAGTAATACACATTGCTGAATAATTATTTATATTTGTTTTATTATTTCTCATAAAATGAGATTTAGTAAAAACTTGGCCAGTACTGTGGTACATTTTTCAACAGAATTCAAAGCCATTATTTTGTTTTGGATAAACAGCAGTAAGTACAAATCTTTAAAATACATGCTGGGAAATATTCAGGCTCCTCAACATTTGTCACTTGCAGAATACCAGTGGTACAATAGAGTTGCACAGCCAAAACTAGAAAAATGTTTATGTAAGTCCCCATATCCAGAGAGCTCAGAGTTAGTCACCATTTACCTTTTGTTAGCCATGCTCAGGAAAAAGAGGAAAAATATATGAGACTTAACAAACTCTTATTTTTCTTCTTTCTTCAGAGAATATGAATGTATTAAATGTTTTAGGAGCTTTCAGGTTCCTAGGGTGTTGTTGTATATGAGCTGTTTAACAGAGCTCTGAAAACTCTGCTTGCAAAGGCTTTGGCATTTTCATGGCTGGTAGAGAAGCCAGTCATTATCGAGAGGCTTCTAAATTATGGAAGCAATTCTTGTCTTCCATTTCTTCATTACTGTTACTTACTATAAACTCCAAGGAAATCTGAGGAAAAAGCGTTGGTGTTCTTGGTTGGCTGAATGGCTCCAGGACTTTCATTTCTGAACTGTTTGTGGATGTCTTATGTTAGCCTGCACCTTTTTTGGTCATCCCAGCAGGTAGGCTGATCTCCAGCTCAGTTTACAGCTAGTTCTAGGAAGCTGTAAAAAAGAAACCTTATTTTGCCTCTCCTCGCATCATCCCCGTTTTGAGAATTTCTTGCAGAGCTCTGCTTTTGTCACTGCAGTGCTCCCAGTACAGAGCCTCAAGTCATGAAACTGAAGAAAAAAGGAGGAGAGAAAAAGAATTTTTAAAAGAGGAGGCAAATGCTGTGACTCTCTGCTTTGCTGCTTTCCTAGTATGTTTCCTGTCAGAATTTGACTTAATAAATAACTCTTTAAATCTATATTTAGAATAGAAAATATTTTAGCAAGAAATAAGACTCAGCACAAGCAGATCTATTTAAATGCAGCATAATTGAAATGTCAGCTCAGTCGTGAAATGCCTGAAGGTGTTTCTTCAGTGAAGGCAGAATATGACACAAAATAGATGTATGAATACTGTATTATAGAATAAAGCCTTTGTGTGCTCCTCAAATCTAATCTCACCCTCACCTTACTGGATGTTTGAAGATGTTTGGCTGCAGTCTGACTGCTACTGCAGTTCCTGCTCTTCCCTTCTTCCAGGGAATTTGACAGCTCGGAGGAGGTTTTGATCCTGGAGAAGAGAGAAGCTCAGCATCTCTCTGTGCCCAGGGGCAGGGAGCCTTTCCTGGGGGACACCTGGTGTTTGCTTGGCACTGCTCAGTGAGAGCTGTTGTGTACTCTTCACTCAAGAAATGTATTGGGATTTTTTTTTGTTCTCAGTGATACCCAATTCTTCATTTTAACTGCTGATGAAGTGGCTTGAAGGCTCAGGTTCCATTACTACTACTCTCCCTTTCTGTCAAGGGCCAGTAGTTCCTCAAAGGGTGAAGACTCAGAAGTACAATTCAGTGTCTTTTTGTCTTTCAGATTTTCCAAAATTCAACAGTTGCTGTGTATTGTGTTGGTATATGCCTCCTGAATGGTGCTGCACTATTGGCCTTCCAACAGAAGTGATAACTTAGTAAGAAATTGATGTCACAGGCCAAAGTGTCACTAATGTTGGATGAAGGACAGGCCATGGTCGTGGGCTTATAGAGTTCAGTTGTACCAGGTTCCATTGGTGTCTATCCTGGCCAGTTCTGTGGCTCTGGATTTTAGTCTGCCTGTACAACACATCTTTTTTCAGCAGCTGTCAGGCAGAGAAGGATCTGCCGCCTCTTGCTTCATGTGGCAGTGCAATTTTTTTAAGAGGTTAAGTTCAGCTAGATCTTTATCAGCAAACTGTGATTTGAGGAAGAAAATGAACTTGACAACTGTTTTAACAACCTGACTGTTGATGTATGTCTTTGCTTAATGCCTGAAGTCAATATTTGTTAAGTTTGATTGATAAAAATATGTGTCTCTCATCAAGGTCAAATTAATTTGTGGAAATCTGCCTTTGCTTACCATGCTGCTTTTGCACAGAATCTCTGTCAGGCTTTGCTAAAACTGTGCAGGCACTTTCTCATTTAAATTATGATTATCTTCACAATGTGCCTGTGAACAGTACCTCATTTGAATGTGTTTTTTTAAAGGATGCCTCAGATTAGATTCCGATTCACTCAGGTGATGAATTACCTGACCTGACCTAATTCATTAATTTTAATAGTGTTTGAAGTCTCTATTTTATTCGAAGCTCTTCTGATAAACCTGTCTTATAGACATCTTTATAATAATGTCCATTCATCAGCTACTTAAAGGACATAACTTGAAACTGGCTGTGACTGCTAGGATGCACGCTGTCTACTTGCTTCAGTTGTGTTGTGGTTTAGGTTTTCAGTGTATGTTGCATCAGACAAATGTAAGACTGACTTTTCATTACATAGTTATACTTGGAGAGGAGTTCTGAAATAGCACATGTAAAATATGTATGGATGTATGCACATCCAAATGTTTGTATAATAGAAGTATGGTTAAATTCCTGCTAGCACATAGTGCAACCATGCCATGAGTTGTACTAAAGTTCTTAAGGTACAACATTTAGTACAGGACTAAGTAAATGACATCCCTTCATAATGGAGATCATTAAAGCATAGCTTTACAGTACAAAAACATGGAGGATTTTTCCCAGTGTTTTACATATTTTCTATAGTATTGCAAATAACAAAGCCACAGTGTGTTACAAGGACGTTAATTCTGAAACACACAAACCCTCCATTTATGTTGCTATCTTCTTAATGCAGGCCCATCTCAAGATCTACTGTATTTTCTTAATGTTTGTGTCTAAGTTGTCCACATCATGTGTTCCTGAAAATGGTGCATGCATAGAAGGGCTGAGAGCCCTGGGAACATTCAGCTTAGATAAGAGAATACTGAGGGGGGGATCTTATCAATGCTTATAAATATCTAATAAGTGGGAGCCAAGTGAATGGGGCCATGTTCTTTTCAGCAGTGCCCAGTGACAAACCAGTGAGCAGTGGGCATAAATTAAAACACAGGATGTTTCTAAACAACATGAGAAAAAATGGGGTCGTCGAGCACTGAAACAGGCTGCACAAAGAGGCGGTGGAATCTCCATTATGGAAATAGTCAAAAGCTATCTGGATTCCTTCCTTTGCAACCTACTGTAGGGAACCTGCTTTAGCAGGTGACTAGGAAACCTCCAGTGATCCCTTCCAACCACTGTGATTCCATGTTTGTCTATAGCTAACTAAGGGGAAAATTCAGGAGGAAGGAGAATTTAGGGCAGAGATGACAACACTGGATTTTGAAAAGGGAAAGTTAACACTCAAACTGGAATCTGAAACCTGCATTTTTCTGTAGCCATGCAGAGAACAAATTGTCTCACAGTAAAAGGAAGGCACATACGAAAACTGTAATTCTATACCAATGAAATCATCCAAGCTGCTTATGAACTGAAGTTTAATCACTGCAGACTGCTGTAGTTGTCTTTTCCTTTTGAGTTTGGTTGAGAATTATGGATCGATTCACAGAAGGAAATGAAAGAACTGCTGAGTGATGTAGTTACTGCTTTATTAGCCTCTGAATTGTTGCTGTGACTTACATACAGGGAAAAAAAATGTGATTGCAGTTCATGAAAAACTCTGCATTTGCAGTGCTTTGGATAGTGGCAGGACAGGTGGCTACCTGCCTGGAGGGCTGGTGCTTTCTGCAAGAGGGAGGCTGCTTGTGGGTAGGTGGTTCTCTCACATTAGTCAGCGTGAAATAACAACAATACAAATGTATTTTGTGTTTAGTATATGTTAAACAGCATCAATTAATAGTATAGCTGTAGTCAGGCAACACTGAGGAGACTCAGATAATGAATTTGCTGCTCTGATTTACCCTACAGCCTTATTAACTGAAATGGGAAAGGAACAGTGCTGCAAAATAATACCTGCTCACCTTCTGAAATCTCTTTTCTTTCAAATGTGATGCTGGAATTGTTTTTCACAGTCATGTCATTATTGTGTATTATTTCTTTAGTTAAGAGACTGTTGGAAGCAGTTGGAAAGAAAAACCTTTTGTGTCTGTTGCCTTTGTTCTGTGTGCTGGGCTGAGGACAGTGAGACATGTTGGAAAAAGAAAACAGTGCTTTTGGCAGAACACCTGAGCATGTTCCCAATGGAGAATTTGGGTGGTACACAGGGCAGGTAGGAAATGGGTAGCACAGACTGAGAGGTGTCAGAATGAAGGAAAAGCTTGCTTGTTGCAAGGACTAGACCCACAAACGTGGAAGGTAAATATCAAACTTTCCATAGACAGGAGTCTTACCATTCGTTCAAAGCCACTGAGTACTGATGGGCCTGGAAAAGAACACAACATAAACATGTGCTTTGTTTGTCCGTTTCAGCAGAACTGATTTTATTTTGTTTGCAGAGATGGCATTCAGATTTAGATGTGTGAATTAAAAGTTTTCTTGAGGTATAGTGAAATAAATTCTTTCTAGGAACTGGAGTTAGAAAACAAAAATGCTCAGTGCATGTGAAATGCAACTGTCTAATTTAGGAAATACCTGGAATAAAGGCTTCAGTTAGAAAAAAATTATGGATTTGAATGCTTTTTTAGTAAATAAGACTAAGAAAGTTTTGTTTTGCACAAAGAGAGAGATCCAGGTGAAAAAGAGAGATCCAGCTATTACTCTGGAAGCTCGATGTATAAACATACAGAATATTATAAATTTGTTATATATAATGCACATGTATAATCAAAGCATGATGAATCCATAATGAATTGCCTGGTCTAGTGGTTGGTGACCCAGCACATAGCAGGGGTTTGGAACTAAATGATCAGTATGGTCCTTTTCAACCCAAGCCATTCTATGATGATTCTATTAATCAGTTACAGGCATGCTTTTATCCCATAGCCATGTGAGGGGAAATTTGACCTTAGGCAGAACAAACAGAAAGCAGTGGAATGTGGGTTTTTTTGTTTGTTTGTTTGTTTTTCCCTTCTAAATTTAAATAGAATTTTTATATCCTGTTTAGAATTAAGAAAAATGGAGTTGATCTGTATGCACTTAAATTTATCTACTGCTGAAAATGCTTCCCCAATTTGATTTTCAATTTCTGTTTTCTCCATGAAAAATTTAATTGTACCACACATACTTTAAATCACTCTTTCTTTAATTGCCTTTTTATTTCACAGTGATCATGTATTCAGAGATTCTAGAGGAGAGAGAGTGCTGAAAATTGTGTGCTTAATAGCTTTTATTAAAAGCCACTAAATAAGGACTTATTTTTGCTCAGCTATTCCAGTGTTACCTTTACCTTTGTGCATACCTAAGCCTAATAATATTTGAATATTAAAAATTTGATGTAAATTATTTAGAACTATTAACTTCTAAATGTAATGTACATAACTGCTGCATTACCTTATTCAAGCATAATCCACTCTTTCAAAAATCAATTCCTGTGAGGGTGAGATGCAAAAACAGCTACAATGAAGGCAATGCACTAATTTATTAACTTCTTCGTTTGGATGTAGCTGTTTCTGCTGCTAAGTCCAGCATAGTATTTATTTCATGAGGAGAAGGTCGGATTCTCTTCCAAAGGTGGAATGAGCCAAGAGCATCTGCAGTTACACACATCTCCCATGTTTGAAAAAGTTGTGAATAGCTACATTGAGCGGTACTGTAATTCTACTGCACTCTTTGTAAGGAGGATGTATCAAAACAGAGCTACAGAGAAGCACAGAACCCCACCATACCTGTTGCAGTGCTCACTGTCTTGAGCATAGTCAGAACTGTCTCTAACAAATGCACAGAAGCTTTGGAAATGGAAGCGAAAAAAAAGAAAGTGATGCACTTTTCACCCCCCACTTCTGCTTTTTTTCTCCCTCAGAAGCCAGGGGAGAGCTGGGCTAACTTTCAGTGTGCCAGAATATAGTAGCCAAATGCTGAAGTCATACATGAAGCCCTTTTGTAAATACCAAGGCAATTCCCTATTTATTCTCAGTAGCTAGAAATAGGGGCTGATCTTTGTACTACAGTTTAACCTCTAAAGCGCATCACCTGAGTAGCTCATTTTCTGTTATCCTTTGCAGCTGTGCCTCTAATAATCTCCAGCTATGGCATGTTGAAATTGGTAGTGAGAATTTTATGTCATGTTACATCAACTTGTCAGCTTTTTCCTTTTATGTCTTGGACAACGAAACTAAAGAGGTGGGCTGTGAGAATGACATTCACTTACATTGTCACTGCAAATCAAATGCGGCAATGACTTCTCCTGTGAAAAAACTGCATTTTCTTCTTTGTATATGTCATAGAATCATAGAATGGCTAGGGTTGAAAAGGACCACAATGATCATCTAGTTTCAACCCCTCCACTATGTGCAGGGTCGCCAACCACCAGACCAGACTGCCCAGAGCGACATCCAGCCTGGCCTTGAATGCCTTCAGGGATGGGGCATCCACAACCTCCTTGGGCAACCTGTTCCAGTACCTCAGCACCCTCTGAGTAGTTGTGAGCCACCTCCCCTGTCTCAGTTTAAAACCACCCCCCCTTGTCCTATCACTACCCACCCTCATAAACAGCTGTTCCCCCTCCTGTTTATATGCTCCCTTCAAATATTGGAAGGCCACAATGAGGTTTCCCTGAAACCTTTTCTACAAGCTAAACAAGCCAAGTTCCCTCAACTTTTCCTTATAGGAGAGGTGCTCCAGCCCTCTGATCATCTTAGTGGCCCTCTTCATATGTAAATATACATACAGTTGCATAAAAATATGACCATTACCCAACCAATAAGGAAAAAAACCATGCCACTGAGAAGATACATCACTGGAGTATGTTGCTTACAGTTTGCTTGGTTTAGAGTACGGGCTCAAGGAAGGGCTTTGTGGCTGTAGAGACTTGAACAGAAGTACTGAAACATCAACTGCAGAACTCCTAGCAAAAAATGTCACTTTTCTATGGAAATATTCAGTAGAAATTAAATTAAGCTTTCCTATGTGTTATTTGTGCCAATAGCATTTGTGCGTAATACTGATGCACAATTCTGAGCCATGGAGTTGCTGTGCTGCATAGATCACTGACTTGCAGCTAAATGGAGTAATGAATGAAAAGCAATTTTTGTGCTTCTGTTGCTTTCAAACTCAGCAGCTCTGAATCAATTACATGTTGCCAAAGGCTAAAGTCTTGTTAGTTGGGTAAGATATAAGAAAAACAATGAGGCAAGATGAGTCATGGTTAAATGGTAGGAAACATTATCATATTTTACAATCTTATTGCTAATTTCATATTTTCAGTGGGTTGCTTTCTTAGTATATTTAGTTCTTCCAGAAAAGTTCCAGCTAAATAATACTTTCTGGTTACAAGGTGAGATGACAACAAGACACCAAGTATACACCAGCTGTGCAGCTCCTCCCAGACATCAGGAGTGCAGCTGTAAATCACAGTGATTTTCCAGGCTTTGAGAGTCAAGGATGCATATTTTCCAGTTTTATCAAATGTCTGTGTTCCTGCACTCTGGCATACAAGCATGCTACAAGACTCACAGGTTCATAATGCTCTGATAAGTAAAGTGTTGGGAAAACCCCTTGCAACATTATTTTGAGCACTGGCAATTGTGAATCCTTTTAGACTCCAGCAGCAATAAACAGCTCCACAGGGAATTTGAGTTTTGCACTTTCAATGGGGCAAACACACTTCAGAAGGCAGTTTGCAATCCAATGCTGCTTGCTGCCAAAGGAAAAACTTACAGGTTCAGCCTCTTTAGGTGGCAGACACTTTACATGGTGCTTGCAAAAAAATGTCCCACTTATTGCAAACCCTGCTATGGTTCTAAAGTCTGTTTGTCTGTCTCCCAGAAAAAAAAAAAGAAAAAAAAAAATTACTATGAAGTAAGAATTTTATTTCTTGGGTATAGTTTTTCCTTGCTGATTGCTTTTAATTCTCTTCTAGCTTAAAGTCCTTTCTCTTATCCTTCACTGGCTACAGCTGTACACATAAGAAGTTCAGTTATTGAGTCACACACTTGGTTCTCTGGGATCTGTTGCTATTCAATCCCTTTATGTAATTGTTCCAAGTCCTTGGCTGAGCTTCCAGGCAGGCAGTGCCTCGTGAGCCTGAGGTTTATGCTTGGCCATTTTTTTGAGGATTTTATCTGTCAAGTGAAGTTGTACTCATGAAGAGAAGCAATTTCTGAGGTACTGCTTCCATGAAGAGGCATGAAATTGGACGTTGGAAAAAGCTATTATAGGTGTCTTTTAAAATGATTTAATTATATTTTTCCACATCACTAAGAACGACACAAAGTAAATAAAGATGCTAGCTTCCCCCCCCCTCCCCCCCAGTTATGATTAATAATTTTTTTGCCAGCCAGGAATGCTTTAAAACTCCAACACCATTCCCAACTCTATTGCACCATTTTACCTGCAGTGCTAGTTAATGCAGTGTAACAAAGACAGAGGCTAACCTGATCCTTTATCTTCAGAAATTGCCATTCCAGAAGAGGACTGAGATGTCTTTGAGGGACACGTAAGGGAAATATGGCACTGCAACTTCCAGGTTGTATCTATTTCAAACACAACAGAGAATGTCGACCTACCAGGTCTTGCACACACTTAAAGCTTGTGTGAAGTGTCCTTTGCATCCTGTTATGCTTGTTTAAGACTCAAACTGGCAATGCTGCCATCTCATCTTCATACAGCAGTGAATTAAACAGCCAACTAATTTCCCTCTATGTCTTATTTGCATTTTCTCCCATGTTCCCTTAGTGAGAGAGCAGTTGTGAATAACACACTTGCACAGCAGTCTGTATCACCAATATTATTTTTAGTAAAGGCTTGACATTTTAGATTATTTTTATTCTAATTCACAGTATAATGAATGACTTATCAGCTATGTACTCTGAAGACAGAACAGATACAAAGGGGTACAAAGCAGTTTAGAAAAATAGTTCTCTGGTTGGGTTTAGTGCATGACAAAACATGAGTTGCATAAGTGTTTGTGAATCTGATCTTGGTCTCTGCTGTTTAAAGATGCATGTATGTAGAGTGACCTGGGATATTAGCAAACCTGAACAGTGGGATTTCTTTGTTTCTGAGTTATCTTTCAACAGCAGCTAAACAGGTGTGTTTGTTTGCTTTTTAACTTTTGCCATTGATTTCCAGAACATTTAATTTCTACAAAGATTATTTGCAGTGAAACTTGGTCTCTTAGAAGCCAGTATTATCTAAATGCAGCTAGATAATAGTAAAAGCAATTCTTCTAAAGTATTGCTTAGTAGAATTTAGTCTTTAGTAGCTGAATATCCAACGGAACAAGCAAGCTAAGTGCCGTACAGCATAAATGTATAAGTCTTGAAGACACACTTTTGTTATCCATGTGTATAGGACTTTCGTAACTTGTATCCCTGTAAAATAATACGTAATTTTCTGCCATCTACCTGCATCTCACCACAGGTGATCAGAAAGTGATCGGTGTTGGCTAAAAGGCTAAAAAGATGCCAAGGAGCAGCAGGCAATTAACCTTGCTTAATCTAAGGGGAATCAATAGGTATTTGTGACCATTAATGATGGAGTTTTTTTGTACAACACAGGGAAAGGTGAGCCAGTCTAAACCAAGAAGATCTGTTATAGCACCTTCAAATGTGTCTTCCAAGTCATAGAAAATATCAGAAATATTACTTTCTTTCAACTTGCTGAATGGCTCAAACCTCACTGCCTGTGGAGATGGCATAAGGTCCAAGCCCAGCACCCACTAGGAATAAATGAAACACTTTATATCGATTTCATTAGGTACAGATAGCAGTACTGAAAATTGAAGTATTAAGAATTTCAGCTGAAGCATTTTGTACAAGAAAATTGACTGAGGTTGGATGAATTAAGAACTCTTAGGATGATCTGGGTCTGTGCACATAGTATCACTTGCTATTATTAAAGTATGGGAAAGGGATTACTGTTCTCTACAACAACTATCCCTTAGTAACTTGATATAAATCAGTCCTGCACCAGCACAAGGGCTGCTCTTTACACCAAAGTGTTCAGAGCTGTAAAGTTCCATCTTGCTGAGAGGTGGGGAGGTCTCGCTTGTAGCTTTTCCTTTGAGTTCACAGAGCAGAAAGATTGCTAGTGTGAAGCATCTTTCCTAATATCTTTATAATTAAAACATCAGTTAAAAGCATCCAGAGCAATGTCCTGGTCTATTTTATGATAAGAACTGATTAGCATAAAATGGCAACAGGCACACATTTGATAACAATGGTTTAAGTCATGAGTCTTCACTGAAGAGTTATCTGAAAATAAACTTTTACTTTAGAGTCTAATTAAAAAAGCCATTCGTTCCAAGGTTTCACAATAAAGAATATTTCAAAACGTAAACATTTCTGTGACATTTCTTGGAAACTCATCAGAATATCTTTCTGGACTGCAAAAAGTTTTGGATGTATGGTACGAATTTAGTACTGAAGTCCATTTTAACAAAGCATATTTCTGTTAAATCATATGTTACATGATGCTGTAAAACAAATTTATATGAAATTTTAATTGCTTAATGTAACTGGACTTTAAGTCCATTGTTTTTGAATGAGAGGATCTGTATGAGGAGGTCAGATGTATCAGTCATCAACAAGAGAGTGTTTTAAGACAATGGACAGTAATGATGAGGCACTGTGAACTGACTTGCCATTAAATAGAGCAGGAAATCATAAACATTTATAAAACTACATGAACAGTCACATTTCTTCCTCACAGAAGTCCTTGTTATCCAGTGGCTAGGCAAGATAACAGGAGTCACACACAGGAGCAGGCATCACAGTGACCCTGCCCTAATTATGTGTTGGGTGACTGGTACAGCACAACACCTGGGGTTTCAATTATTCATTAACATTTCCAGAGCACTCTACTGAGTAGTTTTTAGCTTGAGGTTATTTTATTTAAAAATGCTTAAAATTCTTACTACTCTGAAATACCTGCAGTGAAGGGATGATGTGATTGATACGTAGATATTCATCTGCATATATTTATATGTTTTTACAAAAAGAAAAGCCATAAATACAAAGCATGATTAAAAAAATCCTGAGATGCAACAGCAGTGTGTTTGAGCACATAGCAAAGTAGCGTCAGCAAAATGTGAAATAAAGCTGAGTGTATATGTATCACAGTGAACAAAATGATTAAAATACTTGATGGTCAAAGAGAGTGATACTTAAAAGCAGAAGCATGAGGCATCTTTTCATCAGAGTAAGCTTATGTATTCCCTCTTTTAAAATACGTAACTTTAAATTTGCAGATGAAAGAATCTGTATTGTAATTTGGCTGACCTATCAGTACTGCCAGTGTGTTATTTCTCCTCCACAACTGCTTTTCACATCCAAAGTTTAACAGTCCAGAGCCTCACAACAGCACTTGTACAATGCAGCATCACATGGGAGTTTACATTGGAGAGCCTATCAATTGTGAAATTTAAGTACCTTTTATTCCTTCATTTGATGAATAGAGCATAATTTTCCTTTTCCCCAGTGAGTGACTTTGCTTTTTGTTGAATTTTGATGCCAGAGCTGGCTCTATTTATTGCCTAAGTAGATAGCTGACTAGTGCAAAAGTCTCGAAGGTGACATGCTGTATGCTTTGACTGAAGAACTGGAGATTTACTGTGCAAGGATGAACAGCCTCCTGTGTCCTGCCAGCTTTGTGCAGCTGTTACTGCTGGAGGCAAGTTCGAGGTTAGAAGAGAGGTGGGAGAGAGGCGAGAGCTGCTTCCACGGGAGCAGTCTGCCTTCCCATCACCCTCTCACCTGTCACCCTGCTCTCATCCTGACCTTATCCTCTTCCCGTTGTCTCATGCCCCCAGGAGATGGCCTGCAGTTGTGCCCCTTCCCTGCTGTGTGCTTCAGGTTGCTGCAGGATGAAAAGCTAGGGGCATATCTTTATGGAGAGAGCGCAGCCTGCAGAGGCCATGGGACCTCTATCACCACCAGCTGGAGAAGCGGGGTCACGCAGACCAAGGTGCCCAGCACTGTGTCCAGTCTGGTTTCAAATGCCTATGATGATGGAGACGCCACAGCCTTTTTCGGCAGCCTGTCTTGTGTTTAGCTATCCTCACAATGAAAAAGTGCTTTCTTATGCTCAGATGGAAATCCCAGAAGCATTTTCTGGTGGGAGGAGAATAGGGACTCATAGTTCTGGAATGTGAATAATTAAAGGACAGCGCAGGAGAGGGGTCTACCTTACCAGGGACAGATTCTTCATCCATATTTAGATTTCTGGAGCTCCCTAGAGAAGCTTCCTAACTTCCTTCCCAGAACACCGCCGAACTGTATTCCCTCTAGAGGTTGCTCTGCCCCAGCCACCAAGTTGTATTTTGTCTCTCCAAGCATTTCTCAGGCACAGAAATGCAACTTACAGTACTGAGAAATCAGGAGCTACCTCTGTAAATGCATTTTGTATGACCAGGTTTGGATTACTAAGTCTGCTTTTGGATGACTGCAGGTCCTCTCTGCATTTTATCCATTCTCCCAGTCTTTGTCACTATGCACGAACTTTGTTAGTTACTGCTTTCGCTTCTGATTTATTAATGAATATGTTCAGTATTGTATTCAGGCTTCTTGTAAGTGTGTGTGACATCTCACTAGACACACATAACTTAATGATGATTCTCAGTAACTCAGTGAACCTGTACGTATTCAATACTGTGAAAATACCTAAAACTATACACTGGTTTATAAAAATTTAAATGTATGTATTCTTGAAGGATATATATTATTTATATCTATATCCTATATCCAGATTAATAGCCATATAAATTGTCTCTTCCCTTCAGCCATGAAATCACTTGCCCAGTTTGAACTCTCCCAGGTGAACTTCTCCTTAGCTTATGCTTATGTATGTGTATGACAGCCAAGGTATAACTAAAACAGCAAAAGGTCAAAATAATGAGCCATTTCCACTGGTGAAGCTAATATTTCACTACATGCCTACTACCTGCTGATCTCATCTTTTCAAATGTTTTGTGATGCTATGGTTGAGGAACGCTACATAAAGCAAATTGTTTTGAAGCTCAGCCAAATATTGTAGGTCAAGATTTAGGCAGGAAGAAGTTTCAGTAGTACATCCTTGAAATATAAATTTATTCATGAATATTGTCCAGGGATGCTGTTAGCTAATACTTGGAAGATAGATATTTTCACTTCTGAAAAGGAACACTGACTGCAGTATGGATTTGGAAGGTTTGATTTGGTTATTTAAGCTTTGTTCTTCCTCCAACATTCCCCCTCTCCCCCTTCCTTCCCCTCCCCCCCCCCCGATCTAATTAGGTTGAAAATGACACAAGGGGAAATCTGTCTTTTTTTAATAAAATCTTGTTAATCACTTGTTACTCAGCAGGACATGACCTGTGATGACAGTAAGGCACTTCTGATTTTGAGCCAACAAGAAGTTTGTTAAACAAGATGTGTAATTTTCTTCTAATCATAAAATAGACAAATACATTGTAATGTCTGTTTAAAATGATACATGAAGTTGTTCAGCAACATTTAATTGTCAGCACATGGCACTTCATACAAAGGCTTCCCAAAGTGGAGGAGAAATGCAATAGTAGGGATAGGGACATTTTGTACAGTGTAGATGAAACTTTTTTTTAAAGATAGTAACTTTGATGACTAAAGCTGCTGCCTGGTGTTTACATGACAATTGTGCTTGTAGAGCTTGCTCAGGAACAGCTTTGCACCCATAAAAAGCACCATTCTCAGATACCCTTTCCCTGCTTACATCCTGGGAATATTAATGTGAGCCTAACATCCAAGCCTTAGGAAAAGATTCTGCACTCTGGAATTGAAGAAGTGCAGTCACGTGCCATCCAAGCTACAGAGGAAAAGGATTTTGCTTATACCCAGGGATTGCAACTTGCCATAGGCAGTTCAGCCATTCATGGTAGGCTGTTGCCCTGTCTGTGCACTTTATAGAAATCCTATGCTACCTAACTGATCCCTGCAGCTATAGGCACCTGGAGGCTAGCTTGCAGAACTTATCTGTAAAAGTCTCAATGTTGCAGGCTCCTAACTTCTGGCTATTTTTTCTAGATGAGTGGGTTATTTTGGGGACTAATAAAAGCCAGCATTAGTCATGTGTTTTCCCAAGTCTCCTGATGACAAGCCAGGAAGCAGGACTCACCTGGTGACCCAGTGCAGAGGCTGCTGCTGGATCTGACACAAAAAGTAGGTGGAGGAAATGTTTACCTAAGCTTTAATCTAGGGGCAAACAGAGGTCTTTGGTTTTCTTTCCCTGAAGTGTTTTTGTCCCCCCAAAAATAGTGCACGTTATTTGGAATTTGATCCCTGCTTCTATGCTGAACTTTGGCTGAGGTCACCATAATGGGAGCATAAGGTTATGAATCTGATCTCAGATTTCCATCTCGTTTTCTCAGCAGTGTATCTACCATAACAGACTTATGGCCTGGAGTGCGTGACAAAGATCATTATACTTTTGTCATATTTTTATGGTATGATAGTCAAAACTAATAAAATGACCGACAAATGTGAGATAAAAACAGGCTGTATTATTTCAATGCAGCAATTGAATTCTATCAATCAAGCAACGCTTTTCTGTCAGGGAAGCAAAGTATAAAGCTTTATCTTAGTATATAGCATCAACAATAATAAAAAAAAGGCAACAAACAGGAATGACAACAACAACAAAAATACAAACAAAAGACCCTTTGGGTAAATTGTATTAAAGAGTCTAATAAGTAAAAGAATTGCACTTCAAAAGCTAGAAAATGAACTAGAAAAGAAAAATAAGGCTTACAGCCTGGGTGTGATAAGGATAGTCTAGACATCAGTGAATGAATATTGAATCATAAAAACAATGAATAACAGAGCGATAAGATCAAGTATATTCAGGAAACACAAAGCTGCCAAAAAGAATCCAAATATTTAAGAAAAATAAGGATATGTATGGAGTACAAGACTAATTCAGCAACAAGCTCCCATAAGCTTTCCTTTGGGGAGTTTTAGAGACAAGGGGAAAAGAATCTCAGTTCCAAATTGAAAAGCAGAATTTTAGCATAAGACGCTTTGTTGCTTGAGGAATACAGCAGTAAAAGAGACCTCCTGGGTCATGAAAGCAGTGTCTGGTGTTCCAGGGGCCTTTCCATATGCTATCTTTCACGAATCTATCATAATCCATGTGGAAAATGTTTATTTATTTTCTGTCTTTGTTGTTTCCATTCAAAGAGGAGTTTCAGAGCCTGATTACAGTAATAGTTAAGAACGTCTTTTTTTCAGCCTGAAGTTATTAATGAGCAATTTATACCCATTTGTACTTCTGCCAATAGCCCATTAGCTTAAATAGTCTCTCTTCTCCTACTCATGATGCTGTGATGTATTAAGAGACAGCAGCCATGATTGCTCATAGTTTTCATCTCCCAACACAGCCAACACAAAGACTGGCAGACTCACAGCTCTCTGTCCCCTGCTGATCCTTGCAGCCTTTCCCTGGGTCCATTCAAATCCAGGTTTGTCCCCATGGTATCCATCAGGGCACAGTCACAAAGAGCTGCATTCTGCAAGAAAAGAACTCACTGGTGTCTCGGCCATTAAGATCAATGCTTTCCCTATGGAAAATATTAATCCTGATGCTCCCAGATCTGCATTTGCTTTTTCCTAGGCAGCACTGCAGTGGTAACTCAGACCAATTCTCTGATGAACTGTTGATAAGAATCCCTTGTTTCAAATTGTTAAGTCCTGAATCGACAGCAGAAGCTCTATTATTTCCTCACCATTCTATCTTGAACTTGGAACAATAAACTTCAGCCAATTGCTTTCACTTACTATGGCTGCATATAGCTGATACTTATCAACATTACATCATCAACTAATTTTAGCATAGAGTAATAGGAAGTTGTCTATACTCTCCAGCATCATTACAAAAAGGGCAGTACAGGATTTGTATATTATAGACATACTTATGAAACTACTGGGTACCCATTACAGTCAAAAAGACCTATTATCATCAAAATGGCTCAAAATTAATGGCACCTATATGCATGTTGCTGGGGGAAGGCTAACTGAGGCATCTTCTTAAATTCATTCTATTGCTCAACAATCCTTCATTGTGAAAATATAAACAGCATTTAGACAGTGCAAGCTGAAGTGCTTTTCTTGTTAATGACAACATCCAAAACATCTAAGCTTTAGAACCTGATCTGAATCCCATTTCAGTTCAGGAGGAGCTGACAGAACTGATAGGCAGATTAACTGCTTCATTCATTCATTCATTAAAAAGACATGCAAAGGGGGATAGATCTGCATATCATTCATCTTGGATAGGCTATAATAAGAATATATATATTTCCTTGAACACAGAAGGAATAAATGAAGCCAGGATTTTATTACTGCAAAATCCTGTGGGAGTAGTTTGTCCAAAAAGCTTACCTCTCCTCTGAGTCATTGTCAGAGGTATATCATGTTAGAGGAGATGAAATCAGCAGCATCTTTGCCTGACTGACTCCTCTCCTATGGGACTGAATTCCTGAGACTCAGAAGAACATGAAAGTCAGTAAGCATGACATTGACACAGGTGTATTTGAGAAAGCAAGGTGGCTTTTGTGATAGAGCTGGAACCCAGCTTCAGAGAGGCTTTCATGGGACGTAAGGAAGAAAAAAATGCTGCCCTAAATGTCTCCTGTGGAAGAAAGAAAACACTGAACAAAATGACCTAAATCAGTGCTGGCAGTACACCCTGGGCCTAGGGGAAATAAATCATCCAAAAGGCATTCACAGCTACTTCTGCTATCCTGTATTTCTGCAAATCTCATGCCTTGCTCTGCAGCTCCATGTCTTGAATTGTGGGTCTCGTTATGAGCTATAAAGCTCTTTTCTGTTGTTTTCCCTCAGTTTAGCTTCTTCCTTTAAATCTTGTAGCAGAAATACTATGCTTGACAAATTTAGAGGTTTCTGTAGCTGTGGTAAAAGTTGAAAGCTTGGTGATGCTCATTCTTCACCGCCTGTGTACTTTGTAAACTAATTCATGTTGAGAAAGGGAGACCAAAATGGGTGGAGAATTTTACTTTATCCTAAAGCAAAGATGGAAAGGCCAGAAATGAGGGCCCTTATTTTTTATTCCTTTAAATTTCCAGTCTGGAGCATTAAATATATTGATGTTCACTGCTTTATGATTTTTCTTTGCCTACTCACCTCTTCCCAAGTAGACTGCCACAAATCTAACCCAGCCATAAATGCACACACTGTCTTCCTGAGCGTGTCCTTCAATTCTTCAAACATTTCTGGAGGCAAGCTAACTCCTTTTTTTTATCCAAAGGTTTTCAGGATCGGTTACTTAAAGTGACGAAAGCCGAAGAGCTAGTAAAATAGAACATAGATTTATTTACCCTCGGTGTTGTTGTAATACTTTGTACTTTTCCATTTGTGAGCTCCCCTGACACATTTAGAGGATCAGCAGTAGAGCAGAAATGTTCTGGGGCATGAAGACGTCTCTCACATAGGCAGTAATGGAACTGTGAATGGAAGCCAATTTCTGCTGTAATAAACTAGCTGATAATTTAGTGTAAAAGAAATCTTAGTTTGAAGTCAGAAGCATATGGCTGTTGACACTGCTTCTTAAACAGATTTGTTGTTAAGTCTGGTGTGTTTGAAGGGCTCCCGACTGGCTGGGTGGCCAGTCATCTCCCTCCAGGGAAACTGGAGAAAGTAGTTGTAGTGTAAAGCTCCTTGTTATTGCTGGCTGAAATGCAAGAACAAAAATTGGGTTTGCTCAGTGTTCCAGTTTTAACTGCCTCAAACCTTTATTGACAGGGAATCGTCAAATGTGTCATTTGAGAAAAGTAATCTGAAAATATTTTCTTACTCGATCAATAGGATCAGACTCAGTTTGTACCAAAGCAAGTGTAAGTAGTTGCACAAGGGGAGGAAATGAGCAGAATACCTTCTTGGAGAAGCCCTTTCTAAAAGCACAGCAGATGGGATGAGGACACCAGCAAAGCTGTGATAGACAGTGTGAAAAAATAGAAATGTGTGGAAAGAATGAGTGATGAGACGTGTGACAAGAAATATTTTTGGCAGAAATGAACTATGCACAGTATTTGGTTTGTACTTACTGTAAAGAAAATGCAACGGTTATGTCATTAAACGCCATCTACGTTTTACTGCAATAATTTAGATAGCAACAGATTTTATAAGAAAAGGAGCAGACCAGCTGGTTTGATTCACTTTCCTTTAATGGATCTCACTTGCCAATTTACTGTTGCTGTTCTCCAGCAGCCTTTACTGGCTGTGTACAGGTCTCACTATTCCAGTTTAAACTGCTGGTTATCTGTATCCATTATGAAAAGAGTGCAAACAAGCCAAGTCCCATTTGTGAGTCAAATAGTTATCATCTGGTAAAAGCTACTGACTGTACAGCACAAGATAAATATTTGAGGAAGAAAATCGTAAAGAATGGTTGATCCATGCTTGCTTAGAAAATGAAATGTATATGTTGATTTTGTGTAGATAGAAATGTTAAATAAACAGATACTATATAATCAGCCTTGATTCTAGCTGCACACCTCAGTGTGCAACCCTATTTCAGGTTACCTCAGGGGAAGTTTTCTTGTTTGCATTCTGAATGGGACTTATTCTTGAAAGGATGTAACAGATTTAAGGACTGGACTAGAGACAAAAAACCGACACATCAAACTACAGCCAAAATTTATTACCTTCCTTTTCACAAAGGCACAGAAGGCAGAGAAATAACCGACAAACCATTTGGAAAATGGGCAGATCTGGACAGTGGATGGTTTATCAGTCTCTACTCAGTCTATAGATCGTGCAGATTATAAAATTCTAGAGACTTTCCTCTGATAGTTGTGTGACACTTTTTTTGTAGTAGTTATTGCTATATAGTAAGTACAACTTTGGGCAGCAGACACATCCACTTTCCTCCCAGAATGTCAACTTTATTTTGGCAGCAGCAGATGCTCCTGAACTGAAACCCCAGTTCTCAGATGCTGACTCTTCATCATATTAATTTTAATTCTGGCCTCCAGTAGAACTTGATGAATATTGATCAGATGCATTATAACTACCAATGTTAAACTATAGACTTCTCCTTTTCTTTAGGACATTCCCAGATCCTTTAAGACAGTCCTATAAGGGAACCTTTCTCTGTCCATTTTCAGGCTATTTTCTGATACATCTGCATATAGTTTTAAAAAATATATTGGAATAAACTTCTACAATTGTTTTATATAATCCTTTTCCTGTAGGGAAAAATGTTGCTCATCAAAACACTCTTCTTTTGATCAGCAGTATAATTGATGCACTCCATCCAGCTTCAGGCTGAGAAGTGGTTATTTAGTTTGTTTTCATGCTGTTGCAGGGTGGAAAACATTACAGTATTTATTTCTGCAATATTTCTTGTGACTGTTAACATTGTGCCTTGTATTGGTTGTTTGGATTTAAGCAATACATGCTATGAAGGATTTCAGTAGTAATGACATATACTATGTCCAATGTTTATTCAACAGTAAATGTCCAATGCAGAATTATTGAACCAGAATGTATGCCCGTTGATTGGTGTGAAAGTTATACATGTATTGGTAAATCAAAGCAAGCTTTCAAAATATCAATTTATATGACATATGCAGACAGCATAGATGTTGAAAACTTTCTCATAGCCTTTGCTGTTTTCTAGAACTGTAATCTAACCGGTTGAGATGTGGTGTTCTTTTATTCCCCCAGAATCGTTGCTTTAAATATGACTGATGTGGAAAAAATAAATATCGAAGCAGAGCAACAGTGTGCCTTGATTATATACTTGTACACAATGTTTGGTAGAAATGGAATGTGATTTCTTTTTATTATGTTGCAGAAATACAATTTTCAAAGCAAACGTTTGACAACGCATTATGTGTCATAAGCATATTTCCAACAACAACTAACGGAAATGATGATTGCATTTCCTTCCTGAGATGTGCATTTCCACAAACATATATATTTAAAGATTTGGCAGTAATAGAAATAATATTTAGTAACAATTTATTCTTAATAATTTTATTTACAGAATTGCTACCCAGATGCCAACAGATGAATTGCCAGTACAAATGTGCCATTACCAGGAATGGCACCAAGTGTTACTGTGGAGATGGCTATGAAACAAGCAGTGATGGAAGAAGCTGCACAGGTAAATAAGGAAGGTGCTGTAGGACTGACACAAGAATTTCTTAATTACTCCTTGATGTCTGTTAGGTGCAAAGAGCTGGTGGTGGGCTACCAGCTTTCATCTTGGAGACATACTGGGAGACCAACAGGAAGCTGGTGAGCATGGATGAGCTTCCTTGCCCATCTTCAGTGGTATTTGCTCATCAGGAAATGAGCATGGGCTTGTGGAATCAAATAGGGGAAAGAGCCCCCCATAATCGGTCAGGATTTCCCTGCTAACTCCTTTGTGCAATACAACTTAAAGCAGTTCGCCTCATGTCCGTAAAGTCACATCTAGATCGCAACTTGATAAATGAACACTCCCAAATCAGCTGGGAAAGTTATTCTAGCATAATTAAATGTCCACTGAAAATGGTGTTCTTTTTCTTTTTTTAAAATATGTGATTTTTTAATTCTCTATCTTTTATTCGATTCTTGTTTTTTTTTTTTTTTTTTCGCTTTTTGTAAGTAGATTGAAATTCTGTTCCTCAGTCCCAATCATTCCTCTCTTCAAGTAATAGTTCTAAACCAGATTCTTCATAAATGCAATTTATTCTGAGTTCTTTTGCTCTATGGTTGTCATGTTCTGTGATTGAAAACATGGCTGAGGAAATAATTTCAGCAGCAGTTTTTAAAATGTCAATTTATTACTTAAACTCCCAGCCACTGTTAAACAGCATGTCTTGATTTTATGGTATTATGTCTATATGCCCTACTTGAGGGAGCTGCTCTTCAGATTAGAGAAATATATAGTTTCTGATGCAGTGGATGATAGTTTAATCTAGAAATTGTGACAGTTCATTTAAGGAACTTTAAGACATTTCCAGCACAAATAGTTGAGAGGGATAATCAATTTGCTCCCTTGAAATGTTGTTTCATTCATAGTCCCTGATAATTTTTAATAGAAATGGTTTCTAGTAGAATACGAGTCCAGATGTCTCCCTAACAGTGTCGACATTGGATGTTAATTGGACATATGAAGGTTTTAACTTTAAAAATAAATAGCAATTAAACTTGAGAACTCTTTGCCTTCTGTTTGGTTGTTGGAGTTATTTCAGCAGCTGACATCAGTGATAATGTCATGTCTTGAGAAAAGGAATATGTAAATCACCTTTCTCCAGTGATTTAATGGATCAAAATTTCCTCCTATGATTTTAATTCATTTTTTTAAACTCCTTTTTTAATAAAATTTCATTAATCTCATTTATGTCCCTTTAGATTTGAATGAGTGTAATACATATGGAAGCTGCAGCCAGATGTGTATAAATACAGATGGATCATACACCTGTAGCTGTGTAGAGGGTTACGTTCTTCAGCCTGATAACAAATCTTGCAAGGCCAAAAATGGTGAGTTTTAACATCTCTTTACCTTAAAGAAAATATTTCTTGTTTTTGTCTTCTGTAGATGATAAGTATGAAAAGGTGGAAAGAAATGCCTGCGGAAGAGATGGATTTTCCTTCACTGTATTACAAAGAGCCACATAACTCTAGAACAGCTTTGCATGTTCTATGACAATACTCCAAAGGAGATATCAGAAGTTATTATATGGTTATGATTAATTAAAGTGAAATATTCAGTTCAGCCAAAATTAGAATAGTTCCCAGTTTGTCTCTCTTCATAAATAAAGATTTTTCCTCACATAGACAAAACAGGTTATTTACTCTGGGAAGACAAGAGTGAGAAGGCTGAGGAAATGATCATGAGGTAATTGTGCCCTAAGGATGAAAAAAGGCATGAGGTTGCCTTGTCCTTGTAATATCCCAGGAGGTGAATTTCATGATATGCATATTCACACCAAAGCATTTTTTTTTTTTTTTAAAGTCATCTTAGTGCATGTTTTTAATAGTAATAGTAAACGGGATATTTGAGGAAAATAGTAAATAGTGTTTAAGGAAACAATGTTGTACAATGTATTTTTTTACTCAGCACAGTGACACAGATAACATTCTTATATTAAAAAGCCAATACTTTCTTGAACAAGTTTTCTACATCGATGATGATTCAAGAGCCAAGTATACAACTGTGTTTATTACATATTTTTTTGAGTCTTATTTGTAGGTATTTTATCATCATAAAATTTGAAAGTCTACTGGCTTTTTTTGAGGATATCTCAAGTTAATAGCATCCCTACGTATGTTCTGACTTCAGCACCAGTAAGTTAGGTGCTTTGCCACAGCTAGTATCAAGTTTTAAATTGATCCACATCATAGCTGAGCAATTCGTTTTAATACATTGCCAAGTATTGTGAGATAAGAAAGTCCATAAAACGTAAAAAATTTTAGTACTCTTCTTCCTCCACTACATAAAAATCAATAACTCCATTCTAGATCAGGAAATTCTCGTGGTGCCTGTATTGGACTCGAGATGAGCCTTTGAGTTTCCTTTCTTGTACACAGCAAAATGTCTGTCTCAGTGTTATAATGAACTGTCAGTGTCTTGATGGTCTTGGTGAAATGAGTCAGGCTGTCTATTAACAGAGAAGAGCTACTCCTCTCTCTTTCTTGGTTCTTTATCATGTCTGTTTTATGGTCATTTTCATTTCTTCTGTTATTTTCAGCCATGAACCACTGCAAGCTAGTGCTAATAAGATCATGATGCTGCAAAGACATAAGCACTGCTTGTTACATTGTTTTCGTGCATAACCACAACTTCTCTTTGAAGTAATGCTGAATTAAAAATTGTCAGTATTTGAACAATTGGGATGAAGTCTTCACAGTCCACAGAGGTCAAAAAAATTATTGCCACAATAATGATGCCACAGAAGGCGACAAGAGCTGTAGTGACCTATAACAGCTTACGTTGCTTCATTTCACCCAGCTTACAGTGTGGAAAAATAGTGATATTTCCATGTTCCAGAAGGTAGCTTTCCTTCAGCCTTAATGTTATATTCATAGCTTCACTGATAATATGAACTGCTTTTCTCATGTTGCTGTCTTGTAAGATAAGGTTCAAGCAGAAACAAAAACAAAGTGCTGCCCTATACGAAAAAAAAGGATAGGTGAGAAAGTAACTAGGGACCAGTCTTGCCAAAAAGTGTAGAAGATGAAATGGTTCACAAGTTAAAAATTAGACAATGACATCATGTTGGGCAGGGGAAGAGGTGCTATCCTGGTATGTAAATTAGGCTATGACTGGCAAGACATTCAAAGTATTCCTGATCCTTACTCAACAGTGGGAAGTCTTCAACTGGAATATGAAATCCAGTGAGAGGCATAATGGATTGATCAGTAGAACAGAATCCAGGAAGTTATACCTAAAGGAAAAAGCAAAATAAAATAAACAACAACAACAACAAAAAACAACCAACTCTTTAATTTCCTGTAATAGCCTAAAGAGAATAAGGATAGAAAGAGCAAACCATCCATTTAGTCTGCACATAAAAACAGTTGTCAAATACATTTAAAAAAATGAACAAAATAATTTTCAGTTCTGTGTGTAGAAAGTTTGAAAGTTAAGAAGCAGTTGAGATTTGGGTTAGCTTAAGTATTAGACAAAATTTTCTGATGTTAATAAAAGGAGATCTAAGAATATAAACTTCCATCCGTTGTCCTAGGTAAAACATGACAGGCAACACCAAGCTATGAGCCTTGTAATACGTCTTGTTTCCATATCATTAGTGTGAGGTTTCTGAGTACGTATTAGATGGAGGGCCAGTGACCAAGGTACAGAGGAAGGGAGACGTACCTGGCAGCAGTGGCCTGCAGGAGCCAGGGGATGGCTGTTGTGGCGTCTGGAGATGTCAGAAAATGACAGAATCATAGAATGGCTTGGATTGGAAGGGGCCTCAAAGATTATCCAATTCCAACCTTCTGCTGTGGGTAGGGACTCCATCCAGCAGCTCAGGCTGCCCAGGGCCCCATCCAACTCAACCATAGTCACCTTCAGGGATAGGGCACCTACACTACTCTGGGCAGCAGTGCCAAGGTCTCACCACCCTCTGAGTAAAGAATTTCCTTCTAACATCTAATCTAAATCTAATTTTTTTTTTTATTTTTTTATTTTTTTTTTAGTTTAAACCATTTCCCCTTGTCCTATCACTATCTTCCTATGTAAAAAAAAAAATTGTCTCCCTCCTGTTTATAAGCTCTTTTTAAGCACTGGGATGTCACAATAAGGTCTCCCTGGAGCCTTCTCTTCTCCAGGCTAAACACCCCAGCTGCGTCAGCCTGTCTCCATAGGAGAGATCCTTCAGTCCTCTGAGCATCTTCGTGTCCTCCTCTGGGCCTGCTCCAACAGCTCTGGGTCTTCCTCATGCTGGGGGCCCCAGACCTAGACGCAGCACTGTGGGTGAGGCTTGCAGCTCCTCCACAGCCTCAGAGCCCACCCTGAATGAGCACCTTTTAGCATGTGGGATGGTTCAATCAGCAAAGCAGTTCACAGGAGCTACTGTTTTTCTACCCTTTAAGGCAGCCAAAGCTTGCCTGTGAAGGTAGGGAGGTTTATCCCTCATTAAATTCTGCATTTTCTTCCTTAGCTCATTTAAATAACTTTGGATCTTGAAACTTTTAGCTGAGCAGTACCTTTGGGAAGGTTGTTAAAATAGGTATCAAAACAGCTAGAGGCACACCATAGTGGTTTTTTTCCAAGACTTTTTAACCAGACTTTCTTTTATGAATAAAGAAGCAGTTAATGACTTCTGAGGTGAAAATGAAACAAAATATAGCTCTGCTGAATGGAGTTTTAGAAGTTCTTTGTTTGCCAAGTGTGTATGTCTGTACTGGGAAGTCTGCACTGGATGAAAAGAATTTTTAAGGAAACAAAAGGACAGAATTGGAAAACTTTAGCTGAGGGAAAAAAATAACTGTTTTTCTTGCAAAAGTTCCTGATATATTTTATATGTTCATAGACCATCTACAGAGAAATACCGTGTGATAAGAAACATTTGTTGTATAGGTAAAGAAGGATAAAGAGATAGGGATTAAAGTTATAAGCTATTTCTGATATTCATTACTCTTAAATGCATCTCTCAACATAGTTTTCTTGTAGAACTTTGTCAATTGATGCTTCGAGGTTTTAGAATTGAAGTAGTCCATTTTGGGATTCATTGCCTAAGTACAGAAAATTAATTTCAAAATAAAACGTGTCTGCATTTTATTCAGCACTTCTGAATATTTGTCTCACTTTCATACAATGCATGCACTTTGCTAAGAGAAAAGCTCTTCATATTTACAGCGTAGACCTCAGAGGAAGGGTTCTTAAGTTTCTTGTAAACACTGATTTACAATTTTTATCCTTTTCATATCATAGTAATGAAAAAAAAAAACCAACAAACCAATCTACCAGCACTGGCATTTCTGAAGATTTTCTTCCACAGAACAAGGACTGTTGGTGGCAGAGCAAAAAGGCTTTGTTTCTGATTTGTTGTGACATCACTATTGATCTGTATTTAAGACAAGATCAGGAGGGGGAGAGAACATAAGGCTTTCATCTTTTCTGCTACTCTATCTTAAACATAATTCAAAGGAAGATGCTTTCACTTTAGTCTAGAGGGATGAATCATAAAACTTTCCTGGATTAGAGAGCTATTTACTTCTTATCTTTCCTATAAAATGGAAAAAAAGAAAAAAGGAAAAAAAAGGAAAAAAAGTAAACTCTGGAAAGAAAAACAGTCATGAAGTCCAGTTATTTGAAAAGCTGCTGCCAGCTCAATGCAACTCATATCTGTCCACTAACCTTTTAGGCTTTGTGCATTCTGTTTTGAGGCACTGACAAGTAGTTTTTGTGAGAAGGAAGAGAAGAAAACTTTTTTCATAAAATCGATCTTTATCTGAGCAGCTCTGAAATAGGTAGGTCACCTACCCTAGAGTGAAAAAGCACGATTAACCGATTCTACCCATTCAATTATGTCATGTATGGACTGCTTGAAAAGTAGAATTTTCAACTGAGTATCCTGGTTTCTGGATAAATTCTACAAGAGTACATATGTGTTCTAACATTTAGTCATGGCTGCTAAGCAGTGGCATGAGTACTGGAGTATTTGATTTATTACTTTTGCTCAGAAGCTTCAGTGCTAATTTTTTTTCAGAATTCTTTTATTTCTTAGACATTAATACTGAAATACAGGCTTTCTCTGGAGTTCAGTGGTCCTTTTTGCAGTTACCAATGGGTAAGCTTAAAACCATGCAGGAAAGGATATGGTTCTCTATAACAGCCTCAGACAACTAAACAACCATGCTGGCTCCTTAACTGCAAACAGTGCCTGATACCTGCTTCTTCTTGAAGGCCTTACAGATTGCAGACTGATGTAATATCTTACTTAACACAAAGTACAAAAGCAAAAATGATAGTAAGGAATTTTTACATCGATGGTGGATGAGAGATGAATGATGGCATTTTTGTGGGAAAGGAGCAGCAGATCACTGTTACGTGTAATAAACGTAGCAAGATACAGGCACAGATATACCTTTTATATCAGCATGGAAACTCTCAGAATGATGGAAACAAAATCTCTTAAGCCTATTTGTCTTTTTCTGATGGTTAGCAGTTCCGAAGAAAGGATGCAGAAGGGGCAAAGATTGACATACATGATCAACACTGTTGACTACAAATGGATCTATTTGGGAAAAGGCAAATAAAATTTCTCATTAAAAACCCCATTGCCCTCTTTTCTGAGGAAAATAAAAGGATGGCTAGGGAGCTTCAGTTGCATCTTGCAATAGTTTACAAGAGGTTGCTTTACAAAGTTCAAATCTTTAGAAATTTTCAAGTTTTCAGAATCTTGCATGGATGCAAATAGTGATAATGAATGTAAGACAAGTGAGGACTGTCAGTAAATTAGAAAAGTAGTAAATTACAGAAATGAGGTTTTGCAGATGTCATCATGAGGTTTACTGACAAAAGGCACTGCAAAATATAAAACACATTATAGAACGACAATAGGAAAGAATAAATGAAATCTATTTTAGAACGAATGCATGCTGATCCATTATAGAAAAGAATTGTCGTAGGTGACAAAGTAAACAAAATATTAGCAAAAGAGATGTTTAAATAAAAACCCATAGTTTCAAAGAACACAATTTAAAGCGTACTTCTGTGGATTTCAGAGAGGCCACTGAGCAGTGTGTTCAATAATGTCCCTTTTCTCTTTAATCAGACTTGCTGATGAAGCATTATTTTTCAAATCCTTTTATTTATGCATTTTTTTTCCTCCATTTCTTTACCTGTAATTGCTTAGTAAAATTCTTAAAACTGTGTGAAGTAGAATGTTGATCAAAAATACTAATTTTAATATTGATTTATTTCCTGAATGTAAGCAGATTGCTTTGGGCTGAGAGCTCTTGGGGTGAGACTTGGCACTCAAATATTTTTTCCACATGCTTGGCAACAGAAGTGTGAGTTTCTATGTTTCAGGGCTTTTCTTTTGTTCTTTTCTTTTCTTTCTTTCTTTTTTTTTTTTTTTTCATTAATACAACGTCTGAAATTTTGTCAACTTAATGTTATTATTCATGTGAACATACTTCATTGCAAAATTAAACATCGCTGTTATTCCATTTAAACCTATTGCAAGCTTAAATCATATTTGGAGCATCACAAATCAAAGCTTCTAATGAAGGAGTGCTTCCCTTTAAAAAGAACAAAGAACAAAGCCAACCTGCAGGCAAATGTTTTTGATACAGACATCCCCATGATGGTTCTACACCGACTGGGGCTGTATACCAGTGGAACATACTCCTCTAGATCCAGAAAAAAATGACAATCAGTTTCATTAATGAAACCACATATAACAAACTTCTCACCATACTGACATTAATATATATTTTTTTAATTAACACAGAGGCATAATTTCACACCAGCTCTAGATTTTCTATCCAATAAAGCAATGAAAAATACGCCTAAAGTAAAACCAGCTGCTTTTGCATCCAATAGCACTCATAATGCAAAATTTATTTGCACACAGTTACAATTGTTTCTCTCTAGGTGTAACAAGAAATTATTAACTTGAACAATTTGTCAAATTGTGAACTTTTAGCATCATCTTAAATGAACGTTTTATATGTATAATATATATTCCTCACAATTTGGGTTTCCTTCAGTATTCATACAATGTTCACAGTATTTTATAGGCAGATTTCCAGTCAAAGTTATTCAAGTGAATGTGAAGTTGTTTCTTCATACTTCTGGTTCATTTGGTTTTTTTTGTCACCTGAATATTAACCCAGTGGAAACTATGTATTCTCTGTTCCCTCTTGCTGTTAGGATTTTCCACAGCATAAGGCTTGTTGCACAGTATTAGACCCAAGATGTGCATGATGTAGCCAGGTTTCATTGCTTTTTGTTGTTATTTGATTTTGTTGTTGTTGCTCTTTCACAACAAATGCTTTGTAGAAGCATTCACTCAGTTTTTGTCTCTTTTTAAAGGCTCAGATACAAATGTAGCTTACCATTCCACATGTACTCATACATTCTTCAGGTTTTCATGGCCTCCATTCTATTAGAAATGTCAGTAATCTGGATACAAATAATTTGCATAAATGTATTTCTTTTTATGACTCAGGCATGAAAAATGTTGCAATAATGCTGCACAGAATTAAACAGAAGCTGTGGGGCTAGGGTAATTAATTTTCTTTAATGATGTGAACTATTAGAACAGCAAGATAAAATATGGTAGTAATTTGAAATATATGATATGTTATGAAAATAAAAACAAAACCTATTTATTATCTCTTAAAACATGCAGGTAAGAACATTTTAAAATTTCACTCAAGCTCGTAAGATAGATAACACTTTATATTTTCTCTGATTTGTTTTTAGAGCCTGCTGATAGACCTCCTCTTCTTCTGATTGCAAACTCTGAAACAATAGAGGTATTACATCTTAATGGAAGCAAAGTGTCTGCCAGAACCCCTGTAAAAGGATCTTCAATTTTGACACTAGATTATAGCTACAGAGAGGACACTATTTGTTGGATTGAATCAAGGGATCTTGCAAGTCAGCTGAAATGTACAAAGATAACAAAAGCTGGGAAGTTAACAGACGAGTGGATAATAAATGTTGTGCAGTATCTTCACAGTAAGTATTAGCCAGTCATTTAGCAAAACAGTCATCTTCATCTTTGTGAACAGCTGCAGGAGATCTCAGAAATATTTGAGGCTTGCTGCTGAAGACAGTCTTAAAGCATTAAATATTGAAGCTCATACTGTAACACTTTTATGTATCTCACTCCAATGTATATATGCATGAAAATGTGCATTTTTATAGTTTAAATAACATTTACAAGTTACAAAACCAGGGCTGTGCAACAGAAGAAGAAATATAAAATGGTTTTTCTTTGGCAAAATGGTGCTACATAGCACTTCTATGTGGTTTTGTACTACTGGGATATTAGGAATAGTGAATGAATGAGAGACACATGCTTTTCAAATTGCTGTCAGGTATCATAAGTATGTTAGTTCATGAAAATAAATATTTCCTAACAGGCAGGAAATAAATTGCTGCCTTTTTGCAGCTGAGGAAAAAAAACAAACCCTCATAATGCTGAATTAGTCTTTAGCATTATAGCAAATAGCAGTCATTTCTTCTATTTGTGGACTGCTGTTATCTTTTGAAGGAGATGTTTGCTCACTTATGCATTTTCATGTGAACAGATTGCAAAACAACATGCAGTGAAAAAAAACAAACAACCAAGTTTCTTCATCTTTCAGATGAGAATGGTCCATGGACCAGCTTATAAAGCACAGCACTGAGGAGTGTAATGGTGCTGTTAACAGTAGGCTTATAAAAACTCAGGACAAGAAGCTCTACTGCTTTGGTTTGGACCTAAGATTCTGAACATTTCTTTTTAAGTAGAGATAGATGTCAAAGAAGAACTCTGAACTTACCTCAAACTCTTGGACTGTATTCAAGTCACAAATGTGATGTTATATTTTAGAGATTGGGCTTGAGACTATCAAGATAGCTGCTATAAAATGTGGTCATTTCTGTACAGTAAGAGAGTTGTTTTGTTTGTTTGTTTTAACCTCTTTTTTAGTTGTCTACTTCATATATAGCAAATTTAATAGAAAAGAATGAAAAAGAATGTTGGTGGCCCTGCCTGCAGCAGGGGGGTTGGAGCTTGTTGATCCTTGGCATCACTTCCAACCCAAGCCATTCTATGATTCTATGAAAAAATTAGAACATGTTGTTTTGTTTGGTTTTGTTTTGCCTTGCAACTCACTGTGACTGTGCTTCTTTTAGAGGACTCTCTTAATCTAGATGCAAAGTGTAATCATACTTGATCCCGTCTGCTTTCTATTTTATCAAGAGTTTTTTTTGATACTATATTTTCCATAGGATTCTTCATACTCTAGGTATCAAAATGCTCTAATGATCATGGTGGTAATATTTGATTGTGCCTTTTAAATTCATTCTATTATCAATATTTTATTTTGTTTTTCTTTTACTAAGAGCAATCAGATTAACGACAGTCCTTAGCAAAATTTGGTTTGTATTGAACTGTATGTGTGTCTGTTCTGTCACTTATCTTCATTATCAAAGTAGATCCTAAAGCTGTTTTGTAGTTCTTCCACCAGTTGTCTCCTGCTTTTCTCAGTCTCTGTTCTCTGCGCATGAAGAGACTTAATGATAAATGCTTATAAATATCTGAAGGGAGTTGGGAGGCAAATGGATGAGGCCAGTCTCTTTTCTGTAGTGCATAGCAATAGGATAAGGAGCAATGGCCTAAAACTTGAACATAGGAAGCTCCATTAGATATGGAAGAACTTCTTTATGGTAAGGGTGATGGAATACTGGAACAGGCTGCCCACAGAGGTTGTGGAGTCTGCTCTGGAGCTCTGGAGATATTCAAGACCTGTCTGGACACCTACCTGTCTGACTTATTGTAGGGTGCTGTTTTAGCAGGAGGGTTGGACTTGATGATCTCTTGAGGACTTTTCCAATCCCTCAAATCCTGTGATTCCATAATTGCCAACCTCTGAGCTGTTTGGGTCTGCAACAGCACGTCTGTTTCTGAGAGTAACACCTTGTCATGAAATATATATGGAAATGAACACAGTGCCTGCAATTAATAAGCTAGTCATTTTTTGTAGTGTTAGCACACATCAGCCTGTGGACTCTAATATTCTGCTGAAACTTCAATGTATTTGGTCTTGTTTAAATGAAGAATTGAAATTCCCGTGGAAATGCATTACTTCTAAGAGTTCAATCAGAAGTTGTCTGTTACAAATTTTTTTTTCCTCAGTTGTGCAGAAATATTCCCAATGATTAATCTTTTCCCTTCCAGACATATATCTGGAGTTATTTTTTGCAAGGAGTCTGGTGTTGCTATAGCTGTTATATATGTCTGCACACATGTATAGGTCATTTTGTGGCTACTGCAAAACTGATTTTCAATCTTAAATTCTTCTTTTTCTCCCCTGTACCCTCTGTTACCCATCATACAACTTCTTCTATTTCTCTTCATTGTTTAGCACCTGCATCTGATGAGGCAAACAAATTCATTTTGCCTCCTGGTGAAGAATTTCAGCCTGTACATTTTCAAGTGTAAGAGAAAGTATAAGCTGCTCTGGCAGCTCAAGACAACAAATGGTTGTGCCCATGGAGTTACTCATAGAGAAATGGAAATTCTGGTTTTCATAGGAAAAAGCCTTTTTTTTTATCATCTAGCTGCAAAGTCAACATTCCAAAATGTATTTAAAACTAAAGAAAGTGGGGGAAAAAAAAAAAAAAAAGAAAGAAAAAAATATTCTAGTAATTTCTAGTGAAATTTTGAATTTCTTTATCCTTGTCTTCTATTCTTTTTTCTGTTTTTTTCTTTTTTTCTTTTTTCTTTTTTTGACTATAGAAGAAAACATGTTATCTGCATATGACACAAAAATTGGTGGAAAGGTCAGTTGTACAAAGTGATTGGGACTGCTTGAAGTAGGCTTTCTCAAAGTGCTTTTTTAGTGAAGGCAAGTAAGTCTTTTAGTTAGGAACAAAGAATACAGATCCTATTTTAAGATGAAAGACTACTTTTAGGAAAGCAAGGACTGTGAAAATGACTTCACTTTCAAGGCAGAGCATATTGTGCAAGCTCTAGGTAGTGAATACAAAGCTTTGGATTCACAAAATAAAAGAAATTATGGTTCTTTAGTATTTAGCATTCTCCTTCAAAAGGCAGTCCGAGATGATTTCATTTTGACACTTAGGTGTCCCAGATGAATTCCTTTGAAAAGCAGTTCTAACTTGGTCTGCATCATCTGTACCTTCTTCTGCACAGCTTTAAATATGGCAGAGAGAGGCCCTACTGCACCCAGGTTTCATTTGCTGCAGCACAGGCAGTGTTGGCATTCCTTGTGCCTAGTTCTAGAGCACAAGTAATGCCCACAAGTTATACTAGTTTTAGTCTTGTAAGAATTACTATTTAGTAATTGCTATATAGCATTGATAAGGCTATTTTTTTAAAAAAAATTATTATTATTTTTCTTTTGTGGTAGGTTTATTCTTTTAAATAAGAATAGCTTTCATGGGCATGGTAATATCAGCACACACATTCTTGTCTTTGCCAAGACCAGGTGTTGTTTTTTTTTTAAAAAAAAAAGAACTTTGTCTTATTGAAACCAGAAGTTGTTGGAAGTTAAGCTGAAAATTCTCCTTTCAGGCAGATTTATATAAGTAGCATTGGAGCCAAATATACTTTTAGGGAAGACTCTCAGATAAGGCAAGCTTATGCACACACCACCCATATAACGGGCATGCTCCCTGACACTTTACACTATCTCATAGCTCCCTTCCAGTTAGTATTGTAGGACTGCCAGGAACAATCATTTATGTAAAGTGCTATCTTGAGGACCAAGGCAGCAGAATGTCTTTTTAATGGAATGAAAGTAGAAAGTCTCTCACAGTTTTCTGTCCTTCCAACGCTGCAATGTGTGATCCTATGCTAATGCTTTTGTGTATCAGGATGGGAAGCAACAGAAACAGAATTTTCTGGATGACAGAATCTCCTTCTTCTTCATTTAAATAAGCATTTTTTACCTTCATCATAACAAGTGTCAAGCACCTTGTTCTCTCTCCAAACAAGCACCAGGCAGGCACAGCCTGGTTTTAGCCACTATTGTTCAGAAAACTCACTTCTAGGATGCTGCTTCAGCGCGTGATAGTTTATGTTTGGCTGGTGTTTGATTCAATCCAGTCCGGTTTGGTGTTTCATTCAGGTTTTCTTGGCATATGATATAAGCCCCACCCAGCAGATTCTTCTTGGCCCCATGAGTCCAAGCCAGAGCTTACTTCATGGCTTTCCCACTTTTTGGATGCAGCTGCTGTAAAGAGCATCAGACATACTATCCAACAGCATTTGTTTAAATTCCCTTCTGTTCCACATTTTTGGTCCCTCCAATTGTGCACTCACAGGCAAATACATGCTTCCTTTTTCTTCTGAGTTTAGTGGGGAAAAAGCAAACACCAAACAGCTTCTCCCAACCAGAAACATCTGAATAAGGATTAAAAGCATGAGGACAAGGAAGGCCTTTGATACTCTGCATTATATTTTTTTGTTTGTCTCTTGGGTTTTTGACATCATGCAGATACAAACACAGTCCCAAAGCTTCCCCTCCCGGGACCTAAAACATTTCCTAGTAGTAATTAACAACTACTATGAGTGTTGTGTCATTCAGAATAGCTCCTGTCATTTAGCTTAGTATTTGTGAGTCTCAGTCTTATCAAAGGAAATGCTGGGTAGTGATCAGAGCATCCAATACAAATTGGAAGCGGAAAGACTGTCCTAAAGAAATAACACAGCATACTTAGGATCCACCTGGAGCCCAGGCAGATCTTACACTGGTGTTAGTGCTGTTCTGGGAAGAATGGACAAATGCTGCTTCTGAGATAACAATTTCTTTAGTTTGTCCAAAGATCTCTTTTTGTTATATTTGGCAATATCTCACTGTAGACAAAGCCATTATTAAATACACAAAACTGAAATATTTTTCTTATGAGGGTCCTCTTTATTCAGCTTGAATTTCCCATCTCCTTTTACTGCCTTGTGAGATGCTACCATTCTTTAAAGCTGACCTTCCTCTTTACTACTGTGGAAACATTATTTTTATTATTGGACTTTATTGCCTTATTATTCATGTCCTTTTACAGGTGACTTGCAAGGATTATCTGGTATATGTTCTGTCTGTGCTGTGAAATTGTTGATCCTTAATGGGGAATCAGGTTTGTGTCCCATCTAAGGCTATTATATACATTCATCACTGACATATGTGTAAGATTAGATCTTTCATCAGACTTCACTCATGACTTCCTGAATGCCATTTTCCATGTTTACTTTAATTTCTGTGTTCTTTTAGGCATTCCCCTACAAGTGCAAATCTTTAGTAGGAGCTAAAAGCCTTTTATTCTGAGATCATACATGGGAAATTCTGTCTGTACTTCAGAGGATCTGAGGAAATGAGTCAGAGAATAATTAGGGTCATCTTGATGGACAGTTACATAGTCTAAAACTCTCTGCTGCTGATATTCTTTTGGCTGAATTCATTCTTCATTCTAGTGGACTGGGACTCAGAGAACTTTTGATCCAGTTTGTGATACTGCTTTGTTGGTGCTGTATGGTCTTTACTTAATGCAGGCAACAGTGCTGTCTGATAACTGTCCTCCATGTACTGTTATTTTTCATCCTGTAATGATAAGACTCCCTTAGAGACTCAAGCTTTTGGAAGTTCCTTTTATCACTCTGCTGCTCTCTTTAAATCCTAGCTAATCTTTTCTGATTATTGGCTACACGTAGCCTTTTTGATGATAATCATGTTTACTAGAAGAATAAGGGTAGTTCACATCTTTTGCTGAATGCATTCGTTCAGCCTTTCTCAGAGACATGCTCAGAGGCTGCCTGGAAACTCTGGGATTTGTGTTCCAACACGAAACATCAGCTGGATGTCTTCCATTGACCACAGCAGGTTTTGCAAATCCATGTCTTTTCCTATTAATAGTATTCATATATTGAAGTGTCTGTCTCAGTGCTTGATGGTTTGCACAAAGGTTTGGTGATAATCTTTGATATCAGAGATCCTTAGAGGGTCATGCATATATTACAAATTTCTAAATGCTAGCTGTGAAGCATCAGTCTGCTTTTGGTGCTTTTTG
This sequence comes from Chrysolophus pictus, assembly GCA_037305975.1. NCBI lineage: Eukaryota > Metazoa > Chordata > Aves > Galliformes > Phasianidae > Chrysolophus > Chrysolophus pictus. The sequence continues at coordinate 5,238,776 of CM074582.1, forward strand.
GGTACAGTCCATTCAGTCTGACTTGAGGATTTATGCTATTGGATTGAATAGTGTGCCTGTAACATTGTATTATGCATTTTTGAGGCAATATCTTCCAAAGCAGATGTGCTGAATTTGTAGGATTTCCCTCCAACATTAGGTTACCTGCACTTAACCTCTTTTGAAATAAGAGCTATTTATTAACTGCTTGTTAATTGCCAAAAATAGATTTTTTTTGGTCATTCAGTCAGATATAATACTACTATTTCTTCAACCTTTGTTACTTAGCCAACTTCTACAATTGATCTTCTATTGATATCATTCAAAGCCCTGCCTCTGTTCTTATCTGAGCTTGCATGATGTCTTTTTATCTTTTATGTGCTTTTCAGTAGTAATGCTCTGGGCAGCTAATTCTTATCTCAATGGTATTTCTCAGTAGAAATTTTTGATCGCATTATATTTTTCTCTAAACTCCTGGACTCTACCTCAGATAGTGTACCAAATATTGTCTCCTCAAAGCCTACATCTCTTAATCTCCTTATTCTCAGTTCTACATTGTCAGATTCCCTTTTTCCCAACCACCAACCTTCTAGCTGACCATTTCTGGATTTCCATCTTAGTACCATTACTGTCCTAACAGTCTGACACAACTGCATTTTGTTTCTCTTCCTTTCATACCAACCCAGCCTTGATAGCAAAGTCAGAGAGCAAGCTGGGAATGTCCCATAGAAGTATTTCATATATAAAAAGGACAGTCAAAATATCAGTACCCATGTACGTTTATCAAACATACTGCTGATGAACTCTGTTGAGTGATTATACTACTTGTAAAACAGTAACGTTTTGTACTTTATTAACACTTTTCAGAAATATGAAATTAAATAATGCATGTCTTATGTGATTAAACACACACTTTCACATATGCCTTCAACATCTGTGTGCAACCTGCTAGCTTCATTTTGGCTTTTTACGTGGTAGTCAATGGTAGTATTCTTTGTAATACCATTTTCACAACAACTGAACTTGTTCTGCTTCTGCAAATTCACTGTGGGCTTCAGTAATGGGCAAATATTCAGAGAGATGCAGACATTTGTGTAACACATCCTTCTTAGCAATCAGGAAAAATGTTCCCTTCTGCCTTTCTTCTAAGGAAGGAGGAGACGTGCAGGAGACATGTTTGTAACCTTGAAATTTCAGCGGAGTTGGCTATGAAATCAAGGCTTTAAGTGTATGCTCTTAGAAGCTATCTTCAATGGCAGTAAAGATCTAATTAATAACTTGGTATTAAATACCATCAGCTAATTATGCATGCATGAAATCTGTTCGTCTTCTACTGGCACTTTATTTTATTTATAAATTTCATGTTTTTAATGAGGTGGCTTTTCCTGCTAAGTGGAGATGTTTCTTTGTAATTCCACGTCACATAGGATGCTAATCAAGTTACTTCAATTAGACTAAATGACAGTAAATTTGTTACATACTTCCAGATAATAGCTTATCAATTAATTAATGCAAAAAGTTCATTCAGACTGCATTCTCCTCCAAAAAAAAAAAAAAAAAGAAAGAAAAAACAAAAACAAAACAACTAAAATCAGCTGAAAAATCAAGAGTTCAAGAAACTTTTATTTTTATCTAATATGCTTTGGATTATGTCATTAAAATTGGTCCTTCACTCACCTTAAGACTTATCTCTGAGACACAGATCACAGAAGTCAAGTTGTGACAACATTACAATAAAATTTAAAAATGACTTCTTTTAACCTTTTTTGTCTTTATAGTAAAGAATAGGGCATAATCATATTGATTTGCAACTCAAACTTTGATCTAATGTCTTGAACTATTACAGGGCAAAGGTAAATAATGACCAAGCTTTTCATAAGTGAATGACAAATGAATCCAAGTAGAAGTGAAATGAGAAGCTATACCTCTCTGAGGTGTTAGACTGCTTTCAAAGCTTACCTGGGCATTTCTGTGTTTAATGTAATTTAGGACAAAAAGGCACAAAGGCACAAAGTACTTTACATAAAACTTTATCTAGGGATCTTAAAGAAAAGGGAATTTCATGTTTGCAAATTTGAGAAAACTGTGATTATTATTTGCACTGTAGTGGAAGTGGCAAATTAAACACACCCTTTGATTTGGTGATTTAACATATATTTGGTTTTTTTTTCCCTCGGGTTTTAACTTTGAGTGACAGAACAAAAGCCTCACTCAAAAAGTATTATCTCCAGTTCATGGAAATGTTTTTGTCTTCTCAGTCCACAGAATTTAGGTTGTGGGTTTTTACTTAGAACAAAGCCTATTTGATTCAAATATTTCTTTTGACTTCAGCTCCACAGTAGAACCTGAAGTAAAAAAAACATATAGATCATGTCAGTATTATTAAATATATAAAATGGAAGAACAGAACTTATGCTTCTAAGTATTTGACAGTTACCTTGAATAAAATAAAATCTTGGTTTTGCTTTACAACTTTTAGTTGTGGCTTTAGTGAAGTACTTATTCTAAAATTGAAAAGTTACATGCCAGAGATCTTTTAAGCATAAGAAATCACCTTTTCTAAAGCCAACTCTAAGCTATATAAATTTCTTAGTTGTTGAAAAAAATGTCATCTAATCATTGTAACAAATTCAGTGAGAAGAGAGGACGCAATATACAGAAGGGTTGGTTTGTTTGTGCAAAGCTGAAGCCCTACACTTTATCAACATGTCACAAAACAGCTGCTGTTTGATATGTTGAGTTAGGCATTCACCATAACACTTCTTGAATTGATGATAAAGTTCCAATAGTCTTTGCATATGTAATTGCACAGAATATGTAACACCACATAAGCAAACGTAATGAGCTGATGGTGGAGTTGTTGGGATACCTGTTGATTGGTAGTTGAATTGGCAGTTCCAGAGACTCTCACTTTTTTTGCCATTTTTTGGACTTGCTTGCATTATGTACATTGATAATTTGCTTAAGTATACAATTCCATTTGTTTTATTACAAGGATGTGGGTTTGTTTGTGGGTTTTTTTTTTTTTTTTTTTTTTGTACTTATCTGTGTAAGGAGGAAAATATAATGTATTTGTAAAGATCAGCACTACTTCTCTTCTTGTTTGGAATATCCTGAAAATAGTATGTATTTTCATTTTAAAACTCTTTCAAGAATATAATGATTAGTCACTAAGTCTGTTCAACTGGTTTCAAAATTCAGATTTTGTTTCATAACTATTGCATTAACTCCAGAAGTGGGGAAAAGATGACTCAAGTAAGATGAAGAAGTGGGGAAACATAACATTTTATAAGGCTCTTTGAATGCATTATAAACTGTTATATATCTTTAAAAATAATTGGCCAATATTTGGATTTTTTTTTCCTTCTACAAACACTTACTTGGACAGACAATTATTCCTTCATAAAGTAGACGGAGCAAAAAATGATTTGAGAAAAGCTATCCTGAAAATAATTACAGTGCCATCTATGCGAGCTGTCAAACATCTGGAGAACTGTGCAGCAGACAGAGCTGCTTGTGCCCTTCTGCTCCATGCCTAAGCACAGGCTGCATCCACATCCACGCACAGCATCTTGCTGCAGTTTTAGAAGAGGCAAAAGATATTAGTGCAAGGAAGACAAGAGTGTACCTTGTAGAGGAAACCTGGAGAGGGATGCCATACATGTCTCTCTTCTGTATTTCTCTGCACGTATTGAGACAAATTCTTTTTATTTTTTATGGAAAAGGAATGGTTTAGATTAGATGTAAGGGGGAAGTTCTTCAAAAAGAGAATGATGAGGTGCTGAAACAGGCTACTCAGACAGCTTGTGGATGCCCCATCCCTGGAAATGTTCAAGACCAGGTTGGATAGGGCTCTGGGCAGCCTGGTCTAGTATTAGATCTGGAGGTTGGTGGCCCTGTATGTGGCAGGGGGGTTGGAACTTGATGACCCTTTGGGTCCTTTCCAATCCAAGCAAGTCTATGATTTTATGATTTCATGAAGGAGGAGAAATTTTGGAAGAAGGGCAGTATGCTGGTAGTCACGAGTCTGTTATTTTTCCTGAGACTTTCTGAGTGATACTTCTGAAATAATCTCATATTTTCCCCTCTATCTGTAACATGAGAATGACAGTGTTTCTATATGATGTAGGGATGCTGTGTGGCTTAAAAAGAGGAATGCACAAGGTAAAAGTAGTTAGTACAATGCACACAAAGCTCCTGTAGTTGAGAAGAGATGGGATTATGGCCCCTTATATTTCTAAATGGCTTATAAAATGGTCTGGAAGGGGCTAGGGGTTTTCTGAAAGCAAGTTGTGCAAATCTAAGAGCACTTGGTGTGAGCCACGTTACTGGAAACAGCAGATGTTTGAGTGAGTTGGGATACATTTGTATGGGAAACTACTTTGGTATTTGCTTTTAAGATAATGGTGAAGTAGTCCAGTACCTGGATTTCCACCACTATCATAATGATAATGATAGAAATAAATAAACAAGAAGCAATATCCTGATGTCCTGTTGAAAATGTATGAAAATAGAAAAAAAAATAATAATCTGTAAGTCTGAAACTGTTTTATTTGTTGCATTGCATGAAATAGGTTAGCAAGAAGGTTTTTTGGTTGCTTGTTTTTACTCGAAGTCAGTCTGTATTTTAAGTCTGGACAGTTAGGTGATGTTGGTCAAGTCAAATATAACAAACAGTTTTCTCCTCAAAGACAACTATTTTGATATTGAAATAAATGGATGGAAAAAAGAAATGGACAAATAGGATGAAAGGGAAGATAATGGTTGCGTGTGTGTATCTGTTACAGAGAGCTGGCAGTCGACATTCAAAGACATGAAGGGCTTTATTTGCTTGTTTTCTTCAAGCTGTAACACCAAGCGTGTGGCATCACTGGGTGCTTTGCAGTGGCTTTGAGTGTTTTGCAGAAGTACAAGCATGCTGAAGGTGCCAGGCAATGACAGTGATACCTCTGCACTGTTGTAAGAGTTACCCATGGATGTGATGTTCCTTTTTGAATAATTTCATTTCTAGAGACAGGGAAAAAGATGAAGTAAGCAGCTTAATAAGAAACAATTTCCTTTTCTTTCAATATTTCTTGTATATGTCAGAATGAAATAATTGATGGTCAGTGTTACCTTATGATTAAAATCAAATTGAATGCAATAATGCCCTTTGGTGAAAAGGAACAGATTGATTTATAGCAGTGGGTCATGTCATAAACTGTTTAGTCACATTGTCTAGACTATACATTGTTAAGTGCAACAATATTGGGCTGAATATGAAATTATCCTACAAAATTGTGACCTACATTTTACCTGCATGACACTACATCATACTCCAGGTCCTCTGAACCAGTGTCATCTGGCAAATGTCACCTTCTACAAAACGTGCAATTTGGGTTTCCTTCCTTTCCCAACCTTTTCTTTAAGAGCTGACTCAGTTCATTTACTTCTATATTATCCTCCCAAAAGTGTTCCTTATAGCATCATTGTCCACTTCGGGGATTAAACTGTTCACATTCTTTCTGGAAGTCATTTTCCTTAAATACTTAGTATTGCAAAAGTAACTATATATATATTTTTGACACGTCTTTAAAATTGAAATACTCTTCCACCTAGCATCTTTATGGGAAGATGATAAAGTGACCTTATTTTTGTCGAAGGATGGTTTATGAAGTTCTTAATGAATGCGGGAGTCACAAAAGGTGGAAAGTTGTACATTTCTGCCTTTGATAGAGGTGGTTAAAAGAGAAGAGTATCAGGGCCTAATGTAGCCACAGCAGTTTGCTTAGTCCACGTGTTTGATGGCATGCCTACTGCAGCTGAATTATGCTTTAATTTTAACAGTGAATGACTTAACAGCTTTGAAGTAAATAACTGGGTTTGATTTACAGTCTCAGTAGATTTATAAGAAGCTTTTCAATGTGCAGTTAAAAAAAAAAAAAGAAACTGTTATAGCTACGTACCTCTATAAATCTGTCTTTATTGTTCAGCATGTATGCAGTCTATTGGGACCCCATTACAAGTTTACAATCATTTGGCAATCTGTTTGAAACTCAGTAATGCAGAAATTAGAAAAGTTACGTTTTTGACTATTCTTACTTGCTTCTGACATGAGATTGGCAGAAGAATATTCCCTCCTTATAAAAATCTAAATCCCTAGGATTAAAAATCAGGGCCATTCATATTGCCATTCTTTCACTGTTTCACAGTTCTGCTTTGCGTAGCCAAATCTCTGACTCAAGACCCAAAACCAGAAAAATTTGCTTATTTTACTCACTCCAGAAACATGATGCATTGTGACAGAGAATCGTAACGTGAGTGAAAGAAGAAATATGCTAAAAACTTTAGGAACAGATTTTGCTACTCTATTGTAAAAACCATGGCAAAGGTTTCATAACCCGAGCATGCCTGGGATCCACCATAAGCACGTTTCCTCCAAATGCTCTGTAAACAGATTTGTTAGAAAACAAAGGACTGATTTTCGCTGTTATTATGTAGATTCCCAATTGGAGAAACAGACTTATCATTCAATGTGCACTTCTCCCTCCATGTGCCACCTCAACCCATGTACTAACATGTCTTAACTACTGCTTGGCCTGACTTCCACCTGTGGGACTAGGCATCTCAGCAGCCTCAGAAACTAAGCAACACACACACAAAAAAATCCCACCCTGTAAGAATCTAGCTTCTGTATAAGTAAAAACAGTATGCAACAGGATTATTTCCAGACAAGTAGGATATAGAGGAGGGCCACCAGGTGGGCTTTTTATTTGTGTTTTTACCTAATAGCAAATATATGTGCTGTGCCACAATAGCCTATAAGTCTGGCTTGCTTGAGCATATCTTGTCATCAGTGCATAGAAGATATCTTACAGGTGAGAACTAACAGGGATCTCTCTTTTGGGCACATTGTGCCACAGTCTGTGTAGAGTCCTTTGCAATGAAGCTGCTCCTAAGTGGTGTGAAGTTGCTGGAGTTAGACCTTCTCCTCTTGAGAAGTGGACTGCATCCAGAAGAATGATAAAAAATACTATATTAAACATTTTAATTATAAACCTAAGCATGTTCTCTTCTGTATGTAATTGGAATGCTTGAATCTCCAAGTGACTGGAGAGATGGCATCTCTGAGAGACTAGACGAATTCATGTGCCATCAGGATGCTTTTATTAAGTATTCATAATATTTAGAATAGGATCATAGTTTTTAAAAGTCTTCAGTTTGGGGAAACTGCTACTGTCTAAATGTTCACATTTATAGGTTTTAAAGCATTATATTCTATATCCTCTAGAGTTAGAAGAATACCAACTGTATTTTTGACAGTAACCCAATTTATTGAAATTTAAATTATACCCAGCAAAGAGAAAATGCTTTCTTTTCTTCTGAAGAACCTGTAGTCTGGATGCCTTAAAGTGCTTATTTAAATGTAATACGTTTTAGATTTTGCATTACACTCCTTACAAGCACAGTCTGATTTTTTTAAAGGAATTAGATACTTGAGGATGAGCTATTGGAAAAGTTAGATGGGTATTTGTCATTACTTTTTTTCATTTTTAAACATATGCAGTAATCACTCAGGACATGTCTGTTTAAAGTTTAGACACCAATGTTGTCTACTTATTGAATGATGACATCTTTAATAAAAAAATATATTTTGTAAATGGCATTGCAGACACAATTATGGCCAGTTGCTGTCAGTAGGAAAGGCACAGAGAAATCTATGCCAGTTCTAACTTTACCCAACCACTGTGTCAGTGCAAGGCTGTCTGGACTGCTAATTAGGAACATAACTCTCAGAAAAGAGGGAGAGCAAAAGCAGATTTCACAGCCTGTCATTTAAGCGTATTTTAACTACTATTTACCTGGTCATGTTATTACTGGTTGTTTTAGTAAAAGAAAGACTTGCCACTGTTGTCTCATTACACAAAACTTGACAAAAAAGCCTGTCTTGAAGCTGCTTTCTGTTGCTCTTTAGACCAAAATTTTTTTAGTTGTGTTGTAAATATGTAATTTTATCTTTTCTTTTTCTTTTCTCTAAACAGGGAGTAAATTATATGGAACATGCCTGGCACTTTTATCGTTTGCTTACCTTATACAATTCACAGAGCCTTACTGTAAAATATCTCAGATTTCAGTTAAAAAAAAAAAAAAAAGTTAAAATAAAAAAAAAAAATGCAAAGCTTCTTTTAGTTGTGGAGAAGTTAAATGCATGCATTTGGAGAAAAAAAAAAAAAAACACCATGAAGATTCAGGAACCGTAAGGAGAGGCAAAATCTCTCAAATATGTTGTCCTATCTTTTAATTACTTTCATGTTACTTCATTTCTCATGGGGTTTGATTCCATATTTTTATATATATTTATATATATATATATTCCTGTTTTACCTGTTTTGATTTTAGCAGAAAGCAGGGGATGCTTCCTCAGTTGAAATACAGGGAAGCTAACTCTCAAATCCTGCTATTTGATGAAAACTAGCCCCAGAGGCAAACAGTTCATGACACAACAGGCTGTACAGAAAGCAGGTGTGAAAATGCCTGTGAGACATGAAGATCTGTTGTCCTAACCTTTGGTTGACAGGGGACTGAAGGTGACTCTTCTGACAATGAGGCATTTGAGCAGCACCAACCTGGCTCTCCTGTACTGCATGGCTGTCAGGGACCATGCTGACATCTTCCATGTTGTAGGATGCTCACCTGAGGAATGTTTAAGCTCACCTGAGGAAAGTTTGATTGGAGCAATCCTTTCTCACTTCTCAGAAGCATTAATCCCCCTAGCATATGGCCAGCCATCCAAAAAACTTGCACAGCCCTCAAATTTCCTGTTTGTTGAGACAGTTCTAGTAGACTAAATTAAACTAGTGGATCCTAGCAGACCTGCCTACCTGTGACAGCACTGAGCTGCTCCTTATAGTGCAGAAAGATATCTGTAACATAAACACTACCCTCCCCTCACCTGAGGGTTGCAGACAGTGTTTGTGGGGATCACTGCTACCTTATTGAAGGCAAAACCACAACTTCAAACCACTTCTCCATCCCATCAATTGTCAATGAATTGTTGCTCATTGAGTCTTAAATGGATTTCCAAGATCTTTAGAGAGTTCCCACTACGCTCACGTTCAGAACAAGGAAAAATTTAGACATGTAACACAGTGGAAGCATTTGCACTTGAAATAGAGAGAGGTCATCTGTCTTTTTAATTATTAACCAGAAATTTATGTGGAACACATTGGGCATTTTTAGTTTTAATTATATTTCCTCCAGAATAATTCCTCTGTTGGCTTGGAGGTTGCTATACAGACTCCAACTATTTCTGGATCCCCGTGTCATTTGCTTAGATCATTTCTTGCATTAAAAATAAGAAAGTTTTATTGAAGTGCATATAGAGAGAAAACATTCTAATTTTTCTACTTCAGATTTTTCTTGCAGGTTTGTGGGTAACAAAATCTGCTAGCTTATTTATGTTAATAGACAGTGCTTGTGTTGAATCCTTGATTACAGCAGTAGGACAAACACAAGAATATGGAACCGTTACTCTCTTTTTTAACTGAAAATTTGTTGTACAAGTCCCTATTTGAAATTAAAATGTGAGCTTTCCATGATATATATTAGAAATTTAAAATGAAAGTAGACAATCATTCAATACATTTCTGATTTTCAGAAACTGCATTTCAGTCCTAAGACACGTATTTCTAGTTCCTTTTGAAGATTTAGCTACCCTCATAGGAAATCGCTATTTCTTTCGAATTATGATAATAGTGGTGTGTTTCAAAAAAGAAGTTGTTTTACTAGTGCCCACTCTCAACACAACGTCATTAACTAGAATAAGATTTAGATGACATGACATCTCAGTGTTTCTTTCTGAAGTCCTGAAGAGGAAATTCTGGTTTTTGGAAAGCACTAAAGGAAACTTATCCACATTTGGCAGAAATACTCCATTGAAGCCACTACTAAAATAGGGGAAAAGCCTAAAAAATATGTACAAGGTTTCTCAAAATAAATATGTGTTTTCAGGAGGAAGCAGTTCCTTTTAGAGATTTCCAAAACTGTGTGAATAAAAGAAAAAATGATTAATTACTTTAAAAATGTGAGCAGACTAGCTATCTGCACATAGTGGGTTTTAATATATGAATCCAGAAACAAGCATGAAATAAATTCCATGACATCTTGAGCAGATAACGATATATTTTAAAAGTTTCCAGTGCAACCAAAACCTTATCTCTATGGTATATAGTGTATTTGACTTGTGTGGGAGCCATTCAAAGCAGTTTAATGCATAGCTGCTACTGAAACCGTAGATATTAAAAGTTTGATTCATAAAAGCTGCCAGCTGAGTGAATTTCTCATGTGGGATATGATTTCACAGTGAAGTATATTTGGGCAATTCTTTTTAAACTTCTCTTGTGAGCAATTGGATGTGTCCTACGTACAACAGATCTGATGGTACAAAAAAGACAAAACCTAAAACACAACAGTGGAATTTAAAATACACAACATACTTGTGTTAGATTGACCGTTAAATGAAAATTCGACCGTGCTTTGAATGTCTAAGTTAATTACTACATTTCAACGGAGCAACAGAATATTTATTGTTGGGAGATATGTTCTTTGCATAGTGAGAGACCTCTTCCATTTCATGCTGTAGACTTCTGGAGAAAAATACAAATTACTATGCTTCTTTTTCTGGAAGCTGTGACCTAGCATAGCATACTTTGTAATGAGCAGCTTTAGAAGGAATGCAGTTGGAATGAGCTCGCATCTTGCAAATAGCCTGTGCTGCTGGTACTATGCTCTTCTCAAATACAACCTGCTGGGGAACGGAAAGCAGAAAAATAGGAGTTAAGAGCAACAAATGATTTTTGAAGTCTCTGACATAGAGGTTATTCTGTTAAATTGCTTCTGGATGTCTCACTTTTCCTGGACTGTTGAGCAACCTCTGTTCCAACTATTGGATGCAAATCGTTGTCCCTAGTATGACCTCCAATTAATTTCTTTGTATACCATAAATACCTGCTTAATGTCATTTCTTTTTAATGACATGTTAATGAATATCCGCAAAAAAAAAAAAAAAAAAGAAGTCTGCATTTTAAAGATGTAAAAATATTCACATTATCTGTTATGTTAACAGATATAACAAGCTGTATGTATCATGCCTTTCAAGTATTTATGAAACTTGGGTAAAACTAGATAAAAAAAGAAAAAAGTATCCAGCAGGTTCCTTCTCTGCTTTCCAAAGCATAGCAGTCTTCCAGAACTCACATTGCAGGAATTTAATTACTAATTTCATATCTATAAACATTTAAAACTGAATCTTTTTTGTAACTTTCATTCTTTGTAACTGACATTTTCCAAATCCAAGTTCTGAAATTGGAAAGTGGAAACTGCATAAACTGTTACAGACTTCCAGAGGGACTGTGTGTTTTCTGACATTTTTAAAATGTTTTCACAAGGAAAAAGAAAAATGTTTTCTTTCCTATTGTATGAAATATTTTTTTAGTGTTTCTGTATATCTCATGGCACACCTGACATTGGCCTGCTCTGGAGGTTGGATCCTGGACTAAATGGAGCATTCCTTTATTGTGGCTCAGCATGTCTTCATAATAGGAGCTATCAGATGGGGAGAGGCATAATATTCACTTTGAATTAAAAGAAAAATGAATAGCAGAAGGGGAGAAATCTGAAATAGAAGAGACAGCAATGAACTGTGTAATGGGATGGCTGAGATGCAATACAGCTGGTGCCTTCCTGATATTTTATTGAGCAAATCTTATGTTATCTGCACTTTGAAGGACATTGCATGGGTCTCCATGTGTAGTTTAAGTATTTAGGAAATACATAACTCATAAAACCTTGGTTATTGTCAAAAACTTAATGACTGGAATTTCTTTTTCAGTCAGGTTCACTTTATATTCTCTAATAGAGGATGCATGTGATAGAAGCGACGGTTTCTTGTTTGAGTGGAGGGAATAAACTAAAAAACATGTAAAGAATAATAGAAATGCAGAAAACTCAAAGTATGAAAAAAAAACACATGAAAATTGTTCAGAACAACAGGAAAATAAAATGTTGAGAGTGAATTAATTGCACACACGTCTATTATTACATAGGGTTTAGTTATATAGAATAACTACACAAAAGATTTTTGGATTCATAAGTAGTTATAGTCAGCTTTTAGTTCCTTTTACACGTATCTAATTACCTTTTATAATCCATTTCCAATCCTTCTCTCACAGCTGCAGCAACACTCAGTGATGTTGCTTTTGAATATATCATTAAAAGTGCCAGAGACAAAATTTAAAATATTTATTAGAACTACACACAAATGTGCACCTTTCTTATCCTTGAAGTTGCAATGAGACTTTTGTACTTAAAAAGGAAAACTCTCTCCCATAAGTACTCACCCATAGGGAGCTGAATTCCTTACTGTATGCCATATGCATTCTCATTGTAAAAAACAGTTTGAGCTCTTTAGGAGAGCATTTGTTTGGTGTAACAGTTAGTGGCTCACTTATTTGTATTACAATTGCAGTTCTGAGCTTTTTTTTTTTTTTTTCTCCTTTCTTTCTTTTTCTTTTTTTTTATTTTTTTGGCAGATGTGCAGCAAATAGCAATTGACTGGATCACTGGAAATTTTTACTTTCTGGATCATGTCAGTGATAGGATCTTCGTTTGCAACCAGAATGGAACGGTGTGCATTACGCTCATTGAGCTGGACCTCAGTAACCCTAAGGCCATAGCTGTTGATCCAACCTCAGGGTAAGATTATTTATTTGCATTGGGAAATGTTGACTTTATATGAAGTATGCTTGTCTGTGACTGCACACAATGTATCTTTTTTTTTTTTTTAACTGCATTCCTGAGATACTTCCATAGTTGCTGTAATAAAACATGTAACACACCTGTAGCAAGTAGTTAACAATATTAATAGCAACGTGTACCTTGTAACTTTTCAAAATGGAATTGGAAATGGAAAACCAATTTTACCCCTACTAATCATGAGATTATTTTGTTTCTGCCGTACGTTTTTGTAACTGGGGTACATGGAAAAGCAATGTTTTATACTGTGTTCCCTTAGCTGCAGGAATATGAGGACTGGCTCTAGCAAGTTTAATTACATTAAAAACGAAGTAGGGGATTTTTTAATCTCCTTTTAGAGATTTAGACCCTTTAGAGGGTCGACTATAATGATAAAAGCACATGGTATTTGCTTTTTCTCTTCCACAGTTATGTTCAGTGCCACTTGGGAATAAAACCTTGCTTAAAATGCAGGGTACTAAAAATCTTCTGTTTCTAACAGCCACCAGCTGGGAAAAAACTTTAAGCAAATGATGAAGTAAAAGTGCAGCTAAATAGGAATGATCAAGTTAATTTAAAAACTGTAAATTTCAGTAAAGATTTTGGAAAAGGGATTTTATTTTAGTTTTATTAGTCCGTAAGCAGTTAAAGCTGAAAAGCCTGGTGGAACACATCCTAAACTGCCATAAGCCCCTTCTCAATAAATACAAAAATATTTACTGTAGAACAGCTTGTCATCCATATGTGGACTTTTGTCACTCTTTGTTTAAAGCCTGATTGAATATTAAGATGCATGATCACCATGACTTTAATTCTGACAAGAACAGCTTGCATGTAAAGTTTACAAAGAAGTTTTATAATGTAATTCTTGAATATAGCTGTATGTCTACCCGCAGCAGATGGTAAGCTTGACTTGATCTGACTGCAGTGTTGTTTTAAAAGAAAGATCAAAATTCACATATAAATTGATTTTTCTGCATGTTCTGATCTGAAAGAAGTTGAAGCTTTCAAATTTGCCAGCAGCAGACTTTTTTTCTATACATTCACTTGCATATTCTTTGCAGGATTTACTAGATATATCCACAGCTTGTCATTAGATAATCTTATCTGTCAGGGATGTAAGAATTTTATCCTGAACTTTGATTCTGCAAGGAGGGATGGAACAGAAAAAGAAAGACTAATTTTCCATCTATTTGCTTGCTGCAAACCATTCTTATTCAGATAGTTTCCTTTTCCAGTGCTGTATCATCTTCTTTATTTCAGTGTAGATAGAAGTGCTGGACTGGAGGGAGTCCAGAGGAGACTTAACACTGTAACATTACATAGCAGTACTGATCTATTCATGGTGGAAAAACTGGCTGGATTTTTTTTTTTTTTTTCCAGAATTCATATTTTGCACTTAATGAGAGTTATTTCTTTACAGTTTTTGTTGGCAATTTTGTTAATTATCTGACATATGTTGTTAGGTTAATGAGATATCTAACATACTTCTTAATTGATCATCTCCAGTTTATGCATTTGTTGTGCTTGTTAGCAGCTGGGTTTTGATACAGAATGCAAAGAGATAATCAAACATTCTGGCTGTATAAAAATGTTTTCTTCCATTTTTTTTTTTCTCCCTCCTTCTCTCTCTCTCTCTTTTTTTTTTTTTTTTTTTTTTTTAATCTTTCTTCTTACTCTTTCATGCTGATTCTTGTTGAGACCTATTTCTAGGTGTATGGGAACTGTTGAGTCATGATTTGAACCACTGATAAAGCACCTGTCAGTCAGGTATTTGAACCACTGATAAAGCTCCCAGTCAGCCCTGGGAGCACAGGTGAAGGCAATTCATGTGTGTGACAGAGGAGTGGAGCCTGGCTTCACCTCTTTTAGACCTCATTTAAGGGCTGACTGTCACTGGGAAAGGCTCTCTTTCTGGAGATCCCTTCTTGGTGAAGCTTTCACTGTGAACCTGGAATCTTCTGATGCAGGTGAACAGTCTTTTTCACTTCCCTTCTAGTACCTTTCTTTTGTGCTGATCCTTCCATTATCACAACTTTGTTGTAATGCCTTTCCCACTGTATTGATCTGTTCAGTTGCTATACTAGGTCAAAGTATTAACATGGTGTTATCTCCCTGTTACAGACAATTTGCTGGTTTTGCTATTTATTTATTTCTTTATTTGTTTAAATATAAAGCCTAAATTTTTGTGGGCTTTTTTTATAGCACCTCCAAAATAATATATTTTAAGGCATAATCACATTTTAAGATATTGCCTTTTCTAATGTATGTTGTTGTCATAGTATGTTCATTTTTTCAAAAAGCTGAAAGTATGCCTACACAGAGAAGGCCATATGCAATACTAAATCTATGATTAACTTCTTCCCAGTAGCACAAGGTCAAGCCTTTTATTTTTATGTGATCACATCTGACGAGTTTTAGCTGCATGTAGTTGTTGCTTTGTGAACCAAAAATTCTCCATTTATCAATAAGTAGAAAAATAGATTGCAAATTACTTAATCCTAATACTTTTGGTGAACATGATGAATTGTCAATCTCTATGCCTCTGTATTTTGTTACATATTTAGTGATGGTGTTTTTTATATATTCTTTTGCGTGCATACAATTGAACTACTAAGCTTATTGTATATTATACAGTGACTGAATGAGAACTTGTCTTATTTTTCTAAGACTGAACTTTAAGTTGAGAGAAGAAAGGCTCTGCTGTCTGGGCCTGGTTACATGTGACCTGTAATATTGACTCTGCTGCTTGGGATGCTGGTCATAATGTTCTATTGTATTTCACAGGCTTATGGAAAAACGTGAATTTTAAGGAGCACAGTAATAAAACTGATCCAAACATATGAGTATGTGTAGAAAAAGGGCACACAAGGTGAGATTACAAAAAGGATGTGTGGTGCAAAGCTGGCGAGTGGGAGGATGCACGGAGTAGAATGTAGACAAGTACTGGGAGTGAGGAAATGCATTAGACATCGTGTGCACACATTAGACATGAATCACTAGAAAGGAAAGGCATATGGAGGGAGAGAATAGGAGGAGGGAGAGAAGAATGGCAGAGGATGCCCAATTAGAGGCTGAAAGCACAGTAATGAGATCTTGTAGCTGCCATTTAAAAGTCGTGTTAATAACAATGGGGAGAAAAGATTTAACTGCTAAAGAGATTTGTAAGGAGAGTGAGCTCACACTTTAATACTGCAACATTGTGTGTCATGTAAATATTTGAATAAATCTTTTAATCGACTTTTCCTTCTGCTACGTTGTAGAAATAATGAAAGTAATAAAAAAAATAAAAATAAAAAATGGTGCTGAGTTCTTTCACGCAACAATTGTGAACACATCCAGCAAGGGACTGTGATACGATGGCTGTAACAGCATCTCTTAATGTGTTACAGTGCTGTGCAATACTTCCAGGCAATGCTAATAACTCCAGAGAAAAACAATGGTAGTGTATGGGAACAGTTGGTCATGGCCTGAACCTTTGATTGATCACCTGAGGCAAGCAATGAGTCAGCCCAGGAGCACAGGTGAAGGCAATTCACCTGTGCTACTGGAAGGGGTGGAGTCTGACTCCACCTCTCTTAGATCCCATTAAGTGCTGGCTGCCACTGAGGAAGGATCTCTTCCTGGATCTCCACTCTTTGTGGAGTTTACTGTGAGCCTACAATATCGGTGAGCATTTCCATTTATTTTGATTCTTTCCACTGTAATAATCTTACTAAGCCTAGCCTCTGCATACTATTGATTGTACATCTATTAATTCTTTAACTGTACAGGTGCAATAGCAAAAAAATATATATATTCAGATACATTTAAGAGCTACAATAGCAGAGATTTGCTAATGCTTCCTATTCACAAAGGTGAACAAGGGAAGCAAGGGAAGTTACTTCTGTCTTTTCAGGTGTTCATTTTTACTTGTAAGTGTATTGAATGTCTGAAATCTTCCTGGTTTGTGTAGTAGGAGAAGTTGGGTATTGGCCGTGTGAGCTCTGCTACCAGCCAGATTGACCAGCTGTACTCAGGTATTTTCTTAAGCTGCATGTGATCCTCCTGAGATGTGGTTACTGGATAGGCTGAAATGTACTGTGAGGCTCACTAGGCAGTTCACAGTAACAAAGTCGGGGTAAGAAAAGCCTAACAGGAACAAACTTCTGCGTGGTCTAGTCTTTGACGGAGTATCTGAATAGGCAGAGCCTTGAAAATCTGCACTATGAGTTGCACAGTAGCCAAGAAAAGCAAATTGGATGGTGAGGAGGCAGGAGACCTTCCTGATTCAATCTTAAATAGAAAAATCAAATGGCTTTTGTTTTCTGTACCTGTGTCTTTCAAAAAAAAAAAAAAAAATCAGAAGAGTACTATCTGCTAGAGCCAATGAATAGTGTTTGCATTTACATTTTATTTGCCTTGAATTAAACATAATATATAGGCAAATGGATGGGCAGTAAAAGACAATTTCAAGTTAAAATGGGATCTTGGTCTGGAGTAGAAGCAAGGGGTCAGATCTGATTTGAGTCATTTCTTGCTTTTAGCATCGCTTGTGAACAGGGATCTTTGTGGCTGCTTGTGAGGATAGCCTGGTTTGAGAAATCTCAGGTCTGATGTCAATCCTAAGTTTGCTCAGATAGGAAGAAAAAATGCCTTAGGTCTGGCTTGCAGTGAGATAAATGGTGACTAGACTGCAGTGATTTCATAGTCAAGCAATGTCAGGGATTTGTTTTCAATGAGGAGATGAGGTTTCTTGCAGGGAAGGCAGAGAGCAGAAATTAAAAAAGCAGAGGAGGTCAAGACAGTATATATATTTTATATTTTTCTTTATTTGCCTCAATGTTATTTAGACAGGGGAGTCTTCTGGGATAAAAATAAAACATGTACACTTATTGTCTACTGCCTTTTCTATTCCCTTTTACACTCTTGTCCCTGAGCTCTTATAGCACTTCCAAGGCTTGAGAGAGATCTGTCTTAAATTTTTTCCCCCCTCAGATTAATCACCATTCTCTGGTGATCAAAGAGGAGTGTTATAATCATTAAAGCTCACTTTTTAACAGCAAAATCATTAGTATTTTAATAACACACCATTTTTAAAAGGATTCAGTTCCTTTTCTTGTTACAAAGCAGATTCAAAGAGTTGTAAGATACATATAAGACACAATGACTTTCTAAAAGTTTTAAAGGTGACCTGGAAAAGAATCCTCTTCAGGAAAAAAAATAAACTTCATCATAATTAGTGATGATCTGAAAGATTTCATTGAGAATTCAATTTTTCTTGCTTATTCTCCTCCTTTACAACCTCTTTCTGTCTGTTAGAAAACAGAGTAAATGATCTCAGAGGTCTTATCCAACTGTAATGATTCTATGATTACTAACTCTGGAAGTAGTGCAATAGTGGAGCTAAAACAAAGAAGACAAGAAAACATTCAGATCTCCCTCCAACAGTTTCTTCTGTAGTGGTACATACCTGCTCACTGGGAAACCTTGCTCTTGTTCCTGATGACAGAAATAAATAAGGATATCTTCACATGCCCTCTTTCAAGCAGTAATGTGATATGATCAAACATGCACATGCAAAATTAAAGCAGAAGAGTGGTGTCAATAATTATGGAAAAAAATTCAGTGGAAATCAAATGCTTCAACAAACCAAGGTGAGCACATGAACAGCAACAGCACTAATAAAACTCAAGAAATTTGATTACCTGGGGCAATTCAGAGCTGATGCAACATGTCTTCTTGCTTTCATTTTAAACTGTGTAATTAGTGTAGTTACCTTTATTTCAGCCCTCAGATCTGGTTTTTGATCCTTAGCTAATTAAGCTTCTGAACAAAACTGTCATATTTTACTGAAATTACTCAATATATGAATTAAAATGTGGTGAAGGAATGGAAAACAGTTACGATACTCTTCCTGGTATAGAGGTCTTGAAGTCCTTTCTCTTTATTTCCAGTCCCTGAATTGTCCAGGTAAAATCTACAAGAGTTAAATCACCCTATCAGTGATTTTCCTCCAAGATGAAAGCAATTAAGTTAGAGAGAATTGAGGGCACTTTATTTCTGAATGAGAATATAAATGGGAGTTTAAGGCTCTATAATGCATGTACATTATGTTCATGTCCATCTGAATTCCCCTTTTATTTTATTTTTCTTATTACCTGATGGGCTTATTATCTAGTCAGCTACTGTAAGGTCATTTCTGTAGAACACAAGCTCTGGTATGAATCAGAGCACTGCATGAGTGGAAGCACATAAAAATATTTTACGAAATAACTTCTAAGACACATCTATTTTAAGAAGTACTTGCATTAGTCTGGGCTCAGAGCGTGTGTGTATTGAGAGAAGGACACTCAAGTATTTTTCTGTAACATGAACAAGTAATAAAAATAGTTCACCTATTTAACATACAGAAAATATGTTACAAAGTTCCCTAACTTGTCTTCTATAGTGATGGCCACGCGTGTTTTTTTATTTATTTATTCCACCAGTCTTTGCATTCTAATGTGAAACTGTATGAAATGCAGATTTTTTTTAAATAAGCAAGGTATTCTTTCTTTAAGGCCAACAAATCACTGCTTCTTTCTATGCAGGCTTTCAAGTATGAAAATGTTGTCATTGCTCTTGTACTGGATTAACAGAAACGACTCACATTCACAAAGGTGGTGAACCCCATTCAGTTGATTCATCAGCAGTTTGATGATATCATTCTAATAGAAATTGCTTTTCTTGGGTCATGTCACATCTGCTTTCTCATAGTGTTTCTCTCCATTTTGTTCTTAGGTTTTTTGCATGTTAGTGCCATCATTGCTCTTCAGCATGAGTGTGTCTTGCTGAAACTTTGCCTCTTTTTGTGGAGGAGATAGGAAAACTGGAAGAAATCTGGTGATAATAACAAGAAATAAGAGATGAGAAAACATGTAGCCCTTGCACAACTGCTGCAGAAGCTTCTAGTCTATACGCTTCTAGTCTATACAAGTCTAAGGTAGTCTAACATAGAAAAGCAAAGGTTGAGAAAAGCTGTTACTATTTTATATGAACAACTGATTAAATAGAAGGGTGGTTCATTATTCACGGAGAAAAATAATTTGCAGCAGGGACTTTGAAACCTACAGGCAGAACTTAGTAGGTGGAGAAGATGTTTGCATATAACTTTCCATTAAGAGTTCTTAGGACTACATCTATTTAGCAGGGAAAACAGATTTGTTTCAGGAGGCTATATATGTGTATGTATCTATAATCTAGTATAGAATGATAGAATTGCTTAGGTTGAAAAAAATGTTCAAGATCAAGTTCGACCACAACCTAACAATACTACCTTAACTTTAACAACCCTCAGCTAGATCATGTCCCTGAGCACCACATCCAAATGGTCTTTAAGTGCATCCAGGGATGGTGATTCAAGCACCTCCCTGGGAAGCCTATTCCAGAGCTTAACAACCCCTTGTGTAAAGAAGTTCTTCCTGTTATCCAACCTAAACCTCCCCTGGTGTGACGTGAGGCCACTGTAATCTCAAAGAATGGGGTACTAGAAGAACAAGAGTGAGTAAATGTATATACTGACATTTCAGTATTGTTATTTAAAAAGTACAGCTGAGACATTACTAAAGTAGCAAGTTGTTTTATTTCCTTTCTTGAAGGGATTGGAGAGATTTTTAAGCAAAAGGGACCAAAATATTTTAGGGCTTATTTTATTCTATATAATTTTCTTTTAGAGGCGGTGAGTTTTACTACAAAAGAAAGTGGAAACTGTGTGTAAAAGGATTTTGACAATAACATAAAAGAGAACAGAAAATATGCAAAAGTTTACATTCATGAGCAGCATCCTTTCCTTTTAAAAAGTGCCTTTATTTTAACAGAGACAGCTATAAAATTGTATGCTTAAAAGCTGTATTTAGATCTGCATCTGCAAAGTGATACAAGCAGCTTTCTCCTGCTGAGGATGAAAGGCAATGTATGAAAACATCAACTAGATCCTTCTTGCCTGGTATAGTGGTAATGTTGCCTCAGCCCTTGGTTTTGCCCTCAGTACATCTGAAGACGGAGTGAAGGAAGGGGGCTGGTGGACTGGTGCTGTGACTGCTTCATGGCCAACATAGCTACACAGCTAATTACAGCAGTTCTGGGCATCACCCGTGGTGGGGAGCAGCTTTTTTTTTAACAAGTTTGCCTGAGTTACTGGCATTTATCTTTTTCTCTGCTTTACCATATTGAAAAATACACCAAAATAACTGAAAGCAGGGGAGGGCTTTCTCACTTCATGCTTTAAAATGAATATGTTCTACTGCTGGAAACTTCTTTGTTTTAGGTTTCACAGAATCACAGAATGACCGGGGTTGAAAGGGACCTCAAGGATCATGAATCTCCAACCCCCCTGCCACATGCAGGGCCACCAACCTTCTCATTTAATACCAGGCAAGGCTGCCCAGGCCCCATCCAATGTGGCCTTGAACACCTCCAGGGATGGGGCATCCACAGCCTCTCTGGGCAGCCTGTTCCAGCACCTCACCACTCTCATATCGACCCTTATTGAACTTAAGTGGAAAAAACACACGTATCTTTGTCAGTTCTGATAAACAATGATATCTCCATTTTCCGAAACCTCAGATAGCCAACTTTGATCTCTGCTTCTTTCATTTGCTCATCTGCTGTACCCAAACAATGAATCACAGAATTGCAGGGATTGGAAGTCTTTAGCCGTTTCTACGCACCACTGAAAAGAGCCTGGCCTCATTGAATTGCCTCCCACATTTTAGGTATTTATGATCATTGATCAGATCCCCTCTCAATCTTCTCTTTAGATCCAGGTCTCCCAGTCTTTCTTTATACAGGAGATGCTCCAGGCCACTTATCATCCTTGTTGCCCTCCACTGGACTTCTTCTAGGAGTTGGTAAAGAAAATGGTTGTACTGTATTTATTTTAGAGGGAAATAGGGGTTTTCTTCTCCTGCACTAAGCCAGGGTTGTGCAGTATGCTTACAAATTCATGTAGCAAATGGAAGGAAGTTACAGCTCAATGATTTACAGAATCGATACTATAAAATTTTTCATTCTTTAATTACTAATCAGAACTTTTCATAGGAAAGAGATTGAACGAAATTCAAATGATATTTTTAACTTGTTTTTTTTTCTGGAAAAAAAAAAGAGACAAGATTACATGAAAAAGATATCAAAATCATTCAGGTTTACTTTCTATATCACAGAGAAACAGAAATTATACTTAACCCTTCAATTTTACCTTCCTTTGAAAGTAAGTTTGAAAATGAAGTGATCTGCACTATTTTTTTCTTTAATGATTCATCTGTTTCCTGTTAGAGTGGATACGGCAGCTGTTACAGAAAATTCTGTCTTTTGTTCAGGTTTGTTTGTTGCCAGTCAGTATGAGCTAGTTATTTCATTTTCATAGGTAAGGTGACACACATACAAATAAAGTATGGTCCAGGTTTGCAATTGGCCTCAGGCAGTGTTTCTGGACTACAGAATTTGTTTGGGCAGTGTCCAGGCCACCTCTTTGAAAACATGTTTACCTTGAATCAATTGGAAATTAGCACTTTGTAGATTCAAACTTCTAGTGTAGACAAGCCTGAAGAAGCCCGTGAAGAAGTGTTCTCATTGGCTCTACTTAAACTTTGTTACATCATGGTTCATGTTATTATTTGACTGCAAGTCTACAAGGCCAAACCAAAATACACCAGAATTTATATTTACAGATTTTACATGGAAAAAAAGAAAAAAGTATAATAGACTATTTAAAAACCCACTGCTTTTTTTACCTGCTGAAAAATATCTTTTATTCTTAGAGGTTTAAGCTTTGTGAACACACAGTTCTGCCTGTCTACTTCTTCAGACACAAAAATTGTTTGGCACTGCCTCTTGGCTGATCTTATCAAGCAGACTATCACAATGTTGCAGTACTTTCTGCTGGCACAGCTCCTTTGTCTGAGCATAAGGAGAGAAAAATAAGCAAAACTGCTTTTCCAACAGGGATTACACTGACTTCAACAGAAAATCAGACCTCTAACCAAAATATTTAAATTGGAACAGAAATTGGTTGACTACTCCAAGCCACGATCTTGTTTGTATTCTAGAGTGTTTTACAAGGTTTCCTAATATCAATATGTTGAATCTTCTGAAAGTTTAAAGGATTTTTGTTTGCTTCTCATCTATTAGACTCACTGTTAAAGCTTTGCAGTTTTTCAGGTAGGCAGTTTTTTGAACATTAATGCTTTGCATTCCAATATTTTAATATATGTATCTCACACTTCAAAAACAAATGCCTACTGTACGTTTTCAAAACAGATCTTAATACTGACATCTAAATATATGTTTCAATATTCAGTACATTGGCAGCTTAATTTTGAAAGATCTGAATACCAACAGGTCGTATTCAATCCTGGCTGAGACTGTTCAAATTTGTTACAGTGCCTTTACTTACATAGTATGTATTTTTGCGTGATGCATGCATAAAACTCACATACATAGGCCTTGATTTCTTTTACCCCAGCTGTTCTGCACTTAGTACACCATGGTAACTACTAGGCTTAATGAAGCTCTCTCATTTGTTATTTCCATTTGCAAATAAGTTAATGAGTGAGGTAAGGGAGGCATGAATCTTTTTTTAAATATTATTTTTTGGGGAATGAAAATTGAATTCTACTGAGGATTTTGTCCAAGATTTTCTGTGAGCATTCCCATCTACTGCTGTGAATTATAAGTGTTCCACAAGACACTAGTGCTTTTGTATTTTATGTTATGTAGATATCCAACGTAAGTCACCTTTATCCTTGGTATGCAGCAGTTTGGGTCGTGTCCAGCTGTCTGAAGTAATTTGGATCAAGGTATTGAGTATATAATGTCTTACTGTCAAAGGCAAAATGCTGTGCAATGTCAAACTAAATGTATTTTAAGTTGAGCACTCATCAGAATATTTAAAATTCTGCATTTAATTTTAGTGGTAAAATAGATTACTTTGTTTACACTTGGGAGGATTTTGTGAGGAAATCTGATGTTCTGAGAAACGATAGGAGACAGTGAGGTTAACAAAATGCATTTCATTTGTAGAGCATAAGGCTACACACTGTGGTCACTCTACTGTGCATCAGGTGGACTGTTTTGAAACAGTGAGCATCTTGGTCAAAAGGAATTTTGGTCGTGTAGTGTGATAATGTAAGACTGCACTGCACTGTAATATTTGCTAACATTTGAATGCTCGACTTTGCACTTGCAACACTTCTGATATAGGCTTTAGTGCTCTTATTTAGTTTGCAGCGTAGGGCTGAGTTGCACAGATCTACTTCTGCTCTCTCTTATCCCATCTACAAGGATAAAGATAGGGGAATCAGAGCTTGAGAGATCATCTATCATATTTGAAGGCAGAATAAAGCAGCTTGCAGCACTTCTCAAGGAGTTTTGTCTAATAACATTTAGGAAAGAGATCCAGTGAATCTGTACGTTCCTTGCCTCTTACACATTGTTGCCTTTAATTGTGCTGCTTGCTGACATGAAGAACAATTTATTTCCTCTCTCTTGTAGTGACTTTTTAGGTCCCTTTAGAAACATCTAACCCATCCTTTCATGTGGACTGGGAAGACACACTTCTTGCAATGCTTCTCACTATATTCCCCACCAACAGAACCTCCTTCATCCAAACCAAGTGGCTGAGCTTTGTAGAGTCTCCATTCAGTCTTTATTTTCCTAGGAAGCTAAGGGAAGTGGGAAAGATTTAAGATTTTGGGGTTTGATTTTTTTTCTATGTACTCTTTCCAGTATGATGCTTGCCATTATTCTTTTTTTCTTTATCTCTGCAATATTACTACTTTGGAGCTAGGTTCTGTGGTGGGTGCTACGTTGGTAAAATCATTCTAAATTTCCCTCTTCTGCCTATGTTTTTCTGCTCTTGCCTGTTCTTTCCAGCCCCTTTCAGCTGTCACCCCCTCAGATGAGTGGAGTAAACACTTTGTGTTGCCACAGTCTAAACTAGACCTGTGCAAGAATCCAAGATAACAAAAATCAGCCTTAAAAAGTGACTAAAAGTAGCTACAGTATTTAGTGACTTAGCGAAATGGAGTCTTTCAAAACAAAATTCCATTCCATTATCTGTTGTTTACCATTTTAAAAGATAGTTCCTTTCTGCACAGCAGAACGTCAGAAAACTCCTTCTATAGTCTTTCCCCTTCCATTTGTGTAATGTTGGAAGACAAAGAAGTTGCAGCTGTCACAGTGGTGGGAGTGAGAAGCCCTGCTTGTGACTGCTCATGGGAGAGTGACTGTGGCAGCAGGTGCCCATCAGCCCTAGCTGCATTCTGACCTTTCTAAAAACAGGAAAAAATAAACACATACGGGATAGTACTGCTTTTCAGTAGCATGAATATGCTGATATATGCAATATGGAGGCTTTATGAGAAGTGATTTATTTCTGTGAATATCTACGTATAAACCATGGGACTGGATAAGGATCTTCATGTCTTTCATCTAGAGTTCTCCTTAGAGATATGGTTGCATTATCAGTTTTCCTGTTTCCAGTTAGTTACAGGAAATATTACTTTACTAAATCCTGCTAATAGTTTTCAGAAACATTAGCTTCAGAAATATTTCCATTTAGGCTATAGTTAGTTAATGAAGTAAGTCTGTGTTCCTGTATGCATACAAGCTATAAAGTTCTGCAGAGAACATCTAATTATAATTAACATCATTGACCAGTTAAACAGTGTAAGCAGTAACATATGCATGGGTGAGTGCTCTCTGCTTGCTGACAAAACAAGCTGCACCAGATGGGGCCCCTGGTGCCTCTTGTACCCCACAGTGCTTTCCCTGCTATTTCAGATGGTGCTTGTGCTTTCTGTGAGATCACCTTGTTAAAATAGTTTGGAGGTTTATTTTGTGTTTTTCACTTTTTTTTTTTTTGGTCTAAAGATGAACTAAATATATCACTTAGGAGGCATCTGCTTTTGCAGGCAAACATAGCAGGCGATGCTGCCTATGGAATGTTAATATTTCAACGTAAAGCTTTGCTTGTCTTCTAGGGTAGAATGCAGCACATATAATTAAAAGCAGTCACTCAAAAGTAATTTGGTCATTTGCATTCAAGTAAATGTATGGATGAAAGCATGTGTAGTACTGACGGTACAGTAAGATACATAGGGTAAAATGGAGATACAACTGCAGTCAAAAACTCCAGGAAATTCTGCTGTCATCTTCTGCAGTCAATTTAGAATACTGTAGAATAAATGCTCCTGGGTTTTAATGTTCCAAGTAGCACGACTCAATAAATACAATATGGATTATCATCTAATATATTAAATGGCAAATACTATCTTGCAGAAAGATAAGTTTGGGTGTTCTCAGAGAAGGATTGGAATCCTTGTTAGAAATACAAATGTACTTCCTCACATATACAAGAGACTGTGCACATCTGTAGCTGTCCCTTGAAGATACTGACACAAGGAAGTGACAAAGAACGTGCAGGTATCTGGCAATGAATACATCTAGAATGATGGTGGGCAGGAGTGGGGTGGATTGAATCTGCAGTCAAGTTAGTGGCCCAGGACCACAGATAAAATACCCCAAAAAGATGAACATGCTTAAAATTAGAAGTTTTTTCTGTGCCGGACCCTTATCTGTAGCTTCTGTGTTTGTTGTGTTGTTTTTTCAAGCCATTATCTGTGGAAATTTTGGGCTGCATCTAAGGGGATGCAAAAGGTGAATGAGAAAATCAAACTTATGTGGAGACTGTTATACCAAACACATGAGATTTCTTAAGAAAACTGTCTTGGAGGTCCAATTTGGGACTGAAGTGGGAGAAATAAAAACATCTACAAATAAAATATCGGAAGCCCTAAAGGTATTACTATTAGCATCCTTCATAATAAAAAAAAAAAAAAACAAAACCAAACCACTTCAGATTATATTTGTATTAGATCTCATTTTAGTAATTCCTAGGTGTAGAATAGTTTGCAGATTTTAGAACTCCTTTTTCTTTATTATTCTCCCATTTAAATGTAATGTAAGTGCTTAACTAAATAAGCACAATGCAGATTGCCACTTAATGTATTGAATGCCAAATATTATCTTGCCAAAAGCCAAATAAGCTGTCTATTTCTGCTCTGGCTCACCTCCATATACACACACATTGGGGCTTAATGATGGGTACTTTATTCTATCATGTTATTTCTTTGCAGAGTTGTTTCAGGGGAAAAGAGACTATAATAAAGATATGAACATCACAATTACAGAGCCTTGTCTATTATCATGTTTAAATCTGTGCTTTTTAGTGTCTCTAGGCCTCTGCATCTTTAGTCTTGGAATATCACTTTGGAAAGATCTGGTTCCTTTCTATTATTATGTATTTTAGAAAAGTGCTTAAAAATAATATAGGCAGATGTGAAAAAGACAATAAGAAATGCAAGGTTGTATTCAGTGCACTAAAAATAATCTCAGAGATGTAGACAGGATTGGAAATAGAAAAGGAGGAAATAGAGTGAGATGGGACAAAAGCAGGGGAACAGGATGTGGGAAATCTTATTTGGAAAAGCAAATAGGGAGAACATTGAAGGGAAAGAAGAAAGAAGAAAGTGAAAAACTTTAAGATGGAAAAATAATGTTAGGATGTCACAGAAGTTAATGTGGGTAGATATCAGGAAAAAAAGATGTATGTTCCCACACATCCATAGAAATTCCTGCTATCTGTGCATTGTTTCCAGGGCACAGGTTTTGTTTTGATTTACAGTATTTAAAATGAGTTGGCCACAGTTCTAACCCAACCTCACTGCTGGAGAGAGAATTCTGCTCTTGGGATGGCCAGCCTGCTGCCTCCCAACGTGCACAATTTCATTTCTCTGTGCTTTCTTTTCTTGGATTTTACTTGTTATCAGCAAAGCACTGCTGTAAAATCAGATAATGAAGTCTTACAGGCCTCTTAGAATAATAAAAAAAAAAATTTGACAGCTAGTAATAACCAGGGGCACCTGGACTGTATTTTCTTCTCAGCATGTGGTGACTTCTAGAGCTCTTATTCACAGTTTGCCATGGATGAGAAAGGTAATTTAGCCATTTTCTATCTGATGAAAGAGAATATGGTAGCTGGGAAAGCTACGACAGTAACTTTCATATGTTTATGAAGTTGTTCATTCTGTCTTACTGTCACGTAAGTTATTATATACAGTTAAAAAAAAAAAGTGCACATTCTTGGTTATTTTCACTCCTCCAAGGAACTGGAAAGAATGATGATCTTATGCAAATGACAAGTTTTAGTCAAAGTGTTCTTAGAAATAGTTACTCAATTTACATGTCTCCAAATATTTGTCTATCCCAATGCCCGAAGGAAAATGAAGGGAATGCACTTCTAGAGTGGGGAAAAATCTTCGACGCTGTCAAACAAATCTCCACTTACTAATTTCCTTTGGGTGAACTGCATATCAGTCTAAATAACCTACTTTTCTTCAGATAAAAAGAAAGCAAAAGCAGGGAATAGGCCGCTTCATGTAAAACAGAGTTTAAGAAAGTCATAGAAGCTTCAATTTTCCCTCACTGTTGGATGGGACCCAAATTCTTCTTGACGAGCCAAATCCTGTCTTTTTCACATCTGGTGTCCTGCCGGTGTTTTGTTTTGCTGTTGTGCTACTGCAGAGAAACAGAGCTCCTAATTTACAATTTGAAACACACAGGTGTTTGTAGGAAGCATTTGCAGTATAGGATAGATTTCTACAAATGATAAGGAAAACCGCAAGATGGAGATTGTAGAGACTTCCCTTTGGAGATGATATTTGCTTCAGTGATAAAAGTAATGATTGTCTGTGTCAAGTATCTGGAGTAAAATGTTTCTATTTCGGCTAAGAAAAATGGAGGAGAAAAGAATGTATGTTTAATATTTCTCAATCCTAGATGTTTTTTGTTTTTTTTTTTTGGTGTTTTTTGGCCTTCAAAATAAAAAAAAATGGCCACTGCATCAGCACTTTTTCTTACAGTAAAGTGCTTTACCTGACTCCTGGTAGAAGTGCCATTATGGAACAGTTTCTGAGAAGCTACAAACAAGGTAATGGCAGCCACTGTGACTTACAGAAAAGAAGTAAAGCTAAATTATTTCTGCTGTGTAGCAGCCCCTGTGGCCTGGGCAGCATTGGCACTTTGGCTCTACGTCTACCTCACTGAACTCAGCCTGATAGTTTCTGTATTTTGTTTGTTGTCTCCCAAGGCAAATTTTATTTTTCAAAACCTAGTACTATCAAGCCCAACCATCTGAAATGCTAAACTGACCAACTTAGGCGTTAAGTCTTGCATCCACAAAATTTCGAGGGATACTGGCATCCTTCGTTTTCTGCCTCTTCCATTTCCTTTGTCAGGCAAGCTGTGCTTCAGACTTCAGATTCATTGTAGATTTGGATATTCCTAGAAGCTGCTGTAGCAGAAATTGTACTATAAAACTAGAGAAAAGAGGTAAAATAGCAAAGTGAGAGGTGACTTTCACTAACCATTCTGATTTCCTGCAGGATATATGCAGCGTTTTACCTGTGTCTATGAAATATAATGCCCAAAGTGGGAAGTCTCATGAAACTTCAGACTCTCTGCATAGCCCTCTTATTTTATTCATTCATTCATTTACACAAAATGTAGACTTCCAGAAACCTGGGATATTCACTGTGGAGAACTCTTCTTATGTTGCTGTTAGGGTTAAACATAGCTTAGAATGTTGTTCCAATTCTCGTTTATATGATTTTTTAGCTCCTGGTTTCTAATATCACACTGCGATATATCACACTGCTTCTAATATCACTGTGGTTAAAATGCAGCAAATTTATCTGCATGCGACATGAGTTCTGTTTAGGAGTTTGCTATTACTCTATGTTTTGTAACAAACTCAGAATCTCAAAAACAATCTGAAATGACTGTGTCTTTTAATCTCTCTAAAGGAGGCAGCTGAGGCTGCTTGACCTTTGTGGCCTGTAGTCAAGGGGCAATGCTTTAAGACAGGGAGATGCCTGGCTGGTGGAAGCACAAGCATTTGGTTGGGGAGTTAGGAGAAAAGAGGCAACAAAGCTTTCCTGGAAGGACTGGGAAAGAAGCAGGCACTTGGGCCAGATTAAAAATGGAGAAAATGGAGTGTGTCTAAGTCCACAAATCAGAAATGAAATCTTTTGGTAAGTGGTTAAATTGAAGTCCCTAATTCTAGAAATGTTAAATTTTCATGGGGTAACTGTGGAATATGTGAATACCTACATCTCAATATTCATTATAGTAAATGATGTAAAAAAACAATTGGTTGGAGAAGAAAAAGGGCAGAGAAAAGTCTTAAAGCAGCTTTTTCAGAACTGAATCACTGTCTAATGTGATGGTGTTCAACAGAAAGCAAAACCAAACAGGTTGTATTGTATGACTTGGTGTGTGTCACTGCCATGTTGAGTCTTTCCCTTTTTCAGTAGCATATCAAATTAATTTTAAATGAACCAGATAATACAATTTAGAAGTTTTATACGCAGTGGGCTTATAAATTTTGCAGCAATGCAGGACTTAGAAATTAAAGCAAATATTTGCTGCACCTAGCAAACAAGGTAATGTGAATACATCTCTGTCACTTGATGATGTGTTTAAACTCTTGGCTTGTTGCCTCACTGGTGTTGTGGAAAAACAGCTTTTGATAAAGTTCAAGTGTAAGGTACAAAAACAACACTAGTTTCTTTCCTATTTTAATAATTCTCATTTGTGTAAGCTCACTGCTCTCAACTTCAGCACCTCTAAAAATACTTTACTTCTGGTCAGTGCTTTGAGAAGGATGAAAATTAATGAATATTTTTTATGAATGGCAGTGTTCTTATCACAAAGACTGTGAGAGGCTTAATAAACACACCAGTTTCATTCCTTTGCTCAATGATTTTCCTGGCTTTCTTGGGTCATTGACTTCATTAGGTGGCATGAGGAAATATTTTCTAAAAAAACAGCTGCTAATAGAACACGTGCATTCTACTCGTACTGTTTCCATTTCTGAACTTCAGACAAAATGATTTCCCATTAAAATTAAAACAAAGATTGATTAATCACACTAATGTCGTCCGGTGATCTGTTATGAGCACTTACATCTAATTATTTTTTGCTATAAATAGCTGGTGGTTTTGTATCTAAATGTATTTGTGATGTGTCTATTGTAATGATAACATCAACTCCACTTCTGAGGGGGGGTAGTTCAATATACAGGATGACTTGATCTCTGGATTTCTAGTATCAAAATGCCTTCTTTCTTTTGGTTAGTTTAGCTTTATGAACTGCTTCCAGGGCACTTTTTGTTATTATGGAAGAGGAAATACAAAAGGTGACTTTATGCTTGTGGCTTACATGTGATCATGATGATGGAAGCCTCTATACTTCAGCATGTTTTCTTTCTCAGCACCAGAGATCTCTCTAGTCACTGCCCTACCAGCTATTCCCATTCTCTCCCACTGAAGCTGTTTATCAATGCATAAGTAGATAATTTTCATAGGTGATTAAATAGCTGTTAAAGCAGAGATTAGACATTTTTTTTCCTCAAGCATTTATTTACTGACTGTATTCTGAATTCTTAGCAATGGAAAGCACTTAAAGCTTCAGAAGGAAATGTGGGGACAGGTTCTCTGAAATTCCAATGGATGCATACAGATATGAAAGTCTCATCCAGTCAATAACAGATGAAACCTAGCTAGTGAGTTATGATATGGCATTGTAAAATGTGCCTTTTTAACAGAACATTTCACTTGATACCAGTATCACTGCTTGATAAAACATTCAACCACAAATCCTAATGAGTAGTGTAACTAATAAAGAAAAGATACACTCTGCTCTCTCCTATCTACATTCTTTTACTTAAATTTTCCTCACCTTTTAAATTGTTCTTGGAGTTTTAACTATTTATAGGCACTGAAATGAGTCTTGCCTTTCTGAGCACAGTGCTCAGGTAATAATCTATTTCTTGTTTACTGCTGTCTGATACTCACAGATTAAATGTTCAAACCTGAACAGGGAACAGCAGAACTTACAGAGCATGTTTTGAACGTACCCTGGCATACTTTGAGTTCAGCACATAGGACACCTAGCATTACTAGTTTAATTAATAAAAAAGAGACAACAGCTATGGGAAGGTTGTTGTTTTGCATTGTAACTGAAGAGCGCTGCTGTGAATCTTAGTTCAAAGTGTTTCATTCCCACCAGTCACTGTGCAGGGATTTGAGGTTCAGAACTCAGGTTGTGAATGTTTGTTTGATTCTGACTTCCCAGCAATGAAGATTACGTTTCAAAGAAGTTTAGACATAGGAACAAAACAATCAGGATTTTCTAAAGGAACTGAATAACGAATTCCCAGGAGCTTATTGTTTGTTTTGCCATGATTTTCAGTGGGATTTAGGTACTGTGCAATTTTCTGTGCTGATTATCAATGCTGCTCACACTCTACACCACACTTTGACACATATACACATCCAGGTACCAGTAAGAAGCAGGCTATAAAAAGCAATTACTCATTTCTGAAGACATCAACACCTATAGAGAACATAAAGTAGTAGCTTTGCTGCCCTGGTCTTTTCCTTCTTTAGGAATAAAATGCAAAAAGACAAGGAACACATCTTTTAATAAGGTAAGAAAGGAAATGGCTGGTTTGGAGCCAGAGGTGTTTGGTATGTTCAAACCCAGGCTGTCTTCCACCTTGTCACAGACAGCAGCGAGAAACTTGATTATAATAGCACTGGAGGTTGTAAGGTTATTCACTGGGGTTTCATCAGAAAAGGACAATTACACTGAAACAAAATGGGGTGGGGGGAAGCCTCAAGGTAATTTGTGCTCCCTTCACCTCAAGCTGATTAGAGTAAATTAACTGCCTTTGCAATTAATGTGCAAAGTAGTTATTCATTATTTTTCTGATGGCAAATAAAATAATGTATAAGTATAACATGAATAGTCTTGAAATGTATCTTGTTAGTTATGCCTGTAGACTATTGCATTCAAACAAACAAAAACCTTCCTGGCCGCGTTCCCTAAAACTGATTCTGATGTTGTTCTGCATCAACTTTATTTTAACATAAGGAAGTTAAAATTTCCTGCCACATAGGCACACTGAGATAATATGCTTTCAGAATTGAGAAGTTGTTTTCCTGAAAGGAATTTTTTCCTCAAGCTGTTTTGAAGGAGTATTGTTCAGTGTGACTTAGTGACCATGATGCATTTACAGAAGCCCATGAGACTGAATGGGATGCTTCATAAATGCATCTCATTAGCAATCTCATTTTTTTATTTATTTCTGATGACATGAGCTATAACTGTCAGGTTTTTTGTGTGGAAATTTTCTTAGCATTGATGTTTAAGTTCATAAGGTAACACGAACAGCTCAGCTATCGATGCATCAGTTCATGCCTACGTAGATTATTAGATTGCAATTACTTTGCATGTTAATATAATCCTATAGCTGGCAAGAAATGCTTTTTTATTTCATACTTATGCAATTGTCTCTGCCTTTTTTTTTTTTTTTTTTTAATTTAGTTATATTCTGGAATCATCTTCCTCTTTAAATCCATCTAGGATAGGTTGGTGTTTGGAAGGATTATGACAGAAGTTATGTATGCAGGTATCACCTGGGTTCCCTGATTTTTTAATTTCTTTTTCTTCTTCCTTCCTTCCAAATGTATGACTCTTTCCCATTATTCTTCAGAGTGCTGCTCTTACGTGGCTACATTTCATACATATCAGAAGAGCAGAAAGGAAGCAGACTAAATGGAGCCTGTGGAGAGAGTGATAGGACAAGGGGAACAGCTTCAAGCTAAAAGATGGGAGATTTAGATTAGATGTCACGGTGAAATTTTGCACTGAGAGGATGTTGAGATACTAGAATAGGTTTCCCGGAGTAGCTGTGGATGCTTTACCCCTGGAGGTGCTCGAGGCCAGTCTGAATGGGGCATCCTGGACAACCTAATTTAGTGGCTGGCAACCCTGCCTGTGGAAGGGGAATGGGAACTAGACAGTTTTTGAGATTCCTCCCAACCTAAGCTAGTCTGTTAAAGTAGTGAGATAGCTTTCAGTTTTTCTGTTTTGTGAATTCAGTCACAAAGGTTTGTGACTTTTTTGGAGCTTCTTCCAACTGAACATAGTACCGTTCCCTGCTGCCCCCTGGAGAACTAACAAGTGTGACCTATGAGGCACTGTTTAGCTGAGCTGTCTGCCAGCCTAGAGGCATCGCACACTTCATATCCTCATGTCAAAAACTCTAGGCCAGCACAGGGTAAGTTGCTGCATTCATTGGGAAAGATGGATATCTCTAACCACAACAGCTGTTCCCTACCAGTGGTGCTGACTGAAGCTGCTGCAAGATTGTCATTAATTTGATTGTTCCTGTTCTTACTGTAAGATACATGTAACATGTTGTGTCAGACTGGACAATCAGTATTGTATGAAGAAAAATCACTTTTTTTTCTTCCCGAGGGGAGATTACATTATGAAGATCCTCCTATTTTCAGGTGACTATAAATCCATGAAATTTAGCTCTGACTGGCTAATGTTAATATTAGTGCTGTGATAGTATGTATGTTTGGGTAAGGGTTTAATACCATACTTTATTTAAAGAATAATTAAAAAATCAACATAAATTGAATTATTTGTTATTCTACCTGTGAAATGATAAGAATTTTGCAGTACTGTAAGTCAAGTCATCATCCTTTTCCAATATGGAAGCTTCATAGCTTAGCATTTACAAATGCATGAGTGGAGTGTGGGTTTTCTGATCTTTGTCTATCAAATCGTTATTAATGCATTACAAATGAAAAGCAGTCTCCCCACCCATTTATGTAAAGGGTCGTTAGTGAATAAGCCCTATCCTAGAGACATCTGATAATTCTTGTCTGAATATAGTTTATATAATTGGTACCAATATGCTAGTTTGCTGAATGTGAAGCTTAAGAAAGATTAATGAAGATTCATTTGATCTCTGCCAAAAATTGTCAGGGAAGACTTGACTGTAAAATATTGAATGCAAACTATATCTGACTGCAGATTCTCAGGAAAAAAAGGTATTTTGTATGGTCACTATCATAGGCAGAAAAGTTGTTAATAATGAGAATAATGCCGCTTTCAGAAGCTATGTGTACTTAGTCATTCCAATGAATTGAAAATTAATGAAAAACTCATGACCCCCCCAAAAAAAACCCTCCTTTTTTATTATGGCTTCATTAAGGAAAAATGACGATACTGAAGGTTCCAATATCTAAGCAGCTGCATGAAGTGATGAGTTATGCCTAAAATTTATAAGTATATGATGACTAAATGTTAGCGAAACAAAAAGAACAATGTAGAAATATCTAAGTGCTTCCTTAGAAGTACTATAACTATTTACTTTCTGATATCATAATACAAAGGTGGATTATCTTATTTAATTCCTTATCTGTGATCCTTATTTCAGATCATTCCTTGTTTTTAATTTGACTTGTAAATGCAATTCTGGGAACAAAATGACTTACTTCATTGGCAGTTAATGAGTAAGTTGGACTGCCTGTTTTTCTTTACGTGTTGTCAAAGGCGAAGAGGTTACATGGCATCAAGTAATTCTGTAACGGCTGACAAAAAATAATATTCTAGCTAAGAATCTGTAGTGTGGAGATGTATTAAGATGTGCATAACAAGACTTGCATTAGACTGACTGTCTGAACCAATTTTTCCAGTAGAATGTCTGTTCGCACTGTATTGTATTAGTTTATTACTTAAGAAAATGAAGGGGCAATTTATAAAAAGAAATACAGAAGTATTATAGTAGAATAATTCTGTTGTTATAATAGCATAGGTGCATGTTTTCATGGTGAGCCCCAAATGCCTCCTCATTGCTGCCTACAGAGTGGGGTCCTCAATTAGATCTGAGTAATTCTCTAGACTGTAATGTTTACTGTTTAGTCATATTAGGAAGCTGCATGTGGAGTTAAAGATCAGCTCTGTCCAATGCTGTCAAATGTAGACTGTCTCATGTTCTGTGCTGTGCTGAATGGCCATATGCATCTCCACAGAAGGAGTCTCCCAAGCCCTTCTGGGCAACCTGTTCCAGTGCTCCGTCACCCTTACTGTAAAGTATTTATTCTGCATGTTAGTATGGAACTTCCTGTGATAATTTTTAGGCCACTTCTCCTTTTCCTGTTGTTACCCACCACTGAGAAGAGCCTGGCCTCATCCATTTGCCTCCCACCTCCCTTTAGGTATTTATAAACATTAATCAGATCCCCCTCAGTCTTCTCTTTCCCAAGTGAACAAATCAAGGTTATTCAGCCTTTCCTCATACAGGAGATGCTCCAGACCATTCCTCATTTTTGTGGCCCTCTGCTGGACTCCTTCTAGGAAATTCCTGGCTTCTTCTAAATGTGGCCTCTCCAGGGCAAGGTTGAGGGGGAGGGTCACCTCTCAGCCTGCAGGCCACGCTCTTTTTAATGCACCCTAGGATGCCATTGGCCTTTTTGGTCAAAAGACTGTACTGCTGGTTCATGCCAACCTGTTGTCCACCAAAACATCCAGGTCCTTCTCAGCAGAGCTCCTCTCCAGCAGGTCATCCTCTGACCTGTACTGATGCCTGTTGTTGCTCCTCCCTGTGTACAGGACTCTACATTTGCTCTTGTTAAACCCCATCAGATTCCTCTTCTTCAAGGACTGTATTTTTAAGTCAAATTTTGTGAGTTTAGTTACTGTACAACATGGTCTATGTCTTCATCCAAGATTGTTTTCCCCATTGGTGTCATGGATTATATTTTATACTTCAAATCAGGAGCTTTGAGGACAGTGGTATCAAAAAACATACTGTTGCAATCTCAAAGTGCAGCATTCTAGTTGTCTTCTCACAAGAGTAGTGAAAAAATGCTTAGATCATGAAATAAAACAAGCACATAGTTGTGGTTCCCACATCAAGGCTGTCAGCTTCCAACAGTCTACACCTTTGTGATTTCCAGAGATAGAAATAGTTAATTGGTTTTAATAGCCACAGATACAATTTCCATCCTTGAAGTTGTTGATGAGAAGAAATCCTCATTCTTCCTGTTGATTGCTAATTTATCATTACCTTAAATCATTTCTTTTAAAAGCTGGGGTCTGATGCTTCTGGGACCTACAGACTACACCTCTGAATGTAAGCCTAGCTTTTCATCACATCTGCGTGCAAAGGAGGAGCCCTGAGATTTCTAAAGCTTGCAAAAAGTGAATTTTGATTAGTTTCATATAATCCTCTATAATGATGATTATTGTAGCATTTTCTGTAAGAGATAGATGAGACAGGATCTCAAATGCCAGCTATTACTGACATTTAGTTTGGCATAGGTCACAAAATATCAAGGAGAAAGAACTGTTAAAAATTATTTTTCACATTAATAATAAGTATTTAAATAAATTACTATTGTAAGAATGATGCCTTTTTCATTCTTAATAACTCTAATATAAATAGAAAAAGTTGGTGGTCAGAAATCTCAAATTTGAAAACAAAACTTGTTTAATTTAAAATAGAAATCTGCAGTGATGGGTGAAGGTGATATACATAGCATGATTTTATCTCTCCAACAAACTCAATGGCTTTGTTGCATTTCATAGTGCCAAAAATTTCATAACTAAAATTTCTAAAACTGGATTGAAAGAGTCATTTGAGAAGTGGGTTTAGTTTCAGGAAATTATCATCTCCCAGATTGCTCACTAGTGTCTGTACAGCCACTTTAAAAAGCTGGCTATGCTACTGCTCTTGCTGTCCTAATTTACTCCTTTGCTGTACTTAGCTCTAGGCCAATAGTCTGATTGTTTTCCCGTTAGCCTGAATTTTGTTAGGCTGGAAATCAGACACACTTTCAGGGTTCTTCCTTTTTATTTTTTATTTTTTTTCTGCAAAAAGGAAAAGGTTGTTTATTAATAAAGTCGGAGAAAAATAGTCTTGAGTATATATGGAAAATTAAATAGCTTTAGGAAGACATACTGTGTTTTGGTTATTACTATGAGAAAACTTCATTACAATCCTAATTAATCCTTTGAAAATAACTGTCAGTGTGCATATTCTGCTAGGTACTCGTGTTCTTGTAGGTATTTTAAATGGTGAAGTTGCACCATCCCATTATTCAAGAAATCATTCAAAAAAGAATACTATAAATATTATGCTTAAAAAAAATCTCTAGTTGATTTTGAAGAATGAGAGACTGTGAGTTTCCAATGAAGGAATATAATTTTTATATTCTTTGGTGAAATTATTTCACTCCGTGTTGTATACCTGATAAAATATATGCCAGTTTAAATTGACCTCTGATGTAATTACAAGGAAAAATCCAAGATCTATATATTCATCATCATGTTCTTTCCAGTTATAAATTTTAAGTACATCTAAGAGCAGTGTGTACATGATTTGAGTGTTAATACACATTTTCTGAATACGGAGAAGCCCATGTGCCGAATAGTTTTGGTTTTGTATGCACTGTTCTGGAAAAACAGAAACACTCCTATTAAGCAAGAAGAATACTATATTAGAGTGTGTATGGATTTGCTACCTATTTGTTTTGATTGTGAAGAGCTTGTGAAAGAAAATGGAAACCCTATGAAGAGATTGTAAGATGTACAGTTATGTTTCTATCCTACTGTCATATTCTCTTCCTACTGTAACCAGAAATGATGGTTTGGAGAGCCCTTTTTGGTTACCATGATGAAGAGAGAGCTTATTTTGGTCAAAAAGGAAAGAGACAAAACATTTAAGGGTCAGGTCATTAATATTTCTAGAAAGCATTACATATCCTTTATTGCCATTCCTAAGACAAAAGAAGAGAATGGACTAAGGGGCGTGGTTTAGTGGGGAGATATTAGAGGTAGGTGGATGGTTGGACAAGATGATCTTGAAGGTCTTTTCCAACCTTGGTGATCCTATGATTCTATGAAGGCTTTTATTCCCTCAAAGGGGGATCAAGAATGATATTTATTCCCTCAAAGTGGAAAGGATAAAGAATGATAAATTCTTTGCAGGATTTTGCTTTGATAAGCTTAAACAATAGGGGAGCATACAATTGAACCAGTGTAATAAATCACTGTCCTGAATTATGGTATTCCATTTGCTTTATAACGTTTCTGAACATGTGTATTTCTGTGTCTCTAAAGAAATTATATAAACGAGTTTTGTTTTTCTTCTTTCCTGACAATGGAAATCAAGTTTGTTTTCTATTAGCAAAGATAGATAATTTTAGCAGGAAAAAAAAAGCTACAGAACTCTTCTCCCAGATTGTGTTGCTCTGCTTATTAAGAAGTACAAGTGACAATTTGTAGCTACTTTAGCAGGGAGCCAGGTATGATTCTTTTTAATCCATACTTAAATTCACAACTTCTTACTCTCTTCTCTACTCGCAGTGCTACTTATCGTACTGCAAATCAGAAAACCTTTGTTTAAACTGATGACTTCTGTGTAAAAAAAAAAAAAAAAAAAAAGGCATTGTTTTCTTACAAATGTTCTCTCTACAGCATCTGGCTTAGCTTTGGCTGGTTTTGCCTATATTCTTTTGTGAAACAAATGGTGTATTTGAGCTAGGCTCTATGCAGTGAGAATGAGCTAACTGTTTTTTTGTTTTTTGATTTTTATTTTATTTATTTATTTATTTTTGTCTATAGCTCAGGTCTTTGCTTCTCTCTGTGTGGTGCTAAATCCATAGTTCTCTATGAGAACATATCATTTTATTATTTTACAATTTTCACTCATTACCAGGAGTTCAAAATATTGGGAACATTTGCAACGTATGTCCACCCTTACGTTACATAAATCACAGAGAAGCTCGAATGAAATTTCATTCCTATAGAGCCTTTGAAACATCCACCTATCACTTCTATCACTTCCTTCCTAAAACAGCTACGGAGTTAAAATATGTCAGTGGAGAGCCTTCTGGTTTCTATCCCGTCTAATACAGCAATAATTTTGAAGGGGAAATTACTGTTATCATGATGGATGCTACATTGTGCTAGAAAGAAAGGTGGGAGGAAAAACACCCCAAAACAAAGTTTTTTGCCTTCCTATCTTAGGGGGGAAGGAGCTTTTGCCCCTTACAACTGCTTTAAATATTGTGTATTGTAGAATCATAGAATGGCCTGGGGTTGAAAAAGATCATAAAGATCATCTAGCATATGGCCAAATCATATTCCCAAGTACCTTAACTTGTCTGGCATGCTAAGGGTCATGGCCAGTTTACTACCAAAAATGTGTTAAGTCAGCGTGGCTGATCTATTTGGCTTCATATGTAGGTAAAGAAAACTTCTGAACTCAGAAATCAATTGAAATATTAACAGAGAGCAAAATGTTCCTGGACCATGCTATAAGACATACTATTAATTAAATGCAATTTAAATTATATCAAATTACTTTCATTTAGATTAAATGCAGTAGAAATCAGATACAAGACTTCATAGCTGTCCTCTGCTGAGAATTCAGTAAATAGACTGACACTACAAAGTTTGTGTATGAATGAACCATCTCATAGGTACTTTCAGGTGTTCTTAATTTATTAGCTGTTTTTTCATCCTCTTCAAAGAAAGTTACTTGTTTTGTCATGATTCGTATGATTTCAATTATTATATATTTAATTATATATAGCCAATGTGTAAGTTCAATTATATCTTGCTGTATTTATACTGTGTGCTGTAGTGTATCTGGCTGCTTCCACTCAATGTCAAAGGTATTCTCATTATTTTTTAAGCAGTTTTTTTTTAATACTTATTAAATACTTAATAATTTAAATACTTATTTACATACTTATTTTGTTATTAATTTTCATCCCATTTCTACAACATCAGTTCTGAACTTTTCCCACACCATAATCTATTCTCTGAATTAGAAGAAAGCTTCTAACTTGGCGTCACTCAACACACCAAAGCATATGGTTACTTCTTTTTCCATTGAACAAGATTTCTACCAATACCATCAGGATATCTTGAATAGTTCTCTATCTTGGTAATGATCCTTTCAATGTAATTTCTGAAATCTGAATACTGCTTTTTCTACTCACCTCCTGTTGAAGTGGGCCATCAATGCTTTTCCTTTGATCTGGATGCCTGTGGTCTACCGTTGTTGCAATGTCTAAGAAAGCAACCTTTCTGTGTATATATTGTACTAATTTATGTTTATTCTCCACTCTTTTATTTGGTTTTAAACCACAGCATACTACAAATACCTGATAGTTTATTTTCATATTCCTCTGTCCTGTCCAAGCAATTCTGAAACTGTTTTGCTTTCCTCATAAGAGACTCAATAACATGTTTGTCTTCCAAAGATCAATTGAAGGAGCACCTGAGGTATAAGAGCCAGCTTGGGAGCTAGGGGAGCAATGAGTACTGGAAGCAGGCTGGCTTCAAGTTATCCAGTGAACAATTTAGAGTCTGGGGTCTGGCAATGAAATGTGTGAGCTGGGCATGATTATGTGTATCTCTTTCCTATTATAAAGAAGAATTAAAAATTGAGGAGAATAATAAGGAGTGAAAAATAATAATACATGAATATGGTCAACTGTAAAGCAGAGTTGTATTTGCCTGGGGAAAAAAAAGCGTTTTTTCATTATACCATGTAATATTGTTCTTTTTTTATAAGTAGTTTTATTTTTTGCCAAAGAGTTGCTGAATTGCGAAACTTTGTCCCCTGCAAATTGTCTGATTATGCTACACAGTATTTGGTTTCTTAGATGCATAATAATCTAATAGGTTTCACTCATCCACCGGGCCAAATGTAGCTTTGCAAGGAGAACTCTTTCTTTCAAGGCTAATTAGATGGGTGATTATGGATGTTGTGACTGAAAGCTTGGAAAACAGAAGTAGGCGATAAAGAGAAGCCAATGGGAGAACAAAAACTAAACACAAGGATGATAAGGGAGGAATATAATGTTTTACAGCTGAACTAAGTAACTATCTGGGTCTGAAAGGAAATTTCTATTGATGACAGATATCTTTTGTCAGAAAAGAGCAGCAGGTCTTTTGAGGCTCTCATAACTAGCTGGGAACATGGAGAGTAATGATAGAGAAGAGATGAGTCTGTGACCACTAGCATTGGAACTGGGAAGCTCACTGTTGTCTTATGTGGCATTCTTAATTAAGGTTAAATTAAGTTTTATTTGTAATGTGGCTTTGTCATTTATGGGGTTTTCATTTGAGGATATTTTGAATTACTACAGGAATTTTATTGGTTGGATGAGAGAATAATTCCTATGTTTTCCTATCTGAAACCAAACTCTCACTGGAAAAATCCAACCACCAGTTTGTCAGACTTACCTGTTCGGTTATGGAATGCATTGCATTTCATAGCCTGGAGAAAGTAAGCTAAGAACTGGGAAATCAGCAGAGGGAGGAAGATTCATGTAATAGCTGGTGATAGGATGGCTGTAAATCAGCAGTGTAATAGAGCTGTGAAAATAGCAAATGCCATTCAGTGATGGATTAATCTCCATCAGATGCAGGGAAGTTACGATGACTTTGTACAGATACCAGTGAGCTTTCCTCTGGAGCAACGTATCCAATGCTGACCATGCTGTGGTCAATAACGTGACCTAAAACTCATATAACTGCAAAGAAGGGTGTCATGAAGAGCCTGTCTGATGAGATGAAAAGATTGACTTTGTTTGCTTAGGTCTAGCTGCTCAGTGGACAGTGGAAAATTGTGCTCGCCATCAGGAAATACATTTAGAAAGGAAAACAGGTGAAAAAAAAAAAAAAAAAAACTGCTGAAGCCTATAGTGTGCTGCAGAAATTAGTAAATTGTGATGTAGTCTTGAGAAATTTTCATTGGTTATTGGAGTGGTTATTAGTTGCCCAGGGGAGTGGTGGAATCACTGTCCCTGGAGGTGTCCAGGAAATGTTTAGATGTTATACTGAGGGAATGGTTTAGTGGGAAATGTTGGTTATAGGTGGATAGTTGGAGTGGATGATCTTAGAGGTCTTTTCCAACGTGGGTGGTTCTGTCTTTCATAAACATTAGAATAAGCCATTCTGACAGAGCCTCTTGGAATGAGCACTGGGACAAAACAACTAAATAATGAGTCTGAGAAGTTTGAAAAAAGGTTAGTATTTGGTGCCTGCAAAGCACCTATACGTGAAGAAGATAACCCGTCTTGGTATTAATTAAAAGTGGACAGAATGTGTTTTTTTAGAGTTTTAAAGAAAGGAAATTATTCAGATTTCCTATGCATGAAGAAGTCTGTAGCTCTCCAAAGAATAACATGCCTTAAAAAAAAAAAAATTCAATTTAATGCCAAAGTTTTTGCAGCTTTGTATCTGCCCCAGCTAGCATCCTCATTGATAGTCTCAGAAAATAAAGGCTGTAATGAACACAGATCTCCTTGCCCCTGAATGAGCTGTCCCTCACGGTCAGTACTAATGCATAGTACATGGATTGTACAGGGAAATGCAAATGGTAAGTATTTGTGCTGAAATTGCTCTATGAATTGATAAAAGATTTCACCATCCTCTGCAGAAAATGAGAAGGCAAATCTAGCC
Organism: Chrysolophus pictus; assembly: GCA_037305975.1. Taxonomy (NCBI): domain Eukaryota; kingdom Metazoa; phylum Chordata; class Aves; order Galliformes; family Phasianidae; genus Chrysolophus; species Chrysolophus pictus. The sequence continues at coordinate 5,281,952 of CM074582.1, forward strand.
TCATTTGTGAGCAGCAGAATTAGTCTTAAGTTGAAATTAATACCCGTGTATCCTTGAGAACTCCCAAGGCAAAGGAAAAAAATAGCATAACCGTGGGTCAGCTTTATGTGTTAGAAATGCAATTCTGATTTAAGTCTTATTATAAAAATCTATGTTAGTATTTTAATGCAGACTTGTGTTTCAGATTTACATGGTAAAGCATCTAATTTTCCTAACTTGATTTTCAGTATGCTTTGATCATGTGGCAACAGTTCGGTGATTACTTTCTTGCTCTGTCTATTGCCGCTACATCAAAAGTTAATGTTAGTGTCAGTCTCCAGGAGAAGAACAATTATTTTCAAAATTAAAAGTTTCTATGTTATTTACTCATGGAGACATGTTTCCTTAGCATGGAAACATCCTTAACAAATGATGTTAATAGAAATCAGATATTTAGGAAACAAAGAAATACCTTCCCCATCCCTGAAAGCTGGAAAAAAAAAAAAAAAAAAAAATTAGCCGTTCTTTTCTGTACCTATTTGTTACTCACTTGCAATTTTTTTTCCTAATTATGCAAGTGAATATAACTATAGAAGGTAATTATCATTTTTAAGTTGTATATTAGTCTTTTCTTATACCACATAGAACCATCGATCTTGTGTAGGAATGATGTTTGCTAAGCAATCAAGTAGAGTCAGCCTGAAGTCAAACCTCAGGTCTTTGTAGCTCCTCTGTGTATGTGTGCACGTGTGTTTATATGTGCTGTATGCATAAATATACATAGGTGCATGTGTGCTTGATCACAGCAACAACACAACTTCTGTAATTGCAAAATGAGCTTTGATTTGAATAATTGAATCTTAAAATATAAATTTCTATTATAAATCTAAATGCGATCCCTTCAAATTATCAACATGAAATGTTTTAATTTATTTTAAATGTAATAGCTATTAGACTTGTTACTGCTGATTAAATACATGCGCACACATATATATTCTCATTAATTTCTTTGGCTGTTTTCATTCCAAACAAAACATTTGCTTCGCAGACATAATTTTTGCTTTGCATATCATCTGTAGCATGCACATTTTGATTAAATGAATTTAAATGTTAAGTGTGTGTTTTTTTTAAATGTTCTAAAAGTGCAGCTGTGGTATAGAATTACAATGAAGGACAAGACAGGAATTCAAAATGATTTTGATTAATCAGATTCTCTGTCAGGAATGGAATTATCCCTCAGGAATTTTGTAGGTTAAGTTTACTCTGCCTTTATGACCTGGTGATGGACTACGTGACCTTTCAAATTCTCCTCAAGCCCTGTTTTATGATTCTGTGATCAATTCATTTTAGTATTTTATAGCTTCTCTATCTATGCTACCAATAATTCTTATGCCTTCAACATTTTTGTTGATGTTCTAATTTTTTTTCCAATGAAATACCCTTTGTCTACATTTAAATAAATAAGAATCCATTCTAAATATGGTAATAGTGAAGGATATGGCTCTTATTTCGCTACACAGCAATCATGTATTCTTTCTAGCCTAATATTTCTGAATGCTGAATTTCTATAATGGGTTACAAGGCTATAAATTACTGTTCTTCAACATGAGCATATATCAGGTTTTTTTGTACTGTTGATGTAGGGTTATTACCACTAATGGTAATAATTGAGGACATAATTCACTTCATTTGCAAAATGAAATCCTGATTCTCAAGGTAGTTTTAGTAGCATTGAATCTAGAATTGTATTATTTGTTATAATATGCTAAAGTCATGGCAAGGTGGTCTTTGCTTGCAAATGTGATTTAATCTCAGAAATAGTTAATCTTGTTATAATATTGTCAAGTTAATCGGAATTGATTTGTTTAGTAAACCCACTGAATACTAATCAAGGCTTGGGTTGAGAAGATTTAGTAGCAATTTTAAGTCTTCAATAGTTTCCCGTTATTCTTGGATGAAATGACTCATTGAATTTGTGGAAATTTTTAAAGCCTTTTTTACAGTTGGTAGTCCTGTGCCAATCACCGTCTGAAGATGTTATAAATGCACTACAGTAATGCATTGTACATCTTCCTTAGAAATATGTTTTCATAAATCTGATATTATAAATCACCATATTTGCTTTACTTTATATGTAATGAATTGTTCTCCAAACCATCGAAGTGCTTCCTGGATTTGTCACTCTTTAGTATTTGTAATTACTTTGCCTTTTTTTTTTTAAATAGCGATTGTATGGATATATTTAAGATTTTAATATAGTCTCTCTACATGTATATACTGACCACAAAAAAAACCAACAACAACAACAAACAACACAAAATGATTATTCCATCAAGAATCTATATGAGGTGTAATGAAATGCATTCATGTTCATTTATGTACATTTCTCTATATTCTACTTCAAGAAAATATGTAGCTGTGGATTTCTTAGAAGATATGAAGTTCTTGTTAATCACTGTTGACTATTAATAAATATAGTCTTTGAAATGACAAGGAATGAAATCCTGCTTTGCACAGTGCCACCAGGAGCTTAGCACTATGCTCACACCCTTTGAAACTCACAACATTTTATTTTCTTTCTACAGAAAGCTTTTCTTTACGGACTATGGGAATGTTGCCAAGGTTGAGAGATGTGACATGGATGGAATGAACAGAACATGGATAGTAGACTCTAAAATTGAACAGCCAACTGCTCTTGCACTAGACCTCATCAATAAATATGTGTACTGGGTTGACATCTATCTGGATAATGTGGAAGTTGTTGACTATGAAGGGAGAAAGAGACATACAGTCATAAAAGGCAGACAAGTAGGTATTTATTTGAAAAATGTAGGAAAATGTAATGATATCAATGTACAAATATGCACAATGTCAATAAACTTTAAAAGATCCACTGCAAATTTTATTTTATTTCCAGTTTAGCCCATTTTGCAACCTATGAACTTCCTTGTAGTTCTTCTTCGGCAACGCACCATTTAAGTCACAGTTCCCATTGTAAAAGACTTTAGGAGGGAAAATATGGGGCAATGGAAAGATACCAGGCAATAAATTACTAAAGACAAGAACATATTGCCAGTTCAGGAAGGGAAGATTAATGGGTAGAGGAATGTTAAAGAAACAGAAGAACAGCAGAAGTTATTCACCTGTTCAAACCAAGGAAAGTGACCTTAAATCATATTTTGTTGATGGTAGTGATGTTTTCTTCTTAATTGATCCGGATGTTCAGAGTCATAAATACAAACACTGAGTCTGGAAGCTTTTGAGCAGGACTATATCAAGCTGTTGTTGTTTCAGTTTGGAGAGCAGAATAGTAGTTAGCAGTTCTACACAGTGGCAAGGCTCATGAAAATCAAAGGCAAGTTTGCAGCGATCAAACCATTATTGGTTGCTACTCAGACTTTAGGGACTGGTGTGGATATCTTGGATACATCTGTGTCTGCTTGAGGTTAAACAGGGTATGTAGGATGTGCACATAGAACAAGTATTTTACCTGTTCTGCTTTGTTTTTTTGCTCAATTATCAAATGACAAATTGTTAGCACAGCCAGCAAATTATTCTCGACAAATTTCAGAGGTTAAAGTTTATTTCCTAAGTACAAGCATATCGGAAGCCATAGTTTCCAAATAATATAAGCTTTTTGGTCGATAGCTTGGGTGGCTTTCAAAGGGCTGTTTTTTGTTACAATCAACATTTCCATTCATGCATGAGGTAGCAGAAAATCTGTAGGATAAGTAAAAACTACCAAAATAATTAAGATTTTATACTCTGCATTATAAAAACAGTCACACTGTTAAAATTGTAAATATTCCCATGTTCTTATGGGAGTTAAATAATAAAGCTTTAAACTTTGTACAAATGGTGATAGGGAAGAAAGAATTGTAATGCAGAGAAGAATTTAGAAATTTAGTACAGATTAATTGTTATTATCAAGTCTGTTTTCCGTTTATGGTTTTACTATAACTGGATTGAATTCCTATTGGGTCTTATGAAATACTGTCATTGATTTTATTTATTCAATTTTTAACTGCTTAAAAGCAGAACATGATGACAAAATTTGGTCAACTTGAGGTAGTTTCCAGGAACCACTGAAATATTTGATGCATAGCAGCTTTTGGATCATCTTTAGTTTTGGTTTGTGAAGTGTGTCTGAATTTCTCTGAGTAAATGAGCTGAGTAAATACTCTGTGGTGAATAATTTATTGATTACACTAGTAAGAATTTCAGCCTGTAAATGTCTGAACACCTGCCAACGAATTCTCTTTAGCTTACTCAGCTTTCAAAATTGCTCAATTTTGAATTTTCTAAATCCATACATCAAGCACAGCCTCTGTATAATTAAACACATCATGTTTGAGCTGTCATTGGCTAATTAACCAACCGTATTTAAGTAACTTTCAATCAGTGTACTCATACACATCAGAGATAAATAAATTAGAGCTTGCTTGTTGTTAAGCAAGCAGTACTGTGTGACCACAGGCATATTCAAAGATACAACACAAAAGGAACGCCAGCATGGTTAGTTACTTAAATATATATTAAGTGATAATATCTTGCACTGGTGACATTGTTTTGATTATGTCACAGTGAAAAAATTCATTAATTCAACCTGTAAACTATCTATATTTACTAAATTTATTAGTTAATGCTAGCTAATGTTAATGATAGTTACTGATTTTTAATTAACATTAGTTAATGCTAATGTAGTATATTGCATTTAAGACCATATGCAGGAATTTTTAATTGAAAAGATGGAGAACCCATGGCATTTTAAGAATAAATGAATGGGTTGTGGTAAATATTTTGCATTTTTTTCCCTGTTTGTTTAAGGTTAGAAAAATTTTATGCATCCCTGTTCATTGCATGGGAACTGGATTACGTGACCTTTAAAGGTCCCTTTTCAACTCAATTCTATGATTACAAGCATATGAACTAGATTTGTAATGTAATTTGCATTTTTTTTACTGATTTTTATTAGTATATTCATAAATTATTTTGAACGCTTTGGCCTGTACATTGGACATAATTTGATGCTTATAAAACGTATATCTAAATGTATATCTAAAATATTCAGCTAAAATAAAGATTGCTTCCATCTCTTTTCCAGGTTAGGCATCTCTGTGGTTTGGCAGTATTTGAAAACTACATATATGCAGTTAATTCAGATAACTTCAGTATTTGGCAAATAAACAGATATAATGGCACTGATGCTCGGTCCCTTACCAGACTTGAAAATGCAAAGGACATCCGTGTGTACCAGAAAAGAACTCAAACATCGGGTGAGATGAAAATTCCTCATTCTAAAACCAGTTATTTGTTGGATGTGTTTTCAAGGAAGCATTCTTCCAGAAATATGCAGTTAAAACTTATCACTACTGCAAAATTTTCTACAACTTCATCTGCCTAGTTTCCTGTGTTTTTCGCTGCTGGTTTTCTTGCTTCCCTAAGCTCCTACAACTGATTCCTGAGCACTCAACTTGGAGAGCTGCCAATGAGCTCTGCTTTGCAAGCTCTCTGACTTCATACAATACAGCCTTTTGGGGATTTAACACTCTCAGAATTGTTAGGTGTCCAATACCACCCACCTGCTTGGGTCTCAGACCTTGGAGATTCCTGCTTTCTCTGGATCTGCTTTTGACACAGAGTACAAACCTGGAGGGACTCAAAATTCCTTCCCTCAGTCTTTGAGGTTGCCAGAATGAATGGAAGTTGGGCAGCTAGCCTGCTTAACTGCCAGCACAGTGGGGGAATTGCTGTTCACTTTTCCCCTGCTTGAATAAATACCATCTTTGGCCTTCAATCTCCATTCAAGACTGGAATTAGAAACTTCTAAATACTCAGAATTTTTGTTAAAATCAATTTCAGGTGTCCAGTATGACTTGAATCATGGATCTGCGCTCAGAACATCAGTATGATTTATAGGATAACAAGATCCAAAATGCTTAACAGTGATATTTTATCAATTAACATATTTTGATATGACTCTAGCGATAAAAACTAGAATCCTCTTGATGACTGCTGGGTTATAAAAAGCTAATACATCAATTCGGGTGATAAATGTCAATGTTATTAAACACACTGGCTGCTCTGAGAGAAGTTTCTGACACGGTAAAAAAAAAAATAATATCAAAGCTGATGGAGATTGGATGAACTAATTTTATTCTAACTCTGAGGGCACTGATTTGCAGATGTTAGTGTCTGATAGAGGCAGCAAAGACTTTTTCCTCGCTGTAGGCTCCCCCTGTGTATCCCTGAGGGACTCAGAGAGGTTGAATATTGGAGACATGTGAGCACAGTGTAATCTGTTATTACCTCCTGCAATTACTCTGTTTCTCCTGCCCTTTGTTCGCTCTGCAGCTTCTTTTGTTTCAAAGGGGCATGTTCGTTGCTTGTCAAGATTTGCTGGAAAGGCTGTATAAACTTGGTGGAAATTCTGTATACCTCTAACAATATCAACCTTAAACCTCTGGATTACTTTTACAAAACAACTAAAAAGCTTGAAGGAGAAGGAAGAGCTAAAATACAGTTTTCTTTAGCTAAAATACTGTTGTACTGTTGTAGGCCAGTGTAAAGTAAAAGGATAGATTTTGTCTTCTGATCAGAATTACCTTTAAAAATTTTAAAAAGTTAACTTGACAAGCTATTCTGCTGATTTAGAGCTATGCATTAAAAATATATCAAGGGAAAGGAATTCTTTAAATTCAGCTGTTCAAATGCAGGAGAAGTCTTGTTTTTTAGCTTCTGCATAGATATCTTCCATAGAAAGGTGCTTTCTAATGGTGTTGAACAAATAGTGAGCTGGGGTGGGACGGTTAGCATGGGAATCTGCTCGCAAAACAAAACGAAAAAAGAAAGCCAAACCCACCAATAACATGAATTGAACAAAGAAATAAAGGGAAAGAAATCTGGCTATCTCAGGAGATTGCTGCCTGGCAAATAACTTCAGAATCCCATTAAAGCAATAACCTCCTAGGGTTGATAGCCACAAGATGATCCTCTGGATATGCCAATTTGTCTGCCTTGAGTATCATCTTTAAAATCACCTTGTTTTGAAGTTATATTTTGGAGAGATTATAATGAAAATTCCCTTTTCTTTTTTTTTTTCATGTCTAAACTTTTTACATACTGAAGCATATAATTATCCTACTTCAAATGGATTTCAATTGTGCTGTTTTTCACTCTCTGCAGTCAGAAGCCATGCATGTGAGGTGGACCCATATGGAATGCCAGGGGGATGTTCACACATCTGTCTGCTCAGCAGTAACTACAAAACACGGACTTGTCGCTGCAGGACTGGCTTCATCTTGGGAAGTGATGGCAGGTCATGCAAAAGTATGTAATATAAATCAGAGAGTTTGCCAGGTGCTAATATTTCAGGGCTTAGCTCTGCATGCTATCTAACATGTAATCAATAGCAATAGAAATCACATGGTCTGTTTTCAGGTAATGTTTTCTAACATATTTACCTGATGCTTTATTCATATACTCATTCTAATCTCTTAAAATGATTTTACTTGAGTAGGATCTGTTCACACAGGTGACAATTTAGACATGGGATGCTGCTTAAATAGTTCCGAAAATCATCTTGAGCTATCAGTCAATTTTACTGTTTTTCTAATATACTGTGCATTCTGACAATGCATAGGGGCTGCTGTGCTGTTTAATACTTCTAGTTATTATCCATTCCTACCTACACAATCATCTTAAAATTTAGAAATGGACCCTTCATGTAAACAAGGCAAGCAAGTTTCATCTGATAATACTTTGCAGCAGGAGGATTGATTTGTATAACTGTGGTTATATCTGTCATAACCTCATGATTGACATGACAGAAGGATGCCATACAGAAGGACGTAGACAGGTTTGAGGAATTGGACTCACATGAGTCTCATGAAGTTCAGCAATGCAAAGTGCATGGTTTTGCACCTGGGTCAGAGCAATCCCAGACATTAATGCTGTCTGGGTAATAAATGTATTGAGAACAGCCCTACAGAGAAGAACTTGGGGGTTCTGGTGGATGAAAAGTTCACTCTGAGCCAGCAGTGTGTGCTTTCCAGCCCAGAAGGCCAACAGCATCCTGGGCCGCATCAAACCAGGACTGGCCAGTAGGGTGAGGGAGGTTATTGTCCCCCTCTGCTCTTTCCTCATGAGGCTCCACTTGAAGTCCTGTGACAAGGATTGGAATGAGGCCAGAGGGGGTTGTGAACGGTTAGAGCACCTCTCCTATGAAGGATGAAGGGAGCTGGGCTTGTTCAGCTGGGAGAAGAAAAGGCTTCAAGGAGACCTCTGCAGCCTTTGAATACTTAAGAAAGATGTAGAGACGCTTATTGTGAGGACATGCGTGATAGAACAACAAATGGTTAGATAAAAGGAAGACATTCTTTATTATGAGGGTGGTGAGGCTCTGGAGTAGCCTGCTCAGAAAAGCTCCATCGAGAATCCAGGATGGATAGGGGCTTTGAGCAATCTGATGAAGTGGAAAGCATCCATGCTAATGGCAGAGAGTTGGAATTAAATGCTTTTAAGGTCCCTTCCAATTTAAATCATTCTGCAATTCTATTTTTGTTCAAATTTTTTATCAAATGATATTGGTATATTTCAGGTGAAAGGCATGCAACTGAATCCATTGATAAATGCTGGAAGATAAATGCATTTGAACCCAAATTTGTCACTGTTTTCACGAGCAACTCCAATGAACTCGAAGCATTGAGGAAAATAATATATTTTTTGAGAATTTTAAGACATCTATTTATAGAATGAAGTATCTAAGGACATTTATAATTATTTTTAGTATATCTCAGTTATTTGTAATTAAGCTATTTAATGAAACTGTAAAAATCTCTTGAGAAGGAAAAATAGATACCCGTGTTTTGTATCTCAGCATGAAAGAAATCAGTATGTCAATCTGTTATATTCTTTCCCATTTGAAAGAAATTTTCTATAAGCTTTTGCTTGCTTCGGAGAAACTTCAGGTGAAAAAAAGTAAAATGGTGTTCTGTATTTGCTGAAGTTTACAGTCATGTTAGATCTAATGATTTCTTCAGTCGTGGTCTACATTACCTGGATAGATCCTAATGAATTGTAAAATTAAATGTCTGCAATGCTATACATGTCCATTTCACATTAGATGCAAGGTTATTCTGTGATCTAGCATTTCTTTTCAGTGTGAACTTTTACAGAAGGAAAATAATTTTATGTAAGCAGTTCACCAAAGTAATTTGTATTTTAATTAAGGTAATGTAATTAGCTAGATTTCTTGAGTTTAGATACCTTTGGAATATATGAAAGTTTAATTTTTGGTATTGAATAATGCTCCTGCTCCCCTACTAATTGTGCCAGTTAATTAAACAGTGACTTTATTCACTGTAAAGAAGATTAGGCAGCATCAGTTGTTTATATTTGTAATCTTTCTTTTGCAGGACCAAAGAATGAATTGTTTCTTTTTTACGGGAAGGGACGCCCAGGAATAATACGGGGAATGGACCTGAATACCAAAGTATCTGATGAATACATGATCCCTATAGAGAACTTAGTCAATCCTCGTGCTCTGGACTTCCATGCAGAAACCAATTACATTTACTTTGCTGATACTACCAGTTTCCTAATTGGACGGCAGAAAATTGATGGCACAGAGAGAGAAACAATCCTCAAAGACGGTAGGAATACTAACAGAAGATTTAAAACTTTATATAATCTACCCTTTGAAAGCAGACCCAAACTTTACCTTGAACAAACTTGGAGCTATTTTTTCTTTCTTACAACTTCCTATTTATTTTTTTCTAAGCGCGGAGATGCTGTTTGGTGACTACTTAGCCTATAACTTGCCACTGCGTAACTCTTTATCTCCACTGTATTCTTTCGGTTGATGGAATGAATCCATAATGTAACAGTTCACTGAACTATCCCATATCCTTGAGAGTGTTATGAGTCTTTTCTCTATAGTCTGTATCACAGTGTGATTTCTGGAGTCTATTCAAGTAGGTTGGCAGAGGAAGACTTTCTGTACTGCAAAATCACTAACAATAATAATAATAATAATTTGGGTGATTAGGTTTTTTTTTCCTCTGATGCATTTTCCCTCCTGCCTGGAGAAGCAGTAGGAAAACCTAAGCATTTTTTGAGAATGTAAAGATATTTTTTACCATATATTATAGCAATTAGAGGAAATATGAGTATTTCTCTACTTTCCATGTCTCCCACCACACTGTACGAATTCTCACTGGCCAAGGATTCCATTTCTTTGTATCAAATGCTCTTTTACTAACTAAAGCTCTGATCTGTCAACTCACCTTTACCCTTCATAGAACTGTTTCATGAAATAGTGCTTCAGTAGCTCTTTACCTCAGTTGAAATCCATTCTACAGTAATTGTTTCCTAGTAGTCAAGAGGGGGAAAAAAAAAAAGCACAACAAAAAAAACCCAAATAATTGCTTTAATGCAGGGATTGCCATTCCTCATGATTCATAACCTATGTTTTAATCCATCTGTCTCAGAGAAGTTAGCTTCCATTTACAGTGAAATTGTTCTTTTTTTTTGGTATAAGATCTCTACAGACCTCAGTGTGCGTAAAGGTTCTTTCACTAGTAGCCTCAAGAAGCTTGGTGATTGCCTAATAAGGGATGGCTGTCTGAGTAAATAATGAATGCTCAGCTGCCAGTTGTGTAATTCTTCAGTTCCCTGTGAATATGGAAATACATAACACACATCACAGAAGTTCTACTTCCACTGCTGAAAGTCTTTAACCAAAATATGCACGTTTCATTTTACAACAAAGTAATCCAAATATAGAGTACAGGAAGGGAATGAACAGTATATAGACTTAAACATTGTAAGGTAATGCAAAAAAGCGTTCTTGCAGGAAAATGTCAGATGGGTTGAGCTTAGTCTAATCAAACATGCAAGAATGAAAAGAATATATGTATATATATATTCACATACTGAGTCAGCAACTTCCCCTAAGTAATGTTTAATTTTTATTTTTTTTATAAATATGACAAAACAAAATTCCAAAGTACTCCGAAGAGTTATGGATTGTTTGATCGTGTATTATTGGTTTCCCTCATACTTAAAACAAATAAAAATAATCCTTGTCATTCTCCCCCCACTCCTTTCCCAGGAATTTACATTATTAGTTAGAACGTGGAGAAGTTTTCTAACTTTAAAGTATGTTTAAAGAATACTTGTTAATGTATGTTTCATGATGTAAAAAATTAATATGGCCTACAGCCATACCATCTCAGCTTCTATTCTTGTCAGCTCTCAAGAACTCAGCAGGGATAGATTAAATCGTTCTCTGGTGGAAAGCTACTAGAGAAAATCAGGTGTGTCAGTAGGTGGTTTAATATTTGCTCGGAACAGCATGCTGCTAAGGAGCTCTATCTGCGGTAGGTGTCACTTCTCAGATTAGAAGTTGTCATTTTTTGTGACTATCAGGTTTTGCAAGAACAGATATGCCAGCTCGAACAACACTGTAACTCAGATAATTACGGTTTACCTACATGAGAGCCTGATCCTACAAGCTGTTGACTAGCAGTTGAGAATGCTGAGCACCTAACGCTGCTGGAGTTTGATTTCCCATATAGTTTCAGCTGTGATTTCCTATTCTTCACTTTGGAAAATAAACTGCTGTGTAGTATTGATAACTGTTTGACAGCTCACAGCAAAGCCAATCCTAGAGTTGGCAGCACAACTGCAAAAGTGGTGTATACTTTCATCAACAACAGAAAATGCTATAATTAAAGCTTCAAACTTATTTTGAAATTAATTTTTTTATGTTAAAAAAAGGAACAAAGCAGTTTTTTTTTTTTTTTTAACTGATTGAAATATTATTCAGTTGGAATACCATAAGGATGAACTCACTCTTTCTCTTTATTTTTTAAAGCATTTCTTTGCCCCACTGATTCTGTATGGGCCTTAGAGTTTGTTTTTTGTTATTCACTTTCCCATCCTTGCTAATGTTTACAAGGGCTTGCTTTGTGTTAAAGTAAGATGAAGTTAAGTCTATGAATCTTATGTTGGAAATTTATCTAGCTGATTGGTATATTGAAGAGTAACTATTTTTACTTTTCCAAGTCAGTTTACATTATGTCTTTTATTTTAGGCCATGCTAGGGTGCATGATTTGATGGGCATAGATGGACCTAGACCTTTCTGTACCCAATTACATGCTGTGCTTATAATATCTTACAATTTGCCACATTGGTTTTAAATATGTTGTCTTTAGCAATCCAAGCTTTTAAATATCTTCTATGTATATTCTGTATATATGGAGCCCACATACTACTGTTGATTATAAAATTCTGGTAGAATTACAAATGTTAATTTTCCACTTGTCAAGTGAACAATGATAAAAAAAAAAAAAGGCCTTTATTTTACATCATTCTTTTTAAGTTTAAAGGGCTTCCCTGTAGAAAGTTGGCTCAGAATAGTGAAATCAATTTTGTTTAGTTAGAGTGGCAGAACAACCCACAGTAAAAGCAAGGAATGTATTCAGAGCTTTTAGATAGTTAAACAAAAGTGAAGTTCAATTAGTTCTTAACTCTGTGCTTGGCTGAGCTGTATTTGGCTAACTGAGGAAGACTTTCACTCTCTTTTAATGAACTATTCAATTCTTGATAGATGTTTATCTAAAACAAAGTCAGTTCTCTGCTCCCCTTTGTGTAGAATAAATTCTCTTCTTTGCAGCAGCTGTGGGTCAGTCTCATCTTACGTTATTCTCTAAACTTCAGGGGCACATTACCCTTGCCCATCTTTATCGAGCCTTCTTCCATTGCAGGGGTTTATTAGTCAGTCACTCTAATATAGTTTCTATTTGGAGTGGATTGTCTCTCCCCAAAAAGGCAAATGAAAAAGCTGATTTTCTTAATGTACGAACCGTGTTCAATTTTAAATATCTAGGTCAGACAGCATACAAATAAAAATAACTTCTGAACAAATCACTCCCCATCTTCAGACTTGATATTAGTCTTCTCTGTGTGTTCTTAAGAAAGATTTGCTGAGATCCCTTGGGTTTCCTACATATTGATCTTGTTTCTTATGTAAACAAGATTTACTTGATACTTTGTTGGTTCCTTTCTATCTCTCTCCTAGCTTTTGAATCATAAAATGCTAAAATATAATATAATAAAATAGAGAAGGTATCAACAACCAATCATTTGCTATTTCACTGATTTTACTGATTTCTACAGCTGAATATATCAACATGTGAATGCAAAAAAAAAAAAAAGTGAAATAATTATAATGGAAGAATATTTTTTCACCATACTTCAGTTAAATTGTTTCTTTTAAAAAAAGAACAGATAAATACAGAGATAGTCAGGCTTTGGTTTTCATTCAAAAAACTACTTAATTAAAAATAGCAGCTGGAGATGCTACATATCTTTAACTCCTGTTACTGTTCAGGTCACTGGGGTAGAGTTCAAGTACATACACACATATCGATGAGTGTTTAATTTAATATAAGCAATATGCATGAGATAGAACAACTACACGCTTCGAGTTATAGACAGTAGAATATTAAAGTTACAAAGCCTTTTAGTTCTAATCCTGACCTACTACTCTAAACCTCACTGTTAACTTGTTCAAGATGAGCAGAATCATTTATCAGTTACTTTTATATCGTTCTATAATATTGACAAGAATTTCCTTTCTTTCATATTAAAAAGAACCTTATCTTTATATTTCTTTTCATTTATCTGTGCTGTTTGTCTACTGCCATTATATTCAGATAGGCAATACTGATAAGGGAAAAAGTTTTAAAGTTATCGTATGGCTGTTTTGCTATAACTGTCAGTAGCCACCAGATTGATTTTGCTTTCTGTTTTTAAAAACTGAAAACATTCTTACTGAAATATCTGTCTTCAGGAAATTGTTATTTTCAAATTTCAGTGTACAGCGGCCATCTGTGACTTAATATACTTCAATATTATATTTTCAGTGCATTTTTCTGTTTTCTAAAAGAAATAAGTTATAAAATTTAGGAAGAAAATGAAACGTTGCAGCAGCAGGATGTTTGAATGTGTTGTAGCTCTGCTGACTTGATAGGGAATATGATGGCATTATGGCATTACAAAGCACTAAAAAACATTGTTCCACTGAGGAGTTGTGGAGTCACTTGTCGTGTTGCAATGCTATTGAGATAGTAGTGGTAGCTTTTATAGATGCTTTTATTACATGCAAGTGTATAAAAAGCCCAATATTTCATTTATTGGATAAAACCATCATATTTTATTTTAGTGTATCATCAAAAATACACGTTATCTATGTTTTACAGTAAGCTGAAGGTTTCTGCACTGCGCTGTTATGTATATTGTGATTTACATAGCTTTTAGTAGGTAAAAGTGTTGTATGTTCCTATTCATCCTGGAGACTTTCACCAGTTTCTTGTGGGGAACGAAATAGTTTATTAGAGCCACAGTCCGTAAAGGTGTTTGGGTTCTGAAAGGAGTATCGTTGATGAGTTTGTCCCAGAGAAAATGTCAGCAAAATAAAAAACTCTCAGGTAGGAGACAGTAAACTTTAAGATTGAAATTCAGTCAATATTTTTAGAAGTCAAGAAAATAATCCAACTGTATTTAGAATAAATTTCTCATTGCTGACAACAATGGATAGTGTTAGAACGTGAATGTGTAACATTAAACTTTTATTACTGCACCTCCCTTCTCTCTCAGATCTTGATAATGTAGAAGGCATAGCAGTGGACTGGATTGGAAATAATCTTTATTGGACAAACGATGGCCACAGGAAAACAATCGCTGTAGCCAGACTGGAAAAAGCTGCTCAGAGTCGGAAAACATTGCTAGAGGGAGACATGTCTCACCCCAGAGGAATTGTTGTTGATCCTGTCAATGGGTATGAAGTAGACTTCTTTATTTAATTCATGTCTTCAGAGTATATTGAATTTTGCTTGGGATGGGACTTTAAAAACCATACGGCGATCTAAAATTCTGCAGTAGTCTATATCTCTTAATTCCTGTCAAGAATTCATGCCTGCAGCCTTCAAACGAATGTGCATACTCAGATACAGTTGAACTAATGTCAAGTTAATTTGAACGCAATTCACCTTTTGCTTGAACAAATTGAGTGTATCGGACCTGTATGTATTTTTAATATTAGGTGAACTTTATAATGCTCTATTTTGTTTCTCTCTTTGTAAGTCTTAATTTCTCAAGATAATGAAAACCATATCCTTGTACACATTAGTTTACTAAAATAAATAGACAGATATTTTTCATTGCTAATATAATAAGTTGTGATAGAACAGATAATAAAAAGAACATGATGTTACAGTGGTACGGTTGTGGTACACCTAAAAATTCAGTGATCAATTTCCTTGTTAAATTCTCACTGGCAGACTATATAAGCAGGAGACTGTGGCGTCAATGGATAGATTTCTGGTTTTCTAGTACTAGAATGCATTTACACTATCGGGTTTTCACTTTTGCACTTGCCCTTTGATGAATGGAAGCAACTGTGGACAGGCTACAGTAATTAAGGTCAGATAGTAAGAATGTAAAATCAGACCGTAAAACATAACCACACCTGCAATTACTTTGTTAAATTTTCCAGCTGAGTAAATGCATGGCATGGGAAACAGTTTATGAAGATGTATTGTCTGAAAAGGACTATTATATAAAACACTTCTCTAATAAAATAACTTGCCCTTCATGATTACACTTTTTATGGAAGCTTTTCCTGAGGGATAGCTTTTATTATACCATTTTAATTATGTTTAGAAAATATTAGTCTTGAGTTAACCAATGCGGAAGCATTTTGAGATACAATTAAAGCACATTAATGTAAACGTCTGTTACTGTAAACACATTTTAGCTTATGACAGGATAACAATAAGTACAGGCGAAAAGTTAATGGAGAAAAGCTCATTAATTGCTCTTCAGCACTCATGTAAATATCCACAAAACATATTTTTGTGTTCTAATAAAATAAATCACATAGTGACCTGTGTCTTTAATTGAGCTTTAGGGCGTACACAGGTTTTATTATTCTGTGATGAAAATGAACGTTGTTTGAGTTAAACGTGCAGCAATGTTTTTAATTTTCATAGAGCAAGAATTGGTTGATATTCTTAGTATGTATTTGCAAAGACATTGGAAGAACTGGAAAAAAAAGCCCAAACCTTCTGTATGGTGGCTTGGAGTAGAGAGCAAACGAATAAGAACTGTGTATTTACATAAACCTGTGGTATATGTTGGGTATGTGGATATGATGATACAACTATTTGTTTTTCCAAGTTTTTATATAAAAAGCATGCTGATCACATTACACTTAGAAGTGGTTTCAATTCAATCCCTGGTTGATTCTACCTTTTTGAAAATATTAGGCACAATTTAAAAAGGCAAATTAATCTTAGCCAAAAAAATAGCAGTTGAGGTTTGAACTTTATGGCAAAGTTTCTATTGCTATTGACTTAGAAACAGCAATGAAAAGACAAATACATGGAAAAGACGGTATTGCTCTGACTTGTGGGTGTGCTGTTCCAAAGTTCTGTTAAAAGTCTATAGTATTATTCACGTGATTAAAATGCCATCTGAATGTTCATTTCTATAATTTAATAGCTGGATGTATTGGACAGACTGGGAAGAAGATGAAATAGATGACAGTGTGGGAAGAATTGAGAAGGCATGGATGGATGGCTACAGTCGGCAGATTTTTGTAACATCAAAGATGCTTTGGCCGAATGGTTTAACTCTGGACTATCGTGCCAATGTGTTATACTGGTGTGATGCCTATTATGATCACATTGAAAGGATATTTTTGAATGGAACTGAAAGAAAGGTAAAAGAAAAATACTGCTGCTTTGCCACAGACATGCTTTCTCTTTGGATTTTATTGCGTTATGTTAAAAAATGCTTTTCAAGCTTTTTGAAGTCTTCAAACCCTGCGGCATGTCCAGTGTCATCTCTGCTGAAACAAGCAACGTTGGCAGTTTTCTGAAGGAGAATATAATATAGCTTAAAATTTTCATCTTTGCTTTAGAAAGTGACACAGAAGTTGTTATTTTTTAAATTAATTTATTTTTCTCATGTGAGAATGAATTGCACTTTGATTGATTCACCAAGCTATAAGGAGCTTTACAGTAAAATAAAACAAAACACCACTTTCTTTTGGCTCTACCAGAGTGAGGCCTTCATTTAACTTCACTGGGTAATCTACTTTCAGTGAATACCAGGACCCCATTGGAACATTTGTGGTCCTGTGCAGAGAAGAAACACTCAACAAGTGCAGTCAGTGATGGAGAGATTGTTTTTGTACTTGATAATAGCTGCAATACTAGATACAAATCTTCATACAAGTTCTGTGTTATTTTGTAGAAACAACAACAGTAGAAGAAACATATGGAAAACAGTTGAAATGATCTGGAATTGAATAATTTATGAAAGATCTAGCATCTGTTTCATGAAATTAGTGTCTTGACAACTGAATTTTTTACTGTACCATGAATAGACATTAAGTCCATTTACATCTATGTAGACTTTTTAACAAATCTGTGACTTCATTTCCATTTTACTCATGATTTCCTCTGTATGATGACCTTCATAGGGCCAATACGCAGATCTCTAGAACTCAAAGTAGTAACTGCAGATATTACACACTTCAAAAATCCTTTATATTGGTGATCTGCTGTTAAGTCTATGCCAACGCAATAGTGTTGCAGTTTGTCACAATAGCTTGGTTGGGATTTAGATTTAATGCTTTTGGTCCAATCCATCATGGTCCGGTAAAGGAAGCAGGAGGAGGGTGAATACACTGGGAGAAAGACATTTTTTAATTAAAGATCCTTGTCTACTTGCAATGCTAGACATGCTGTGAAGTTCCTGGATAGAACAGGTCTAAAATAGTAAATGCAGCTGCCGTGGATTACCTATGGATTACTAGTGAGAGCTGATGGCTTTGCCTCCCACCGTAACTGCTGAATAATAAGCCCCCATTTTCATAGGCTTCGTGTGGGGAAAAATAGTTTTACTATTTTGGGAACAAACTGTGACGTGTTTAGCTTCTTTCTTTTTCTGTTGCTCTTTTTTTCTTTCTAGTTACCACAACCCAAAATAAATGAGAATTTTTTCAGAAATCAATCATTTGCACTTGAACAAAAATAAGGAACTCATACTGTTTTTGCTCTTGGTAGAAGCAGGAATATTGGATCAAAACCTAGTTGAAGTAATAATCACTCCAAAATATGGGATTGAGATGTGTGTTTACTGCAGAAGATGACTTCAGCAACATTTTACAAGAAGCAAATATTTGATATATTTGACGTATACTGAAAGTTATAAACTGCCATGCTTCCTTACCAGGGAAGAAGATACATGTTTGCTGAACATAATAATTGAATGGTTTCCTGCATTCCTGTGCTTTATTTGAGAGAAGCCTCTTTAAAACAAATGTATATGAAGTTTTGAAGTTAGTTTTTTATGCTGTTGCAGAGATCAGTTCTATGCTACTTAATTTTAGTGCATTAAGTTTGTATGTTCGGGCACAGTGCTCATCTCAGTTTTCTTTTATCCTCCTTTATGTTCTCTGTAATGCATTAGTTAATTTAGCTTGTCCAGTGCTCAACTGACACCAATTAATTGCAGGTAATCTACAGTGGAAAAGATTTGAATCATCCTTTTGGATTATCACATCATGGAAATCATATTTACTGGACAGATTATATGAATGGATCTATTTTCCAGCTGGATCTGATCACAAGGAATGTGACACTGTTAAGAAGTGAGAGACCACCTTTGTTTGGGCTTCAGATATATGACCCCCGTAAACAGCAAGGTATTAATAAGATATGATTTCTCAAAGATCTACTACAAAAGGACATTTTCCCTCCTAACCTTGCAATACTTTGGAAATAATGGTTGAACAATGATAGGAAAAGGAATATGCTGATAGTGGCACGGCAAAGATACTTCTTAATATTTCAATCTTGTAGTTACTGAAAGCAGTGAGACAAAATAGTATTTGCAACTGTATTTATTTGTATTTATTGGCATTTTCTTTGTGTGTGAAAGAGACTGAAGATATAAAATAGATAATATGTATGCATGGGCTCATACACATAAAATACATGATTGCATTTACCTTTTCTCAGGGAAAATTCATAACTTCTTTTTGCCTTTTTTTCCTTTCTATAACTTGCTTTTTCTCCTTGGTCTCCATCAGCACCATATGACTTAGCCTGCTGAAAGTACATAGTAATGTTATCTAGAATCTAAATCAGTGGCCTTTGAGAGTAGTGGAAAAGTAGATTCTTCATATTGCTTCTGTCAGTAGAGAAATAAGATATAAGGCCATAGATTAGCATGGATAGTGTTTACAAAATGCACACACTTTAATTTACAGATTTATTTTTATGGAGGAAATTTTGGAAGCCATTTATTATATACAGCATTTTAGATAAGTATTGAGTAATTGCTTTCTTTAGTGAGAACATAGTTCTGGTTATAGTCTGCCATCTCAGATGAAAAGCATGAAAGTAAGCATCAGGAATTAGTATAAACAAAATACTGTTCTAAAAGTGTAAATAGTTTACTGGGCAATCATTTTTGACATGTACTGGTAGAACAGTGTTTCCATTTCCATAGTTCCTATAGATAACTGGAGACCCTTAAGCATTTTTATTCCTGAAACATTTGGTTCTGTGAACAAAATAGAAACAAAATGGAAATTTCCTTATTAATCTCATTGCTGCTTAGTACATATACAACTTTAAAATGTACTTTGCTCAGCTGTAATAGCCAATATACTAAAACTGTTTTATTAGGTGCCTCACAGGCACCTTGTTCCAAGGCTTTAAAGCTCAGTTATATTTTCATAGCATCACCAGTGTGCAGCAGTTCTTGTTAGGTGATTAGAACACCTGACAGCTGTCAGTATCTTCATGTGAAGAGCACATGGTGTTTGTGGAGAAACAACAATGGGGAAAAAAAATTGGAGAAATAACAGAATGTGTTTGGAAGAAGTACCATAATATTAGCCTAAAACTCTGCCTTCCATAGATATCATTATACTTCTAATTTCTGTTTTCTTTCTCTTTTTTTTAAGTCTGTGTTTGTAGCTACATTGTTTTAACGCGTGCAGCTGCTGGTATGCTTCAGACTGTTTCCTATATACACTGCTGAATTTCTTGAAACTACTACATGCATGGCAATCTGTCAGCATTTGTACCTGTGACATATTTAATAGTCTTTAATACTGCTTCATCTTCTGAAAGAAACGACATAGAAAGCTGTGAACGGATGATATCATTGTTTTTATTCTTTCAGGTTATTGCAACCTGTTTAAATATTATAACTAATAATAACCAAACTAGGAGAATAATGAGTCCCTAATACAGAAGAAAATAAATGTAAAAAGGTATTCATGTGCTTACATCTCCTTATTCTACCATGGCTGTTGATTTTGAAGTGTCTTTTGTTGCTTTTACAGGTGATAACGCATGTCGCGTTAACAATGGAGGTTGCAGTACTCTCTGTTTAGCCATTCCTGGAGGCAGAGTTTGTGCCTGTGCTGATAATCAGTTTTTGGAGGAAAACAGCACAACCTGCATGAGTAAGCTGTTTAAAGAATATATGGTTTGATAGCACTTCTCCTTACAGGATTTTGTGATTTTTATAGGGCAGAGTTATTCCTTCAGTAAAGATTCTAATTGCAGAAAGTTTGATAAATACAGTAAAGGCTGCTTTTCCTGTAAAGACAGACAATTAAGCACACACTATTTGAGGATGAAATGTCTGATACAATAAGAGACTTTGATGTTTCAACTGTCTCTTTCACAGAACATCAGAAATATCAGAATTTCATAACAAATATAAATAAACTAGTTTATATATCAGATTATTATATGAACTAAGTATCTCAAATTGAAATCTGGCATAGACAATGTTCATGCTGAATCTATTCAGGAAAAACATCAGGTAGATATTTGTATGTATATAATACACAACTCATAAATTATGCAAATTTAGCTGTCTTTCACTTGTATCTCTTGGATATCTTCATTGAAATGCCAATAAAATTTTCAGCATTCATAATAAATGTGGGAATAGAAATATTATATGATAGTATATGTAGATGTATTTTTAAAAAATATCTGCACTTAGCATTTTTAACATTAAAAATTTTTATTGTTCTTCTGGGTCTCATTTGTCATTTCCTCAAATGCAACATGTAGAACTCTACATAGATCTTCAGGTATAAGCCTATAAGAGCTGAGAAAAGTATAATGACTATTTCATGACATGTTGAGCATTGAGTTTGCAGTTATCTTGAACTTGACCCAAGCACATGGCTAGTAGAGCCATCACTGTTGCTGAAAAAAATGCTGCATTAGGAAAAGAGGTTAGACACCTTCAGATGTGAATCAAGCAGGTTGCATGTTTGTTGTTTTTGTTTTGCTTTTTTTTCCCAGCAAATGTCAGCACCCAATTCTTTTGAAAGTCCTTGGTGTTCCTGATTGGGTCATAAAGTAATGTGTATTTTACACATAGAACATTTTGAACCTCATGTTGAGAAATGTATCTATCTGGATTTATCGATAAGCTTGAGGCTTCCTACTTAATTCTTCTGCAGTAGATTTTTATCTTTTAATATTTGCGAATTTATACAGTGCATAATGCAGGTGTTTGAGTGTTGCCTGGATACAAAAATCAGCTTTTCAGTAATCATTCTCTAGACCTTAAATGTGTACCAGAATTTAAATAGTCTGTAGGATTTTTTCTTTTCACTATCAGCAAAGCATTATAGTATTTTAAACTGGTACTTTCACACTATCATCTTAAGCACAAACATAAATTTAAAAAAAAAAGTCTGAATAGCATTCTGTTATGAGTTCTCCCATTTATTACAAATGCATGATCTCAACTCAGATCTGCATGCTGCTGCAGGCTTTAGGTGGAATTGCTTCAAATATGTGAAGTTTACGAAATACTGTTTTGATAAGTGGCGTAGTGGAAATGCTAAGTCACAGTTTGAAGCAGTGATTGAGCACCTGGAAGGCAGCACCAACCCAGGGAGCTCAGATGCAAGCAATGTACCTTACTGATCGGAAGGGGTGGAGCCAGGATACACCCCTTCCCAGATCTCATGCAAGGGTATCTTGCTGGAGATCCCTGTGTACCTCTGAGGTCTTCCAAAGGTAAGCAGCTGCTTTCCTTTATTTCTGTACCTGTGGCGGTTGTGTTTGAGCAAGTCCTCACTTGCTGCAGCTTGGGAACTTGCTAATCTGCTGTCAGTGCTTTCCATCGCATTACAAGTGGTAACAAAATAATTTGTGTTATCTATACGTGTGGAGGTATTCTGTATGTATCAAGCTGACAGGTTATTTGTGCATCTTGGTTATATTTTGTAGTTAAACATGGAGAAATGCCTCTACAGTTGTGCAAAGCTGAACAGTTCCAGTGTAACAATAAGCGCTGTATCCATGATCGCTGGCGCTGTGATGGAGATGATGACTGTTTGGATGGCAGTGATGAGCATGCTGACATTTGCTGTAAGTATTTTTTTCTACGTTTTAATCCATGCTTCATGGAAACCGAGTAACATGGATGTTAAATAGAAGTGTGAGGAGAGCCAAACACAAACCATAGCCTTTAAGTCATTCCTGTAACTTATGCAGGAAAAGAAAATATAGTAGTAGCAGTATTTATAAATAACACTCACGTACTCATTTCATAGTGTAGTGAAAGAGTAATGTCAGTGGTCTTTTGATTTTGACACAGCAATAGATTGGTCATCTGTGGATGCATCTGAAACTCAGATTTGCATAGTCCTGGGACACCTCTAGCTGATCCTGCTTGAGCAAGGAATTATGCAATGTGATCTCAAGAGGTCCCTTCCTACTTGAAGTGATTCTGTGGTTCTGGGATTTTTGTTTTCTTTTGTCTTAAGAAAACCAATATAATACTTTCAGTTTTAGCAAGATGTACTCTTATCTTTAAATACATGGTTTTAGTACAGTTGTATTATTGTTTGTTGTTTGTTTCTTTGTTTCACCATACAGGAGTGCCACTATTGAAATGAAAAATGCTAGAAAGCATACCGATTATGTATCTGAGTCATTCCTGGAAGCTACCTAACCTACTATAAATTTAGAGCTGAGGTGGTGAAAATGTCTCTTTCCTTTCTCAGATTGTTGCAGTGATTACTTCATTTTTTTTTTTTTATACCAAATTTCCTTTTCAAAAATGAAAATACATTATTCCTTTTCCTATCACTTGTAGACTTAAAGGTCTGATATACTCTTACTCTGATGCACTGTTCTATGTGTCTGAAAACTTTTGTCACGGTCTCTCGTTTCTTTGAGACAAAATAACTTGAATTTGTTTTTTGTTTTTTTTTTTTGCTTTTTTAAAAATTCCTTTTATTTTTTTTTCTCTAGTAGGTGATGGTGGTGTGTGTTTGTTTTTGGGATTTGTTGCTCTTTTCTGAATGTTGCCAAGTGAAACTTGGGCTTGGATGTCCAAAACCTGACGAGGATGAGAGTAACACTGATAGAAGTATTTATACATCCTTGGGTACATCTTGAGTGTTTCACTCTGGCTTGATGCTGTTGATTCACATTGACCTAGTGACCCTCTGTTAAAACACAGTCTTTTTCCTGATGATTGTTACATGTAGCCAGTTTTAATTTTTTGTGCGTTTATAAATTTTGATATCTCCATGAACAGACATTACTGATTTAAATCTGAATTCTTTTTAAGGTGTTTTCTCTGTTGATCTGAGTTGCATCAAAACATTAGTCAGCAGTACAAGGGATTGTTAAACAAGGAGTTAACTAATAAAGACAGAAGGAAAATCTTTTGACAACGTTGACTTGATTCTTACTTCAGTTAGTGTAATTTAGGCTAATTCATTGATGAAAGCTTTTGATACCTGGAGGATTTTTACAGATACAAATGAAATCATACAATCCCAAATCTGTATATGATGCATAGTTTGTGTCCAGCATGTTAAGAGTGATCTCTTTTCATCAGTTACTATAGAAACTTCAGTAGTTCTTCTGGAATTAGTCTGAAAGGTTTGCAGTTATGACCAGAATGTACACAAATATTAAACATAAATAAGTAAAACCCACTTAAAATAATGTGTGTGTCTCTTTTAACAAAGTAAAATTTAAGGTAAGTCTTCATGTTTGATTTTTATCAGATTGTTTATAACACACTTTAGCTCCATTTAGATTGCAAGCTTGATTGCTTTATAAGTATTATGAGACTTGGAATGCTGTTCTGCTCAAATTATCAATATATCTACTTCCAATGCTATTTTACCCTCCACATAAAACACTCATGAAGGGTTCATATGCCATTGGTATCACACTCGCTCTCTGTTGTTTTCAGTAGGCAGAATAGGTAGAAAGGTCAAAGATAAAAGCTACTGAAATGTCAGGGATAAACCTGCAAGATGTCCTTTCATTTTAAATACCATTTGTTTCCAGATATATGTTAAACTTTTTTAAAGAGACCAGATAGCTGAGTAGGTGGATAGGAGCTTGGGATTTTTGTTTTTAACTGGGCATTTGAAACTACTTAGTTTACTGCTCTTGTGTAGGTGAGTGAGATCTGCTAATGACAGACCCTGTTATTAGTATAAAAGCTGAACATACATATTTGTTACATCTAGGAGAGCAGGCCAGTTGTATGTACATAACTTGTATGCTGTCAAAGTCTTCATGCTTCTTATGATATTAGGTAGCTAGTGAGAAAAAGAAATATTCTACAGTCATACGTAGGCTACATAGAAATGAGTAGGTTTAAGTAGATGTGTGTAATATGGTTTAAATAACTTTTGGTTAATTCAGATTTACTCAAATTTAAAATAGCACATGCAATTAAATTTTTGAGATCGTTGGAGCCATATTTGTTCTTTCACCTGGTGAACACATAACAAGTGTTTGGTGACATCTATCTGATGACTTGACTCATGAGAGAGCAGAGGTCACCTGCATTTATTTGCAGTTCAGGAGAGATTTAATTTCATAATTCTAAACCTATTGTGAAAATACTATTTATCTATAACTCATTGAGAACTTATATGTATAATGTATATATTTATTTGAGAATTTTTTATTTCCAATGCTATTTACATGAATTATAATTATGAACTTGATAGCAAAAACCATTGAGCTTGATGGATCCAACTATTTATCATATTTTGTTACATTTTGCAACGTGAATCCTTATGTCACTTTTTCATTGTATTAATTTAAAAAAAAAATCTGATCCTTCAAAATTCACAGCCCTGATCCACCCCAGATAAAACCCTGAAGAAAACATTGTCTTTCCTGTTTTATTCTACGTGAACATAAGCCAGTCTTGTTCAGCATTGCATGATGCAAATTATGTGACATGACCTCTTTTAACCAGTGTGATGGATATGTGTTATTCAGATTGTCAAAGTCATTTGAATGCCATGCTCCCAGGCATGCATTCTATCACGTACATGGTGCAGGCAATAAAATCTGTTTGTTTTAATGGATCCTTTGTGTTTTAAGCCTTTGAATTTCAGAGATCATGACATTCTGTGATAAACCTTCAACTCAGGGGTTTAATCTATAATATATTACAGATATGCGGGTTCAACCTTGCATTTGTACTATTTTGGAATCAGAATTTTACCTCTTCCCTTTTGATATCTTTTTGTCTGTATTTGTAAACTGTTGCTATCTTTTATCATTTAGTGATTAGTAAAAGAGAGACTCCATACGAATTTATTATGTATTCTTTAATTGCTATGTACTCTTTAATTATTGGAGTACTGTTTAAGTACTTCAGTATATTTTATTGATTCTATTGCTGAACACTTTTCATGTCATGATGATGATGATGATGATATATCCAGGATAACCATACTAACTGTATCACCAGGGAATATTCAATACATTATTTTCAGCTGATTTTCTCTGATTTTCTAAGGAAAAAATTCTGCTGTCTTTTCCCCCCAGTCAATCATAGTTGTCCTGAGAATCAGTTTAAGTGCCAAAATAATCGCTGCATTCCCAAGAGATGGCTTTGTGATGGAGCTAATGACTGTGGTAATAACGAAGATGAATCAAATAAAACCTGTGCAGGTAAAAACTTTACTTAATTCCAGCTCCATAAGCAATTCTGTACTGTACTGAACCAGTCAGCTATTAGTAATCTGATTATTGTCATTTTAAATTAATTCAGATGTTGATGCCACTAAGATGGAATACAAATTATATTTTACTTCATCTTTGTGCTTGATTGTGCTTTCCAAAGTAATTCAGCACTTAATCTGTCCATATGGGCTGACTGTCAAAGTACTACTTAGGTACAAACTTGTTCCTGCTACATCTTTTTTGGCAGTTAGAATTGTTTGTTAACATGCTCTGATGAGTAAATTTTATTTTGTGCTGACAAAAGCATAATTTCTTACTCGGTTTCCCCTTGGTACCTTGAAAATTGTTTTCATTTGTAATTTATTTTCTGCATAATGGATTTTTAAGGAAATGTCAAGATGAAGATTGTTCACTGATTCTACTGCAATAAATCATGGAGTTCCGAATCTATGATGTTTACTTCTTGTCAGTAAAGAATGCTAAACAGTCATTGAATCTTTTCTGTACAAAATATCAGATGTCAGTGGCTGATGGCTCTTTAACTGAAATGCTGTGAAAGGCAGTATTGCCATAAATTCCCAGGATTGATTTTGTATGATTTAACTTTTCATGTATGGAATGATCTGTGCATGGGTTATTTGTGCAGTTTGTCAAAAACAATCTCTAGCTATGTATCTCTCTCTATATAGCTCTAGCTAAAATCTGTAGATTCCATGTCACTATCACAGTTATTTGTAATACATATTGATGTCTTTTCATATTCAAGTTTTATAATCATAATATATGTTTCTATTTCTGTTTTTTTAGTGATGAGTTCACATCTTGAATCAATACAGTTATAGGATCAGCTTTATATGTTAGACTTTATTGATATTGTACTATTTATCAGATTTCAAAATCATGTATGTAATTGCTTAGTATGATTTCTTTTGGTGATATTTGTTTCATCAGAGGGAAGGCATACATCGTGTACTTCAATGGATCATTATGCTTGCATATTTACAAATGGAAAGATTTCAGGAAAAGTGAGGCCAGGCACATTGCATGCATTGTTTTATTTTGTGTGTGTAAATATGACTCAGTACATCATTGTTTATAGTAGGAAATATGATTTTTTTTAAATAAGTAGAATTCCAATTGTAAGTTAGCTATTTCTATACCCTGATTCATGTCTGCTCTAGTACTAATCATATTTTATCAAGCATTACTGTTCTTCTGCTGACTAATATCGTGTATTCACACTAACGAGTTGTGAATTCAAGGGTAGGACAGAGTCCTGCAGATTTCGATTTCCTTTGAAATCAAAGGAGGTGAATGATGTTTAGTTAAAGTGAAATGAGCAGCCAGGCCAGGAGAATACCACCTAGATTTGTGACTTCTACATACAGACTTGAACCAAAAGATCTAACAGATTTAGTCCATTTCCCTTGCATTTTTGGAGTGTTTTGTCTTGACAGCAAGAACGTGTCAGATCGACCAATTTTCTTGTGGGAATGGACGCTGTATTCCAACATCTTGGCTGTGTGACAGGGAGGATGACTGTGGAGATCAAACTGATGAAATGACATCCTGTGGTAAGTGAATATTCCTTTCCAGTGGAAAACAAGAAAAAAAGCACATAATAGATGTGTAAATGAAAGTGTGCGCTCCATAAAGATAAATCTTAAGGACTTCAACTGTGAGAAAGTCTATGGAATGGGACTCATTTAGTGAATTCTGTTCATCCATAATCCTTTAAGTTTGTTTAACTTTGAGTTCTTCGTGACTAGCAACCAGCTAATATCCGTTAGTTGAGTTTGATGTTGCTTTTTAAGGCCATACTTCTCACTGTCTCTTTTTTATGGCTGCATTCAACATTTTTCAAGATATGTATACATATATATCTTTTTTTCATATGTTTCCTGGGGTATTAACCTTCTTTCCCTTGGCTTGTTTCACGTTACTTTTTTCCTCTCACTGGACTCACTTATCTTACAGTCTCTTAAATTACTCCATTTCGTGTAATGATGACATGACACTTGATACTGATTCGTTTCTGTGATTAGCCATACCTTGTGTTCTTGTATCTAAACACACTTTTTCTTAAAATACAACCACATTTACTAAGAACCATGACGGTTTCTGAAGAAGGATTGAGAACAGAATGTGCTTGTTTTTTTTCTTGCTTTCATAAAGGAAATAAAGCTTAAGATCATGTTTTTTGTCCATCAGTATATCTGCTGTGCCATTTGCACTCAATCACCTAAGAGTGAAGACAGTATCACAGAAATAGAGCTTTTACAGGACAGTTGGATAGCAGAGAGAAACAAGATTGGTGTTCACACTGTGGAGAAACTTCACTGTGAGCTCAAGAGGCACCTTTGTTTTTTTACCTGTCTGCTGGGGAGTCAGTGCAGGGATGGCTGTGAAACAGCTTCAAGAGATGCATCTCTACAACAAAGGGAAAGGACTGCTGGGGTGGCGTTTGGGACAGTGAGGGACCAAAAAAGAAAAATGAAATAGAGTTAAATTTGTAGAAAAATATTGGAAAGTTAAAAATATAAGAAAAGAAAATAGAAAAAATAAAAGTTCTCAGCTTTCTCTGGAACACCTAAGGGATATATCTATATCTAAGTACCATTATACTTGAACATCTATGTTATTTGTATCAGAACAGATACTTGGTTGTCACTGTAAAGTGTTCCTCCTAGAAAAAAAATCTTTTTTCTTTTTAATTTATTAACAACATAAAGCTTTTTAAGTGTGATTGATAAAATATTATTGTTAAATTTTCTTGCCATCCCTTTCTTGTGTTGATGCAATAAAACCAATTGTTCCAATCTTATGGTGATATCTGAACTTTACTATTTAATGCAGCTCGTTTGTTGTTTCATGTATGACTTTTTTTTTTTTTTGAAGGCAAAATCCTCCTTGACTGGCCATAAGAATTATTTGCACCAAAGGCAGCAAGTTCATTGACTAAAAGCTTGTAAAGAGACATTATGGTTATGTGACATGTTTTAAAAGTGTCCTGGTTCTTAAGATCTTTGTCAGGTTTTAGTTTTATGTTGACTCAATTGTGAAATTGTAACAAGACTAGAAGTTTAAGGCATCTAGTGAGATATACGCTAGATATATTTTTATATATATTGATTTCTTGCAATTTTTTGGCTGTTTTAATGTAGCTGACAGGTGTATGCATCATTTCAGACATCACTTTCTGTTGCATATAGGATGTTCTTTGTAAGAATTTCCAGCCTGAAATTTTTCCATGAGGGAAAAACTTGCCTTTACGTAGCAATTCAGGTAGATTGTCCTTATTGTTGTCTTTGGTTTGCATTAGGTAACTGATGGTTTTTGAGGAGCATCTTACTGTCTTGATGGTCTGTATATAGATTAGATTTTAGGCTGCTACTGACTTCTTTCAGATGGTTAGACTTCCAGATTATTTTTTATGAATTTCTAAGTTTTGTGAAGTGGATCTTGTATTTTCCAAATGATATAATGCAAACATAGTTTGTCATCTTAATGGCATTAATGCACATACCTTTGCCATTGATTTCAAAAGAAAATGTTGGGAAAAAATCAAGTTGTTTTATGGAGAAGTATGTTAGGCAATTATGAAAACGACATGGTAACAGAATAATGGATGAGTCTCTAAGGATGATAATGTCTTAGTTTTCTACTTTTTTTTTTTTAATGGAAATACACATAGGAAGTGATTGTAAATACTGACATTTTGATTTTGTGTTTTACTACGTCATTGTGCGGTAACTTTTATCTCTTGGCTGTTCTTTCACTTTGTACTTAACCTTCTCTTTTTATGGTCTTCCATTTCCTGTCTTTTACTGGCAGCCATTGCATTTGAAGAACTATTTTTTTTTACCTAAATGAAAATGCTGAAAACACAGTTTGTATCGTTATCAAGTTAATGGCAAAGACAGGCCTTGGATGATGAGAGTATAGGACCATGTCATATAACAGAAGAGAATGTATTTCATTGATTCCCATTGAGAAAGGATAGGTATTGGCCTAAATTTACTGTTAAAAGCCTTTTTATTGTTTCTTTTCATTCTCTTACTGTTTCTTCCATTCTAGAGTGTCTTAGACAAATGTTTCATACAGTGTATTTGGCTTGTTTAAATCATGCATGCTAGACAGTGAAAGAATATTACTATAGACTATATATATTAAATAGGTTTTGGTTTTGAATGCTTTTGCAGAATTCCCAACATGTGAGCCACTAACTCAATTTGTTTGCAAAAATGGAAGATGCATTAGCAGCAAGTGGCTCTGTGATTCAGGCAAGTATGAAGTGTTCAATATCTGAAAAAAAAAAAAAAAAAAAAACCAGCAGATTTTGCTTTGTTATTGTTTTGTGATTATTATTACCAGTTTGATTTGTAACTGGTCAGAGAATAAATAAATGTAATAGTTTTAAGTTACCTAATGGAGAAAGCAGCAAAACTGAGTAATTGTCAGAAATGGTGCCATGGATATGGTGATAGTTGCAAATACTATATCCTGTATAATAGTGTGATGTAATGTTCAACTGTTTAAAAAAAAATAATAACAGCACTGCTCGTGTTTTTTCTGCTTTAAGAAAACAAATCAGCTGGTGACAAAATATTTACTTCCACTTAATAAATGGCAATTGTCAGAAGGGAAGTCTTAGGAAGACTTAGGACAAAAGTAGTAACATCATAAAGGGAATGTATTTGGCAGCTATTCACATGAATATTTTTCCAAAGATTGTGGTGTGGGAGGGATGTCTTACCAGTCTTAACAAAATTGGACTGGTTCTTCACCCACTACATAATGTGATACTACTGTGATGTTTATAAGGCTGAAAGAAATTCATAGCTGTATATGGGCAGATTCCCTAAATTATCACAGTGTGCTGAAATTCTGTGTAAGGAAACCCTATAGTATTTATATAGCGTCTTGGCGATCACTGTTGAATAGCAGAACTGCAGTAAGATTGTTGTAATGGCTACAACAAAGTGAGGTATCACTAAGGATAAAATAAACCAGCTTAATTTGGGTGCATCTGTATTTAAATGGAAAAATAAATGAAGAAAAATCTACGAATTTCTAATGCTTACGGTATATTTGACTGAATAAGTGTGAATAAATGTAATGATCTTAGACTATCTAAAATGAAAGAGCAACGAGTGCTGTTAGTAGAGTTAAGGAACCATATGTTCCTTTACATTTAGACTTTACAGTAAGATCCTAACAGCCCAGAGGAGTGCACAATCACCTCCCACATGGTTAAATGAGAAAATGCCAGATTCTGCACCTGGGAGGGGTCAATCCTGGCTGTATGCACAACAGAGTGGGGGATGAGATGCTGGAGAGCAGCCATACAGAAAGGAATCTGAGGGTTTTAGGTGACAGCAGTTGGATCTGAGCTAGCAGTGTGCCCTGGAGCCAGCAGAATTGTGTGTACCCTGGGGACCCTCAGACTCAACACTGCTACCAGGAGAAGCAAAAGATTGTCCTACTCTGCTCTGCAATATGTGGCTTCACGTCCAGCACAGCATGCAGTTTGGGTGCCATGGTATGAGGACATAAAATTTTTAGACAGCATCCAAAGGAGGGCTATGAAGATGGGGAAAGGCCTACAGGGCAAGGCATGTGCAGCTGAGATCCGTTGGTTTGTTTGACGTGGAACCAGAAGTGTGATTCAGTGATCCTTGTGGGTCCCTTCCAATTCAGGATAGGTGATGATTCTGTGTATTAGAAAAAATTTTACCACGTACCTGTGGGAAGCTAACAAAAATACTGTTTTATTTACTGTATGTTATTTTGCTTTCTGGAAATAGCTTGTTTCTCTTGGCATATTTATTCAGATTCTGTATCTTTTAAAATCGATATTTGCAGATGATGACTGTGGTGATGGAAGTGATGAACTAGGCTGTATCCACTCATGTTCTGCTGATCAGTTCAGGTGTTATAATGGCAGATGTATCCCAAGCCATTGGGCATGTGATGGTGACAATGACTGTGGAGATTTCAGTGACGAATCCAGAACAAATTGCACCAAGGAAGGTTATCTATCTTATTTTTTCCATATTTTATCACTTGTAAATAGATACAGAAGACTTTTCTTCAAAATACTTTGAGATTGTCTGAAGGCTTTTTGGATTGATGAGATAGGAGGGGGCAGTAGGATTTGAGTTATTCCTGTGGACTGTGGTTTTGGCTTTGGCTGAGAAAGGGGATTCTAATTCATTGTAAACTTTGCATGGAAAAAACTCACAGAGCATATTCTTTGGTGTAATTCTTATTTTTCTAAGGAACTCCCACTCCTGGACGATGTAATGGGAAGGAATTTCAGTGCAGTCCTGATGGGAACTGTGTTCCTGAGCTGTGGCGCTGTGATGGAGAAAAGGACTGTGAAGATGGTAGTGATGAAAAAGGCTGTAATGGAACTATACGACTCTGTGATGAAAAGACAAAGTTCTCCTGTGTGAGTACAGGTATGTCTTTATAGATCATGCTCTCATTTATTCACACTGCATCTGTGTCTGTGTGATTTGCTAATAGGGGTGCAATGGGAATATTCCTTAGTGTTTAATACTACCTGAGATGTTATTGATACCAGGAGTAAAATATTAATATGCTACTCTAACTTGTTTTCTGATTTATATATATAAATTTATATATATAAATCTGATCTTATATATAAAATGGAAGGCTTTTGAGATTACGTAAAGCTCAAACTGTTCTGTGTGACAGCACATCAAAACAAATACTGAAATGTAGCATTTAATAGTATTTCAAAGGCCAGGTCTTTTCTTTCATTTTCTGTCTTTGACATTACAAGTAATTTGAAACTGTATAAAGTAATTAGTTAGAAGACTTCAAAGAATTAGAACTGCAGCATTGGAAATTTGAACTGCAATATTGAGAGAAAAAATGTATTCTCAGAGACAGCTTAAAATCTAATCTTGTTACAATACTTCATTAAAAAATTGAAAAAGAATGTGACTTAACTAACATTTGCATTAGGATTTTTCAAAGTCATGCTTAGATGGAACGCGAAATGAATGTAGATCATAATTGTATTTTTTTTATTTCATTTCAAAGTCTAATGAAATATTGAGGGCTAAACATCTTTTATAAATGAAATTTAAATTCGGATGTATGTAATAGGTAGTAATTTTACCTGACATTATTAGTGGAAGGGAGACCATGTTCTATTATCTGTGTTATAGCTAAGCATGTGAAGTGCTGAGATCTAGTTATGTAAACTCTGTCTAAAAGTATTTAGGAATGTGTATGAACAAATATATATGAAAGAAATAATAGTTACCAACTTTGTATTTGTGAGAATTGTTTGGGCTAAAAGAAATTAGCTAATTTCCCCTTACATATTGCTACCTGGTGGTGTTCAATTTCCTAATGCAAGTGGTTTTTCTACTTAGGATAATGGTAGCCTCTAAGATGTGTAATATCCAGCCCCTTTTCTGACATGCTGTTAAGAAATCCTATAGGGGATGTTCTATATAGCCTTTTAGTAATTTGTCTCTCACAGTTGGAACAACTTTTACTAATTTGTCATGTGAATCTCTACTGCAAGCACAGTTGATTGCCTTCATCTTTTCACTAGTATAAAAAGTTGTTGAATATTGAAAGACATCTGTCATGTCTCTTTAATCATCTTTTTATAAATAAACAAAAACATTTAATTTTTATTTGATTTCTTTTTAAGCTTTAAGTATTTTTGTTGGTCACACTGTTACCATACAATCTGTGCAGTTCATAAACTGGTATCCAGAGTTAGCCAAAGCTCTACAGATCTATAACTTACACTAGAAGATTTCAGGTTGACATTTCCTTTTTTTTGTCATCATGCAGTTTGTAATGATGTGATAAATAATGTGTTAGAGTTTTCAAGAGCAGTAAGATAGGAGATATAGTAGCTACTTGACTGACATAAGCACTGTTGGGCTGCTTCTAACCCATTTATGCTTTTAAATTAGATTAAGGTACTTCTAAGTTAGCTTAGACTAAATTAGATTAGGCTAAAATTACTATTCTAAATTCAGATTCTGATCTCCAAAATTGTTACGAGCATGTACCTCATCTCAGTTTTATGTACTGCATAAATCCATCCTTTTTATTCAGACTTCCTTCTTTGCAGATAGCAGTAGTAGACCAAGAATAAAATCTGTTCAACCTTATTTAAAATATTATAAAATTATTCTAATTACTCATAGTAGTGGTAGTAGTCAAGTAGTTCTGTGAAGGCGAATTCAAAAGAATGAGTACTTTCATATCATGTATAGTAATTCTGAACTGTATTGTACATTTGTCATACTGCTTTTTTGGAAGAAACAGTTGATTTTGTATCTTATCATTTTTATTACTATCAGGTGGACTATTTTTCACTTTTTTCCAATATATCATTCTTAATTATTATTTTGTTGGTAAAATAAGGAATGTAGATGTCAAGTGACCAATACAGTAATACTGGAAGAGGGCAACAGCAAGCAGTGCTGTCTGAATACGGAGTATAAGATTCAAAATGGATGATTGTGAAGTGTAATGAGTAGAGGAGAATGCAAATAAACTGACAATGAGAAAAACAAAGGGTTTTACTGGAAGACGTAGAGAAGGAAATTAGTAGGAAAGACCTATGAACTCTTCAAGGCTGAGGAGGAGGAAAGAGTTACTGTAAGGAGAGAGCTTGAAATGACTTTAGGAAGAATAGAGGACTTGGTAAGAACATGAGATGCCTTGAGGAGTTCAGAGGGTGGGGGGAAATGATACTGGTTTTTAAAGATGTGTTTGGCACGGTTATTTCTACTTGTTCCATGCCTACTCAAGCTCTTGTCTCACTTTGAGCTCTTTAAAGCATTACTGCTCTAGTGGGTGGATTTAGTTGATACTAAGAACTTAAGAAAAAAGGCATTATAAGAAGTAAGTTAGAAACTTAATACATAAATTCTTTGTGTGATTTTGTTTTTTGATAATTTTTTTAACGCTTAGTGTTCTTGGTATCATTGAGTGCATTTTGTTTTCTGAGATGATAGCTATCTTTGGACCCTGAAATACTCCTCTTTCTCTCATTCGGGAGGCACTTATAAATATCTGCTTTAAACAAAAAGCTTTTAAATACCACAAATTACCTTATGAAGGTAGTCTTCACTCTTAAGTCTCCTACAAAACAAATAATTGGCTGACTAGCACAGCTGGGGCATTTTGTTAAATGTGTTGGATTAGAACACACACATTTTTTGCGTAAATGAGGTTAAACATGCATTACAGCTTCTGCCAGCTGAAAGCAAATCTAAGATGACTCAATGCAGATAGCTCCCACCAAAGCAGGTTTCCTGAAATTTAAGAAATCATCAGTCCAAAAACTTCTTGAGCTCAGTATCTCAAGAAAGATGGAAGAGTGTGATTAAAAAAAAATAATAAAAATAAATTTTTAAAAAGTTAATTCTCTTTTGTACTTGCTCATATTTGTAGAAAATGGAAAAGAAGCATTTGAATTAAACTCTTCCACATAATTTTTGCTTCAGAACTTCTAATGTACTGCTTCACGTTATGGAAAATAAAAGATATCAGTCGAGGCACTTAACTAATGGTGAAATCTACTGTAAAGGCTTTTGGAAGCCAAAAGTGTAAGTTTCAGTAAGGGGAATTAAAACACAAATAGTTGAGTGAGTTTGAAGTAATGATTTCAGTTGTAGTATTTCATTAAGTCCATCTCTTTCGAATTTTGTTCAAGATTTACATCTTATGAGTATATTCTACTTAAGAACATGTCATAGCTGTCATAGAGAAAGATGGATCTTTTATTATAACATATGTCTTCATTAGAGTAATGGAAAGGCAGGAAAACTGAGTTGCTCTGTAAATATTTGTATGTATAAAAGATAAAAAAAAAAAAAACAACCAACAAACAGATTAAGAGTTTTACTGATGGCAGCATCAATTTACTTTGGGACCCATCTATTTTGCTTGATGTTGGTGTTCTCCAGTAGCTTTCATTCTACTGCTGTGTTATAATAATATATAAAATCAATGTTCACTTTAAGATAATAAATATAGACACTTCTATGAAACACTTCTGATTG
Source organism: Chrysolophus pictus (assembly GCA_037305975.1). NCBI lineage: Eukaryota > Metazoa > Chordata > Aves > Galliformes > Phasianidae > Chrysolophus > Chrysolophus pictus. The sequence goes on from CM074582.1 coordinate 5,318,089, forward strand.
CATGTGGGAATAAACAGTATACATGTAATACATACAGCTTTGTTTTCCTGTGTCTGTTCATTCTTATCTTTTCAGTGTAGGATTTTTGGGACTGACCATTATAAGAGAAAGGGAAGAGCTTCTCATTCTAAGTGACATTTCTCCCTGTTTAAGTTTCCATGTGATTTTGGCACTGGTAAAATTATGTTCTGCTGTTTGAAACATTCACTGTCATATAATTCTGAAATTTCAATTCTTACTGTTGTTCACTGAAAGTGAAAGCAGCTTCACTTTTACAGGAGCTTTTTTTTCCCATTGTTCTTGTTTCACTGTATTTGTATCCAGTTGTCATTCTCTGTGGAGGATGGCACCTTTCCCATTAAAAGAAAGCAAAGAACAACAAATGCAAACAATTATGTTAATCTTAAGCTAACTAGAAAATAATTCTGCTGTAAGAAATTAATCTGCTACAGTGCTGTGGAAGACAGTAGAACTGCAGTTAGGGATGCTAAATTTCGTGGACATCTTTACAAAATCTTTGCAACACAGGGTAACTAATAGCCTGTAGTGGTTTAGGCACTCAGATGCATTTAATAACCAGTAAGATCAGAGTTTCATTGTAGTTCACTATTTCACACTGTCATGCTTACTGCACACACAGAGTCATATTCAGTCTCAGTTTCTTGCTGGGAAGATCTCATCTGAACTGGGAAAGCTAGACAGAAAGACATGTCAGTTCATGCTGTGCAGCAGTTTGCAGTTATACTAACCTTGCAATTGAGCCAGTCCTTGGGCATCCACAGACATTGTTTTCAGTGGATCCTCATCTTTCCAGGATCTTCTTTCCCATTCCTGATAGATAGGCCTCAATAACTAAGTAGTTTATATGTAGAAGCACAGTGCAAGATCTCCTTATTCGTTGGAGGGATAAGTACCTGTCACTTCTGTTCTGCTTGAGAGTTTAAAATGCAGTTTAAGATATGATCATAAACACACGCGTACACACACACTGGTAAGCAGTATGTTCACAATCTATTATTCTGCACCTATGACAATCCCTGGCTTTGAAGAGTTTTATATGCTTTTAAGCATCATAACAAGTTTAAATTTCGAAATGTTGATGATGAGCACGAAAGTGTGCTTTTTTTTGTTTGTTTGTTTTCAAGACTGAAGAAAATAATCAGAACACTGCTTTGGTAAAGCTTAAGTCCTGGAAGAAGTTTCGTCTATTATAGTTATTCCATGTAAAAGAGAATCATTTCTTTGACATGTTCTGAGAATGTGTTGTTTATGCTTCTTAGAAAGATTTTTGTTTCCTAAACTCAAATTATCAGAATGTGAAACACTACTCCTGTGGAAGGCAGATGGGAGTAAATGATAGAAGAAGAGAGAAAAAGAAAAGATGAAGTTAAGAATAGAAAATAATTGGCATGATTTGGAATACCTAACTGAAATTATGAGGATCTATTCTACTTGTATGTAGTTCTACTCAGCATAGGAAAAAAAAAAGGTTTTTTATTACTTAGAAAATCGGATTGTCAACACTGATGTGGGTTATGCCTCAGAGTATGAGTACAAGTTGGTTTCCTTCTGCTCATCCAAGAAGAAAGTACTATTAATACAAAAGCATAATACAAAAAATAATTTTCCATGTGATGTTACTGAAGGCTTTTTCTGAAGCTTACTTGCAGTCTGATTTCCTGTGTTTATTGTCTCTTTTCTCCAAGGGAGATGCATTAGCAAGGCGTGGCTATGTGATGGCGATATTGATTGTGAGGATCAGTCTGATGAGGATAATTGCGAGGGCTATATGTGTGGACCACCAAAATACCCTTGTGCTAATGATACCTCCATCTGCCTACAGCCTGAGAAGCTCTGCAATGGGAGAAGAGATTGTCCTGATGGATCTGATGAAGGCGATCTTTGTGGTATTTCTCTTAGACAAATTTTTCTGATTCCTTATCTGTCGTAATACTTTCTTTTAAATAAAAGTTATCATGTTAACCTTAAGATACTGTTATAAAAGTTCCCTATGTGAGGATTTTTTTAATTAAATCATATTGTTCTTCTACTTGAATGAACTATTTTTTGTTTTGTTTTGTTTTCAAATAAAGAGAAGCATAGCTCCTTGGGTAAGTCTTTCTTTTCCTGGAGATAAACAATATAAGGATCTAGAATATCTATGAAACTACTGAAACTAATATGCAGTTCTCTTAAATTGCAAAGGCTTGGGTTGATGGAATCCTATCAGGAGCTGTGTAAGTGATCGTGAAGGAATGAATTTGTATGTCTAGAAGGAGGTTACATGTCTCCTTGATGGTAATAGCATGGATGAAGATACCTTGATTTTTACTACTATTATTATTACTATTATTTTTAATTCTTACTTGTACACATTTCTTCAATAATGGGTTGCCTATGGCATAGATACATCAGACTGAGTGTTGAAACCTTCCTAAACCCAGAAGTTCAAGTAGTTGGAGGCAAGGGAAGTAATTGTGAAAGTATTTGTGTGCCTATTTCTTTGTGCATCAATCTTTAGCACTTGGTCACTTCTGGAGTTGTGATATTGGTCTAAAAAAGTCTCTAGGCTAACTCTTCATGGATGCTTCTTAAGTCAATGAAATATACTTGAAAGTCTGGGAAAATATATATATATTGTACATCTGCCATGCTAAAATTTTGAAAGTTTGCAGTAAGGATACTATGTTAAATACTTATGAATTCTATATCTTTAAAATAAGTACAATAAGCTGTTTAGCAGATTTAAAATTGTTTGCTCTTCCTAGAGGCTTTTCCTGCATTTTAGTAGACCTTGTGTCTTTCAGAAGTATACGGTATAACAAACAGTCCTTGCAGCCCGTAACACCCTTATTTTTCCATGCTTTTTCAGATGAGTGTTCACTTAATAATGGTGGATGCAGTCATCAATGTTCTGTGGTTCCTGGAGGAAGAATTGTGTGCTCATGCCCCGTAGGATTCAATCTCAGTGTAGACAACAAAACTTGTGAAATTATGGATTATTGCACCAAGCACCTTAAGTGTAGTCAAGTGTGTGAACAACATAAAAATAATGTGAAATGCTCATGTTATGAAGGCTGGAAGCTCAGTAAGGATGGAGAAAATTGCATTAGTACTGGTAAGTTGAAATTCATTTGGCTTTAACACATCCAGACATTAATAGATATTAATTTAGCGTGAGTGGGTTTGTTTCTTTTCATCTGATTTTTAATTTGAATATAGGCTTTACTTGCACTGGTTCATCATCAAGTTACTGCTTTTTGGGCACTACTGGGCTCTATGCATCTCCAGAACCTTTCCCAACTTTCAGGATATTTGTTTTCATTTCTTTGGGCCTCTCTCCTGAGTTACCCAGACTATGAAGTCCATGTACAGAAGTACAGTTCCAGGATTGATCGGCCTTTTGTTGGTGATCTCGCGTCTTTTTATAAATTGGAGCGTGTGCTGACTTTTGTTTAGTTCAGATGTTATCCAAATTTACTGTTAGCCTGTATCAGCTGTAGCTCATAGCAAACTTTTACTTCAGAGTTCAGAATGGTAATTGCAAATATATGCACACACAGAAGCAATTATCTTCTGTCAGTTAGCGCTCACAGAATAAGCTATTTTTAACCTTTAATATCCTGCTACTTGATTTTGTCATCAATAAACCAGTTCAACGTACTAACCAGAGGAAATCCAACATTAGCCAAAGCAGGAGAGGAGAATACATTCCCTTCATTGCTCAGTATTCTGTACTGAAGCATATCTCAGAAACTGTTAAGGGTGTCTGTTAAGCTCATTGTGAATGCGTGTGAAATGAAAGCATGTATGTGAAATAGATGCTGTCATAACATCAGTACTTTCCTACATGAAGTTAAAAATAACATACATGTTCAGAGTATCATTTCAGGACTGTTACATTCTTACTCCTTGATAGTATCTTATCCATACTGGGTCAAAATGTCTTCAAAACTATTATAATTTATTTGGATATTTTATAATTGAACAGCTTTTATGATTAAGATATTCCTCATTTATTACAGATAACTCAGCATTTCCTCAGGTGAATTATAGGGAAAAAAATTTAAATCACTAAGTGAGAAATAAAAGCCCAAGTTTCTCATTTCAAATCACCTGGAATAATTTACTAGTTAGCAGTCATTTTAACTGTCTACATTTCAGAAAATATGGCAAATTCTAATCCATGTGCTTTGACCTTGCTTGACCTAATTTGTACAATGTTGTAGAGCTATATGATGGTTTTAATGAAGTCTGTATTGCATGTAGTAAAAAATATTTCTCTTTTCCGAAACAGTGAACAAAGAAAATTTAGTGTTGTATCCTGAATGTTGCATTAAAGAGCTTTTAGCAAATGCTTAAAAATTGAGCATTTTGCTGAAGAGAAATTTTTGTAATATTTTTAAGAACTTGTTTATATTAATCCACTGGGAACATCATTTAAAGAATGGCATCCAAATCAAGTCTTTATCACAATAATTGTTGTTATAGTATGTAAATAATTGCTACTACAGAATGAAATTAGATATATATTCTGCTGAGCTATCACTGAGCTATGCTGATCGTAGACTCCCAGATCACACATCACTGACATGTTACTGTGGCCTGTATGTCCAAAATGTTGTTGTTATTAGTTAAAATTCTTACTTTGTTACACTGCTTTAATATTTTTGACCCTTGATCGGTCACATTTATTTTATCACTGTTATTTCTGAATATTCAGAAAACACATTTTTACTGGGTTACAGGAATAAAGGGATTAAAAACATTATAAAAAGATGTTAAGAATGTTATAGAGAAAGGCTAGTAACGAACATTGGTAATTTCTGCTTGCTTTAATCTAATGTTTGAAACCTAAGGGTATTGAAAAAAAATGCAATACAAATGAAATATACTCTCTGTGCTGAAAAGTAAGAAAATTGAGACTAACGCTATTTAGCTTTTCTTAGACCCATGAGATATTTCTGCTTAATATTTACTGGCTGTTGGTAAGAATCTAAAGTTGCAAATTGATTTTTACAGATTTTGTCAGACAATTTAACGTTAAATATATGATCTGAGACTGGAGATGTCAGCTAGTATAAAGAAAAGTGATACTGTTCTTTATAAACCGTAAAGATTATATCCTAATGCCATCAAAGCAGCAAGAAAATAATTCCGTATCAAATAAGACATATGCTTTTACAGTCAATAATAATTTTAGTTTATTTCATTTAAAGTGATGAATACTCCAAAGGATAGAAACTCTGATACGTTAATTGTTGACTGTACGAATAGCATTTTGGTAAACCAGTCAAGAGATCCCAATTTTGATCTCATTTGTGGATTTGTGAACCTCAAAATGTCCATTGCGTTTAATATCTCTGTGCATGAAATCTTATGCGAATGTTAAGTAAAGGCTTATAGTTTTGTCTACTACAACTAGAGATGAAATAAAACTTCTGGAGGTCCCCAGTAACGCCAAATGCCGTCAGTAATACCAGTTGGTATAATTCTTACAATAGCCATGTTTGATTTGAAATCTCTTGAACCGGGAGAAGATATGCATTGTGTTAGAGCAGTAATCAGTAATCCTTCTTCCAGGAGGGAAAAAAAAAAATTCAAAAGAAAATTATTACTTTGCCCTTTGCTAATTTTTAACTCTTGAGTTAATATAGACTGTATCTATATGCAAACACTTCTGTAGTACAACTGCAGTAACATCTAAAGTCTGTATACAGTACTGCACTTTTTCAATATGCTTTAGAAACCATTTCAATAAGTATCCATCAAAACTAAACTAAAATGTGAAGGAAAAAAAGGTAAATAGATATATTTTGAGCTGTATTTTAGGTTCTCAATCAATGAGTCTTGCAATGTCTTTCTCTTTCCCCTGTTCTTCTTTAGTTCTGCTTCTCTTCCATTCTGGAGAGTCTTAAGTGCTATAGTGTTTTTCTTCCATATTTCATGTTTTCAAATAGTTTGATTTTTATTGTTCTGGCACATGTATTGTTACATTAGAGACTTCTCGAAGAATGTTTCATTCATTTCAAAAATTGTATTGATTGAGCTAAAAGTATATTACAGAGCTCCATTATTCAAATAGAAAGTCAATATAAATTATATATTTCCATATTGTTAGTTTCTGTTGGAACATCCTTCAGAATAAGTTGTGCTGATATATTGCACTTGAACTCTTCCACATCATGATAGAAAGGAAAAAAACTGTTCTTGAAAGATATTTAAATTTCATTTTTATGTTCCGCCTTTCAGAACTTGGTATAATAAAAGTCGAAAACACACAGTTCAGGTTTCATTTAAAAAGTGACTTCAAAGATTTTCTAAGCTGTATGACCTCAGGTGTGTGTGTGTGTGTATATATATATTTATACTACTGGATACATACTTGGAGAAAAGAATGATCTGACTGTTTTCTCAATTGGTTTTAGCTGATTTTAAATTCCATTCTGTTAGAATTTCCAACTGTCTTGCAATATTAAAAGGAAAAAGGGGAAAAAGGAAAATCTAATCTTTTCAATACTTTTTCTCATTGTTTGTTTTAAAAATACAGCTATTCGCTTGAAATCTTCACTTCATCTAAACTTTGTAATAATTATAATAGAAAACAATTTTATAGTACGGTTAACCTATGCAGTGACTGTTTATATATATATTTATGTGTATAAGGATATAAACTTATGGGCACAAATTGAACATCATTTGAATAGCAAAGAAAGAAGTTCAGTGGTAATTGGGTTTAGTGGTGTGGTGTATCAGTAAGCGTAAAAATGCTCATTTCCGTGCTTAGTAGTTTGCAGTAATGTTTTTAAATCACTTAATTTTAAACGGAAAAAGCTTGTATATATTAGTACATTTTTTTCAATTAAATTTCTTTTAGAATGATGTACAATTTAATTATTTTTTTTCTGAGTCTTTTGAGAAAATAGTTTATACCTTGAGACTTAAAGATCTAGTTATGGAACAATTTGTGGTGTAGCTATAAAACATATTTCAATAGCTGAGTGTGATATTCCCAATTGTAATATTTGGTATCTTGTACTGATCAAAGATATTGTTATATACAGTAGAGAAGTGAGATGTTTATGGGACTAAAATATATTTGAAAGACGTTCCATCAGAAAGTGAATTGTTTTAATACTCTGTTCTTATTTCACTTGTCATTTATAGCAATGTATAACAATCTTTTTTTTATTATTCTTTTGAAATGTGTAATCTTCTGCTTCCAGATCCATTTGAAGCTTTCATAATTTTTTCTATTCGACATGAGATAAGAAAAATTGATCTTCACAAACGTGACTACAGCCTTTTAGTTCCTGGTTTAAGAAATACAATAGCACTTGATTTTCATTTCAGTCAGAGTTTACTGTACTGGACAGATGTGGTGGAGGACAAAATTTACAGAGGCAAGCTTTCTGATACTGGAGGTACGGATTTAATCTTCAATTTCTGAAGAGTGAAAACAGCTACATTACAGAATACAGGATATCCTAAATTGTTACTGAGGTAGCATTCACAAAAACAGAATCTATGATGATATTCTGCCTCTAAAAGGATATATATCTTGGCACACTGCTAGAAACGTTTTGTTATAAAAGTTTCATTTTGTAGTAGTCTATTAGCGCAAGAAAAAAATATGAAGGGCTGGTATTTCTTCCTGATCCCATGAGAACAGAACCTTTCATTTCTTTTTGCTTGATTGGGAAAAAATAAAAGTAGATCTGCATGAATTTTGTCTACTATGTCTACTATTAGAAAACAGAGCATGAGTACATCTTTCAGAGATACTGCAAAATTGGTCCCTGGTAACAGGCATGGGTATGTCAGCAGTGGGACTCCATGTGAGATCTGGCCTTCATAGAAATTTCCATGGCTTTAGTTAGTAAACCATCAAAGAATAAAATTGTTCTATTTCTATAGAATGAAGTTTATTTAAGCAGTGCAAGAAGTATGGTTACTTACAGTAGTCTGTCACATTTGCAAAGACAAAATGTTACGTGGAATGAAAGATAATGGCCAGCCATCAGAATAATCAAGAATTCAGTCCAAGGGCACATGATACACTTGTATGTCTATGTACACTATATCAGACTCTATATTAGTTTTTTAAGACTCTTTCTCTTTTTAAGGTGTAAGTGCCATTGAGGTGGTAGTACAGCATGGCCTGGCAACACCTGAAGGTCTTACTGTAGACTGGATTGCAGGAAACATATACTGGATAGACAGCAATCTGGACCAAATAGAAGTTGCAAAGTTAGATGGTACTTTGAGAACAACGTTAATAGCAGGAGCTATGGAACATCCAAGAGCTATTGCTTTGGATCCCAGATATGGGTAATTGTAAAAGGATTATTTTTTTTTGAAGTTGAAAAATATTTTAAATACAGAGTTTTAAATGCAAGATTATTTGCTTACCATTTTCCTGTGAGTTATATTATCTACCTCGTTCTTAGTTTTTGAAAGCCTATTTTAAGTGAAATACCACTCATTACAATGTACTGCGGACAGTGTAAGTGTTAAGAAAAGGTAAATCAGGAGATACTATTTGTTTACAAAACACTTCTCTTGCTGTGTGATAGTTTTCTTTTGATTTTTTTTTTTTATGTGGATAGTGGTAACTGGCCCATTTTATCCCCTTATGCCACATACAGCGTGTACTGCTGTTCACAAGCACTAAATGGAAAGTTGTTTTCATTTAATTTAAAATGAAAAATTGTATCTTCTTTCCAACTTTTGTTGTTATTGTTGTTAAACCATTTAAAATTCTCTTACATGCTTCAAATATGTTCTTATATCTGTTTTATTTTCTTCTCACTAGAATTCTATTTTGGACAGACTGGGATGCAAATTTTCCTCGCATTGAATCCGCTTCTATGAGCGGAGCGGAAAGAAAGATCATATACAAAGATATGGATACTGGAGCCTGGCCTAATGGCCTTACAGTGGATCATTTTGAGAAAAGAATAGTATGGACAGATGCCAGGTAAAGTGATAACAGTATTCCTGGTTATCTATTTATAAATCCTTATTCTTACATACAGAAATGTGAACTACATTGAAAGTGTAATGTGGCTATGTGCATTAAGTACATAAAGAGTCTTTTGTGCAATTGGACCTTATGTTCATTCCTTTCATTGCATTGTTATTATAAATAACTTTTGTTTCAGTTCTCTGTCCTTTGCAGTCTTTGGTGGATAGCTATTGACTATGAGAGTTTGTCAATATATGACTGTATGGAAGTACATTTCATACAAAGTGGATGAATACATTTATTTGGTTTATTTACAAAAGTCTCTATGAGAAATTCTACCTCGGCTCCTGAGACAAAAGGGATCTTTAAATGACCTACTGTCAGGCCCTGAGTGGATCAGCAGATCATAATGGCCATGGCAGGAACTTGGCAGGAACCTACCTGCATGTTTTGCTTGTGCCCATGTGCCCACTTCAGCCCAACTGCAGCACTGCCTGACAGCAGACCCTGTTCATCTAGACCTTAATCCACAACTGACTTCCTCACCTGTCTCATCACCAGAAGTTTGTTTGATGATCTGAACTCTTGGTTGAATCTGATTGCCATCACTGGGTCTTGTTGTGTTTGCCTTGCTCTGGGGCAGTGGGATGTGGCCTGGATAGTGAGTTCTCTACCCTGCCAGCTGTGTTATGCCTGCCCCATGATTTCCTGTGACTTAAAAAGCAGTTGGCTGTTAGTGCTCCCTGAAACTAATACCCAGAAGACCCAAGCAATTCAATATTTTGGGTTTTTTTTCCTTAAGTTCATCTCATTGTAAACTTCTCTGCTGGGTTATCACATTATGGAATTAAATTTGACTTTTTCAAACACTGTACAAGCAACATTTCACATCTTATTTAAAAAATTAATAGCACAAACTAAATCAGGTCTGAAGTTGATGATTGCTCTCTAAACAATTTTTGTCTTCTCAGTATAAGGGTAAGATCTTAAAACATTTTGCTCCAGTGTCATAATGGTTCTGTGGTGGTGTTATTTTTATTTTCATATAATCTGAAGTTTGGGTTTATCTTGTAGATCAGATGCTATTTATTCTGCATTATATGATGGAACCGGCATGATAGAGATTATACGGGGTCACGAGTATCTTTCTCACCCGTTTGCTGTTTCTTTGTATGGGAGCGAAGTATATTGGACAGATTGGCGGACTAATACACTTGCAAAAGCCAATAAATGGACTGGCCAGAATGTCAGCGTTATACAAAAAACAAGTGCTCAGCCCTTTGATCTTCAGATATATCACCCAAGTCGTCAGCCACAAGGTGACATTTTTATAGAACAGTTAATCATTATTCATATGAGAGGGAAACTTTTCTATATGTATATATATATAAATGTGTATATGTATATAATTATATAATATATATATATGCATACACACATTTATATATATATACATATAGAAAAGTATATGTATAATATATATAAAAAGTAATATCTGCATATTTATTTGCCTTTATTTTTATTTGAATGTTATTTTTAGCATGAGTGTTACTTGAGTGGACATAGAATTCAAACTAGAAACATGAGATTAAGATTGGTGTCTGTGAATATTGCCCATTTGGAATCTTGTTCTTGATCTGATAAAAATGAAGTGAAGAGCAATACGTATTTTAAAAGCTTCCAAGTTAATATCATTTTAAACAAAAGGAATTCATCTGACAAAAGCAAACATGAGTGTTAGTTGTCCTTTGCTTCTAAAGGAAGATGAATTCTTCCGTGAAGTAAAATGTGTATGCAATTGATTTAAATAATATTCTTTCGATGAAAGCAATTCCTTACTACAGATCTAATGTATGTTAAGTGAAATTTTATTAGACCTAGAGGAAAATCATTATGTTACTGGATTCTATCTTAACTATATTTCTGATTTGTGGCAATGTACAGTAAATAAGATTACATGCAGGTTAGAATTCCAAAATAGAAAGAAACTCTCCCTTTTCCTTATACTTTAACAGTAAATTTCTGATTTTTGTGAAGTTTTTTGTAACTCATAGCACCCACTGACTAAAAGTACTGCTGCTTTTGGTTTTTCCTTATAACTTGTGCCCTGTTTCTATTCTTTTACATGTGCGTTTCTTATCTGCTTTAGTATATCAGTATGTTTGTTGAAAGTCAGGCACTCCATGTACTCTGTTCCTGGTGTTAAGCTAGTATCATTAATTTCAGTTTTCTCTTTTTGTTTTTTTTCTTTTTTGTGGTACTCTTTCATCTCAAACTGTGTACTCTCCTGTAGCTGTCAGCTTTCTCACAGTCTTCTATTTGAAAGGGAAATGAGAAATTTTTACTTCTAAATGTGAGCAGCCTTATTTCATTGAGCTTCAAATGAAATCCAATCTTTTGGTTGGCTAAGCTTGGGCATGGATGGGAGGAAGGAGAAGCAGAGAGATCTGTTAACAAGAGCTTCAGAACTGCCATAAATCTATCATACTTTATACAGCACAGCATCACGAAGAACCAAGCCAACTTAAAGCTACTCACAATTCTTGCTGTCTATTTTGTTTCATAGCAAATATATAAATTGTATGAACATATTCCATGGTATGCTAATTCCTTTCAGCAATTAAATGTGAAGTTAATTGATATAGGCAATAAACATATACTTTAGAACTAATCCATTTTCTGATCAGTTCTTATCTTGCAAATTCTAAAGATTAATGCTGAATTAATTGGATACAAACAGGTATTTTATCTTGACCAAGTATGACGGAAGAATCTCTGGACCAATGAAAAGCAACATTACAGAAAGTAGTGACAGTGAACAGAAGCTTTGATCTGTAACTGGTTTTAATAAGATAGAGAGTAGACTGTCAGCAATTTAGAAGTATCATTTTGATATAAGTAAAGTGCATGTATTTGGAAGTGTAGGAAGAACTTAGTCATGTATTTAGTCATGTTTTGCGGTTGGACTTGATAATCTTTAAGGTCTTTTCCAACCTGAGCAATTCTATGATTCTATGTATTTTTAAAGTAGAAGGGTTAAAAAAAAATAAAATATTCTAGCTGCAATCTGATGCCAAGAAAGAAAGTCTTCAAAAAGAGGCTAATGTGGAGGATAAATTGGTCCACTTTGTATGCATATTCAGAAGCTGTCAGGGTAATCTTTCATTTGTCTGCTGGTGATAGAATGTCTGGAGCTATTTAAGGGTTACTGCTGAAGAAAAAATAAATGTTTTTTTAATAATTTTTTAGGTGGCAGTCTAAAGGACGTATGATAAAGGATGACACAACTGTGTGCAGTCCTGTAAGAGAAGTAGATTGACAAGCAATCAGGAGTGTAAATCAATTAAGTAGTGCAAAAGGCTGGATAACAATGCTGGTTCTGTGCATTGCAGTGATCAAAAGAAAATGATTGGTGAAAAGGATTAGTAAGAAGTAAAGAACCACAAATAGTGCACTGTGATTCTCTATAAATCCATAGCACTTCCACATCTTAAATACTTTAAGCAGATCATATGAAAGATTCTGAGCATGCTTGACAGACTGATCAAGAGTGTGGGAAAGATCTTTGTATGAAGGCAGGTAAAATGCTGCTTTGTGAAATACAGCTTATATAGATAGGTTTCTGTATGATGGAAGTCTGTGAAATGCAAGGTGGCATGGAGAAGGGAAGTAAAGAATGGTTATATGGTTGTTTGCAATAGAATTAGAAAGAATGATTAGAGCTAGTACAGGAAAATGAAAGAGAGAAAGTTTTGATAGTCGAGCCAATTGCAAACCTCTTTGCCTTCAAGAGAATTATTTTTTATTAAAAAGTAAAGAATGGACTTAGCAATTACACAGCTAAAGCAGTACGAATATGAAAGGAATACATACCTGTGCTGGCATACATCATTTTTAGATTATGGTGATATACTCTTCCAGTTCTGCACATGAGTGGATGTAAATGCGTCTGCTTTATAGCATTGTATTTTTCCACAAGTTTTCTAGTCCATGCTGTATAAGACATAAATTTTGATGTGGACAAATAGTACACAAATTGTTAGAATACTTCAACCATAATTCTGCCTTTTGGATAATGGTTGAACTTAATGATCTTGAATGGTTGGACTGGAAGTTATTTCCAACCTAAATGATTTGATGATCAATAACTAGTATTCCTTTTTATTTTTCCTGTATGGTGTTTTATTTGAATTCTATCCTTAAAGAGCAACTTTGGAGGAGTATAAAATGTAATATCCAAGTATATACTTGCATACAAGGAGATGGAGGTTCTATTAAAATTATTTCCAAGTAAAGGTAGTTGAACTAAAAGAAGTCTGTGGCTAAACTCTGACAGCAATAGTGCCAGGAAAATGCCAATCGAATCAGTGAGTGATCACTGAATGATCTCCTGAGATCTCTTGCAATACGAATTTTTTGACATCCTTCACAATGTTGTCAAAACCCTAAATCTTGTTTTTGATCACTTATTTCCTGAGATAGATGATTTACTAATATGAATATTCCATTAGCCATTAACTCTAATCCCGAAGGGCTCATGGAATCTTCATAGTTTCAATTCATTTTTTTAGGTTCGCGTTTTCTGTCTCTCACATGAAGTTGTAAACTGTGAGTTCCCTCACCCCTGCCCCACTTCACAATCCCAATTTTTCCACATTATTGCTATATTTACAAGAGAGATGATAATGATGATAAACATTTTTATATTTTTGGAAAAGACAAAATCAAATATAGTTATGACATAAAGATAAAGGGAGTTTATAGTTCATTAGCAGTCAAAGGAGCTATTAACTCCTTAACTTCCTATTACCAAATCAATATTTTTATGCCTGTTGACCCAGCTGTCTGGTTAGAGATGCAGAAGTGATTACAGAGAGGATGTGAGATGGTTTGTTTTTGTTTTCTTCATTAAGCCTTGGAACAGCAGGAGAAATGGCAAAGATTGGGAGAGAGCTGCCAGCGATGGAAAGAAACTTGTCAGAAAAGTGTAGAAGATTGTGACTTTATGATAGAATAATGAAAAACGCTGGATAGAATTTAAGTAATCCATTAATCTGAAGCTTTGAGAATTTCATTCCTCCTGTAGTTCTGGTCAGACAAGGAAGTAGTTAAAGGATTCAAGTGATGTAGATCAATTTAAGGAAGCATGCCTTGATGAGAGAGGCAAATGTTTTAAGTTAGTTTTAGTTTGCCATCAGATTTTAGTACTTGAGTGTGAGCTATTTCCCAAAGAAATTCAAGCATCAAATTTTTCTAGTTAGCTAATTACTATATTGCGGGCAAGTGCAGCATTGAGGAAATATATTCCAAACTAATTGATTTTGTTAATTAGAGATTTGTCTTGATGAGTCAGTTCATCTCGCTTCCCTTTTCATCACTGCTAATCTTCTATGTTGTTTTCTTGTTACTGCTATTCCTTTTTTTTTATGGAAAAATCACTCTGATTTTCTGATTTTCTGTTCATGTTTGGAATGTCTCTGTATGAGCGCTCTGGAACTGTGTATGTGCAATAATGAATGAGGACTGCGAGAATAGTTTCAAGATTTTGTAGCACTGTCCTCAGTCATCTCACTTTATGCTCTCAAAAGCAATTTCAGCACATCTTATTTAGAGGAGAATGGTATGAAGTTGCTTGAAATAAAACGACTTAGGAAAGTTTTTTTCTTTGAACAAAGTAAAAATAATTTTGCATTTCAAATTATCTTTTCATACTAGGTTTTTCACTGATGTAGAAAGTAGATCAAATCAAGGGGGAGCGCTGAATTCACTGAAATTCACTTATTCACTTCACAGACCTGGCTTGACACTTAACAAAATGAAATGTGCTGCTTATGTCTTCATTATACCAATGTTTTTTTATTCCATGCCTCCTGATTAGGAGTGTACAATTGCTTACATTTTAATGGTATAAATAGACCACAAAATTCATTTCTCACTGAAAAGGACCATTTTTCTTTTGCTTTGGGCTAAGATGATCAGAGGGCTGGAGCACCTCTCCTACAATGGAAGGTTGAGGGAACTGGGTTTGTTTAGCTTGCAGAAGAAAAGGCTTTGGGGAGACCTCGTTGTGGCCTTCCAGTATCTGAAGGGAGCCATTTAAACAGGAAAGGGTATGACTGTTTACATGGATGGATAGTGATAGGACAGGGGGAAATGGTTTTAAACTAAGACTAAGGAGATGTTTAGGTTAGATATTAGGAGGAAGTTTCTCACACAGAGGGTGGTGACACACTGAAACGGGTTGCCTAAGGAGGTTGTGGATGCCCCATCCCTGAAGGCATTCAAGGCCAGGCTGGATGTGGCTCCAGGCAGCCTGATCATGTGGTTGGTGACCCTGCACATAGTAGGGGGGATTGAAACTAGATGATCATTGTGGTCCTTTTCAACCCAGGCCATTTTGATTCTACAGGTGAAGTTATAATGATAATTTTGGTAGTGGTGCAAGTTAAAAAAAAAAAATAAAAATCTGTCTATTATTTCACTATTTGCCTAGAAAAAGAGATTAGAGTACATGCACAATAGTCTTAGTGATTCTTCAAACAGAATATTCTAACCAGTGTAGTTTTCGCAGATTTGACATACTTACACTAGCTAATGAAACAAGGTTGATAGCATGGTAGTTAAAGTAGGATCTTTCACAATCAAATTTTAATGTCACCAAAAAAATCACATCACTAGCAATTATTGTTAAGTTAGCAGAAGATTCTCATACAGCTTTCTGTAATATTAGCAGCAGCTACTAAGTAAGTGCAGTTGTGGTTTCATTTACCTTTTGACTGTCCTTAACAAGGAATGCTAAAGAAAAACCTGAATAACGCTTTTACCCTCTTTGGTCTATAAAAAAGAGATCCAGTAGTCAATAAGGTCATCAAATTATGTTAATATTAAAATAATCACAATTTGAGCAGTTAGCTTTTTAATTGTCAAATAGCTGTAAATTTCAGTGAGAAATTTGAAGGAGGGGTAATTAGTAACAATTAGAAATTATGTAGTTACCAACAGTTTTTAGTATTGTAAAGTGGAATGTACATCTTTACCTGATTGCATTTATCATAAATGTTTATTTATCTTTGTTTTCCTTCAGATATAGGTGAATAAAGTGTTTCCTAGAGTTGTGATAGCAAATTCTTGTTAAAAAAAGTTGTTCTTGAACTGTTAATGAGTTAAAACTTCTTATAGAATCTTGTCATTTGTTTCCAGTGAAAATCAACTGAAGCAAATTAGGATAAGTACGATGATAGTCATAATATAATGAGAAGTAATGTGGTGCTGCAAGAAAAATGACTAGTTCTGAAGGTTGTTTTTATATTTTGTGTATTTCGTTATACAATTTTAGCTTCAAATCCATGTGCTGCTAATGAGGGCAGAGGTCCATGTTCTCACATGTGTCTGATCAATCACAATAGAAGTGCTGCATGTGCATGTCCACATCTGATGAAACTTTCTTTAGACAAGAAAACTTGTTATGGTAAGTTTTTCTCCTGTGACCTGGCAATTATCTTAAGTCTCTGAACTTGGCAAATTAAAATAGCCCTAGAAATAGTCTCTACAGAGCATTTTAATGATAGATTTAAAAAGAAGCATCTAGTTTTTGATAAGTAATAACTTGTGGTCAATATATGGGATGTGTGTAGCTTTAGTATTTATTACCACAGACAATTTATCTATTGCTTGTATGTATGATATGTTAGCAGAATTTAACAGAAATGTTTAAAATAGTTTAAGGTTCATCAGAAAATGATGAGTCAAGTAACTTGAGTAGCAAGAATATATTTACGAGCTTTAATCTCTATCTGTTCTTCTAAAATTTTCTAAGCGTCGCTTTCAAGGATTAAGAAAAAAAACTAGGGCTGTTTCAAACATAATGCCTCCTATTTTATGATGTTGGCCCATGGCATCAGAGGCAGATATTGGTGGTATGGTGGCAGAGGCTGAACTTTGTCATCAGTATTCTATTTAATTTTGTTGCTGTGCCACAGATGGCAGCAGAGGGGCAGTCTGACAGAACAGTGTCTGAAATGGAAGTGCATATGGAGCAAAAGTGTCCTTGAATTCCTCTAAGAAAAAAATGACACCCATTGACATTTATCAATCTTTGCTGGATGTTTATGGAGATCAAAGAGTGGATGTGAGCACAGGGAGGCAGTGGATGATGGTTTCAGCAGAGGTGACAGCTACCTGAAAGATAAGCCATGTTCTGGGTGGTCATGCATAGCTATCACACCTCTAAATGAAGAGCATCTTGACCAACTCATCTGCACAAATCAGCTAATGGTGGTGACTATTTTGAAAAATAGTGCTTTTTAGCTGTGAGCTTGCTCTATCAAATTGCATTTCTGTGCTCACTGTATCTGTTGTAATTTCCATGGAAATAAATAGGAGGCATTACTTTTGGAGCAACCTACGTAAAATGAAAAGAAAACATTAGACATAGCTTTGAAGAAGAGCTTTATATATATATGAATTAAACATTTTGTTGTCAATCCCTAGAAATGTCCAGAAATTGTTCCCACTATCTCTTAAAATTCTGTAAAGCATTATTTTAATCAGTGTTGATTAATATTGTGAAGGAAACCTCAAGAAAAAACATTTTACTGTGTCAAGAATATTGTGGTAATAAAGTTACCTTTACAGTTCATACACAGACCTTTGCTTCAATAATTTAGGCTTCTGAGATAAAAAGTAGTGTTTTGATGTGCTTTTAACAGCTTTATTGTTTTTTTTTTAATTAGAGGATGTCTAAGTTTTAATTATTGAGCTTTCTTTTTTTCTGTTGCCTTGACTTTTCCTGCTTATGCTTACATTGTGATATTTTTACTGAGTATTGTTTGCAAAACTTTGTTACAGTGATAGTCTTCTCCCCTTGGAAATACCAAGTATCTGTAATGATATTCTGTGTGCATCTGTTAGGATATTCAAATAATTTTTTTTATTAGGATAAAAAGTTAGAAGTTTAAACTGTTCCCTTACAGCTTTGCTAGACTGTATTGATATAGTAGCATAGGAACATCTTGTCCCGTACCCAGAATTGATATATTTTTCCTGTTATTTTTATGCTCTGTAATGTAATTTATTTCTCAAATAACACTAAGTGCAGGTTTCCTGGAGATGTTAAATCATTCATACAAATATTATTTACACATTTGCAAATGAATGATTTTTACTCTTGTTAGCAATGATGCGAAGAGGATGAGGTGATTTTTTTTTTTCCTATCTTCCAACAGAGAGGAAGAAATTTCTTCTTTATGCGAGACGTTCAGAAATAAGAGGAGTAGACATAGACAACCCCTACTTCAACTTTATTACAGCCTTCACTGTTCCTGACATTGATGATGTGACAGTCATAGATTTTGATGCTGTTGAGGAGCGGTTGTATTGGACTGATGTGAAAACACAAACCATCAAGCGTGCCTTCATTAATGGCACTGGTTTAGAAACTATTATTTCAAGAGGTAAGTAACATAATATTGAATTGAAAACAATAATGGATGTGTGGGAACTGCTGAATCATCATGGCCTGAACCTCTGATTGATCACCTGAGGCAAGCAACGAGTCAGCCCTGGGAGCACAAGTGAAGGCAATTCACCTGTGCTCTGGAATGGGTGGAGCCTGGCTCCACCTCTCCTAGGCCTATTTAAGAGCTGACTATCAGTGGGGAAGGATCTCTTTCTGGAGATCCCTCCTTTGGAGTTTTACAGTGACCCCAGGACAAGGGTGAGCATTCTTATTTATTCTCTTTTCGTTATAATAACCTGCTTAGCCGAGCTCTCCTGTTTATTTCATAATTATAAGATCTGTATATTCATTGATTATACAAACGGGTAAGTGTTTGTGTGTTCTAAATTTGCTGATGTATACATGTTCAAGTTCTTGTTAGGTATACTTTGTACTGACATTAAATAATGCATGTAAACAATAGGGAAAATAATTTGTTTAGAATTCTAGTTTATTTTTTGAACGTATAATTTTATTAAAATTTTTATTTTTATTGAGATATAACAGAATTCTTTTTAATTGAGATTAGAATTGCATCATTGTTTTACTATGTAAAGTATACAGTGAGAATTTGGGAAAAAAACTGCCAAGAAACATAAGGAAGCTTAATGAAACTAATTTCTGTTAACATTATTATTATTATATTATTTTTAAACTATTATCTAGCATTATTTCATAATTTCATCTCTTTTAATTGATGTTATCTTCTGCTGTGGAGTAATTATATTCATGAAAGGTGTAATTTATTGTAGATAAAACTTAAAAAATTACCACATTCTGACATTATAAAGACTACTTATTATGCATAAATGATCTCATTTGCTAACAGTCATTTTTATATTTCTCATAAGATCTTAAGCTTTGTAAGAGTGTACCTGTGGGACTCCTGTTGGATGAAGTCTCATGCAAAGATACTAAAGTCATGGTTTTATCTTCTTAACTATATAAAATCCTTGTTTTTCAGTTCTTCCAACCAAAAACTAAAAATGTTGGGGATAAGTTTCAAATGGGTCAAAGTTGTGATGTTCCACTAACCACTTAACCTTAAATATATGTGGCTAATCTGTAGCAACATCCATGTTAGTCTGTCAGTGGCAATAATTCTGTTAGTCAACATAACCAAGTTAAATTGATAAAGAAATATATTACAAACTATTAATCATAATGAAATCACGGTTGGCCTTCTTCCTCAAGATGCTCGGCAATATGAAGGGATGTGCTGAGGCAGAGCAGCATTTTGCTATCTAGGGTTAAGCAGTGATGTTACACCTAGCTTCTAAGGCAGATATTGATTCAAAACGATAATATCTTGTTAAGGAAGAGTATTATATGCAAAGAGGTTGTGAAGCCATCTCATTAACAGCATCTTCTTCATGGTCTACCAATACTACCTACTGTCACAGATTGCTCCTTCCAGTAATCATGCTTTTCCTAAATGCTACAGAGCCTATTCTTGCTAACCACTGATCTTCCATGAAAGCTGTTGCACGTTTAATAAAAATTATTTGTGATAGATTCTGGGTAGAGCTGTCTGTGTTGGGCAATGTGGGCCTTAAAATACATTATTTCAAAAATTTTTCATCATTTTTTCTGGTTTTTAAGTTCATATTCAGTATTATATCTTCAGTAACAACAGTAACTTCCTCCAGTGGCTCTTGATTTACTACACTTTATGCCTTAATCCGTGAATACAAGTAGATTTCTTGCAGCTTTTGTGAAGCTTTGGGTGTATTTCAAACCTAAGCTGTTTGTTGCTTCATTTCCTTCTCACTCAAATCCTGTGGAGGAAGTAAGTTAACATCATCAAAGGAACATTAGATATCAGCTTCAGAAATAATTAAAAAAAAAAAAAAAAAAGCATTTTCATTGTAGCTACTGATCTATTTATGTGCTATAGAACTATGAACACATTCTGTACTGAGCCTGCCTAACAATAAAGAAGGGAGTAGGCTTTTAAACTTCATAATAGCTTTGTTTTAGGAAGTCTCTTAATGTTTTATACATTAAGTATGACTTAAAGTAGTATTAAATGTCTTCTTATGTTTATATTCCTGAAGTGTGATCTTTAAGCTTTCTAGTTGAATTTTAAAAAATACTGTAGTAGTGAGTAATAAATTCTTAAGTAGAAAAATGCACTACAAAAATACAGCATCTGTCTGATAGTGATTTTTGGACAAAAGGATTTATGGTAATTTTTTAGGAGAATTTAAGTAGGATTTCTTGAATCCAATACTATTTCCATGTTATTTCAACTGTATCAAGCTGAAGTGGAAAAAATGATTATTCATTGTTGGCGATCATTTTAAAAATGCATCTCCTTAGAATATTCCACAAATTTGGTTTAAAACAAAATAGGAGAAATAATTTCTTTTTCTCAAAGACTGAGAGTAGTCTAGAAAAAATATCAATAGTATTGCTGTCAATTTTTGCAGATATTCAGAGTATCAGAGGTCTTGCAGTGGATTGGATATCACGGAACTTATACTGGATTAGCTCAGAATTTGATGAAACACAAATTAATGTGGCACATTTAGATGGTTCCTTAAAAACCTCAATCATCCATGGAATTGATAAACCCCAGTGTCTTGCAGTTCACCCGGTAAAAGGGTAAGATATCTTTGATTTTAAAAAATAATCTGCCACAAACCTCACCCGGAGATTTCTTCTTCATTCAGATTTTTCGTTTACCCATTCTGTTTTCTTTCAAACTGGAACTAGGTTTATTCATTTAAAAGACTTTGCTGATTATTTCTCAACTGAATATTGCTTCTCCATCAAAACCTGGTTTTAATTAAATGCTATACTCATTACTTGTATATTTTGCATAATTCTAAGCTTACGAACATGTTGCTCTGTGTACACAGCAATTTTAATGCACCAGCAGAGAAAACATTTTTAATGTTTATTTTCTTCAGTAAGCTCTACTGGACTGATGGAAACACAATTAACATGGCTAACATGGATGGCAGCAACAGCAAAATCCTCTTTCAGAATCAAAAAGATCCTGTTGGTAAGTATTATTTCTGTTTCTTAATCAACAGTACTTTAATATAAGCATTATCTTGGAATGCTTTGTCATAATATGTCACAGTAATAAGAGCATGCACAAAGACATGGTAAACACTGACACTTGTGTTTTACCATTTGAGGTGCTTTGACCAATTCTGGTTGAATGGAAATCTGCTATAATGGATCAAGTATTCTGTTGTTAACTTGTAGCACTAGAGCAGTTATTTAGGCTGAAGGTGAAATAGAACCCACTGTGTCTTTCCATCTTTAGTTCATGAGTAAAAGAGTTTAGAGAGCAAGGGTTTAATCAATTAAATCCACGTGAGAGGATTCTTTAACTAGAACTGTGGAACTTTCCTCAATGAAATCTGAAATAATGGGAAGATAATTTTAATATTTTTTTTTCTATAGAAAGGAGCAGAAATTGAAGTGTATATTTTGTAACAATGACTAAACCTCATTTTTAAGATCTGACAATTGATATAATTAAGAATAATTAAGTTATGGCATTCTCTGGAAAACTATATCCTTTCCATGCATACTGTTTTTTGTTTTCATACTGTTACCTTTCTTTTTGATTTTTTTTTAAGGGAGTTAAAGGAGTTATGTCAATTGTGTGCTATATTAATGGCTTATCAATAAAGTGTTTTAAATTGTAAAGAATTTGACTTTTCATAACTGAATACATGAGCAGAAACAAAACATTAGTGAAATAAATTTGGCATTAGAGCTAATTTGAATAGAAGTCTGACAACTGCTGTATGTTTAATTTGATGCTACATCTGTGCAGCTATAAAGACAGTTGTCTATTTATTTGGAGGAAAAAAGTGATAAAATCAGTAATTTTGAGATGAAGCATATCCTCATATAATAATATTTGGACAATACTAAGTAAGGCTGTGTGCAGTCTATTGCACTGAACATCATGTGATCGCAGGTCACAAGGTCCTAAATTGCAGTGCTTATGGTTTCTGTCATTGAATTTGTTCTGAGTAGCAGTAAAGCCACTGAACCAAATACCTGGTAGAGTGGTAAGCACTTTTTTTGTTTTTTTCTTCTGTAAGTATATCAGTACGGTCAAAGGTTTCATGTGCAAATCCATGTAGGTTTTGTGACATTTTTCTTCATGGACATACAGTCTCAGTGGTATAAGATGAACTATTCATGCAGTTAAACATTCTGGCAAGCCTTGCAAGACTGAGGATTACTACATAAGTTTTTTACTTCACCACAGAACTGCAAGTGAGATGATATTTTTTCTGTAGTGTTGGATTAATTTAACACCTTTGAGATCTCAGTTGCTTGAAGTAGGTTATTCCAGATTGAAAATTTCTTTTGCATAATAACGAGACCAGAGATTCGTTTCTCCCTTCTTATAGCTAAACTGAAACTGTGCAAAGTCATGAAGCAGGTAGTATGTAAAGTCTCTCTATATAATCTATATGCATGTAAAGGGAAAATGAAGTTAGCAAGTGAAGTATCAGTGAAATATTTAATTATTAGTAGACAGCTTGGCTTATTTTTATTGTTAGTCAGGGTGAAAATAAGATTGTTTTACAGATAGACAGTTCTATAGTTAAAACGAGCATTAAATTTCTAATATTCTCTAAATATCCACCCACATGAAATACCTGATTACTTGTTATCTTTAGCATAAGATTTTTCCATACTAAAATCAAGAAAACACCACTGAAGAACATGAGTGGCCTTTTGTTTCAAACCAAGAAACTGTATTTTTATTGTAAGCAAAAAAATCTCATGCAGTGCTTGTTTTGAGTATTTGGAAATCTACATGAGAGATCTAATAAGTGAATTCATTTATATAAAAAGATAAGACTTATGAGAGTTTGATACTCTGAAAATGTTTTGTTTAGTTTTCCTGAATAAAAAAATTCAGTCTCTAAGTTAGAAATATTCAGGTTTTCTCTCATTTTGAGTTGTGTTGAAAGATGACAGTTTTCTTAACATCAAGATGGCGTGGTTTAGAGTTCTTGGAAACTGATAATTTTGCAAAGTTGTGTTTTTGTCTTAACTGGGACATACTGTGTAGATCCTGATAATCCATTCTGCAGTTCAGAAACTGACATATCAATTGAAAAATAACTAGTCACTGGAGTTTAAAAATTACTTGCTGTAGGATTCAGGTTTAGTGTTATATTTGGTTGTCGTAATTTGTGAGGCAAATTGCTTCATCATGGATATCTTCAGTTAAGCAGTTTCTCATAAAGCTTTAAAAAAACAACCATGTATCTATAGTATTATTCTTAAGAAATCAGATATTATTACGTCATGGAATGTGTTGTTTCTAGAAAGGTTTTGAATATCTTTGATAAAACTAAGTAAATAAACATACTGGATCACATCTGCAGCTGTATTCAAGAGGTTCCATAATTATTGGTTATTGAGCTCTTGCTTTTTTTTAAACAGTTTTATTCCTTATTCTAAATAACCTTAAAGTTTCCATTTGGGTCATGATTTTAGTACTTTGCTATTTGCTACTGTAGTGGTTCTTGTTTTGTTCTTTGTATGTCTCATTATTTGAATATCACTTGCTAATTTCTTCTTTTTTATATACAGCGGAGTCTGCAAACAAAGCACACATGCAAACTAAAAATCTTACTGACACTGGCCCTTGAGATTTTATTTTAGATTAAAAATATATATATATATTTCTTGAATATATGTGGACGTTTAGTACGTGTTCCAAATTTTAAGCACATCACAGAATCTCAGAATGGCCAGGGTTGGAACGGACCTCAAGGATCATGAATTTCCAACCCCACTGCCACATGCAGGGCCACCAACCTCCACATTTAATACTAGACCAGGCTGCCCAGGGCCCCATCCAGTCTGGCCTTGAACACCTCCAGGCATCCACAATCTCTCTGGGCAGCCTGTTCCAGCACCTCACCTCTCTCTCTGTAAAGAAAAAAACATCTCTGTAAACATTACTATTTATACATGAACTTTAAACACACATAAACTGATAAATAATCTTTCTTAATCCAGTAAGGAAAGAATGAGATAACACTTCCTGAAGAATTTTTAAAAATCTTTTATTTCATTGATTGTTAATAATGTCTGTATCTTAACTCATACATATACAATTTATAATATTAAACTACTTAAATACTTCTGATTTGTGAGGAAGATACCATCTACATAATTATTCTTCCGACTTCATTTTAGCTATATGGTTTAATTTTAGGAAACTCTAAGCTCACTGACATCTGATCTTCAGTCCGCTCACTTGCTGCTTAATGTCGTGTTAAAAGGAGGAATTGGACAATGCTTTGTATTATTAATTGTTCCAGATTAGCTTAATGCAGGAAGGGTACATGTTAGAGCAGGTCACCACTATGGCTGTTCTCTCAGAATATTGCATTGCCGTTTTTCTTTTATGCCCTTTATTAGTTATCAGATGTATGAGCTCACCTTGATGAACAGTAGCAGTTCTTATCTAGCTGATGATTCTGAGCTGTATGAAGCACTCTGAGTTTGTGATTCTAGGTCTTCAAGGACAGTGAGCCTGTTTTCCTTACACCTCAGTCTTCTGAAGAGCAAAACATGCAGAGACATATGTCTTGATGATCAAATAATGATGAGTCCTTCCAAATCAGTATTCTGTTGTGCACACAGTATTGTCATCAGGTAGTTGCTAACACAATACATTTTTTTTTCCACAATGCACATAAGGTTCACTTTGACAGCCTTGAGAAAGGATGTAAACCATCCATGTGAAAATGTATCATGAAGACTGTGGCACTTAAGCAAATCACCTGTTTTCATTAGTAAAACCAGGAAAATTAATGGAAAAAGTAAGCGTGTTTTTGTTTTGCATTAGAAACAATAGAGCACTACAGGAAAAATGTTCCGGAAAAGAAACTTGGATAGGAGATTGATATTTCTATCAGTTGATGCTGTGTAATTGCATACCCATGCATAGAAATACTATTCTAATAACTAAAATAATAGAAAACCTGGCAACGTTACATTGTAATTTTTGTATAAGTAACATTTATAGCGACATCATTAGTAGATTTCTGTGCCTGAAATCAGTGAGCAGTCAGGAGTTACAGGGAATAGCAACTGCTATACGGTAGTATGACAACCTTTGTACCTGTGTAGCACCTTTATAACTCAGTGGCAGGGTTCGTCCACGTTCTCTGGATGGTTTCCTGTGCTAGGCTGAAGTACTCAAGTTCTGCTTGTCCCTACAGTATGTGGCACTACCCTTTCACTTGGATCAATGCTTATTGTGCAAGCTGAAAAGCACTTTGCAGAGAGATGTTGCTAGTCTGCCAAAGCAACTTCATCCTTATCCTCCCTTTAGCTTGAGTTGCTTATCCTCTAACCTGCACACTTGCAGAGAGGAAGAAATCTCAGTAGCTCTAAAGAAAATGGAAAACTGCTTTTGAAAAGCTTACAAAGTGGCAGCCTTTTGGCCTACAATGTCAAATGTGTGTAGAGGAGTAGTGGCATGATACCAGCTCTAAGTACTGCTGCACATGGCACTGCTTCCTCCTCTCCAAATTTCTCTACATAGAAACAGATTATGGGATACAAGTGTTCTTGTGCTGTGCAATTTCTAATTCAGTATTTTTTTTTGCAGTTTTATGTTGAATGCTTGAGTTCTGGGAAAAGTCTAGTGCAAAAGCAAACTGTTGTGCTATGTATTGTTACAATGCCAAGCATATTTCTCAGTGGAAAATTTGTTGCTGCAATTTCTTCAATACTTCTAAATGATTAGAGAATCTGAAATGTATTATCTTTTAATTCTTTGTCTTTTAGAGAATTATATGCTTGCTTTATTTAGTAGGGGTTTTTTTGCAAGTATTTCTAAGTTTTCTTGCATCTAACTCCAAAGAGCTGATCACGAGATCAGTTTACTATAAAACCAAATTAAAATGCGTACTGCAAATGTATTGGTTACGGACACTAAGTTGTGGTATTTTTATTTTTTCAGCATTTTAAAAGAACTGTAGGGAGAGAATGGGCCTTTTAGTCCTTAAAAACACACACACACACACAATTGTTTTTTTTTTTTTTTTTTTAAGTCTGAATATTCATAACTTTAAAATAAATTTTTGGGTTCTGGTTGACATTTCCTAGTAGTTAATGATCTCTCTAAGGACTTGGGCTCTTTCAAGTATCTCATTGCCAGATGGTCCTTTCTTCAGTCACTGATTCATTTCTGCAGATGTTTGGAGTAATAAAAGGCAGAAATATTTCAAGAAAAATGTTGGTCATTTGTAGCGAAAACAAATTTATTTAGTTTTCTTGATTTCTTAAGTTTGAGTGTATAACAATTACGTGTATACATATATACGTTTTCTTGAATACACTGTTTTATGAAAAAAACTTAATGTTATGTGTATGTTAGGTATTAAAGCCAAAATTAAAGTTGTATACATTAATTACAGGTTTATCAGTAGATTATGTGGAGAACAAACTTTACTGGATCAGTTCAGGAAATGGAACCATTAATAGATGCAACCTGGATGGTGGCAGTCTTGAAATAATAGACTCCATGAAAGAAGATTTACCGAAAGCCACAGCTTTAACAATAATGGGTAAGTCCAGTGGTAATAGCAATGATTTTCAAACAACTCAATGGTGATTAATTATGAACCAACAAAAACTTGGAAAAAAAAAAAAAGACCAAACATTAGTATTTTATTGTAGATGATTCTCCCAGTACTGTGAAACTTTTCTGTGAGAAAAGTTTACATAAATGTAAGAGTTGGATTCTGAGATGTCTGCTCTGTTATGTTGGTTGAAAAATAAGCTTTTTTCACCATTGCACCTTAGAAATACTGGGATTTAAATGTTTTAAACGTTCCAAAAATTAAAAAAAAAAAAAAAGGAAGTTATTATAAGGACAATTTTCTAAAAATGGGATTTTAAGTTTCAGATTGAATATATAATTGAACTTACTATATTTCTCATAAGCATCTACAGCTCTTGGACCTCACTCGAACTAGGATAGCGTGTTCAATTATAGTCTGACTCAGAACTAGTGCTTTTATAGTCTTCTGAAGATTGCTAGAAATATAAACTTTCTGCTTTTTCTCTAAATGCTTTGCTTGCCTTTGTACTAATTTAATTCAAAATGACATTAATTGCTGTGGGATAGTTATGAGAAATTCTACTGATATCTAGATCTTTTGTTGATATAGTTGACTCATCAACTGCTAGTCTCCTTTAAAAAGTACTTCGCTTAGTTGATTAACTATGCACATGTGTGCTTTTGAAGATTACTTTAAATGATCTCCAAAGATCCACACACTGTATGTTAAGTTGTATTTTAAAGCAGTAACTGCTTAAAGTACTTTATTATGAAAATATTTAGTAAGTATTGAATCATAAATGTTGTCAAAATTAGTTGGAGAGGTGGTGTTTTTATATATACGTTCATAAACAAAAGCAAGTTTTGTGTCAGAAGGAGTTATGAATGTTAATACGGAAAAATTGTCTTTCATTGATTAGATTGTAACTCAAAATTAAATGAGTAGATGATCTTCAGGGAGTTATTGGAGGTCTTTAATATGAGGTGCTGTAAAAAATATTTGCTCTTACTGTCACTGAAATATCTATGCTATCAAGTCCTTATCCGTGATTCACAGAAGCTACAAGAGTGATGGTCCATCTGGGATATAGAATAAAGAATTTATAGCTATCATCTGAAGAAGTATTTTGTGCTTGTTTATATGAAAGTAGCTGAGTTTTTGCCAGTGTGGAAAGGCAAGTAATCCTGCAGCTTAGTTTTTAAGCATGAGGCCACATCTGGAGTGTTGTGTCCAGGCCTGGGGCCCCCAGCACAGAAAAGAAATCAAGGTTTTGGAATGAGTCCAGAGGAGGACCACAAAATGATCAGAGAGATGGAAATCTGTCCAACAAAGATAGACTGCAGGAGTTGGGCTAGTTCAGTTTGGAGAAGAGAAGGCTTTAGGGAGACCTCTTTATGACCATCCAGTATTTCAAAGGAGGTTATAAACAGGGAAATCAATTTTTTACATGGTTAGGCAGTGATATGTCAAGGGGGAATGGTTTTAAACTAAAGGAGAGCAGATTTAGATTATATGTTGGGGGAAGCTTTTCACTGAGAGGGTGGTTAGGCATTGGGACAGGTTGCCCAGGGAGGTTTTGGATGCACTGTCCTTGGAGGTACATAAGGCCAGGTTGGATGGGATCCTGGGCAACCTGATCTAGTACTTGATCTAGCAGTTGGTAACCCTGCCTGCAGCTGGGTAATTGGATCTTGATGGTCTTTGATGTCCCTTCCAACTTGGGCAATTTCATGATTCTCTGAGATAGCAGTTTAGGATTCTTTATTTTTGAGTGATGACAAGTCTTCCTACTTGAAACTGGTAAACACGTGATGTGTTTGAGTTTTTCTGCTTGTTCTGCTTTCTGGTTTTGTCTTTTATTTAGGAACCAGTTACGATAAAATGCAGTAAGATACGGAAATATTGTAGTATACACTGCAGCTTACAGTATGAAATGCACTGATTGAAAATGAAAATTCCTCATTCATTTCTCTTGTATGGTTTTATGTTGTGGAAGATACTGTAGCAACACATGATGCCATTTGTTTTCCTGAAGTTCTTTACATCAGATTCTTGTACATGAGCATTAGTATAAAACAAATCAAATAGTTTTTGGTATTAGCTGCTTCTCCAAGTAAAACTAGTATTTTAGACAGCTTAACTTTATTTATTTAATGTGTTATGTATATGATTGTGTCATTGTTGATTTATGTTTCCACTGGGCAGAAAGAAGAGATGGAGTTCAGTATTTCCAGAATCTAGAGTAGTCTTGCCTCGATCGTAATACACTGCTCAGTTGTTTTTGATCATTAGAGCCTTTTTTGGGCTAAACAGCTAAAACAGAAAGAAAGGGTGAGGTGGTTTTGCTTATGAAGTGACTATAATCTGATCTGAGATTAAGCTATAGTCCTTACAGAAGGCACAGAAAATTTCCAAGACATTTTGTTATGTCTTACAGTTTACATTCTTGAAGTTGTTTTTCCTAGCTAACCATTGTAAACTGTTTGGAAGTTAATTGCTATTGTTTTGGATATTTACTGTTGTTTAGTCCTGTCTAGCCTTTAAGTAATTTTCTTACTATTAGATCCTTTAGTGTTAGCGTACAGATGGAACATGAGACACATCCCTTCCTTGGCATGAAAGAATAATAAAAATGTTGATGTCAGAGTGGCTCTCAGGTTTATCTTCAAAGAAAATGGAAACAACACATCTTCCTGTACTTTATTTCTTCTGATTATTGTTCTTCTGTTCAAGTGTCGGTCATATTTATTTTTCCATAGACTGAGCTCCAGAATTCCTAGTCCTTTGATTCCTGCCTTTTCCTACATATCTTGATGCATGATATATGTACTGTGAAAGTTATATTCCTTTAGAAAGTAAAGCATTTTAATATGCCCCAAATTACTATTTTTTCCATGACCTTAAGCATATAAAGTTTAATTTATCCTATTACCTTTTTGTATTACTAAGGTGCTGCCCTATGCCCATGATGAAATTCTATTTACAAGTCTACTTTTTCTCCAGAAGTGCATTCAGTGCATGTGAATGCAACAGCAGCTATTTTTAATTAAATCACTAGTCAGAAATATGCATTAGTGCTTTTATTTAGTGCCTCACACTGTTTATTGTGTGGCATTTGGTCAATGGTAATTTTTTTCTGCCGCTGTATTAAGGAATCATTTTATTTTGCTTAAATCCTGTGAAGTTTCTTCTGATCGTTTACCAGCTTCTCTGATTCACAGCCCTGTTTCCTGCATAATTTTAACACCTGCTACTGACACCATTTATGAGTTGATAACAAATATTTCTATCATTTTGGAAACATGCAATGTTCCTTGTGAGAGAATCTCTGATTTTACTGTGTGATACAGTGGTATACTTTTTCTCATTTTCTTAATCTTGAAAATGCTTTCCGTGCTTTTGTTAAGGTTCACCTGAGCTTAAAGTATGATTTTCCATATCAGATTTTTGCACTTTTCCTGGTAGCTGCAAAGTCGTCTGTCACAGATGCTTGAGTTCATTTCCTATCAGCTCCTCACAGAAATATAGTTTACATAAAACTACAAAATTAAACTAATTAAACTAATAGGAATACAATGTAGATTGTATAATGAAGATGTGATTTATTGTGCATTGGTGATTTTTTTACAATAAATACCTGTGAGGTAGAAACCTCAAAAGATATGTTCTATGGTGGTAGGTGTTAGTGTTTCTCTTGTCATGCTTAATAATATAAAATATAGTAACTTCATATACTGAATGATTCTATGTGTAAATGCTATTTCTATTGAAATTAATGGAAAAAAAAAAAGATCAGCAGTCCAACAAAGTCAGAGATACAACTTCTCAGTGGGAGTGTAGATGTTAAAACTATCTTTTGAACAGAAATGGTATTTAATGCAGCCTTCAAGGTGTATTATCAATCAAAACAGATAGTGATGATATTTCATTTTTGGCAGAACACTTTAGTTCATTCGTTAACAAGATACCTTCATGCTACCTTTGTTACGTGGTTGGCTGATAGGTTAGTTGATTTTTTTTTTTTCTTTCTAAACAAACTTTAGAAAGTAACACCATAATGCATTTCTAGTAACTCAGGTGGTGGGAACTGCGACTTCTCTGAAAGTGATTGTTAAATTGAAGGGGCTGCTTCAATCAGGAAACTTCAGATACATACACCTTAATTTTCCAAGTCATCAGTCTTCTAATTGCTGTAACACCATTCATTACATTAGCATTAATATATGAAATATATCTAGGCAATTTGCCCAGTTCTAAGTACAGTGCATAGTTGTCTTCCATAAATACTCAAGCTATCATTAATGAAAACTAATGACCCATCAGAATTTGCATTCACCATACAGCTCGAAATCTCCAAAGGACTGTCCACAATGCTAGTGTAGCAATTTTTGGCATTTTAAATTGCTGTTTCCCAATATGTTGCTGCACTTAATGCTAATTACCCAACAAAATGGATAAATACAACACTTTTTAATATTTATTATAGCACAATTTCAGCAAGAAGATTGTAACTAATGATCGTACAACTTTCTGATTAGTATAATCAAGCCAGTTTGATATTTAAAGATTTCAAATAGTTTCCTTTATTATTTTCTGGAAGCAAATTGTTGTAAATTTAGTCGAGTGGCTATGAAAAATGATCAACTACATCTTAAGTATGGAAACAAATTAATTAAGCCCATTACTTACCTAGTAATCACAAACTGATAATCTAATGAGAACATTTATGAAGAAGGAAAATGAAAAAGTCTAAAACTCTGATTAGGATTGTGGTCAAAAATAGCAGCGTAGCATTATTTTTTTTGTATGATTTTGTGTGTCATGCATCAGTCATCCAGTGGTTTCTGAACAACTGAATCCTGTGTTCTTTAACTCTAAGGGCGTAACTGAACAGCTAGAACACGTTAATTTTGACAGACAGATGTAAGAAGTTATACCTCAAGATGCCCATACTTTGAAATTTGATTATTATTATTTTTAAAATATATCTAAATTTCCAGATTTACATTTCACTCTCTAAGGTGTTCAGATCGTCTTTTTCCTTATACTGTATCCATAAATCTTTAGAAAACTTGTAGTGCACCATATAAAACATCTGTGCCAAAGAAAAATATGTACTAGCTCAATAAGATCATGCAAGTAGTGTTACTAGATAGCGCTTACCCAGGTGTCAAGAATGGAAGAGGAAGATAAAAGAATCATAATGAAGCACATTTTCAGTATTTTCTTGTGACAGGTTTTGATTTGTTCTTCTTAATAAGGGTACGTAAGGTGTTACCCTCTCTA
The DNA here is from genome assembly GCA_037305975.1 of Chrysolophus pictus. NCBI lineage: Eukaryota > Metazoa > Chordata > Aves > Galliformes > Phasianidae > Chrysolophus > Chrysolophus pictus. The sequence continues at coordinate 5,350,418 of CM074582.1, forward strand.
TTCACAGTCCAGTACTTTTAAGGACTAGTAGTGAATCTGTGTAGTGATATATCTTCTACTGTATCCATTGTGAAAAGAAGAAAAGAAGAACTCTATGATCTTACATTTCCAACACAATAGGTGGAAACTGTGTGGATGCTGTTCACTTGAGCAGGAACAGTCTCACCAAGTAGCGCTGTAAACCAGAGGACACGTTTGAACCATACAGTTGGTGATGCACCACTGGTTTGTCTCTGTACTAATACTTAAGGGAAGAAAGGAAAACTTTTGTGGTAAGGAAAATCACCAATGATTGAACTTCCTCACTCAGCATGTTATGTTTTAATCTAATTTTAAAGGAATATGCAGAGTTGATGACTTGAGGATTTTGTTCATTTACTTTCTCTAAAGAGATAGTCATCAGATTGCTTTTTTGGTAGTCTGTTAAGACCTTAGCCATAATTTTGGACAAAATAGCAAAAAAAATAAAAATAAAAAGCCTTAAAGAATCTGGTCACTTCTTGAAGAGAATGCTGCAAAAATAAGAAAATCATATACATTTTGCTTCTTTTTTGCACTCCAGTCTTTACTTACTTTGTGAGTGGGTTTGGGTACATAAAGTGAATTCTGGTTTATACCATGAACTGTATGACAGTAAACATCAAAATTACATAATGATCCGTTCTGGTTTTTACTCAGAATATTTGAATATTAATATAACTTATGTAAAAGTATTTAATGGAAAAGGCTGGACTAAGCCTCAAGCATAGATAATCCATTATTCTGGGTCATCTCATGTAAACAAATAACAAAAAAATTTACCATCACTTTCCGTGTGCATTAGATCATGAAGTTATCAGTATATTCTTCTCTCTCATCTGAATTTTTTTTTTATTCTTGTTATAAGTTACACCATCAAAACTAAGCACAATAATTTTTTGTTCTAAAGATTGACACGAGCTACTGTAATTCATAGAATCATAGAATCACTAAGGTTGGAAAAGACCCACGGGATCACCCAATCCAACCATTCACCCATCACCAATGGTTCTTGCTAAACCATGTCCCTCAACACAACATCCAAATGCTCCTTGAACACCTCCAGGGTTGGTGACTCCACGACCTCTCTGGGCAGCCTATTCCAGCGCCCAACCACCTTTTCAGAGAAGTAGTATTTCCTAACGTCCAGCCTGAACCTTCCCTGGCGCAGCTTGAAGCCAGTCCCTCTAGTCCTATCACTAGTCACATGAGAGAAGAGGCTGACCCCCAGCTCACTACAACCTCCCTTCAGGTAGTTATAGAGAGCAATAATGTCTCCCCTGAGCCTCCTCTTCTCTAGACTGAACAATCCCAGCTCCCTCAGCCACTCCTCGTAAGACCGAGCTGCATCACTCTTATAACCTTAGGCAGATGTATTCTGATGATATATGCACTTTGTGTCATCCTTGCTTGCCTATTGAGGAAAAACTACTGCCCTGTGTAAACAGTATTCCAGCCCTACCACCAACATTTCAGACTCACTCTGAAGTTTAAAATTTGCTTTGTACTACAACTGTATACCTAGAAATAAAGCTTCTCTCTTTCAAAAAAATAAAAATAAAAAAAAATTCAATAGATTGATATCATAAAATGATATTTTCCCTCAGCTAATTCTAGCACCTTTGGATATTTAAGATAATAGATTTCCTTTAAAATTAACTTAGGTTTCACAAGAGTTCCACTTACGTCTCCAGATCTTCATATGCAGAATATATTCACTCTGAAGATAGTTTTGTTGTAATAAACTTGTGAAGACTAATCAGTAAATGATCATCATCCTTTGTTTTTTTTCATTGTTTATATTCTTTTTTGGGAGTACAGTTACTGGAATGGAGATTGTTTTTCAGGTCTGCAACTTTCATCGTGAAGCACTCAACTATCTGGCTATAAAAAATAATTTTCTTAAATATTTAAAACTGCAACATTGGCAGCAATTTATTTAATGGGGGAAAAAAAAAACTAAAAATGAATTTACTGCACAGAATTTTTTTGAAATCCAGTGTTTCCAAAGTTTAAAAGTTTTTAGATCTAAGGTTTTATTTTTGGTTCATCTACAGTAATAACTTTGTCTTTCTGAAATTAAAATGCTGGTGATGTTAAACTTGCAATTATACATACTTCTTCCATTTAATAATTTCATTTAAGATCTTCAAAAGATACATAAATATTAAGAGGGGAAAAAAAGGAAATGTTCATACTTTTTTCTTCATGAAGAACATTGCTTAAAGATTGTATTTCACAGTCATTAATATTTTAAGTGTTATAAGTGAAATGCTAACTTGCTGCGAAGCAATATATTTTAGCCTAAGCATGTCCGTATATTTTCATTTACATTCGTTCAGTTTAAAAGTGCACATGAAAAACTGAAGATTATTCTGACTTCTGGGAAAGGTAGCAGCAGAACTACATTTTTATTTGATTTAATTTACTTAACAAGTTCATCTATGCTTGAGGATTGTCAGAATTATAACTTCAAATTTAGAACATAAAAATCTGTAACTTTTTTCTGAAGTGTTAGTCAGTCAGTGCTCATCTTCGTGACCAAGAAATAACTTGCGGTGAGGTGGTAGGAGACCATCTTACTGCTTAGGTTTTGTCCAGGAAGTAAAGACTCAGGAAAAGTGTTGTGGCATCCAATGGAAAGTGAGAGGCAGACACCATAAAATATTTTATGGACTGTGAAACTTACATGGAAACCTCAGATTTTGAGGTCGTCACATCAAAGATCTTCACACGTTTCAGAGACTTTGAGAATTAATGCATTCAGGGATTGAAATGAGAAGATTGGCTATGGTTTCTGTGCCACTGTTGGGCCATTAGCTCTTTAGAGTTTGATATAAGAGCTGCCAAAAATTATATTTTGATATCTTGGTATAAAAAGCCGCTTTTCAATTTTTCCATTAATTAATATCTATTGATTATAACTTGTTTTTTGAAAACTTTAAAGCATTAAAAGAAATAAAGTTCACTCATAAAAATAAAAATTCTTCCCAAGTGAAATCAGTAGAACTTCCATATGTAGCTAGGCATTTTGATATAGTAGAAGTACTGTCAAATCAGCAGCATTTGCAGCGGAAGAGGAACCAGGGAGGACTGAGTTCCTGTCTCTCATATCTTAAAAACAGTAACTTCGACTTCTTTCTTCAACTTTATCACTGTAAGGTTTTCAGTGCGAAACTCCATATATTTTATCCTAAAACCTCAGCTCAGTTTTTCTCCTTCTCTTCTGCACAACAAATCTCTCTACTGCAAGGACCTTTTCCCTCCATTCCCAAATCCAAAATTGGCGCTCACTGTACCCTGTTTCTCTCTCACAGCTTTTAAATATCTCCAGTTGTTTTTCCTCCACTCCATTTTCCATCTTCTCTGTGTTAAGACAAAGTATGTGCTGTAACCTCTCTGGAGCTACACATAAAGTGATAGGCTGGCCAGTAAGTGTGCTGCTTGGCCATTTGGCTGCCAGCAAAGAAAAGGGCTTCAATCATTCAGTCATTCAGCTATTCTGCAATATTACAGGTGTTTTACAAGATTTTGTACAGAATTTCTTGTGAGCTTGTCAAGAAAATAGGATGTGTGTTCTTAGCTGTTCTTCAAAAATAAATCTGTACTTTGGTAAGGATTACGTTAGTTCTGTGCATTTACATTTTCTCCTCCCCTCCCCCTCAAAGTATTTTAGTTATTAGCAACTAGCAGAAATGCTTAATGTCTTTACTGTGGAAATAGGAAATCAGGATGTTGATGTTCCTATTGTACCTGGTAGAAATAGCTAGCAGCGCTTTGCCTTGTTTTTGTTTGTCCTGAGCTAGAAACATCCAGAAGTTCTTCACTGAAATAATGCATTTATGCAATGTCTGAAGGATGACATTAAGAGTTAGCAATGGCTAAGTGTTTTCTGTATGTTTGGTGTGCTCTGTGTTTCAGTCTCACCCAGATAGAAAAGGACTGTTTTGCTTTGATTCCAACAACCATTGAGATTGATGAATAGATGGGAACAAGCTGGCTGAAATTAATTGTGATAAAAATGAAAAAAATTGTTATAAGGGAAACAACTGAAGGCCTTGGCATTGGTTAGGTAAGGAGCTCTTCATTGTGAACATTCAGTTGCAAAGATTTAGCTGAGATCTCATTTTGGAAATTTGTTAAAGTTTGTAGTCTTAAAATTAGTAAGCATTATTACTGTTTCATTATTCTTTTGGAAATACATGCTTTTTAGTAATACATATTTGTGATTTCAGTTCATACTTCAGTTTTCACTGGACTGAACTGCTGCCATGTAACTCATGGAAGATATTTATGTAGAAGATAATGTTTGTATTAATCAAATCATCTCACCCTTGTTGTGTAAAGCTGGTGCATTGTATGTGAAATTTCAGAGACTTTTTTTGTTTCTCTCTTGGCACATAGCAAGTCACAAAAACATGTCATGGTCAATTTCAGCAGCCTGATTCTGAGGTTGTGATAGTCTCAGATGTGATACAAGGGTGAAAAGTTCTTGGGCATCCCTAGTTCGTGACACTTGACTAGTCCCTTTCACAAGACTATCCATTGTTGCTCCAGTGTCATCTTTGAAACACTGACTGGAGGTTACTGTTGTGGAACATTGTTCTAAGGTCTTGATGTCATCCTTCAGATCTATACTAAAGCTAATTAAGCATTTTAAATGTGTACAAATATAAAGAAATAGCAGAAGACTGAAGGACGTTTCTAGAGTTCTGTTTTCATCTCCTTTCAACCTTTGCTGTCTTCCATGCCCTAGCAATAGGGAATACAATTTTTGTATGAGGACATCAGAGAAGGTTTTCAGAAGTGTATTTTTTCATACTCTTCTATTTTCATTACTTTCTCATACTGCATTCCTTGACAAGTCATCTTAAAATTTGCAATATATTCCTTTATTTAATACTTTTCACTTTGTCCATGATATAACTTATTTTATAGCCCTCTTCTATTTTTGCATGAATCTTGAAATATTCAAAATTTGATAGGAATTCTGCCCAATAGTGGTTTGAGGTAAAGTAGTGTAGTTTAAGGAAATGATAAGCTCTTAACACTAGTGTTTTTATGTTTTTTTTGTTTTTGCTTTTGCTTTTGCTTTTGTTAGGTGGAAAAAAAAGACTAGCTCATTAACTGCAGAGGCTGTTGCATGAATTCCAACAGGCAATGAGTCAGTTTCAAAGTTGTATGATAAAAAATGACACTGACAGATGTCGTATTTTTCCGAACAAAATTAATGCTCATATCTAAATGATGTTTCTCAATCACATTTTCCCGAAGTGATGTAAGTGAAATGGAGACAATATACTTCTCCTGTGTACATTTCAGTTTTTTGACATTTCTTTTAAATAGCTTATCTATTTCAATTGTTTCAATTGTTATGCAGATAATTTTTTTCAGTAATATGATATTTATATTTTTATTTTAAATGAAAATTCATATTCCATAGTGGATACAAGAAAGTGTTCAAACATAGTTTGTACCTGATTTCACTTAGAATCCTGTCTGAATTTCAGGGAAATCTTCATGACTCGAGTATACTTTTTAATATTACGGGAAATTTATTATGATCCTTTTTATTGTTGACATCAGTGTAAAGTTGGTGATCTTTAAGACAGTAACAAGATTCTTAATGATTTTAATGATAATTTTCATACTTAATAATTTGAATATTCAAATCAGTGAAAACTTGGAACTTAAGTTTCTCTTCACATACATATTGAATGGATATAGAAAGGTCTGTGGACAAATCATGTTTTGCAGGAGTACTGAATATGTGTTTTGTAATGTTTTGTAATTTTCAGTTACAAATTGGATATGTCACATCTTTCTTGCATGTGATCTGAGCTCAAAAGATTTTTCCTACATAGTTTTCAAATATATGTAATTCATGATGATCACCCCTCTTAATTTTCAAAACTTGAATTTTTTTTACAGATAAAAAGCTATGGTGGGCAGACCAGAATTTAGCTCAGATTGGAATTTGTAACAAACGGGATGGAAGAAACCCGACTATCCTACGAAACAAGACTTCAGGTGTTGTGCACATGAAAGTATATGATAAGGCAGCACAGCAAGGTAAATTTTAAAATTTTTAACCAGCTATTAGGTTGTCTAATGTTTTTTTCCCATGTTATTTTCCAAATGTTCTTAGAAGAAACAAAAAATTGTCATTTGTAATTCAATTGTGAAATACCATAAAACATTTTAGTATTGAGTACGTTATTGATTTAAGATAATTCGTTATGTCTCCCTATGTACTTAATTTATTGGATACTTTACAGTTTACACTGTAGTGATGGCTGGAGTTCTATGAAGAGCCTAGGTTTAAATTTTTTGGAAAAATTAATGTTGGTACATGCACCTCATCTCGAATTATTGAAAGTTTAAATAAATATTATTTAAATAAATGAAGTCATTAACATTCTACATTACTTATTGCCTTTAAGGCCTTTTAATGCATTTAAATTGACAGAAAATACAGCAGAAAAATTGGGGAATATTACTAATACGGCTGAAACTTAATCAGCAAAGTGGGAATTGATGTAATATAAGTTTGAAGTCATGCTGCACATAATTTTATGAATTTTGAGGTTATTAGAGATGAAGATATTTGGGAGGTTCTTTAGAAATAGATTATTTCTGATTCTATTGTTGATGGTTGTACTAAAAGGTGCGGATGAGATCTCCATGAAACAAATTTCCTTTTGTGGAGAAGCTTACTAAAGAACACAGGATCAAGTTAAGCTGTCTGATTTCTAATAGACAATCGGTAGTCTAAGTATGGAGCTAAGCTGCCTGATGGATAGTAAGTTGTCCAAATATTTCATTTCATTAGATAGGGAGGAACATTTAATATCTGTTTTTATTAACATACATGTGACTTTTTTGTAATTATGTATAATTACGTCTTTGTCAGATATGCAGTAATTTTAGACATTTGACATCCACTTATTCCAGCGTGAAGGTTGTATCCCTCAGTGTGCAGCTGCTACTTATCAAAGATCTTATTTCTTGGCCTGTGTGGGTTACCAAATGTACTCAGAAAATGGTGGGCAGTGGTTACATTTCACTTGAGAAAACTGTCACTGAAGCTTATCTGTTGTTGGGAACCAAGCAAAAGAAAATCTAATGTTGACGAAATTCTTTTGTGTGATCCTAAGAACACTTAAAAGACCACTTTGAAACCACTTTGAAAAGACCACAATGCAACTCAAAATCCTTAAAGAACATAGTTTGATCTAGAGTACAAGATTAATAAAAACCTTTTAAGATTTATTTTTAAAATAAATTCCTCAGAAACAAGACTTCTGCTTTGTTTCTACTGAAATGGAAATCCACACCAAGGTTTTCCATTGTATGGTTGCTAGATTTTTTCCCTCTGAAATTTTATACTGTTGAGAGGCTACCTTCATAATTGACAGATGCATTAGTTGATGTACTAGAATGATATTTTGAGCTACAGCATTTGCAGTTTTCATTAATAATCTACAAGTAATTTTAGAAGTCGTAACATAATCCCGCAGAACACAAGAAAGACTTTTGTAGCTGTTCCACTTATTTCTCTAGAGAGTCTTATTTCAGTTTTGTGTTGACAAAGCTACTATTTTACCCAGTTTTTGCTTTTCTTTTCCATTTTTTTTAATGGAAGATGAATGCAAAGAGCATGGTCTTAAATACAGTATTCTTGAACTTGTCAGTAAAGTTTTTGCATACACAAGCCATGAATGTATCAGCAGTTGCTCCCAAATCTCACATGCACAAATTATGTGTGCTTTTTATTCATAAGTGAGACTCAGTCCTGGTGATCAGTCATTATCCATGGAATAGTTAATCAACAGGTCTATTTCATAGGAATTTCATCTTTTTTCTCCCTAAAATTACTCATGTTCAAGTTCGTAAAAATTATCAAAATGTGAAATTATCTTCATTATTCTCAGTCTCTGCTTTTAGGGTTCAGTGTTATTCACTCAGATCCATATTGAAAACTTTCCAGAAACACTGTTACGGAACCTAGAAATCACCAAAGGTGCTTTGGAAGTCATGTGGTGTGAGGATACATACAGATGCTTCTGTATAGACTGGTGTTGTTCTGGATTTTATTTTGTATTCTACAATCTGTCCATTTTTCTTGAAGATACATGAGACGTCAAAACTTTACACGTCTTTTGCATTTGTATTCTTGGATCACTGGCACACTTCTTTGAATGCAGATGAAGGAATATCTCATGTTTAGGAATAAATACAAATATTTGTTTATATAAATATTTATAAATAAACTTTTATAAATAAAAATAAATTCAATAAGTACTATTCAGATTAATAACTTGTATGTCTTAGTAGGTTTAAGTGTTTCTGCATAGCGCTTCAAATTTCTAAAATGTATTTGTTATATTCTGTATACTGTTTATTGCATATTTTATTGAAAAGTGTTTGTACGCTAAAAGTAAATCTTTGAGGTCTTAAATAGGAACATAGAGCTGTGAGTTCACATTGGAGGGTATCTTAATTATACCCTCCAATGTATTTAGACAAGTACTAATTCATGGAGATGCAAGGTTAGTATAGCATTTGATGAACAAATAAAATATGATCAGTGATGTGTTAATGGTCCAGAATAAGAGATGCTTTTTAGGCTGTCACTGAAAATATTTCAGCATAGCTGCTCACTAACTTAATACAGTATTTTCAGTTTTATCATATACTTTCACTGTAAAAGGAAAGTTCAAGAAACTGAATTATTTAAAATAAATAAATATTGTAAGAAATAAGCCTTCTTTTTGGTGAATAAGTACCATAAGAGTGTAACATGACCAGGTATTATACAAATAACAGTATAACCTGAAACATTTTGTGTTCTGTATTTGATTCTACCAGGAATTTACCTGAACAAAACTTGTTTTTTGTTACTATTAAAAAATTGATAGTGACGCTCATTGTAATCCTGACTAAAAAAATTGCTCAGATTGTTATCTCTTGTGTTTTCTGTCCTGTTATGTTCTAGGTAGCAACTCCTGTCAGTTCAATAATGGTGGATGTTCCCAGCTCTGTTTACCAACATCAGAAACCACAAGAACCTGTGTTTGTACAGTAGGCTACAACCTCCAAAAAAACCGCATGGCGTGCAAAGGTTAGAAATGCTTTTGGTATTTATTTTTAGCTAACTTCAGTTTTATGGGAAATTGTTAGACGTTCATAAAAAAAAATTCATTTATTTATTTTGGTGATTAAAATGGAAAAATTTAGTGTTATGAAGAGACAAATTTAGCATTTAATTTATTTAGCTGTGCGTAGCTTTTTATGAAAAACTCTACAATATATTTTTCACTTTTTTTTTAAATAGTCAGAAAAGGAGACCATCTGATACATTTTAGTCATTCACCTTATCTTGAAACAAATTACAGCCTACAGTCTTAAAGGTTGGGTGTCTACTGCATCTACTGTATCTATTACCATTAGTAAAAAGCGAAGCCGTATTGTTATACAAAAAAGCAAAAGGCACTTTATTTTTGAGGTGCCATGGTAGTTATCAACTTTTTTTGTTAATTATTCCTATGGGTGTTGCTATATAGTATATATACAGTATATATAGTAGACTACAAGTGGAAACAAAATTGAGCAACATAAACATGGTTTTCTACTTCAGTGCTTGCGATATGTTACTTGGCAACATTTTTTTTTCCTTTAATGTATTCTTTTGTACTTCTTTAGAAAGTTATCTTCAGTTTAGTTGTGGGCAAAACTAGTGGATGTTGCATTTTTGAATAGTTTTCTAGATGATAACAGATTTGATGATTGAATTTTCCTTTAATTTAAAAGAGGTAATTTTACTTTTTATTTTTATATTTATTTTTATTTTTTATGAAAACACATGAAAAAGCTAACAGGTAGTATTCCATGCATATATATCTGTTTGGTATTGTTCATTTAATTTACTAAATAGATTTCATATTCTTTGGAAGAAAATTTGTAATATTACGTCTGTAACATTTATTATATGTTCTTAAGTTATTCTACTAGCCATATTTTTACAAAGAGAAATTTTAAAAGAAATGATGTGAAGGGAAAGAAAAGAAACCTGTTTATCATAGCTGAACTTCAAGATTGAGAGTTGTATATCAGCATGCTGTGTCATTTTCCTTAGAAGAGTTAGAAGAGCTTAGAACTTTGAGTTTTATTACAAGGACTTGGAGATAAATGCAACAAAATACTTGTTATAATTTTGTTTATCAAGAGGTGTGATTCATTTCAACTGTTTCTTCCTACTTAATAGAAATTGATGCTTCTGTTTTTTCATGAATGTAGCACAAATGTAGACATTTGAAGTATATCCAAAGCATGATTTTCTTAAACTATGTACCTCTCTATTGTTTGTAAAGGGTGGGTGCATGACTGAATGAGGTGAGATGCGTCTCATGCCTCAGAATTTGTTTTACACAGTCCTGAGTTGCACTTTCATTGAGTTCTGTGGAACTGTCTCTTGCTAAATACATAAAACATGGATGTGCACTGAAAATATTCTTAAATGCCTCATAATTCAAAATAGTTTCTTCTTAGTTTAAATTTTCATTAATATTAATTAATTGTGAGATGGTGCTTGAAAACGAACAGTAACTCCCTCCCATTTGTACAACTGTATTTATAACCAGAAATAAGGTATAATAATTGATGGATGTTCTTTTAAAGAGTTGGATTCATCATTCTGGACAACTATGGAACAGCATAGAAGAACTCTGTTATTAATTCCTCAAGTGTTGTTAATAGGGGAAGTCTCCATTTTGCTCTCCTTACTTATTTGATTTTTCCCTTAGGTATAGAATCATTTGTTATGTATTCTGTTCATGAAGGGATTAGAGGAATTCCTCTTGATCCAAATGATAAAATGGAAGCTTTAATGCCTATATCTGGAACCTCATTTGCAGTGGGCATAGACTTCCATGCAGGTAAATATTCTGTATAGTTTATTGTGTTTATGTTAGATATTTCCACTGCTTTTAAAAATGGAAAAGAAAACTATTGAAAACTTCTAAACAGGCCTCTTCCTTCTTATTCAGTTTGACTGCTTCATCACACAGATATCACTAATCTTTTGCCAACAATTAAGAAGTAAAACTCATTAAACTCTTCTCTACCATTGGCCTACCTTTTTCATTGATGGTTTTGTACCTCTACTTAGCAAAATGTCAAGTTCACTTAGCATTTCACAGTGCCACCTTACTTGCATATTTTGCCTTCAAACCAGTGCCAGCTAGCGCTCAGTGCTTTAGTTATATCCTTGGATATCATTCACTGTTTGCTGGATGTAAAAATAACTTCGAAAAATAATGCCTTGTAGCTGAGAGTTTACTGTATCAAAAAGTGTTTTTGTGTTCTTTATATCTATTGTAGTTTCCATGGAAATAAATAGGAGGTGTTTTTTTTCAAGAGACCTACCATAAAATCCTGAATTACAGCACATTATTGGAATAATATATGGAATGTTATTTGTATTTGTAACCTACAAGAATCCTTATTAGTTTAGTACAAATTAATTTAGTGGGTATTTTTCACTATGGAGTGCAAGAGTGTGATTTCTTTTAAGCTCTCAAGAGGTATTATCCAATGCACCATATAGAATGTAGCGACTGGAAAGTTTTGCATCGAATAAATAACATTTATCAATACTTAAAGTATATTTATTTATTTATTTACCTTGGCACATCTTTAAGTAGTTCTATCAAAACATCATATTCAGTATATTTTACAGGATGATTATAACATTTCCGTACTCAACTTGTTAGTATTTATTTCTAAGTTTGTTTTCTAGAAGCATGTGCTTTGAACTTCCTCTTGCAGTACTGAACATACTAGAAAGAGGGTTAAGGAAGAAGCCATGCTGTCACAGGAACCTTTTCTGAAATAAAATTCATTTGCTATTGTCAGCTACTAGACCAGTGGTATCTCCTAAAAATGAGGGGTTTTTCGTTCTCTTAAGGGTGATGTAAGAAACTTTTTGGTCTCTCTGCTGCTTGGTTTCTTCTTTTTTACAGTATTTCCTAGATTTTTTTGGAGTGATTGTCAGCTGTCAGTATGTGGAGTTCTTATGCACAGTTATCACAGAATTTTTTTTTTTACTAGTAATTGCTTTGATGTTATCAATGAGGTATTGTTCAACAGAGTTCTAAGAATCCATTTCTAGTTTGAGAATATTACATCTTGCGGTTTCACTTATTTGCTTCTTCCTACTTTCTGTTGAATAAACTTGTATGCTTACACTAAAATAAATCTGAAGGCTCAACCTGTCACCTGGAAGCAAAGCTGTTGAGAGATTCTCAACAGCTTCATCTGTGAAGTGGAAAAGCAAGGTAATGAATAGGTGTTCAATCCTTCACCCTTGACCTGGTTGATCTCGAGGAAGACAGCTTCAACTGGAAAATTCTAACTCTTAGAGGCAGTAGGAGCACTGGCTGTAAGAGGTTGTCCTTCCCAGGTGGAGTACCTCATTCTGGAAAACTTCAATTAATTTCTACCAAATCAGAACGTATATTGCAACATGGCTGTGATAGCTCTGAGCTCTGACAACAGAAATAGATGGAATTGTGCTTGAGGGATGTCATCACTTGGTTTTCCCCATCCATTTACTGGTGGTACTTTGTGGCAACAAAGAAAAATGCATGTCTGTGCTTTCTCCACTTCAAATTGTCAGCCTGGCCTTTGAGTTTAAATGATCAGTGAAAGTAACTCTGTACTCAAATGCTGAATAGTGCTCCGTCTCTTCCTTTTTATGGACTGTTACCTGCAGTGAAATGGCATGGAAAACAAATTCAAGAAATACTTTAACACAAAAAAAAAGAATCTTAGCAAAAGCTAATCAGACATTTATAATATAAGATGAATTAGGTATTTTTTCCACTTTTTATTCACTCATCGTATCACTCAAATTTATCACTTTTCTTCCTAGTTAAAATTTTTGATACTTCCAGAACTTAATCTGAATGATTACATATTTTATGGTTAATGATGTAGACACCTGGGCTAAGGTAACTAAATTAATCCAAGAGTTTCCATTATGTTTTTATAGATAATGATACAATCTATTGGACCGACATGGGTTTCAACAAAATTAGCAGATCTAAACGGGACCAAACATGGAAAGAAGACGTTGTTACAAATGGCTTGGGAAGAGTTGAAGGTATTGCGGTGGATTGGATAGCAGGTAGGAGTCTATTTGCACCAGGTATTGTTATGACTTCTGACTGTATGCTCTTGCATTTCCACTCAGTACTAAACAATTTGATATGCTTTCATCACTAATATATAATATTCCAATTATCTAATACTTTTTGTTATTATTTTTTTTAGTATATCACAAAGATGTTCTGTTGTTGTGGTTTTCTTTATTTGAAGTGTGGTGTGTTCTTTTTTGGTGTGGAGGGAGTTCAGTTTAATAAAACTGAAAAAGATATTTAACTGTCTTCTTATATGGATAGTCACAATTGTGACAACCAGCAATACAAGTTTATACTTGAAAACAGAAGGCTAAAAAGGACTGAAAACTAAAATATAAGATGCATGCAGTTTAAAATATAGCAGTCAGTTTCTGGTTTTAACTTATGCATTTAAGATTTTTAAGTTTCTGAAATGTTTTCTTTTTTCAGTAACTTCACAGTATTTTTCCTAGGTAACATATATTGGACAGATCATGGCTTCAACTTAATTGAAGTTGCCAGGCTCAACGGCTCATTCCGATATGTAATCATATCCGATGGTCTGGACCAGCCAAGATCTATTGCAGTACACCCCGAAAAAGGGTAACATGACTATGGCTACATATTTTTTTTTGACATTTGCATGTTCACAATGAAGTTTTTAGGAATCAAGGCCTTTTTTTCTAATATAGTTGTTTAATAATACTCAAAAGTACTGTAATGGGATGTATTTTGCTATATCTGGACCCAGGTGGAAGGAAATGTTCTTAAGATATCCTGAGAATTTTCATGAGTTTCATGAGAATTTTCATCTGCAGGAAGTACTATATTTTCTCTGTGCAAGCTTTCACTTTCTAAGATGATCATTTTAGCTGAAGTGTATCCTTTGCATGGAAACTTGCTTAAATCTGTTAAGTACTTAAGTTTTCAGCTTACCCAAGAAGTCCTACTGTCTAATGAAGACCTCGCTGTGATGGTGAAATAGTATAATGGCATATTCTCTGATAGTTATAAATACTAATATCAAGTAACATCACTCTGCATCAACCAAGAGGTTACCCAGGGTAGCTGAAAGCTACGTCAGATAAACATATGGGTAACTCTTAAAAATTACATCAGTTCTCATCCCACCGTTTGATGAGACTACAATGCATCTCTAATAGAAATGAGAAGTTTCTATTCCTTCAGGCTATAAAGCTGATGGAGAGCTACAAGTAACACAGAAGCAGTAAATTCTCAAAAGGATTTCCATCTTTTTCTTTTCCACTGAAATATGAAATGTACTTTCTGAGTTGATTTACAACTGAACAGATTTAACTGCTATAGTTGCCTTCCTAAAATGTAAACCGCATGGTGTGCATCAAAGTTTTAAAGAAGCATTTGCAAATCTACCTCTTCCCAAACCAATGGACAAAGCTGTGTCGCTCATTTTCCCCAGGCTCAATTAAAAGAGTATCACAGTATGTTCAGGAATGCAGTTTTTGTATTCAGCTGAAGGAGTCTCCATCTCTAGTAATGAAGAATTCTGACTTCTCAACAAGAATTGATGTAAAATATTGTCTGCAACTTGCCCCAATTTCTTTTATGAGAACATAGTTTTAGTGAACTGTGTATTTTGCAGATCAGAAATGCATTTAAAAGTGAAGGTGAAAGTAAAAGTAGGTTTTATTTTCTGCATAATGCAGTTGCTTGTGTCACAAATCATTATGACTGGGTTTGTGTGGCACCACTGATATCTTGGCCGTATCTCTTCACAGTTCAGAATTTAAGTCATTCATCAGGATCTGGAAAATTTTTTTTACTTTGTGCTCAATGTGTTCTTACGTTAAGAAAAAAAAAAAACAACAACAACTTTGCAGAATATTGTATAAGAGTCCAATAAAATTCTTTAGACCAGAAGAGTATACCAAAATCCTTCAAAACAGTATTTCATTTACAGTGTAGTTTTCCTCAGCATGTACATAATATACTTAGATAAGTTCTGTGAAAACATAAAAGCTTGGACTCTTTAATACTGTGCCACAAAGTGCTCTATTCAGATGACTCCAATCAAAGTTAATTCATGCAACTAGGATAGCAGTATTTTTGTAGTGAAATAAATGTATATCTTTATAGACGAAGATAAAGACCTGCTTATCCTCTGCGTTATTGTCATCTCTTTCCCTTTGTCAGGCAAAACTTTCAAAAGTGTTCCTCCCTTCCTGCCCTCTTCTTGCCCTGTCTTCACATTTTTCATTTCTCTTGAGGCTTGAGTTGACAGCTTTAAGAACAGAGTGGAAAATAGTAGTTATTTGATCTCATTGAATCTGCCCATTATACCAAGACATGAAGCAGCCAGCATTCAGTTGGTTGGTAGCATTATTTAAAGTTAAGAATGTGTACTTCTATAAAGGAGTGTCCTTCTCCCTCATCAGGAGTACTTATTCATTTAAAATGCGCTTGGTTTCCATTTTTCTTCTACGATTAAATAACTTTTCTGAGAGAGCTCAAAACTGTGCTTGAAATACAGAGTAAAGGTCATTCTGAAATGTTTCTTAGACTTTGAATCTTCCTCCATTGAAGACATTTGGGAAACTTCATTTGTGTTTGCATTGTTGAATTTTAAACTCCTATTTTACTTTCTTCACAGATTTTTTTAAAGTTAATTCTACAACCACATCAAAATTTTGTCATTTGCATCTAAGTGTCAGCTACTTGACTTATATGTGGGGTAGTTCCTAGAAAAGTTGTCATCATTCTTCTGGCATTGCAATATAAATACCAAATAGCTAGGTAGCATAACGCTGCAAAGGTGGAAGTATTTTAGAGCTTCTAAGAACATTTGGGAAGATCAAATTTTTTGTAAGCTATTTAATGATTTACTGATGTTAATATATCAATATATTTCTAACCACCAGTGCTCCAGTAATGTCTTAAGTAATGTGTGTTACCTTTTCAGGATTTTCTTTGGAAGCTCCTAGATTTTTTTAATATCTGATAGTTACGTTTTTTTAATGTTGGTTGGTTGGTTTGTTTAAATAACTAGGCTGAGAGAATACTGCATAATTGAATATCAAATGCTTGCCTTTCTGTAGTGAATAATTAGTTGATATCCTGTGTTCAGGATATTCACCTCTGACCAGACCTGTGAACACAAGTTCAGTTACGTATAAAAGTGCTGTTAGAAATCTCAGTAAAGGAAGCACTGTCTGCAGGTTCATTAGCCTTCTTCTGCTATGTCTAAAAGATTGAAAAGGAGAGATTTATCTTAGCATCTTACCTTGAATCAGCGATGTATCTGTGCCAATAAGTATACAGGAATGCCTACAGAGATAAGTAAGGTGAAAACATTTCCCATGATCATTAGGGAGGCTAGCAAAACAACTTTCCCCTACCATTTCTCTAAATGCTTTTCTATTTAATGTTTTTTTCTTTAGACATATACATCTCATGTTTTATCTCAATGTTTGATAGATGTGTGATTTTGTTCCAGTAATTTCTATTTTAGTTTTATTTTCCCAAGCACCAAACTATTCTTTAAGCATAGGATTGCACATTGACTGATAAATTATGATTTTAAGAGTTACTTCATATATAACAACTCGAAAAAAAAAATAATTGTCTAAGTAGTTTATCAAACCAGTACATTTATCCCCTAAAGGTTATTCAAGGATGTATAAGCATGATTATGTTTTAAAGTACCTATTTGACAGTGATGATGCATTCATTTTGTTTTCAATTGAAAGACAGTATTATACATTTTCATCTCTTTGTTTTTCTGTTAAATTTTAATAGGTAATTTGTGTAACTTTTTAGGTATTTATTTTGGACAGAGTGGGGACAGATTCCTTGCATAGGGAAGGCATATTTAGATGGATCTGAGAAGGTTGTTCTTGTGAGCCTGGGGATTGTGTGGCCTAATGGGATTTCAATTGACTATGAGGTTAGTTTCTTTGTTTTCCATTATAATTTGAAATGGTTGGTACCTATTATGTTTCATTAAAGTCAATGTCTTCCACTTCACAGCAATCTTAGTAACTCTTAATGAAATACTTGGACAAGATTTTTGATGTTTCCTTTAAAATTAATCTTTAGGAAAATAAATTATATTGGTGTGATGCTCGTACCGACAAGATAGAAAGAATTGACCTTGAGAGTGGAGGGAATCGGGAGATTGTGCTGTCAGGGAGCAATGTGGATATGTTTTCAGTTGCGGTGTTCGGAGCTTACATCTACTGGTCTGACAGGTAATTTATTTTTCATAAGCATTTGAGTCTCAAAATGTTATTTCAGTGCTAGGTGCTTCACCTTTGTAGGATTAGCCATTCCTTAGCAAGGTCACAGAATGGATTCTCAGAAAGCTATGCAGTTTGAAAGAGAGGGTATTTTTGATACTGAAACCTAAAGCATATCAGTATCATAGATGAGAGTAGGTTTTTCACCTTCTGTTAGATGAGCTCTCCACTGCCCTTCAGTCATTTGTTTGGTGTGAAGTAGTTGAGGATTGTTGATCAGACATCTTCAACTTTTTTGACAGAGCACATGCAAATGGCTCTATTAGAAGAGGCCACAAGAATGAGGCCACGGATGCTGTGACCATGAGGACTGGCCTTGGAATAAACCTGAAGGAAGTGAAAGTCTTTAATAGAGCACGAGAGAAAGGTTGGCTGTTCTTAAGGATAATATTGTTTCAATATCAACTGGTGGTACTTTTTATGTATATTAAAACATATAAAAAGTTAAATACTCACTGATTTATGGCAATAAATTTTATTATATCTCCATTTTTTTCTTATACTATTTTTTTTAGCTAAGATTTATTTACTATGAAAATATGTAGAAAAGTTTCCTGTAAAACCCTCCGAGCATTTTGAGGAGAAAGTCTGAAATCAAAATACTTCCCCTCGTTCCCTTTTTTTTTTCTCCTGAAAGCACCCAAGTCTTAGGAATGAGGTGGACCTTGAACTGTGCTTTAGAGAACAGCAGTCTCAGGCTGTCTCAGATTTCTGTTGGAAAGCAGTACATATTTTCACAGCTAGAAAATCTCAGTCTCTCAAATACTTATTTCCTGAGATTTCTTGGTCTTGAGTCCAGCTTTTTTGTGTGGGAATACTTGTAAATAGTTAGATATCATTTATATTTAATTTGCTTTGCAATTGAATAGACAATTTCATATACTGACTGAGAGTATGGTAGAAACGGATTAATTTTATGCCCCACTAAGTAGGATCTTTCTCGTAACTATTTTTTTCTCCTCAAATTTTAATTCTGAAGAGGCTTTGAAAAGCAAAGACTTTTGTGAGAAAATAGCGACAAAAGTTTATCACCTTTTTATGCAAAATGTATTTGTTTCTGTGAGCTAATGTCATTAAAGTCTATCAAAAATGACATTTCCTTAGAGCTGCTAACGATGAAATTTAAAGTATGTGTTCAAAAACACTGAGAAGGAAAATGCTACTTGAAAAAGATATTTTTTAAGAAGATATTTGTGATAGGAATATAATTCTAGTGTTGGTAACTCTCAACACTTGTTTTAATCACAGCATCACATATCTGATGATCAAGTTTTTATATACATCTTTCCTAAATAACTGCATCAAATATAAAATGTAAAATAAATCTGCATTTTGAAAGAAGACCTATATAAAAATCAGCAAAAAAAAATCTTTCCAATTTTTTCTCAAATGAATTTGAATAAGTTTGAGAACAGTGAACATATTTGTATTTTGCAAAGGAGTTCTACAAGTATTTTCACAGTTTTGTAGACATTAGTTGTGGATAGTAAATGTCCACAGAAAAAATGGATGTTATTGCTTTTAACAAGGCTAGAAATAGTTAATGTCTGCTTGCTTGGAAGGGCCCTCTGTATAGAATTAAGAAAATGGAGCAATTGGATAAAAATATGTAATGATTTTTATTGATGGCTTGACAGATTTGGTTGCATTAGGAATGGGAAACATGGTTACTGAGGCTAAAAAAAAATTTGATGTTAGTTCGAAAAACATAACTGAATGAGTTTTTAATACATTTTTCAAATTTTACTAGGGTACAAATGGTTAATGTCTTTGGGAGGGGCTGTCAGTGAGCCAGGAGGACAAAAGGGAAAAAAACAGGTGAAAAATATTTTTGGAATGTTTTTTCTGTATCACTCTATTATATTTTATCTATGTATACTTTTAATTTTGCTGAATTAGAAGTAGGTAATATTTCTTAAAAAAGGAAAAGGAATTAGCTAGTTGCCTGACCTTTTATTAAAACAAATAAATAGAAAAATAAGCAAACAAAACCAACAACAACAACAAAAAACAACACAAAAAACCCACACAAACAACCTGTGCTGATTGTCAAGTGATCAATGCTTTTTTTTCAAACACCTGTTTTATCTTTTCTGATGAGCCAGTCCTGCTGCAGTGCTACTCTTGAGGATAGTCATTCTTTAGCTGTATTCTACACATGTGAAAGGATATGCCCTAATTAATCGGTTTTTATAACTGGCTGGTTTTACAGATACTTACAGCTGGTGAACTGTGGAAGCGCTGAAGTTTACAAGAGAGATTGTAGAAACTTTAGGATCTCTTCCATGTATTTGCCTTTCTCTTCTCAAACTCTCATCCTTCCAAACAGATATTAACTTTTCTAGCCTAATAAAGCTTCAAAAGTGTTTTTAAAAGAAACCACAAGCAAAAATATGTGCAGATAATTCTTCACATATTTTTGCATGACTATAGTGCAACATTTCTCATAATTTTGTCAAAATTCAACACTGCTAATGTTAACTCTCATTCCCCATTGCTTTTACTTAAACGTATCTTGAAATGTAGCAGTTAAAAAATTCAGTCAACGGTACTTTCAGACACTACATGTTCCCTGACAATGATAATGGCTTTCTACCAGAAACTATTTAAAGTGTGTGGGTTTTTTCTCCTTCACTATCTAGAAAACTTTCAGAAATGGGAAAATGACTATACTGAGAGAGCCGAGTTGTTGTATGGAAAGTGCTGTCAGAAACAAAAACTAACTTATCTAAACTAACTATAATTGTATTTCATACATAGGCCAAAAAATACGAAGGTAAATAGATCTTAATTATTGACAATTACTGCAATTTTAAATATTGCTTGTAACAAGTGTAGTTTATGTCACTGAAGTTACTAACGTGACAATGATTATTTAATAGTATACTTTGTCACAGAATAAGTTTTTAAAGTCACGTTTTAGAGTAAATTAAAACAAAAATGTCAGGAAACATTTTTATTAAGAACAGAGAATAAAAGGGAACACTTTTATACCTGTTGTCGTTTTGATAGAAATTAAGAACAGTACGGTATCGTGATGGTATCCAAATTTGTCTCTTTGTCAGTAACAGGTGTTTTAAAAAAAATTCTCTCAAAACACTTGGAACAACTTATAATAGTCTCTATCCAAGTCTTCTATCTGAACACAGAGGAAAAATCTATTTTCTTTTTATAAAGTATGTAGTTTTGTTAATTGGGAGAATATTCATTACATTTCCTCATATATTGTATACTTGAAAATTGGCTTTAGTTCATTGTTGAAGTTATTCTTTACTGCTTTGGCTTTCGGTTCACTTGTATTGTAGAAAAAGCTTAAGAGAAGAATTCTTGAAATTAAAGAAATGACATTTTGATTTACATTAGCTAAAGGTAATAGTATAAAACAATTTTTTTTTCTTTTTTTTCACATAGGTACTAATGTTTGTGCCAAGAATAACGGTGGATGTCATCAACTGTGTCTTTATCGAGGAAATGCACAAAGAACTTGTGCGTGCGCACATGGCTATCTTGCAGAAGATGGAATTACCTGCCTAAGACATGAAGGTTACCTCTTATATTCAGGAAGGACAATATTAAAAAGTATACATCTTTCAGATGAAAACAACTTAAATTCACCAGTAAGGCCATATGAAAATCCAGAGTACTTCAAAAATGTGATCGCTCTTGCTTTTGACTACAGTCTCAAAGGAAGAGGTACTAATCGGATATTTTTCAGTGATGCACACTTTGGAAATATACAAGTTATTAATGACAACTGGGCTGGCAGAAAAGTGCTAATAGAAAGTAAGTAAATTTTATTTGCCAAAATATTTTCTTTTAATAACCCTTTAATAAAATTTGCATTGCTGCATTTAGGTATTTGAGGGAAATATTAACAGGACCAAAGAGTAACAGGAAAACATGGAAGTATATTTGGTGTAGGATGCTAGCATGTGTTAAAGAAATATTTTTAGAGAAGAAAGAAGCAAATGGCTGAAAACTGGTGAAATACTGTTCTAGAACTTACCCTGGATAATTGTTATCATTATGCGCATCTGTCCTGTGGTTCTGGAAAGGTATTCCTGGTAATGGAAACTGCTGATATTGAGTGGAAAAGCATTTTTCAAATATGATACATCGCCTTTATTTTTTTTAATCTTATTTTTTTAATCTTATTTTAATTTTATGTGTGCATATTTCAGAGGAGTTAATATATCCATATTGAGATACAAAAGAGAGAAACTTAACAATATTGTTAGCATGTATTCATTACTCTTAGGAAAGAATTAAGACCTAGGGATTCAGAGCTGAGATTAGCTGTACGTGAGACAACCACTCACCTATGTGGGGATAATACAGCACTATCTTAACTTAGGTGTTACAAGATATGATGAAAATTATTACATGGGAAACAATTGGAGAATTCTAAATTTAAAATAGACAGGAAAAACTGATGAAGCAGCAGTGCAGATACAAACTGGATTTTGAAAAGGACAATAAACTATTCCTCGTTACTTTATGATTGGCTGTTGTGTAAGAACTATAGGCATTCCACAGAGCACAGCTAAGAATTATACTTTTAGGAAATAGTTAGGAAGTGTTTCTGCTTGTAATCTTAATATGCCTCATTTCATTTTTCATTATCAGATTCAGCACTCTGAATAATTAAATGTCAGATGAAATGTTGTGCTCTTCCAAAAATGTATTGTATATGCTTAGGATATAGCTCTGAAAAAACTTGTTTTCTAGAGTGTTTCAGGTTTTTTGTTTGCTTGTTTTTGTAAATAGAAGGATTATCACATCCCAGTATATGTAACTTTACTTTTCTCCTTGGTGTGTTTTAAAACCTCTTTATATTGAGTCATTGATTTTAAACTGATGTTCTTTGATCACTTCTCCTTTCTTTCCACAATCAGAGACTTTCTATCCCTATAAACAGATAACAGGTTGATGAGTTCCCTGATACCACAGTAGTATTTGACTAACAGTCATACCTAAAGAGGAAAAAAGATGATGCTAAGACTCCTTGACATCAGGCTTTGCATTTGCTATATGACAGAACGTTTTCTGATTTCCATGTTGGCTGCGTATGATTAGAAAGAAATTATTGAATGGAATCCAGCTGACAGATTTCAGTAATTGTTTTGTTTTAAAATAACATATTTGACTTGCGTTTTGCTATCTTTTTTCCTCCTAAATGATTAGTAGGCATTTTTTGCAAATTCCCTTCATTGGAAAGTTATGCAAAATCACATGAGTGTTACCTGGTGTGATTCTTACACATGTATGACTCCTTTCCACCTCATTAAA
This sequence comes from Chrysolophus pictus, assembly GCA_037305975.1. Classification (NCBI taxonomy): domain Eukaryota; kingdom Metazoa; phylum Chordata; class Aves; order Galliformes; family Phasianidae; genus Chrysolophus; species Chrysolophus pictus. Next base: position 5,373,180 of record CM074582.1, read on the forward strand.
CTGAGATCTACAAATCAGACCAAATCTTACTCAGTATTTAAGTCAAATAATGAAAATAGAATACGTTATTTGCAATATATTATTGTCTCAGATTTTTAGCTCAATACTGTAGTTCTTCTACTCATAAAGAACCCATTAGCTGATGTGTTTCTACCTCACTGAAATCAGATATGCCATTCAAACCCAAGACATTATTAAATTTTTCTGCACACTAAAAACAGAGTTAAGATACATAAAGAGCCCTTTATTAAACAGGTTTCCAGTTCACAAAAAACAGATTTACAACTCACAAGCAACCCATTATCTAATATGTTTTTAGCTCACTGAGAATAGATTTACTACCCAGAAACAACCCATTATCTAACATGTTTCCAGTTCACTGAAAACAGATTTACAACCCATACGCAGGCTATTATCTTACATAGTTCCGACTCACTGAATATTGATTTAGAATTCATAAACAACCCATTATCTGACAAATTTTCACCTCACTGAACAGATTTGCAACTCATAAACAACCCATTAGCTAACACATTTTCGGCCCAGGGAAAGTAAATTTACGGCATATAAACAGCTTGTTCCAGTTCACTAAAAACAGAGTTGAGACTCACCAATAACCCAGTACCTGGTAGAGTTCAGTCTTAAGCAGGAAGGAGCAGTGACAGGAAAAAAAAAATAACAAAAGCAAGCAACAGTGTAGCATGTACACAGTATGTCATACCTTAACATCTTTATTTTTGTACAGCATAGGGTTTTAGAATAAGTGCTTTGAATTTTATTTCTTTAAGTCAGTCAGTTAATAGGGACTTTCTGTAAGTAAGTAGATGGAGTTAATCTTTCTTGACCGCTGATTTGAAAAAAAATTCCCTTTAACTGTTTGTGATTTCTGACAAATTCTTTTGGATAGTGATTTGTCTAACCATTGAGTATTGCTTATGTGTTTTCTTTTTATTTTAGCATCATGCAGAGTTTCATCCAGTCAGTGGACATGTTTTTGAAGTTGCCACTATAGTCTGTTCTATGTTGTGGCATAGCTACCGTCTAAATAATCTGATTAGGTTTTGGTGTTTCCTTTCAAAGAAGAATGCAAAATCGTATATTTTATTGTATGTTTTTGCTTTAAGTAGGCGCTTTGGAGGTATCAGACTATGGAGAAATGAGTGGTATGTACTTTGTGGTCTCACTCATTAATTTCTTCTTAATCTTCCACTTTTTAATTGCGAATATTACTCTTATAGTTAGGTTATAATGCTTCTGCTTCTTACTTTTGACTTAAGCTAGCAATATTTTTGTCTGGTTTTTGTGCCCTGTTGTGCTGTAAAATCTTCAGGAGCCTGTTAAAGCATACTGCGTTTATTTGCTTAGCTTTGGGTATTAATGGTAGTCCTGTATGAAACAAAACATGGTCAAAGGCATTTGGAAAATTCATCCTGATACATCCTTTCTAGGTTAAAATGAAGTAATGGAACATTATACAGAAAGAACAGAAAAGAAAGAAGTCACGAAAAGTTAAAGGCACAGGATTACATAAGGAGGTGTATGGAAATCTGACTTGTTTAAATTGCTCAGGTTATCTCATTTGAAACAATAGGGTTTATTCTCAGAATAAGCTCAGAGAGATTCTACACTACTTTTCTTTCCTGTTAAACATTTGTAGACTGAACAATACTGTCATTTCAAATTTCTGAGCTTTTCTATGTTATTCAAACAAGAACATACTTCATATATTTTTATTAAAGTGCATGTGAAGTACTTCCAGTTTTATGGATCTAAATAGATATCTATCAAAAAATAATTTTAGCATAGTTTGAACATGAAAAGGTCTCAATGGAAACAAACACGTATTTTATATAAAGGATTTTTAATATTACATGCTTACTCCTTCTCATACCACGTCTTCCATTGGCTAGTGTTTATTTTTTCAACTAAGAAAGTGATGTTGATTTTCTTTTTAATGGGTTGCTGTTCTGAAGAGAATCTTTTTCTACCTGGAATTGGAGGTTTCAGTTTGACCCCGAGAAAGGAAAAGGAAGATGGTATACTATTCATAAGGTGGTAGATTCTTTGTGGTTTTGATGGAGCTAATAATTAGTTGGACCATGAATATCAATTGTATCCTTGCCTTTACATTTCCCAGTACTGAATGCAGTCCCCTTTTTCGTCTTATGTAGAGGTTTGAGATAATTCCAAAATTTGCCTACATGTGTCTGTAGAAGAGTGCAGCATTGAAGTAGATTTAATGTACAGGTGCAATAGTAGAAAGAAACTAAATGAAGAAATTTGTAATTGAAGACTAGAGAAGGAAAAGGGGAGGAAAAGCAAAATAAAGCAAATCAGAGGAAACAGTTCTAAGATGATATACTTCCAGTGTAAGCTGTTTCTTTTCTAACTGTGTAAACAGTGACACCAAGACATTTTGCTGGCGTAACATCCTCAGTATAAAGGGAAGGTGTTATGTGAAAAAATGCTGCTTCTGTTTTGAACTTCAGGAACTAGTGACTATAGAAGGCAAAAATTTATTCACTGCTAACATAATGTGTCAGATCCTGTGATGTATTGTAAGGCTTTTTGCAGGCTGAATCTTTTAAAGGTGCTCCAGTGTTCGTTACTATTCTTTCTAACTAAATGTGTCCAATTTAACTGTCAAAAAGGCATTTATATTCCCATTTCTCTTACAAAGCCTTAAATTTGGCACACTGTATCAGGTCCTTTTAGTTGTTTAACTTTCTTTGCTGAGACAGAAATTTTTAATCTGTTAAAAATAAATACCTTAATATTGTTGCTTTTCATTTTGTAAATGAATTGCATTCATTCTAACTGTGTATGATACAATCCCAATGACTTTCAATTTTTAATGGAGGAAAAGTGAGAGGCTATTGTAAAACCTGAGACGTTTGAGTAGTAAAAATCTAAAGCTATTATTACGACTGCTGCTATGTTGGCAGAAACCAAGATGTGTGGTTTATCACATTTTGTTTCTGTACGTGGCTGCGTACTGTGATTAATGGATAGAATTTACAATGTGTACAGTAAATTACTATAGAGGGATAAAGTTTCAAACTTTATACATAACAGTTATTCTAGAAGTATATATTTCCTAAATTTTATGGTATGAAACTCAAATGTATTCATAATGGGAACTGACGTATGCTGATCTCTCAGTTCAGAATGTCACTAGCGTTCCCAAGTTCAGTATTCAGGAAAGGTGCTGTTTGCCTATTAAATCTGAGATGATTCATGAAGAGTTGAAACAGTTTGTGACTACTTTAACTTTCCACATTGCCCTCAAATTTTTACTGATGCAAATTTTTTACACAGCAGCTGTGGCTGCTTTAATGCAAAGCCATATTATGGTTTACACAAGAATGTAAGAATTCATTTAATAAATCATTTTTATTCTTAATAACAAGCACCTAAATTGATTTTTAAATGCCGTTTATCACATAAAATAATGACCATACTCTGTATGACTTGTGTGTTTCTCTGTTATGCAGATATTTTTTGTATATGCTGTTAACTGAGAGCAGAAGAGAAACCCAACATATGTAAACAAAGTTCTGGAACAAACATACTGTTCCCAAAATCATTATTTCTTGAATTTAAAATAATTGATTGCATGTTCCATACACATTCAGGTAAAAATGACCAGAATCTTAGTGTTTTTTTGTGAATTTCTGAACTCATCTATTTGATTCAGATGCTAAATTTCATAGTGAAATGTAGAAAATGTTACAGTGCTCATAGCTGACAAAAAAAATAAGTAATCTAAAATGTGAAAACCTGTTATGAATCACTTATTTCTTGACCTGAAATTTTGCAGAGCTCTGCTTGGGTAACTGAAAATGTTTGTAATAGCAAATATTTTATGTCTTGGTCTCCATGAAGAAACTGAAAATGAATTGAATGTTCCATGAACACTGTACAATTTGCTGACTGATTCTTTCAGTCTTTGCTTCTGATTTCTCTATCCTGTTTGTGTTATCTGCACTCCGTAGGTCGTTGAGTCCCATGTTTGTGATCATGCTAGTTTCCACTGAGTGTTGATGGGTGACACCCAGCTGCACATACCTTCCCCAGCTCCAAACTAAGGTTTACCACCCTTGTCCCACTGATAATCAGTATCCAGTGTCCTTCCTTATACAGAAATGTCCATCTATCCTATACTTAGTTAGTTAGTTGATGTATATATGATAGAAATCTGTTGTGTTCTTTTCCGTTGGATGATTTAATCACGTAAGTATGATTAAAGTCATCAACTACATGTTGTACCCTTTTTCATGCTTAATTGGAATGATTCCTAGCTTGAGTAGTCTCATTAGGAATTTTCTGTAGACCTGCATATATTTGATGGTAGATTATAAACATCTCACTATGTAGGCATCTGCCTGTCATTCACACTGTACTTATTTCACAAATGGAGTAACTGTGTGTAATATTTTATGTATCTTCACTGATAAAGACTAAATCAATGTTATAAATCTTAAAAGAAATTTACCTAATCGTTCTTTTGCTGAATATTTAAGAAATGTTCTGTGAACACTGAACTGATAGTTAGATTTTTAATTATACATAAACTATGGTTTTAATTGTCATGAGGAACTATATATTCTATAAAAATGAATGCTTGGTCTTGTTTTGTTTTCTGAATTCTGAAGTAATTTTATTTCTCTAAAGTTCACTACAAATGTTTATGCTTTCTGATCAGGTCTAATGCAGTAAAGTTTGAAAGAATAATAAGCTTATATCCGTGGAGAGATTTACAGTGTCTTAAGGTAGTTGTTGTCTGGAAGAACCCAAAGTTTATTTCAATACATTTAATAATACTTAATGTGCAATGTAGATTATGTAATGTAAATTACAGCATGATTTTATACTTTAGATAAAGAGAAAAATGATATAATATTTGCTGACTTACAGTGTATTTCAGCAAACTTTGCATGTGTCAAAAAATAAAACAGTACTCTTAGGCTGAGTAGGATAATGAATTAATTGGTTATTGTAGTTGTGAGTTGTTTACATCATATTTTATGTCTAAGGTTTTTTTACAAGGTAATATGTTATGGCCTTCTTCTGCAAGTAATTGATGACAGAAGAAACTGAGAAATTAAATCAATCTCCACTTTTTGAGTCAAAGGCAGTTCATGGCTTATTATTATAATTTCCTGCCTTCTGGCAATGTAAAGAGTGAAGAAGGGAAACAATGATTAAAAGTTCTAATCTAGTATTTAGTTTCTTCAGGTTGGTTTTTTTTGTTTGTTTTTTTAATGCTTGTAAGGCCTTCACATCAGATCAAATAGTGATCGTGTATTATCTATTGCCATAATCTTAAGCAGGCTGTTTTTACTGCTTTTTGTCAATTTCCTTTGATCAGTCCAGTTAGACAATTAGACTGTGTCCTGATAATGGACTTGTGAAATCCAGTTCAGAGGAGAAAAAAAGGTATTTAATGTTAAGCTCTGAACATTAAAGCCTTCTCCAGTGCTCTGATATGGAAGTCTTATTTGTGTCTGATTTTACTATTTTTTTTTTGGCTTTTCACCAATAAAAACTATTATTTTGTTTTACAGTTTTTATGTCTTTACAACCTTGCTAAAGGAAAGAGGTGTGTAAGAATATAAAATTAAATGGAGAAGGTAGTTGAATTCATACATTAAAAATTGGGAAACTTTTGACTGTGAAATATCTAGAGAATTCTAAGTGGAGAAGATAGATCAAAATGTGGGAGACTGTGAAATTGTATATACATTACCAAAAGTCGATGGCAAGAACTATTAGATAATTTAAATTTTACACCCTAAAGTATTTATTTTGTACTTGCAGTAATGAGGGAGATCTAATCTGAGTTCTTCAGTTATTGATTTGTTGCTTGTCTGTTCCCTGAGAAAGTCAGATGAAGATCAGCATGACAATATTTATAGGCCGCATCTCATCTGTGGTATGCAATCCATCTTCGTTAAGTTCAGTAAAAGTGATAGATAGCATTTGGCAACATAATGATGTGATCGCTCTACCATTGCCTTTGTAAATCATAAGCTGTTGCATTCTCTTGTGTAGATATTTAATCAGTTATACACCCCATTACTGATTTAATTCAGAATGTCAGTGGCAGGTGAATAATGTGAGTATTTGTATATTAATATCGTATTGTATTAATGTTCCTTTCATTTAAGTATGTTATTCATGTGAAAATCATAAACTGTTGCTTCATGTCTAGAATAAATTTAATCAGTGCTGTAGGCATCTAATGCCATCACTGTTCTAATTCAATATGTCAGTGAAACAAATGTGTTTCTCTTCATTTCCAGTTTCTTTATGGTTTACTAATTCAGAATATTGTATGATGTGGTGAAAATGTGAGGCTGAGAACAAACAAAGCACTAATTTTCATCCTGTCAGTAGGTTTGGAATTGAATCCTCCAATTGTAGCATAAAATAAGATCAGTATATTTTACATGTGTTTTAAAGTAACAAAATATCTAATGATAAATATACTGCAACAAGAAAAAAATCCTTTGTGCTCTACAAAATGTCCCGTATGGAGTGAGAAACAAATAAAAAATAATTTTGGTGCAAAATGGTAATGCCATGACACTAGAGTGCAGTTGCTTGAGAGTCTTTTCCAGTGTTCTTTCCTTGGCAATATGAAGTTGGTAGAAGGTTTTAGTTTTGGTGACAGCCACCTGCAGATGGAGCATTTTTAGGGCTCTTTCTGTCCTTCATTGATATGTGGCTTATATGAATTTTGAGTTTCATGACTAACATCTTAAACAAAATGTATATTTTAGTCAAGAAATTACATAAAAATAAATTATAAAAAGAAAAACAACACCATAGGTATTGACTATTAAATACGGTGAAAATTTGCCTGCAAGAAATACTGTTGATAATTCATCCAGATCGAACTAATGCTAATAAGAACAAAGTACTTTCCATTGTATGAAATATCTAAGTTTTGGTTCATTTTAGTGCTTACTCCCTGGACTTTGTCATAGAATTTAAAATCATCTTACTTACAGAATCACACTTCTTAAAACGAAAAAATGATTCTCTTCTGTGTTTGGATTTTTCAATTCCATAATTGAGAAACATGATAGAACTGAAAAAAGTTTGTTGACAAATATAGGACAATAAAGGACAATGCTTATTAATATGTTGTAGACATTGAAGTATGATGGATTGGTTCAGTTTTATAATGTGAGTGATAGTATGAGAAACTGGTTTCTGTAGAATAAGGGCTTAAGCACAACTTGCATTTCAAGTACGCACTAATCATTCTAGTTGTGGCAGAAGCAACATCATTATCCTTTGTCTAGTGCGGAATACTTTTGCAGTACGGTACACAAACCATATTGCTTTCAAAACTCATGACAGATTCAGACAAGTAACAAAGCTGAAGTTGATAGAAATTCAAAACGTTACATGAAGGAAACGTGTTTGATTGTTTTTTTCCCCCTATACTTGTCTTTCATGTGAAAGCTATGATTTGCATCAAATCCTAGTTAGATTTTTGCTTTCAAATGGCTCAGTCTTTATCCAGTTAAAGGTTTGGTTTCATTTTCCTGAAATCTTCCATATTTAAGATCAGGAAACACTCAACATTTACAATATGAAATGTAAAAGCAGTCCCTTGAATGCTCTGATGGTTTGTTCGTGATGAGTAATATGCAAAATTGGTCAGAAAGTGTCAATCTATTTTGTCATCTTTTTAGCTTAGAAAAATTTAAGTAATGATAAATTAGTAGTATTCAGCATATATTTTTAATGGAAATTAATTTATTGAATTAGAATTGTATTACTAGTCCTGTCTTAATGTTTATCACTTCCATATCTCAGTATACTTTTAATTCTTTTTTTTTTGAAATTGAAATTAAATGGATAGGACTGTTAAATACTGTACTTAAAGCAAGAATACTTGTAACCCATTAATCTTTTCTAAAGCCAGAATTCTTATCTAAAGGGTAACTTGTGCAGTTATTTGTAGTTTTCAGGTTGCTTTCAGTCCTATTCTTAAACTTATTCTCTTTTTTGAGTTACTATGAAGTGAGATTAATGTATCTTTATTCGTTAATTCACTTTCTTCAGTAGGAATACTCTTTCTGTGCACATTAACCTCCCTTTAACAAGTGTCATCAATTTCTTCTATTTTTTCTTTAAGAAATTTGCTGCCACTTTTTTACAGACACATCATGAAAATGTAGTCAGAAATTCCCCAAATGCTTTAAAAAGAGAAAGAAAAAAAAAAAAAAAAAACAAGACCCAAATAACTGATTAATTGCTTACTTTGTGGCTTTAATTTAATGTTGGCACTTTAGCTTAATGAGCATTATTTGTGGACTTCCTGTTCTGTGGGTATGAAAAGCATGGTAAAGCATTACATCTTCAAGCAAGTCAAGAGGAAATTGTAATAATCATCATAATGTAATCCACATTATATTTTTAGATTTTGTCTTCTGTAATTCATTAATAGCTGTATAAACCTTCGGGTCTAAAATTACTTCTTTCTAATAAAATATTAAGTGAAGTAATCAGTGCGCAGTTCTGTAATAATTCAAAAATAATGGTAGGAATTAATTACTGTTTCTTGCAATCTGTCATTTTTATACACTAGAATCAGATGCAGTTTATCTATTTTGGATGTTAAATATATGTTTTAGCTGCCTAGTCATGTTTGCTTCTGTTTCTAAATCACATTTTTTACAAAGGCAAAAATGTTGTATTGTGGCGTATTAAAACAATGTATTGATACTGCAACTTCCAGAGGGGAAAAAATAAAAAGAAAAAAAGAACTTTTTAGACGGAGTTTTATTTCCTGTTTATGTATAACCATGTCTTCCAGATGTTGGGTCAGTGGAGGGGCTTGCTTATCACAGAGCTTGGGACACTCTCTATTGGACCAGTTCAACCACATCCTCAATCACAAGACACACCGTTGACCAGAGACGTCGAGGAGCTTTTAACCGGGAAGCAGTAATCACAATGTCTGAAGATGATCATCCACACGTACTAGCTCTAGATGAATGTCAAAAGTATGTATTATATCTTTCTTATCAGATTTTGATTTTTAGCTAATATCATGAACATAGCAACACTTTACTTCTTTGTTTCACAGTCAGCTAATACAGGTGAACCCTGTGAAAGTTAAATGAGTTTCTTGTTTTAGATTAGAAACTTTATTATAAGTTGGTTTTTTTATTAGCAATTGCAGAATTAAGCAATAGCATTCTATGTGTTTTTTATGTTTAAGATCAAATATTGATCACATTTCATGGTATGTTACATTTCAAGAAAAGTCAGCTAATGTAAACAGGTGAATTCTTCTATTAGAAATTAGTGATATACACATTAGGAGAAAGCTTCACAGGTTATAATTATCTCATGGTATATAAGCATAGAGAGATGGTCAGAAGTAAGCAGACTCATGAAGAGAAAAATCAGTACTTTTACACAAGTTAATGAACCTATGAAACTACTATAATTTGAAGAGAACTGGATATTATAATTTCGTATTCATCATTGATTATCACAGTTACATAGAGATGCTATTCATAATTGTCTATGAAGACATTGTTTTTTTTTGTTGTTCATTTTATGAAGAGAATTGAATTATAAAATGTCTTATTGTTTTCTTTATTATTTTGATTTTAATACAGCTTAATGTTTTGGACTAACTGGAATGAGCAGCTCCCGAGCATCATGAGATCTACCCTCTCAGGCAAAAATGCGCAGGTTATCGTTAGCGCGGATATTTTGACACCAAATGGACTTACCATTGATCATAGGGCGGAGAAACTTTACTTTTCAGATGGGAGCTTGGGAAAAATTGAGAGATGTGAATATGATGGATCACAAAGATACGTAAGTTAAACAAAAATCCCGAACATATGTAGTATAAATCTGTTAGTTTGCATTTGTTAGCATCTTCAAATTGAACAAAATGTTACAAAAAGATAGTGAGGTTGAGTTGAGTGAGTATGAGTTGTATGTTAGATTTAAATCAGAAAAAAAAAAATTGGCTAGGTGTAGCGCTCTAACTCATCACATTCCAATCTGTGAAATTCTGAAGATATAAACACTTAATACGAGGTCTCTGCATGCATTGGTATTGGCTTTGAAGCGTCATAGTAAACTATCTGTGTGAACTTGGGAAACATGGGAATAAATGTAGAAATGAGTCAAAGAGATGTTCGGCTTTACATAAGAAGGTTATAATTTTCCTTTGTGCGTAAAACTTCATTGAAATCACTAGAAATTTTTCTGCGTGTGATGTTGGCTAGTATTACTGTACGTATCTTATTTTTTCCTTTTCTATCTCTCCATTTTCAAATATACTTGAACTCTTTTACTCTTCTATTATAATACGTCTTGGTCATGGAGTGTTCTGTTAGTTTCAACTTAGTAGACATTTTGCTTTCAATATGCTGAAGGCAGTTGAGCTGCACTCATGGTTTTCTATGTTTCTGATATTTTACGAAGTCTTAAACTTGTCAGTAGGTGGTTTGGTTTATTCATTTGTTTGCTTTTTCACTTGACAGATAAAAATTGAGATAATGTATTTCTTTCATGTTATTCCTTTTTTGTTGCTTTTTTGTTTTTAATTTTATAATTCAGTTATATCTTTATTTTAAGTATTATGCAAAACTTGAACTTGCTTTTAATTTTGGGTAATGCTGTCAGAGATGACTCCTATCATTGGCGTTGTTTCATCAGAATTGCTCATCACCTCATAAATGCATTCTAACTAAGAATATTAGAATCCAACCATGAAATTGTATTATTGATCTGGTGAAATATTTGTATAGCAGTTGTTGTTCATTGTTGGTATGTTGTCCAGCCTGATGAGATATCTGGTTTCTGTAACCTTAGGATAATATACACGATAATCATTCCAATGCTATGGAAGTTCGTCTGCTAGGATCTTTCAGCAAGGTATTGCCATCAGCCGCTCCTTAAGAGTAGTTTAAACGAATTGCTCTTTTCCTCACCATATCTGCTTCATTACTTTCTAGTTTCAGTTAGATTAGCAAAGACAGGGATTGCATGGTATGAAATAATTTAATATAATGATTTTTCATTGAGATAGCAGCCTCTTCCTTTATCCTATTCAGTAGAGTAATCCAGTACAAATAAGTGAGTGGCAAATAATTTAGCAGTATTGAGTTTTATCTATAAAGTTGAGTGAAGTTGAGTTTATTTAATATGTGGTCGCTGGATTAATCTTCCAAGATTGGAAGAATTTTTTGTTACATGTATTACATTTTCTTATCTAAAATTTGTGCTTGTTGCTCTTTCATTTTTTTAACATTTCATGTTCTTCCGTAGCATTATTATGCCAGGTATTTGGTGGGTTTTTTCATATTTTCTTCTTTTGTCAATTTTTGATTCTCCTTTCAGTTAGATTTAACATGGTGGCCCAGCTGTGTTTTGGCAACTTTGAAAGTATAACATCTTTTATACGAATACAAAGTTTAAGTTTGCCATTTGTTAGATAACAACATTTGCCTTTAGATTTGTTTATTTTCTCCTTCAATATTGTGTGCCCTGGAACTTATTACAGATTTGCAGCCTACAAATATAATTAGTGATTTGTAAACAAAGGTTTGTTCATCTTCTAACATCCAAGTTATAATGTTTTTTTTCTCAGTTGTACTTTCTGGGCCTGAAGATGTGATTGTTAATTGATACAATTTAGTGGTTTCTCCACTAATTATTATCCTTCTGGTAATCATAGCTTTCAGTTACTAAAAGACAGGTCTTTTTTTTCCTGCCAGAACTCTGTATTTAAGAGATGAATTAAAAATAGTTCCAAAGTTGTTGTTCAACTTCTGCCTTATCTGCAGAGAATTGAGATTTTGGTGATTTTTTTTAAATGCTCTCTTCTCAGCAGTATAAACACATTATCTGAAGTTGGAATGTTTTGTTCTTGATGCTTTTCTGTAGCAAATCTGATCAAGAAGACCCAGTGTTTCTTGAATTTGCAGATGTCCATTTTTCCTGTTAGCATGTGTTAGATGAAGACCAGAAACAATTCAAAAAGGAAAATATCCACTAGTTCTTAGTCTTACTAAACTCTTTTGCTAGGGGATTCACTGCATTGTCATTGTTGAGTCTTATTTGGATAGTTGTGTACAGTAATCCTGGGTTGGAACTTAGAGAAAGTGATCCCCTAACCAGTGACCATGAAGTCCTCTAACCCAAGGAAGCTACCTACCAGGCTGATAGAGATGCAACGCTGTTAATTTGCTGGAATATCTTGATATCCAATGTGGGTAGCCTAATGGAATTAAATGAAAGAAGAAATTCGTGAAAAGACAATGGTAATCTGTAAGGATATTGAGAATAACGTTTTTCTAATCCTGCAGGCCCACATAAAATTCAAAGAAGTTGGTTTAAATTTAACACTAGAGGGGGGTTCTTGTTGTTCACAGTGTTGAAAATTAGGAGTGTGTAATTAATACAAATGTCATTGCAAAGAACATGGTTGAAAGTCATAATATGTGGAGATAAATACCTTCCATGTGAATGGTGCTGAAAGGAGCAGGCCTGTTAATAAATACTGCTTACATATATCATTCAACCAAACTGAAAATCTGAAATAGTAACAGGAGCACTGCAAATGTAGAATTGCATTTGATTTTCGGTGTCTTAAGCATGTTAGTTTCCAATGCAGAGAAACAAAAAATTAAATTAATTCCTGAAGAGGGAGCTCTTCTGATGTTGTTACATCTTACTCGAACAATTCTATGACAAAACAATCTTAATCTTGTTGGAAAATGTGGCGTTTTAGATTCACCTTTTTTCCCAGTTGCTGTAACTGCTATTCAGGTGTTCTGATGATGTTACTGGAAGATAAAAAAAATTAAAACAAACAAACAAACAACCCTATAAATATAGTACAGTGATGAAAAAATACTTTCAGTCAGGATAATTGTGACATTTGATATCAACAACTAATGTCATGATTATTTTTAGTAGAGCATATCAATGATTTAAGGGAAGAAATCTTTTTATTTTACGTTGTTGTTGTCTGCTGCAGTAAGAATCCAAACAGTAATAAAAACCAACGTTGTGGAACTAGGTGAAACCTCCTGCTGTAGAAATATAGACTACGCTGTGAACTATGAGTAGAGAGATAGTCAGCTTCTGAATGCTTGGTTGAATTTAGTTGTTTGTACCTTCCAGTTCTCTTTACTTATATATCATCTGGGCATGTTAGGAAGCTATTCCATCTATGGTATTCCATGTCATATAGGTTCAGATTCCTACAGAACTGTGTGCTTTTTTTCCTCCCATGAAGCGTACATAACAGCTCCCCCATTCCAGAACAGTTTATGCACTCTTAGTTGAACAACAGGCAGCATATATTGCAGCTGCATGATTGCAGATTAACTGGGCATAACACTTGTGTTGATAATGTGCTTCTGGATGAGATAGGTGAACAGATTTTTTTGCCTGTATTCTCCTAAGTGGGAGAACTGCTTTGGATCATTTGCTGCTACCAGTTTCTATAAAATTTGTTATTAGTTGATTATTTTGGAGGTTTTGTGATTTGAAAACGTGATTTTTCTTACAGTTGAATAGTAACCACCGATTCTGCATTGGGTTTCTTCTCTATGTGATGTATTTGTGTGTGTGTTTCCTGAAAAATGTAGCAGTCTCTTACATCTTGATCCAAATCCTGTAAGATTAATATAAATAAGTCTATAAATCAGCTAGGTGTTTATTGGCTTCTTTTATTATTTTTGTTGCAGACAAGCAATGAGCAAATAAAAAGGGAATCAGGGAGTAGAGGGTAGATCCATTTGTACTAACTGTGTCTCCAGGCCAGCTAGCTGGACAGCCCCAGCAAGATTGCAGTAGGGTCACAGTGCGAGGGCCAGAATGTCTGCTGCATGGTTCTGCTCCTGTATCTGCAAGCATCTTTGTCCAAATCTGTAGATACTTCTTGGAAAATTAATGTGCAGGCTGTACAAAATTTAGCGACATCAATAACAGCATAACTTAGAGTCAAATTTGACTGACACTGAATCCTGTGGACTTTAAGATGTCTTGTCAGCAAACCAAAGGATGAACTTTTATGTATCATTGTGGCATTTTTTCAGGTGCTGTGAGTGTAGAAGAATAAGTATTTTGTCTAAAACTAAAGCAATGTGAATCATAGCTTGCAGTCTGACGATTTCTTTTTCAGAGACAACAACCCTTCTTATGTTTCTTTTCTGTACTTCTGTGTTCTAGGTAATTGTCAAATCTGGACCGGGCACGTTTCTCAGCCTGGCTGTGTATGATGATTATATTTTTTGGTCTGATGGAGTGAGAAGAGCTATCCTGCGTTCCAGTAAATACACAGGAGGAGATACAAAAGTTCTTCGTTCTGATATCCCACATCAGCCAATGGGCGTTATTGCTGTTGCCAATGATACTAACAGTTGTAAGTTCTATTTCAAGAATTTTACACAATTTCAACTAACTTAAAATATTTTACTGTCTTTCATAATTTCTTTTGTTCTAGGAGATGCTAACAAAAAATGGGATAAGTAGTATTGAATGAAATTCAATTCTGTTATATTCATTTTTTCCAATGTAGCTAAATCATTTGTTGTCAAATATCTGCAGTTTTGAATGCTGTGAGGCGAGGTTTAGTGATTGTATTCAAGGGAACTCCATTTGTTTATCTTCAATATGCAATCCTATGAGGTACGCTGACATTTTCATTTGACTGATAAAACTTGAACCAATTGCCCATAAATCTGAAATACAACTATCTTTGCTGTCTCTAATAGATTTGCCACTGAAGCAAGTTTAATAAAACAGAGTCCATCTTTTATTGTTTATTCTTCAGGTGAATTATCTCCTTGTGCACAAATGAATGGAGGTTGTCACGATTTATGTCTTCTGACTCCTGATGGACGAGTGAATTGTTCATGTAGAGGGGATAGAATACTGATAGATGATAACAGATGTGTGAGTAAGTAATACTGGCTGATGCAGTGCTTTTTCTGTGGTGTGGTGCAGTTGACTATCACAAAGTCAGATGGCCCAAGTCATGAATTTGATTTCTATATACTTTTATATTGCTCTAGATGTTGTTTTTCTTTTTTTATAAATGTTGCCAAAGCTTTGCAAGTAGCAGACTTTAAACTATTTTACATCTGATAAGACTTTTTAAAAAAAATTAATATTGATTAATTTCTTCAATTCCAGTTTGGATATTTGTGTTCTATTTAACATTTCTTATGCTGAGCTAGAGGAGCTGCAAGTCTAATTGAGGATTCTTAGTTCTCGCAATGCTGATAGGAAGAAAAAAAAAATGGAAAAAGTGCTCAGGTGAACATGACTGCCATTCTAAGGACTCTATAAATCATAAAGAGGATCAGATTTCACCTTGTCCAGAATCCACATTTGCAGCAGTTTCATACTTCATATTTGAATCAAATAAATGTTTTCTAGTTATGTTGGCTTAAAATTTTTGTATAGAGGACGTATTTTCCTCCTGAAATTGGGTAGAAATGTTGTAATGGAAACAAGCAAAAGAGCACAATAAATAGACTTCATTTCCTCATTAGTCCTCTTGAGTTGAGGGCAATGGTAACAGTCGCCATCTCTTCAGTATTACTAACTTGCTTCAGTACATGTTCCCATAAATTCATGGATCTTTGGCTATGTTTGTCTTTTACAGTCTCTCCCACCTTGTACTGGAGTTCACCCCAGTATGATATTTCTGATTTTTTTTTTTTGTTATTTAAATATCAGTCCTTATCAACAAAAGTACAAATCAGCCCTGCAGGTCACTAGTTTGGGGGAGCTTTCAAGTTTTGATGCTGTAGGTGTTTTGGTTTCTTTTGTATAAAGATCTTTGGAATGAGATATTAAAACAGCAACCAATATTGAGCTTATTTTCTCTAAGTGTAAAATATTAAAAAAAAAAAATGATGTGTTGTAATATATGGTTTTTTTTAGCTAAAAATTCTACTTGCAACACTTACTCTGAGTTTGAATGTGGAAATGGTGAATGCATTGATTACCAACTGACTTGCGATGGCGTTGCTCATTGTAAGGACAAGTCTGATGAGAAACTGTTTTACTGCGGTGAGTATTTCCAGACATTTCACCTTCAAGGTTAGGCACCCTTATATTGATTTCTCTGTGACTTTTTACTAGGACATACTAACTGGACACTGAAATGAACAAGAAGAAGAAAATACTAAAGCATTCATTTAATTTAATAAATTTAAAAATAATAATAATAGTAACTCTCATATTATATGGAGAAAATCAGTTGTGTGCCTGTAGTTCTTGGACTTCTCATTGTTCTGATATCCATACCATAGCTTTGATATCTCTTCTGTTTCTCACAGGACTTAATGAGTGAGTAGTTCTGATATAATATTATGTTTACGTATGCCTTTTCCAGAGTCTTATGAAATGTCTCCTTTAACTCCTGGAGTTCACCTGTGTTATTTTAATAGCTGAAGTTGATACCGGATAAAGGAAACATTTCCTATATTATTATAGTTTAATAGAGTGCTTTGGGGAGGAGAGTAGGTTGAACAAACAGATAGAAATTCAAATGGAAACAAATCAGGAAGTTGTATATGAAGTAGAATCTGAAAACACTGTTTTTTGTCATTCCAGCATAGAGTTAGTTTTAGGTTTACTAAGATGCCTTATTCTTCAATACTGGGGAAAAAAAAAAAAAAAAAAAAAAAAGTACTATCAATCAGTTTGTATCTTTATAGATTTAGGTTATTTTGCACTCCATCTTATTGCTGAATTTGTTTTAGGGTAAACGTAACATATTTCATTCTGTTTTATCTAAGTTGCTAATGCTGTGTGTCACCAGCATGACGAAAGCATGACAAAGAAAATGTGTTTAAAATGCTTTTCTGATGCGTGTCTGATTTCAGTGTAAGGATATTGGTATATCAAATGTCTAAATTAAATTATGTTCTTGTTTTCCAGAAAATAGAGGCTGTCGAAAGGGTTTCAAACCGTGTTCTAATCGGCGCTGTATTTCGCGTAGCAAAGTGTGCGATGGTATGAATGACTGTGGTGACAACTCTGATGAATTTGATTGTAAAGGTAAATGGTGGTTACTACCATTACTGATTACTAAGGTGATTTCAGACTGTTGCTCTATGAATATATACTTTGTGAAGAGAAGTAATTAGAAAATGCAGATATTTTTATTGGCATTACAAGAGTTGAGAATTTTTTTCATAATTTGAAAACAAGAGCTGCTGCATTCTGCTATCTTTGAGATAACGTGTTGGGGCTGATATCAACACTGAGTTTGGTTTACATCTACAGTGCTCTAGAAAGAGATTTTTTTTCTGTAGAAAATTCCAAATATAGTATTACTGCTTCTTCCATGAAGTGATACATGAGGCAGTATCTTTGCCATCGATGGAAAGGATGGAAGTTACACTATTTCTTCTCTGCATCTGCTGCTCTGTTTCTTCTTTGAAGTAGATAATGTTTTCTTTCTTTGCTTCTCAGATGCATTGCAATGTCTATGTCCTTTATAAAATGTATCAGCATTGTTTTTTCTTTTATATTGATATTGTTTTTTCATTTTAAAACATGAATATTTATATTGTGCTTCTGTCAATGATTGAAAACTAGCTAGCAGACAATGCAAATCCTTAGTTACAATCCAGAAAGATTGGAGGAGCAATTATGCCACCATACATAGATAAACCATATGCAGCTCCAGCAGCTACTTTTCTGCAAGTACTACATGGCTTTTAAAACATCTGAAAACATCTGATTGTGGGTAGAGAGAAAAGTATGCCAGGAAGAATCCCCATGTGGTGTTAAATGAAAAATTTTGGAGATTCATAGATTGTCCTGCAAGGGCTTCTTTCCTCCTCACATAATGATTATCTCAAATTGAGTTGAATTGTCTAAAGAGAGATATCGAAGCTCAATAAAGAAATTCAAAAATTAGAAATGTATTCTTTCAACCATATTAAGTCTTTTTAAGGAACAGAAGGTTCTGAATGCACCATCCTAAAAGGTAGAAACTATAAACATAATAATTATAATATGCATCTGATATGTTTATTACATTAATTTGTATCTTTTTTTTACCCGTATGCTATAGATTCAGCATGTGCTTCAACAGAGTTCCGTTGTGCAGATGGGACTTGCATTGGAAAATCAGCACAATGCAACCAGATCATTGATTGTGCAGATGCTTTGGATGAAAAGAATTGTAGTAAGTTTGTATTTGTCTGTGCTTCATCTTAGCATCTGTTTCATGATTATTCCTTGTTCTATAGCAGATCATTCATAGTCATTATTTGTTGGGTAACAACAGTTGCATTGTCTGTGCAAATTCAAGATAAATGTGAAAACCAAGCAGTAAAACTTTGAATCTGTATTAGGTTTGATTTATTGTCTCCTTCCAGATAATACAAACTGTGCTTACTTCTATAAACTTGGAATTAAATCTACTGGATTTATTAGCTGTAATTCCACTTCACTTTGTATACTGCCAGAATGGATATGTGATGGATCTAATGACTGTGGAGATTATACAGATGAACTAAAATGCCCAGGTAACTGTCAAAAAAAAAAACTGAAAGTTTTAAATTACGTTTCTGGAAAAATATTTTCCTGTGTTTCTTGGTTCTTTTTTTTTTTTTTTTAAGGTAGAAGATATTTCTTTGGTCAATTCATAATATTTAACATAGATATAAGTATAATGTTAGTGAAGCTTTTTTTTACTACTCTTTGTATTTCATTAGGTGATGCAAATTTTTACTAATTAATGCATTTCTCTGAAGACAAGTGTAATGCCTAGCTTCATGTTTCATCCAAGTTAGGTCTGTCATTATTCATTTGCGTTTGATTAGAACATTAGTCACAAAATATCAAGCTCCAACATCAAATCAAGGAGCTGTTTCAGTGGATGGAATTTCTTTCCTCTCTGATATATATATAATATTTATTATTATTATTATTTTAAAACTTTATCATTTGTTTTGTTGTGTACCTAGTGTAGACTGCCAGGGTAGAATCCAGCACTGTTGCTTTTGCATTTGTTCTACTTGTGAGTCAGTAGAAAAAGATTATGGTACACTTAGGTCCTAGTCCCTGAGGTGCTAGGCTTCTAAAAAATGAAGATGTATTTACTGCTGGAACTTGGGTTGTTTTCTGTAGAAATCTACAGCTTGTAAGAAGGAAGAAGCAAATGTATTTTACAGTTTAAAGAGTTTTATTATTCCAAATTTTCATCTGAATTTTTCATGATAAGTCAGAAAGCTCACGTATTAGAAACATACTTTTTCATGGAATATACATGTGTAATAAAAATTTGAAGGACAGCTCTTCAATGACATTTTGTTAAGCAGTTTTTAACAGAATGACTGTAGTGTTAATGAACCTCAGAAGATAACAAACTACTCAGTGTTGAAATTGGTTTATCCTCTGTGCCTATGTAGTAATGTTGAAGAGAAAGACACCACATGCAGGAATATAGTGCTTTTCTGAAAGTCGTTTCTGGAGACTTGAGAAATACTCAGTATCTCTTAAACACAGTTTCAGCATCATCTTTATTTTGTTTCGTATGACTTACCCTGAATTCTGAAGTATTACAGAAAAACAAAATCACAGTGATGTGATTTGTAGAATTAGTCTAATACTATCAATTTCTGGTCAAATTGGAGATATTGTACTAGTAAAGAAACTGTAGATATCAAGCTTATGACAACTGACCTGTGCCATGAGTTTTAAACAAAAATTTGTAGAACTAAAAATTAGTCGTAATTTTTTTTTTGCCCATAATATTCTTCTAATCTTCCAGAAATTAATTGATCTTTTAATTTCAACTTTACATGTTCCTGTTTTTCTTCTTATGCTGATAAGTATCTTGTAATCTTTGAGTAATTGTATCCTAAATCCTTATATGCAATGGGAGCAAGCGAGCCAAGGCATTTTAGAAATCTTCCTTTGAATACAGTGTATCTGCTCATGCTGTCTTAGTCTTCTGGTTTTGCATTTCCCTAGAATATACCAAGCCAGTATCCAGTACAGTAGATGAAAACTATTCTTTGTATGCACTTGAAAATTACATTTCCATTTGTTCTAATAATTGACTTCCATGTGACTTTAACTATCTTATGTGGCCAAT
Organism: Chrysolophus pictus; assembly: GCA_037305975.1. Taxonomy (NCBI): domain Eukaryota; kingdom Metazoa; phylum Chordata; class Aves; order Galliformes; family Phasianidae; genus Chrysolophus; species Chrysolophus pictus. Next base: position 5,393,311 of record CM074582.1, read on the forward strand.
ATCTCTTTTTTTTCTGACGATTAATGTTAGTAAAAATAAAACTTTGAATTTTACGTTATTGAGTACTACCTAATTGTTGCTAGCCTAGTAATTAACATCTTCTGATTATTCCTGTTTAGTATTCTGTTTGTCTGTGTAATTATCCATTGTGTCATCAAGACCTCCTATTAGAATTCTAATTTACTTTGTGCCAAATTTATTGATGAAAAAATTACAAAGATCCAGAAGATAACTTGGAACTTTAGCACAAACATCAATTAAACCAGTTATTAAGAACTTTTGTCCTTGCTGTAGGCAGATGCGTGTTAAATTATAGTTTCCTTTCCAAACTCCATATTTTCCAGATTATCTAATTATTCTTTAGAATTAGCTGTGTTTGAGCTCAAAATAGCTTAGAATTGCTTTATTTCCTTTGTTTGTAGGGTTTTTACCATCCCAAAGAAGATTTTCAGGCTACTATGATATAGCTTCAGTAAACTAATGTTGCATAAGTAAACTAATGTTGCATTTTATTCCATTGTCCATTTATTTGTGTTACTTTATTCTATCTTTCCAAATGTGTTCCAAAACGTTCCATCATGTTAATGTGTGACTAATTGCCTGGATCATCCCTTTATTTGAAAGCAATACCATTCCAGTTCAACCCGCTTGTGATTTCCTTTGCTATCTCATTCAAAACTGCCTGCCTCTGGCACATTAAGTTTCTGAGTGTTGTTTCTGTTATGAATATGATAATTCCCATTGACAGTCTTAACTTTGTTCAGTGCCATTGTTCTTAGAGAAAAATAAGGAAAAATATCCATGTAGGAGTGGTTGTACTTAGGCAATCTTCAGTCTCTACCGAGCAATCATAGACATCCTTATTTCTTCTTTTGTGCTTTTTTAATACTCATGTAGTTGAATAACACATAAATATCATAACTTTATAATTATTCTTAAGAGAAAATAGAGGAATAGAGGGGAAAAACACTAACCAAAGAACGATATAAATAGCCCTGTTACATTAAAGAAGTAATAGAAACTTAAGCAGAAAGTTGTAGTGATCTTCAGTGCTCAAAATGAGGAGATACTGGTTGGGTTTTCACAGGCCAAAAGTTTGCTTGAAATTTTGAAAATGATCTTTGCCACTCATTAGACTAATATTTCTTCTTCTGTCTTGAAACTGTGTATATTATCATATTCTCTTTCCTCATGTCTGTAAAGTAAATCTTAAAAAAAAATTGACACTATACAAAGAAATAAGGCATGGAAGAATGACTTTTTCATTCATGACAATCTAAATCCGTGGCTCCAATGTTGGCTATAAAATTTGGTGGCAACAGTCACTGCATGCAGCAGATTTATTGCTTATCTCAATGAATGTGACAAAAATACTGCCCTAATTAGGTTATCTTGTTGATACTGGAGGATAGATCAAAAGGGCAGTTTCTTCAGCTGGTGTAAAATGACAAGCAGTTTTGATTTACCATACATGAAATATTGTAAACTGAATTCCCTTTCCACTGTAGGTCCTTTTAATCGATGTTGTTCCTGTGTAAATAAATGAAGTGTTTCAGCTTCCTACACTTAGTTATCACTATTTTCTGATTTGTATGAACACAGTTAAATAATATAAGCAATATATATTTTTTAATGCTTTTAAACCTTATCACTTTGTTGTCCATCAGTATTCAGAAATTTAGCAGAAATGTATTAGGTTCCTGATCATATTAGTAGAGACCATTTTACATTACATTCTTTATTTTGTCACAGTTCAAAACAAACCCACATGTGAAGAAAATTATTTTGGTTGTCCTAGTGGAAGATGTATTCTGAACACCTGGCTTTGTGATGGGCAGAAAGACTGCGAGGATGGAGTGGATGAATTGCACTGTGGTGAGCATTTAATCTGATTTTAGTTCTGTTATCACCAACACATTTTCAAAACAAAACATATGAATATATCTTAAAGATTGAATGTAAAGCTATACGAAAAAGGTCTCTCATGCAAAATTTTCAGACAGAAATCTTTACTTTCAGTATTTTACATCCTATCTTACACTAGAATGAAAGCACCAGTGATATTTTCTTTTTTTCTCCTAAAGAGACATTTTCTGTTTCTTTAACATCTAACAGTTGCACCAATTCTTTAGGATTCCTCACTAGAACATTTTTATAGATACAATCAGTTCTATTAATATTTTCTATCCGTAGCAAAAAGTAAACAAAATAGATCTTTATAGCATAAAAGTAGACATTTCTTGCATCAGAGACCGTATAGGTATAGCTATTTAGAGTAACATCAAAGTTGTTGGGAATAAAATATAGCATAAATTGTTGAAAATTTGAAGGGTTCATTCCATCTCAGATCTCTTACGTTTCCTAAATTCTGCATAACTGAGGAGCAATACAGGTTGATTTTGCTCACAGTGAGGGCTGGCCTTTATATTTGTATGGATTAATCGAACATATGATTTCCATAGTTCAGTTGTAGTTGACCAGAAAAATGAAATTTTTTCAGAGATAAATATGGGATTTTAGTGTTTTTCCCCTACTGACAACTCTTACCCATTTTGTTGAGGCAGTTGTTAAAATATTCTATTTTTGAATCAGATTAAATTAGTGAAAATTCTTTTTATTGCTAATACTTAAATCTGTTGTCACTAATTAAAACAATATAAATTTTGTCCTTAAAGAGGGAAGTCTGCCTAAATTGCTTTTTATAGCCATTTCTGAAAATATCACCACAATAGTGTTTATTTAAAGTATTTCCACCATTTGATTTGGAAGCACTGAAATTTGCCATTATTTTCAACTTATACTAATATGCTACAATTGGGCAGACAAAGAACTAAAGTGGAGATTTCTATGCTGAGGGTTTCTTTGGATAAACGGCAGGGAGCACAGCGCTCTTTTAAACCTAAAAAACAAAGTGGCTGGTGTCATTCCTAGATTCATCCTGCTCGTGGAATCAGTTTGCTTGTTCTGCAGACAAGTGCATCTCTAAGCAATGGACTTGTGATGGTGAGGATGACTGTGGAAATGGCTTAGATGAGAGTGATGCTATTTGTGGTAAGTAGAATAATTTTAGCTCTGTGTCGTGTGAGATCGTCTGTACAAAAAGAGTCCAAGGGAATCCATGAAGGTAGCAGGAAGGGAGCAAGTATAGCAAGTATATTTCAGTAAGAAGATTAAGTGATGGATTGAGCAATTCAAAACAGAGTACAAATGAATGCTAGGTTATAATGTTTTGTTTAGGCAAAATCCTGTTTAAAAAAAAAAAAAAGACAAATATCTGGTCAAGCAGTATGTTGAGTTACTTGATTTGGAATTGTTGGAGATTTTCTTTCTCCCACTACTATAACATGTGGTACGTATTCTTATAGGTTCTCTTCTAGGTATATGGGGCTGATGTATGCAAGTTCTGAATATCTTTAACCTCTTGCTATAGAGTGTAGTTAGGATTGTGTGAGTTATGAGTGTAGTTCCTTTATTCACACAGTCCCAACGTAAAGCCCGGAATTGGTTCGTAAAGTTATTCTGTTGGAGAGTTTTCATAAATGGCGTTAAATTAAATTTCCTTACAGTAAATTCAGAGAATGAGTAAGTGTGAGATGTAATAGATTGCCAACATTTTATTGTAAAATATAAGCTAGCCTGTATATTTGCCATACTGCACCAAGAACAATTTTCTTTGCAACCACTCATTATTTTTTCAGGTTCAGTGACGTGTGCTGTGGGGACATTCAGTTGCCTAGGCTCCCATGCCTGTGTTCCTCAGCACTGGCTTTGTGATGGTGAAAGAGACTGTCCAAATGGAAGTGATGAACTCTCTACAGCAGGCTGTGGTATGTTTGCATGATAAGATGTGTGGTATTTCTTTGCTTGGCACTTTCGCCTTTAAAATATCCAGACGTTGTTTATTTCTATAGAGTCATACTTCTATATTGTCAATTGTTAGTACAACCACATGGAGCACACGTAGCAGGATCCTTAAATGTTTTAATCAGCATGACGTCTTCAGATTTTGTTAATACATGCTGATGCACACCAGCTGAAAAGTGTGTCACGTCATGCATATTGCACAGCGTGTTTACTAATGAAAATTAGCAGATTGTTGACTACAGTCCACTACCTGAAGAAAATGCTGCTGCATGTGAGAGAAGTTGTACATCATAAACAGAGAGACAGTATCTCCCCCAGTTTCTTCTCCCTAAAGGTTCAGATGCCAACATCTCCCACTCTGCAAACTATTGCTTTCAGTCTTCTCAGACTTGTATTGTGTCAAATACTCAGTAATAGTTTAATTAGGGGTTTTGTTTTATAACTGTATACAAAAAAACGTATAGATTAAAATTACTGAAATAATGCCTCTTCACTGAATCCATATTGTGATAAATTGTTTTTTGGTTGAGATATATTTTGTGTGTTTATGGTTTTTAGAGAGCTTCTGTTCAGGAGTGGGAAGAAAATCTGTACTTGCCAAACTTTGTTTCTCAGAAGCCTACCTTAAGTTGTAGACAGCATCAACTTCTGAAATTTTTTTGTGTTGGATTATATGAGACCAGCTACCTTTACTTTTTCATTCATCACTATTAAGATGCATACATTCTTCTGCCATTTATTTCTTTAACGATTTGCATAAGAAGCAAGTTATTTACACTGAACACACTGCAGCTAACTGCTTGTCATTCTTCTGTAAGAAAATTTGTCTTATTCTTTCCAATTTCATCTGTGTTTTATGTACTGTATTCTCTTTAGCTCCTAATAATACTTGTGATGAGAATGCTTTCACGTGCCATAACAACATCTGCATTCCAAAACAGTTTGTATGTGACCATGATGATGACTGTGGAGACGGATCAGATGAATCACTGGAATGTGGCAAGTATAATAAAAGTAGAGAAAACAGAAAAGTTCTGAACTGTTAAATAAAGCGCTTTCTGCAAGGTGTGTTACTTTAAAGTCACTATTGCAAAAGAAAGTGCTTTCATGCACTGATAAATTCAACTTGATGTTACAATTTTAACTTCAAATTTCTTAATTTTTATAGCTATTTCTTCTTTTTTTTTTGTGGAAGTGCTAGAAAATACATGCTTAAAATGGTTAAAATGATTATACACGTTTCAAAGAGAAAGCTTGTGTGTTGTAAGAGTTCTGTAAAACTGCTTGGTGGGTATAGTAATTTCTAAAATAGCTGTTGGAAAACTATTTCCTAATAATTAGGATAAAGTCCCATTAATTATGGAAATAACTTAGGAAAATGTATTTAGGTTTATGTGAGAGCTGCATGACTACACTTTGCACTGGTGGTAATTGTTACAGGACTATACTGTGCTGCATAACACACATTTGATTTTTTTTTTCTTTCTTGGAAGATACTCGTGTTTAAGCATATATTGCTTAGTATCTATTGATGGAACGAAAGACAATCTTAATTTATTTTTTATATACAACATTCTATGTCAAAAGTGTTGAGCAAAGGATGAAATCGCTGATTACTGTACTTCTAGGATATCGTCGCTGTCATCCTGGGGAGTTCACTTGTGCTGATGGAAGATGTCTGTTAAACTCCCAGTGGCAATGTGATGGGGATTTTGACTGCCCAGACCATTCTGATGAAGCACCTATAAACAAAAAGTGCAGAAGTTCAGGTCCGTATTAAATTGTTTTAGAACCTGTCTAACCATTCTTCTTGGGAAACAGTAGTTAGGCAAATGTGAAACTTCATATCTTAAATACACAGTGGTTTGCTGGTGTAATATGCCTTACCTTTGATAAACCACATATAATTGCTGAAACTTCAAACTTTAAGGAGTACGTTAGGAGTTACCTGTCTCCCGACAGTTCTACTGAAGATCTTAATGTTATGAACATACAGAAGAGCTTTCAAATGATCTCAAAAACTGGAAATGAATTTTACAAACTGTGAAAGCCTTGGGATTTGTACGATATAGCCAGTGATACATGAATTTGTAGCTGTGTCTAACACTGCTCCCTGTTCAACGATCTGATCTTTTTCTAACCTAAGTCATTCGTTATGGGAGGGAAATTCCCTCAAGTTATCTTGTATTTCAGCTTTAGTTCTCCCTTTAATTTTTCCAAATCTAACTTTTAAATCTAATTATAGAAGTTGTCTGAAAGAAGTACAGACAACTTTAATTAAATCTAGTTCTATGTGATAGTAAAAGTTCGGTGTTAGTGTAACTTTTTGTACTGCTGATTTGTATTACATGGGATAAATGATATGTAACATATTTCTTAGAATTCTAATTTTCAGTACCTCACTTTAACTTGTTCTTTGTAACCTAAGAGAAATGGCCAGCTTCATAAATACGCTGATCAATTTTGACCAAGTTTGTTAAGGATGGGTTGTTTTAATTTTTCCAAACAAGGGAAAAACAGATAATAATGTCATCAGCAAAGGAGATGCTTTAGAATGTTCAGTCCTGTTGCTAAACACCGCAGCACTTATGGGGGAAAGAAGCCTTTCTTTCTAAATCTTACAACAATTACATTTTGTGCAGAGACAAGTAAGCGTTTCTCAATTAAAAGAAAACAAGTGTATAGGAGATCTCACACATTTTCCAGCAGAGGAATAAACCTTTAAAAAATAAAAAGAGTTTATATCGTCACTGGTAAGGAGCTAATATTCAATTCTTACATAATTCTTTGCTCTTTCATGCTCACATTAGAGCTGGTCCGTGAGAAAGTTAATTCCAAATACTAGTAAACTACACAAAGCTGTGTCCTCTTTTTCTTTTCCAGAGCAGTCATGTAACAACTCTTCCTTCATGTGCAAAAATGGCAAGTGTATTCCTCAGACTAATGTTTGTAATAACAAAGAAGATTGTAGCGATGGCTCTGATGAGAAAAGCTGCCACATTAATGAGTGCCTCAGTAAGAAAGTTAGTGGCTGCTCGCAGGATTGTCAGGATCTTCCTGTTGGATACAAGGTGTGTATCTATAAAATATGGTGTAATATAACATCAACTCTTAACTGCTTCTTAACTATTCCAAGGTTATAATAAAACTCTACTGTTACCTCCTTGTGATGAAGTGTCTTACCTTCAGAGTTCTTGTTCACATTACTGTATCTGTTGCACAGATTTTTAGAGGTTATCAGCACTTCAAAATATTCATAGAATCATAGAATGATTTGGGTTGGAAGGACCTTTCAGACCATCTAGTTCCAACCCCCTACTATAGGCAGGGACACCTTCCTCTAGCCCTCTAGGTTGCTCAAAGCTCCATCCAGCCTGGCCTTGAGTGCTTCCGGGGAGGGGCATTCACAACCTTGCTGGGCAGAAATAATAAAAATTTATATATAGACCTCACCAAATAAACACATGTGCAATTGAAAATAAGGAATGCCAAATAGGGTTCATTGTTTATATGAACAAATCCTTTTCATATTCTTGAGAAGATATCTTTTTCTTCACTTAAAGAAAGAAGAATCATTCATCGTTCTTATGGAAGGGTTATTTGAGAGGGAATTACATTTATGATCATACCACCAGTAGAGAGGAAATGTACTTTTATCTGTCTGCTAACAGTATGAATAGCAATGCAATTAGAATATTACCAAAAAACTGAGGATACTTGAACTTTATGATGCTAACATGTTCAGGAGGTAATAAAAAGAGTCAGCAAGTAATTCAAAATGAATGCATTTGTTTGGGTGTTTTTTCCAGTGCAAATGCTGGCCTGGATTTCAGCTGAAGGATGATGGCAAAACATGTACAGATATTGACGAATGTTCATCTGGATTTCCCTGTAGCCAGCAATGCATCAATACATATGGAACGTACAAGTGCTTGTGTGCTGATGGGTATGAAATACAGCCTGATAACCTAAATGGCTGCAAATCCCTTTCAGGTATTGCTTTTTTTTAACCTGTGGTTGTAATTTGTGATATTCCTTATCTCCCAGGTGTGTTCGCTTGTCTTTTGTGCAAGATAAGCAGTTACTTCAAAGTACATCACTTCAACAAATAGTAGGAAAGTAATAAGTTTTATTTTGAGCGTGTATTGTATTCAAAGCATTTTTGGTGAATTGTTACAATGGATTATGACAGTTTGAATTATTATTTTTACTAGAAAAATTATCAGGACAGTTTTAAAAAATCACTTAATTTTACTTCTTAATAACTTATAGCATTATGTTTACGTAAAAGACTTCTGATGTTTTATTTCATCTACTTTATAATACTAAACTGCACTTGAAAGCTCCCAGTTTGTTTAATGAGTACATGGCAAAAAAACAAAAACAGGAAAGTATAACAGAAATTGCAAAATCTATTATTCCTGGAGCATATAGAATTCTCCACTTGAATATACAATAAACAGTAAAATTCTAATTATATTTATAATGGTGTTTATTTCTTCACACCTCTCTCCATGCCCCTGATATTTTTGTATACTTCAGTCAGTGGGATTCGTTAGATCAATGAAAGGAAGAGCAAAATGTTAAAAGAAACAAAAATCCATTAGTGTTTTCTGCTGGGTTTTGTTCATAGTACAGACCATTTCCAACTCTAACAGACTCCTACTTCTTCCAGCTTTGCAAAAAAAAAATAGTCATTTTGTTAGTTGGTTCTTATTTTTGCTTTACTTCTTATCAAAACCATCTAGTTTCTTTCTAAAAGGTGTGAAACAGGGTTATCTGTTTCCCTTGTGTTCATAGGAACATAGAATTATTGAATCCTTAGGGTAGGGTTGTAAGGGAACTTCAAAGGTCATGTAGTTCTAGTTAATGTCCAGGTGCTTCCCTGAGTAATCAGAGAGAGCACAGGATGAGATGGAGATGGAGGATGAAATTTTTACTTTCCTCCTACCTCAAGCCACTCATACAGTGAGAAGCTATAGATTGCTCAAACAAGAGGGGGATATAGAACACAGAATGGGACAGTTGTGTACTGGAGTTGTAACATGGTGGACTTGAAAAGTAATAATGAAAAAGCTGTTTATGCTGTAGCAACGATGGTTGTGTAGAGAGGAGCTGCTGACATGTGAATGTGTAATTTCTTGCATAAGTTGCCTTGAGGACTTCACAACAGAGCAGAGCCTTGGCAGGCTTTCTCCACAACCCACCAACAGTCTGTGCTGAGGGTGGTACCACAGTTCTGTTATGAAATGAAGAATGTCTTAGGAGTTAAACATGTGGGTAAGGTGGAATAAGGTATTTCGAGCAAGAGCAGAGCAGGATGGACAGCACGTAACATCTCAATCATATCTAAGTTGTAGATGCAAGTCTTAAATACGCTTCCTATTAGTATTTTTTTGGTACATCAGTCTGTTAATAGAGCAAAAATAAGACATACTGTTTTTTCCTTAATTTTTATTACTACATACTGTTTTTTCCTTAATTTTTATTACTACATATGCCAGTTTCAGGGATGTTTCAAAGTGATAGCGTAATTGAGTATCTGAAGGAATATTGTTTAATAAACTAGAAATCTGAGTTAAAAAAAAAAAGCCAAATCTGGCTTGAGTTCAGAACTGGAAAACCACATTATGTCCATATAGCTCTGTTTAGTTATGTGTAGAATGTTCAGGGTATTGAAGTCTCAAACAACTATGTTCAAAATATTTGCTTTGCAACAGAAAAATACCATAGTATCTTAGTGATCATTTGAAAGTGTTCAAATTAAGAAAAGTGGCATGAAATTCATTTCAAATTTAATCTCTGGCATTAAATTAGCATAAAATACAGTATGGTTCCCATATTACAAATGCAAAAAAAATAAATTACGTTCAGAGATGTACTAATTGATTGCCTGGTTCATTTTTATACTGCATCATTGATCTTTCTTGGAACATTTGAATGTTTTAAATATTTCTTTCATCCATAACATTGATCAGAGCATGTAACATTTATTTTTCAAACCATCTGTATTTCAGCATTGTATTCCTGATTTTTCCATAAATTAACGTAAAAGCTAGTCTAATATATTCTTTCTCCCGGGGTTTAGATGAGGAACCTTTCTTAATTCTGGCTGATCATCATGAAATAAGAAAAATTAGCACTGATGGATCCAACTACACTTTGTTGAAACAGGTATAATCATAGTCCATGCTCTAAGTTTAACTCCGTACTTTTATTTTTATTTAATGTATGCAACTGACAGGGATATCATCCTCCAATTGGCACTGTATGCAACACAGAACAACTGCAATACCTTTACAGTTTGGAAAAAAAAAATTAAATTGATTATCTTATTTGAGTTGGCAATGAATAAGGCTCAGGCAGTTGTTTTGTCAGTCATTCTGATTGTATCAAAAATTGTTATTTGTGGTCTCTTCCACTGCAATGTGTTTTGAACAATTTTTATATTTTCTTTTCCAAGTATGTTCACGCATATATGGCCATGTATTGTTTAGGCTAATTACTGTCAGAATCCAAATCTGTTTTTTGATTTAGATAAACACAATTCCAATATTTGCAGTATTACAATGCATGAACATGTATCCTTGGCTAAACCTGATTTTTGTTGTGTAATTGTTCTAAATCATTATGCAAAAAAAAACCAAACTATTTGAAAATATCTACCAAAATAGTTACCCAGTTGCCTAGTAAGTACAGAGCTATCAATTTAGCAGTTTCTGCTCTGCTTCTATGCTTCACCTAAGTGTAGTTACTTACCACAGATTGGAGTCCCAAAATATGTTTTAAGGAAAGCATCTATTTTCTTGAATATTAATATAACAATTGAAACAGACTAGAAAATCAGTTGTGCCAGTCAATAGCATTAAGCTCTTTATGACTTCTTGTGTCAGTAAGCTGTGCATCTTAATGTCACAAGAGAGGTGTTGAGGTTTTCAGAACAGTAATTGCACAATTAATCACCTTGCATTAATCATTTGAATTTATTTAAGCATAGCAAGCATTTTGTCTGTTTGTTCTTCTGAAATCCTTCTGATGGCTTCTCATTTGCATCTCACTGACTCTCCTCTTTTGCTGGTATATCTATTGCTAGCAGCCTGTGAAAAGAGGGGAGCAACAGTCAATTTTCTTTATGGTTGGTGCTGACAGATTGGCTCAGCGCTTTATCAGTCTTGAATTTAATGAACTCCTTTTTAACTGCATTAGGAGCAACATAGCTCCAGCCATTGAAGAGAATCTGTGATTTCCGTATCATATCAATTTACTAGTCTAATATATACTTCAATTTTTGAAGCCTTTGATCTCAAATGTAAGCCATTTTTGGAAATATACAGATTTGAAAGCTGAAGTGGGAGCTATACCAGCATAACAGGTGAGCTGTCCTCCTCACAAGGACATCTTTTTGTCCCTGTATTGGTATGATGAATCAGCTCTAACCCTTTCGTAGGTATCTGCCAGATGAAGGCAAATACCAGAGCTCCTCTGGCAAAGGAGCAAAACCGACCATCTCTGTGCATTTGATCTGTGCTTTGTCATTCTAACAGTTGCTCATATAAACTCAGAGAGGAGGAGCTCAAAGGAGGAGTTTGTTCAGTCTTCTCTGAGTTGTTACGCATCAGCCTTTTACTCTCATTTTTTCATCCAAATGTACATAAACAGGTCAACTGTTTGGATTATATTTCACATATATTCTTTGCCTTCCATTTCCTTCACTCGTAGTCATCAAAATCCATAGGCAAAGTAGATACTCCTCATTATTAGTAATTTACTTACTATTTACCTCCTTTATTTTTGCATTGGGGCACCAAGGGGACTACAAATTTTGGACTAGAATATGGTGTGTTACATGTAACAGATGACAGCTGATGTCATCTAAAAGTTTCACCATTTCTTCTAAAATGTCTAGACAAAAAAAAAAAAAAAAAAAGACAAAGAATATTGGAAGGAGGACTTTAAATAGCTATCCAGAGCAGAAAGAGGAGATGTGGTCAGGACAGGGAACTCTGTTGCAAATAGACAGAAACAATTCTATTTGCAGTTGATTTTATGAAAAGTATTGGAGCTAAGCTGATCCAAAAGAAAATATTTGCAGCCACAGACTTGAAGGCAGACAAATTCACCTATTAGCCTTGTTATTTCAGAAATGCACACAGTATTTTAAAAGGTGTAAAGCTTATTTTTCAGAAGCTACTGACTTTGATTTCTAGAATGTTATAGATTTTTGATAGACTTTTGTATTCATTCATTTGTGGTCTCCTTTGTTAAGAACTTGGAGTGAGGCTTTATCTGTAGGTGCACGTGCTCCAGTAGTAGGAAAAGAGAGATCCATTGTTTTGCAGCACGATTACAACTGACAGAAGTGCAGCCAGTTTTATGTACTAAAACTCTGCATGCATGGACGTGTGATTATTTGAAAATGAGCAGTCCTTCAACACTGCTTTGTTTCTGGCTTTCCTTACTGATCTTTTATGCTGCCTGATCACTTTTTTCCTCTGTGTTTTGCTCAAAAGGTAGATTTAACTTATTACACTGTGTTTTGCAGATAAGTTACGTATCACTTTCTAGGCAATTAAATATTGTTCTTTGTTGTTAGCTAGTCTGCAGCATTCCCTCTGCAGCTGTGAATTTCATTAACAAGGGAGGTTGCTATATACCTGAGAATAGAAGGTCATCGGGGTGATAACAGAACTGATGAACTGATTTTCTGGTTTTAAAAGTGCAAGCTGCATCTATTCTTTTTACTGTTGCTGTTTCATCATTGATTGATAACAACATCTTTGTATAATATTAACTGTGATTTCACTACAAGTCAGTATGTTAAGCAGATTATAAGGCAAGGCTTTTTTACTTTCAGATAAGGAAATGAGGGTCATCATTTGAAAATAATACCTCTGTTTCTTATCTGTTATTTGGGATGAAAAGCCACCATTACACAATTACTACTCTTTCCAGCCTATAGGATTACCTCAGCTATGATCACCACTCTTTGATGTATTGGCTTGGTAACTGGGGTCACAAGAGACAACCAAATCCCTGCCAAATCTCTAACTTTTATACTTTTTGCATAAACTACAAATATACGTATCTGTGTGTGTTTTATAGTCTAACATCTGAGAACTTAAAACTTTCTTATTCTGGAATTAAAATTCACGCTTTTTGACATCACAGTTTCTAATTCCCAATTCATTTTTATTAATAATAAAAAGTAACTACTAAAGATGGTAAATGTTATGCTATTTCTGATTTTAGTGTCACAAAATGAATATCCTCTTATTTTCCAAAGAGCTGACATTTCCGTATAGAAGAATAGTTTACATCCATTCCTTAGTGAAATAGTATTCTAGTGCTTAGATTAGATGGAAATGGTTGTGAGGTGGTTTGCCAAATAATGCTAAAGGTAGTAATTAACAAAAAGATTTAGCAAAATATAAGTATTTACTGAAAAATTCTTTTTAATGTTAGGAACTGAAAATGTCATAGCTTCATTTAGTTTCAAGGCACCTGATTTTTTTGAGATACAATAGTTGTTTGTCACCACATTGCTTTCTGTTACAAGTTTTATCTTATTCTGATTGTTAAGAAGTAATGTACATTAAGGAGAGGTACCCAGAAATAGCAGTAAAATACAGCATTTTAATGACTATTATATGCAGCATAATTTGCATTCTGCGTGTTATCAAATATTCTATATTCAAACTTACTTGAATAAGTGGACTTGATTTTATTTTATTTTTCCCTGTTTTTAGGGACTAAACAACGTGATTGCAATAGACTTTGACTATAGAGAAGAGTTCATCTACTGGATTGATTCCAGCAGACCCAATGGAAGTAGGATAAACAGAATGTGTTTGAATGGAAGTGACATCAAGGTAACTGCTGATTTATAATGTCAGTATTAGAATTACTTTTTTCAGTATGTTGGGAAATTCATGGTGGTGACCTAAATTGTGAAATAAGGTATGAGTATACCTATAATCTAGCAAGTTATAGTAAAATTGAAATGCATTTGGAACTTGTCTGACGTAGAGGTAGGGACTACGAGGACTGCTAAGTTTTGTGTGACTTGACTTGACAGTTGACTCAATTTTTACTTCAGTGGGGCTTACAGCAAGGCAAAGAAATAAAGATGTGTAAATAGGTAAGCTTGGTAAATGTATTGATCTATTATTTCTTTATATAGAGTTTTCCTTGATTTTCAGTGTATGTTTCTCACTGAAGAGGGAGTAAGACAATGAAAATAACTCAGTGTCTTTATGAATGAGCCTGAAAAAAAGAAACAAAAAAAAAAAAACCTGTGTCTCTCTAGTTTGCTTCTATATTGGAATAAGTTCACAAATCCACTATTAAGCATATATGTTTACATTTTTCTTGAAGCTGTATGATACACTAAGGAATTCTTCACTTCCTTTCTTATATCTGACCTTTTTCTTAAACAAGGAACAAATGAGAGGTAACATACCCTATGACTTTTGTTCACACTGGTACAGTATTCAGAGAGAAAATATTGATAATCAGTGCATTTAATTTTCATGAGAAAGTCTGTGTTTTCTATTTGAGTAATTTGACCTGGATTTAGCCTCAATAGATTTTTGTAATTTTTACTGTTCTAGGTAGTCCACAATACAGCTGTTCCCAATGCATTGGCTGTCGATTGGATTGGAAAGAATCTATATTGGTCCGATACTGAGAAGAGAATTATTGAAGTATCAAAAGTGAATGGCTTATACCCTACTGTCCTTGTGAGCAAAAGAGTGAAGTTTCCTAGAGATCTCTCCTTAGATCCACAAGCTGGGTATGAAGCAGCTGTTTAGCGGTGATTCAAGGTTTTGTCACGTGTAGTTGTTTGGGTTGGGTTTGGGTTTTTTTTTTGCCTTTTTATTTTTTTATTATTTTTAAAAAAAATACAATATTTGTGGTAAGTTTGATTGTGTCAACATCTGTGTAGGATATAAGATTCACAAAGTCCAATGTCAGCAGTACATCAAATTCCAAGTTATCAAGCCTAAGCAATTTAAATGCACTTTTTATTAGTTTATAGTGAGTTGCTTACAAGCTCATCTAACATGAGGACTATTGTTCAAACCCTGCATATTTGTTACTGATAGTTGTAGAAAAATCTCCAAAGCTATCTAGAAAATGGAAAGATCATGGAATAATTACCAGCATATTCTTGAAGTCAACTAAATTATGTACCGTTACTTTTGCTTCTCTAAACCAAGAAAATGTTGTGTTTTGTTGGTTGTTTTTTTTTTTTTTTAGATACTTGTACTGGATTGATTGCTGTGAGTATCCTCACATTGGTCGTGTTGGTATGGATGGCTCCAGTCAAAGTGTTGTCATAGAAACACAAATATCTAGACCTATGGCACTTACAATAGATTATGTCAACCACAGACTGTATTGGGCTGATGAAAATCACATTGAGTTTTCTGACATGGACGGATCTCATAGACATAAAGGTTGGTCAAACTACGACATTTTCTTGATAGTTTGGTTATTTTCAAATTGTTGCTTTGTTACTTAGAAAAACTGGATTGTGAAATGTTTTTTGCAATCTTTTTTATATATTTCCCTTTTTACCAGCATGTTAAGAGCTGCTTTTCATATTCATTTCCTATTGTGAATAGAAATAATTTTTAAACACCTTTCAAATATGTTCAAAGAAAAAAAGTCAAACGAATCAAAAACTCCAGGAATAGACTCATCAGAATTGACTGCTCTACTGATTCTGTATCAAGAGTATACTTGTTACATGTGTTTTTGGCCAAGTTACAAATTTGACTGTTGAAAGTGGAAGGGAGGTTTCCTGATTTCCATGTATTACAGTGTGGCTAAAAGCAGCCTTTTTTCCAGCCTGGGAAAGCCTGGAAAGTTTGCTCAGCACAAGTCATTGAGCAGACTAGTATTAGAAGTGTAATTTGGGGCTTTCTTGGCGGATGGATAGAATAATAACTTCTGAAATACTTGTACAATGAGCTAATTTTTATTCCTGTGTTCACCTTCTTACCTAACAGGTAATTAAAAAGCTAGTATCTTTTACCTATAAAGTTTTTTAAAAGATGTTTTATACTGTGATGAGTGCTTCTCATATTCAACGTGCTATAATTATGGTATAATCTTACACATTAATTCAAATGTATGGAATACTTAGTATTATTTTTGAGGGTTTTTTCTGCTCAGATGAAACTATTACTTGTGCTCCCTTCCACAAGCATTACCCAAACTTTGGAACTGCTGTTATCCTGGTAAAACTCATCTATTTGGGGGCTTTTATCTTTTAGTCAATGCTTCCAGGTTTTCTCTGAGCCAGACTTCATGAAATGGCTACTTTATTTCCAGACTGGAAATTTACTCTGAGATGAAAAATAGGAGAAAGATTGTCTAGTCCTTGTGCTCAAGAAGAGCAAGTTACAAATAGGGAAAGAAAAATTTTATGACAGCTTTTTGAAATGCTGGATTGCAGAGAGTACAGAAATAACTATGAGAGCTGTAAACGTTCCTGTTGGTCTTGATAGCAATCAAGGATGGTTTGATGGTGCTAACCTGATTAGCTAAGCAATACTTGTCCAAACATCCTCTGTCTTCAGGCTAACAGTCTATTTTTCTGACAGAGTAAACAAGGCTCCATACTCTTCATGTGCTGCTATCCTGCTATGTAATTGTTATACAATTATCCTCTTATACTTCATGTATCTTTCAAGGGAAAGAAATAAGTAATGAAAATAAGAAATAATAAATAACAGGCGGGTATCACATCTTTCTCAGTTTTCTCTTTCAGCCTGTGTTTCAGAACTTTCCTTTCTCAATAAATATCCAGTTGATTTCAGGAGATACCTACAAAATTCCAGCTATGCTGTCTTTTGGTGTCCCTGTGATTTTCCCTTGCCGAAATGGATGCAATCAACATCACCTGCTTTTATATTCACAGAGTTAACCTCTTCCCCAGAAGGTACATGAACCCAAATTTTGACAAATACAGCTGGTGACAGCATAGATCAGCTTCACTTCTAGCAACACCATCACCAGTTTTAAACAGCTGAATGCATTTATGCATTCTTAAGGGAGAGTGTCTGACTCCCTGTATTACAGTGAAAGTGTTAGAAGTCAGGTCTTTCTGGACTGTCCATAGGATGTTAAGCCTGGTAGTTTTATCATGTCCACTTAGGAATGAAAATTGGTGAAAAATTTTGTCCTAGATTACTGAGGCACACTCCACGAGTGACTGTGACTTTGTGTCAAACTTGTAAGTATATGGTTGCTATAGATGATGTATGAAAGAGTCAAGAAAGAATAAACTTCCTCTTTAGGAGAGATCCTGTAGTATTTATATGATGTGGGGGGGAAATTTTCTCCTTAAGTAAAAATGTTTGTCACTTTCTGTTATCAGATGCTTCTCTAAAAATACAACTATCAAATCAAAATCAAGTTGTAGAACCTTTTATTGTGGACTTAACATAGGATGGGATTCTTGGCATCTGAAATGGATCAACAATATCAGTAGGTGCTCCAAAGGGTGCTTTGAGAGTTCTGTAGATCTACACCATATAATGATCAATTTATGTTTAATCAGAATCTTTTCCTTCCTTTTCCACATAAATGTTTCATGTCTTTGTTCTTCTGAACAGAACTAGGAACAATTCTGGAAGATAAAATTTAACCATCACAAATTAATTGTCTGAATAAGGGAAACTCAACAAAGTTCATAGACTGACTTTTAAAGGAAGTAAAACATAGTGATCCCTTCTAGCTTTTTACAATAAACTGTAGTTGCTGTCAATAAGCACTTAAATAAGAAAACTGGGTTTCATGGCTTGTGATGACTGTGTCCCTTGAAGACATATTGTTCACATGGATTTCATGGTCTGTTTTTCTTCTGTCATTCTAAAGCACTTTTTATTGTGAAGGTGAACTAATGGGTGCTTGAGCTTTTTCTATCATCCATACTTTCAAATGCAGAAAAAGGGTAACAGCACAAGTATGATGAGCACAAATACATGCTCACAGAGCTGACAAATGTCTAAATGGGTAGTGTGAGCAATGCAGTCTGAAGTGCCAGTTATTGTAAGCTAAGTTGTTGGGGTTTGTTTTCCTACCATTTTATATGCCTTTTGAGGATACAGCTATCTTAGTGTGAGGTTTTTTGTTTGTTTTGTTGTTGTTCTGAGAATATGTTGTGTTGATCTGAAATTGCTCGTTACAGAATGTGTGAGGAAAAAGTCACGGTGACTCCACAAGATAAATCTCTTGGTGGAATGGGTGAATCTTAACACATTGTGAAGAGATGTTTGCAGTTTTAAGTGCTTTGTGCTAGAAACTTCTTAAGGACGAACAGGACAATATCAGGCTTTTGATACAATGTGTGTTAAACTAAACAATGCTTTTGCATGCACCTGCTATTTCCTTGTAGGTTGGAAATTTAGGTACTTACTTGTAACAGTTTTTACATTGTTTTTTTTCTTCAGGAGAAGAGAATATCTGCCGCTTTTCTTTTGTAAAATTCTTCAGCATTTCAATAGCTTTTATAATTGTCAAGAGAGTCCTAGTAAGAACTTGGAAAACATGCTAACTAGGCCAGAAATCTTACACTACTTGGGAGCTCTTCTTGGCACGAGGGACAGAAATGACCTTGCTTATCTATTTGAAGTTTAATGTGTGATTATGTAAACAGTCTTCAGAGCTTAGTCACAAATGTTACGCGCAGTAAATGATTAAGCAAGCATTGAAGCACTAATCTGGCTAAGCACTAAGCTGTTTTACTTCTGTAAGCTTGAAGAAAAAAAGAAAAGCATTCAAGAATTTGACAGACTTAACAGCTGCTTTTGGTTCCCTTCGCCCAAAGGAGATGGAAGCTTTGTCATTCCCTAGCTATCTGATTGCCTCATGCAGGTTTTCCTATCCTTCCAAGGTCTGAATATACATAGATGCCTAGTATTTTTCAGTTTCACTATTAGAAGACAAAATTTCAGAATAATGAAACTACAGAAATTGAGTTTGATAGTCCGGCTGAGGAAGTACAGAAACTCCTCTAAGCTAAGATTAGAATTTGACAGTGTCCAGTTGATCCACGTTTTATATTCTAAAAGCAAAAGTTTACCACTTCATTGCTTCATCATGGAGGGGCATAAAAAATAAGACTGAAGACTTGTTGAACCTTTAAACGAACTGAAGACTTGGAAGTGAATTTGGTAACTGCAATGTAGTTATCAGAGAGAAGCTTTTCTCTATTAATTTGGAAAGTTCTTCAGAATTGGCTTCTACCAGAGTGTTCACAACTGAAGTATTATTTGAAAGTAATGACTAAAAGGCATTTGGAGATTATAGCACTCCTTTATTTCTTTGTAGCATCTGTAATTTCAAGAATTGCACGTTCACCAGTAAAAAGAGAATATTTGTGTCTGATTCTAAACTATGCCATCTGAGTTTTATAGCAGGGTGGATCCAGTTATTCTTGGAATTGTCCTTGTGAAAAAGTAGTGAAACAGATGAGATAACTAAATTTCTTCCAGATTTAAACTGCAGTTTCCACAGATGAAAAATTAGAAAAATCTAAAAATAAAACTTTTAACCTGGGATGACAGATAAACAGTAGTGCTAATATAGCAACTGATTTTTTTCCAGCTCTTTTGGCATCTACGGTTCTACTCATCAGAGCTGCATCTGATATTAGCACAAAGTCATAATTGTTTGACATCTGCTATTTGATTACAGATTTGATGTTCATAGTTGTTCAGATAAAATTCTCCAATTCATGTCTTCCTAAATCTGATTATTTTATTATACTGAATTTTTTACTTTAAGGCTACTGTTCAGGAAACGTGACAGATTCCCCTATATTAAATTCTCACATTTCCATTACTCTAAGTTTCCCCATTCTCCTGTTTATGGAGACCAGTTTATGATGATTGTCAGTTATTTGGCTTCTGTATCTTCAACTGTTCTTGTGGTGATTTGCCCAAATTTCATTAAATTATAAACCTTTGAAAATATTTTTTCTATATATGCGTTCAAGAATTAATGGGCATTCACTGATAATGTCTATGTTTCTGTATGGCTATATTGAATTTTGTAGTTAAAAATCCCAGATTGTGTTATTTTCATCTCTAAAATCAAACATACATTTCTATGCTTATATAAAAATATTCCAAAAATTTTAAGTTTGTATATGAACTGTAGTTCTAATGGATGTGCATTAAAATGTACAGCTGTTTAAATTCTCCATTAATGTACTGGTCAAGTTCTGACCCTTATGTTGGTCTGATGTAATTTTAGTGCTTTACAGAATATATTACTAATGGATTTGCAAGTAGGCATCTTGAGTAAATGTTTTCAAACAGGTGACGCAGGGAAATAATTACAACTCTAACCTGGCTTTATTCTTAATTTGCAGAAAGTTGATCATTTTCACAGTGCTTGCTAGAGAAAAGTGAGCAATTAGTCTTGCTCTCCTATTTAAAAGTGCAATTCAAACCGTAATGTATGCTGTGAGGGTAGTAATCAGCATTGTAACATGTAAGAAATGTATGTCATTTATGAAGAGGTAGACCAGCAGCTAAGTTATCTAGAAGTTAAAGACTGGAAAAAAAGAAAAAAAGCGTTTCTTCTACTATGTATGTTTATGATAAATCATTATTACCGCATGAGATTTTAGAAAGCTTAGAATACTGACATCCCCACAAGCACAGAAGACGAGGGACTATCTTACTGTTGCACCATGAATGTAA
This sequence comes from Chrysolophus pictus, assembly GCA_037305975.1. Lineage (NCBI taxonomy): Eukaryota > Metazoa > Chordata > Aves > Galliformes > Phasianidae > Chrysolophus > Chrysolophus pictus. The sequence continues at coordinate 5,413,896 of CM074582.1, forward strand.
GACAAATTCTTTTACAATTTTGTTGAGTTTTTTGTCAATCACAGTTTATGTGAAATATCACTTCTATAACCTAATTCTTGCACATCAACAGTGCTGATATTCCGTTGTTTACATTATATCAAATACTAAAGGAATTTTTGGATTCTGATGTATGCATAATCCATTTAAGCTAAAATTAATTGTACACCCAAATATCTGAATTTGTCTGTCTTATCATGACAGTCTACAAAGGCAAGTAAGCATTTTCTCATGTATGTGTACTCAGGATAGGGCATTTATTTGTAATGAGTGAATAGCCAAAGAGAAGATGACTGCTACAGATATTTTTCATTAGAAGGGAGTACTACAGAAGACCAGATCAAGATAATTTTCTCATGTAAATCTTTGTGTGTATTAAGGCTTTTACATGCCCATTTATTTTGGATTTATTCTTAACTGCAATCAGAGTAAGAGAATATAGACATATAAAAAAGCACATTTTTGAAAATATAGAAAAACTGGAATGGTATCTTTGGCATTTTCAATTTGACATCAGAAGTAGAATCAAGGGTCATAATTTATACGAACAGTTGCGTCTCTAGAACTTAATTAAGATAGAGGCTTCATGGGTAGGGCAGTTCCTTGCAGCTTCTTCTGTCAGTACAGTTTGTATTTCAAATTAGAAGATGTACTTTACGATCAGTGGGGAATACAACCCTGTGACTCAGGGACTACAAGAAAATTTTCCATAGTAAATACTTACAATCTACCTAAAATTTTAAAAAACGCTGAGTTTATTGTACTTAAGTCCCAGTATATAAAGGCAGAATGGTAAATTGTGCCCAGATTTACTCATAATCACATAATAAATATCATAGCACAATGAAGTAGCTGAAAGACTTAAGTGAAGTAACTGCGTGAGGAGAGCAGTCACAGAGTAGTCCAATTCTTCTTACTAGGTAGTGATTGAAAGTAAAAGCTATTTCTTCCACATAGCATGCATACGCACAGGTTTTGATGAACTCATCCTTCAGAGTTATAATTTCCTTCATCCAAATGACATTAATGTGTAAATTCTGCACTTCCTTAATTAATTACAGTAATCTGGTCATAAGCATAGGATATGATAATTAGTATTCCCAATTAATAATTATGCTGAGGCGCTTTAAACATCATTCATTTTTTAATTTAAAACTAGTGAAATGTCCCTTTGCTGAAACAGTATTAAGCTTAACTCAGCAATATAAAGATGTATGCAAAGTTTGAAGACTCTAGAAGCTTCAAGGAAAATCTTAAGTGAAAAAATCTTATGTTAAATGAAATAACACAAAGGACAGCAATGACCAGCATTTGACTTCTTAGTCTCTGTTGTGGCTAGATGCGGAGTAACGTGTTTATTCCACTGTTTTTGTTGCTGGATATACCATACTGGTATACACCATACTGTGAAGCTGTGTATTGCTGTCTAATCTGCAGATAATTCTCCCCACCAAAGGAGTTGTTCAGTTCACTCCAGAGCAGAGTGGAGATAAAATTAATACGCAAGCAGCTGGTGCAGTTGGGTGATAAGCATATAGATTTTTTTCAGTGGACAGGCAAACTGCTCCAGGTGTTGGGTGTCTTCCAAGGTCTGGAATGTTTTTCTTGTAGCGTATTTTATCAGTGCTCTTCATTAGAAAATATCAGACTTAGGAAAATAATGGAGATGCCTGTACATACACATTTTATTCTTCCTTTCTTGTATTTGTTTGGCTTGTTACTTTGATGATAAACCTAAGAATAATAGTACTTCAAGAACTCTTTATTTCATTGCTAACAAGAAAAACTTAGCAGGAATTGACATTGAGAATGATTCATTTCTGTTTTGTAGATGCCCTTTTCTCAACATTTCTGCATATAAGGAAAGCTTTTCTTGAGGGTAACGAAATATTTAGGGATCCATGCCAACATTCCATATGACATAAATGCCAAAATTGACTTTTCTTTTGTATGATTGCACTTTCACTCATTTTTCAGAAATGTTGCGAAGCTCCTTTTAAAAAAAAAAAAAATCCTGTTCTTTCTGTTCGATGGTTACTGCATGTGCAATCATACAAGGAAGGGAAAATAATCCATAGTCTAAGAAGCAAGGTTTCCTTGACCAGAAGGCATACCTTACACTGAAATTCACTATGTAAGCAAGAGAGAACTTTTTAAAATTCTTATTATATCTACATAATATTGGTCATCTGTTGTCAGTGAAGTATGAAATGTTTCAGCAGGAATTTTGGATTTGCCATTTCAACAAGTTCCAGACATTTTCATCTAAGAAAACAAAGGTGTTAGGAATATACAGTTTAAAATAACAGATGCACCTTCTGTAATTTGTCTTATCAGTAATTGGAGTAAAACAGTGTTAAAAGACCATAATTTACAAATTGAGTATTGTGGTCAGGTGTTGTCCTTTGACATTTAGGACTACAATTGTATGCAGTTAAAAAAAAAAAAATTCAACTTATGTTTGCCAAGAACAAATTGTCCAAGTATACAGTACAATGAAGGACATCCCAAAGCTTTTTCCCTCTTTAGTCCTTTCTTCCTTTCTGAAATGATGTTGACTTATTAATTTGTGATATTGTAATTATATGATAAAAGTGTATTAGCACTTTATGTATTTTTTTATTGTACGCTTAGTTCTGCTAGGAATAAGCAATAAGCTCTCTTACTGTTATGCTTAATGCAATGCTGTTTAACTTGTCAGCATATTTTCCCAAAATGAAATGCTAGTAATAGTCATAAAGATTATCAGATGCAATGCATCTGTAGATATATACATTGTTTTGTGTTTCTAATAACTTTTCATCTTCTGTAAAGGGTGGGTTAAGGTATACTTAGGTTTTGTCCTACTTTGAAACTTGACATCTGATTGGTTTAGAATCTGGAGGTGATTTTTGTTAACTGAAATTCTTTCATTTCCTTAACACTGATTGGGCCGACTGATTCCAAGCAAACAAAGCACACGTATCCCCATTCATCATTCTCATAACTGGTAATAAAGAACATTTTAATCTTGACACGTTGTTATGACAGTTATTCTCCAGACATTGTGTAGCAGTTGTATCTGTCAACCCAAGCATTATGGAATATTTTAGTTGGCAGTCTTCCAAGCGTGAACATTAATCTTAGTATTTCTTCCTACAGTTCCTAATCAAGATATTCCAGGGGTGATTGCACTAACATTGTTTGAAGACTACATCTACTGGACAGATGGGAAAACCAAATCACTCAACCGTGCCCACAAAACCTCTGGATTAGACAGACTGTCGCTAATTAACTCCTGGCATACCATAACTGATATACAGGTGTATCATTCTTACAGGCAACCTGATGGTAATTATTCCATATCTTCTGTTCTTGATGTATTTCACATAGAAGCCAATTGCTAAATTAACTGAAGATTATTTATCGATTTATTTTTTTCTTAATTATTTTGAATTTTAGAAGTCTTTGAGTGAACTTTTTAAAAAATAAATCCGTGATTACTGTTGTAAGTATATCAGTTATTAAATAAATATGTTATGACCTGTTCAGTGATGAGATATCCTATGAGTTTTATAGATACTGATTGGAATTACAGAATTGTAAAGTTGTGTTAGAGTCCAAGTTACCAGCTATAAAGATCACAAAAGTGCATCATGAAAAGACATTTAGCATTATTTTTGCAAAAGTAGGAAGAGTGTTAATAATGCAGAAGAATACTGTTGTTTAGAAGCCTGAGACTGAGAAAATGTCTGAGTGTAGGTGTTACGTTTGCATCCAATCTAATGTCTGTCTATTGGAATTCTAGGTGAATGCAATCTGGCACTTGACCCAGATGAGCTGATTTTTTTCTCATTAATACATACTTTTTTTTTAAATTCTTTTTTCTTCCTCTCATTGTTTCATAACTGAATGTACAAACTTTGTAATAATTGCTGCACACAAAAGAAAAGAATAGCTTAAAGGCAAAAAGAAAGGGATTTTGTAGTAAGACTTTCCATTTTAAAACTAATGTGTGTAATACAATTTTCTTCTGTGAAGCAGATACTCAGAAGTAAACAGAAATAATACGCTCTGATATTCTTTTCCTATTCTATCCACAGTGTCTAAACATCTGTGCACAGTAAACAATGGTGGTTGCAGTCATTTATGCCTTTTAGCTCCTGGCAAGACGCATACATGTGCCTGTCCCACTAACTTTTACCTTGCTGCAGATAACAAGACATGCTTATCAAACTGCACTGCCAGTCAGGTGAGTGCATCTGTATATTTATTTTACTGTGTTTTCACCTGCTTTTAAATAATAAATGCTGGTGTCCATGAAATATGGAAGCTCTTGTCAAAGGGGCTGAAGGCTAGGTAAGTGTTGGATGTATTCAAGGTGTTTCATCTTTATGGTTATTTTTGAAAATAAAATTGCAATTGCCTTTTTTTCTCCTAGAGAGTGTATAGCTTGTTCTCTTCTAAACGTGTTTCTTCCAGTCATTACAACAGATAAAGCTAATAAATTTATCAAAATTACTTTGAAAAAGCATTTATATAAAATACTTAAGATAGAATTACAAAATGATTTGAAAGTATACATGAATGAGCATTCATTACACAAATAGGAAAAAAAAAGGAGCTCAATCCAGTAGGTAGATAAGTAAATAATGGTTACAGGAGAAACAATCCAATAGCTGAAATGGAAATGGTAGGATGTGCAATTACTTAACAATTGTATCAATTAAAACGTTGAATTATGTGTGCAAGGTGGATTTCCTGCAACTTGAGATGCGTATTTTGTAGAGCAGATAAACAGCTGTATGGTGCTTAAATGATTGTTCTGAGTAAGACTTTAAAGAATCAAGTTATGGAATGCATAAAAATTTTTATCAGTGGAGCTCAAGTGGAGTGTACCAAAGTCATTAGAACTATAGTGACTTCTATCGGCTGAAGTGCATCTCCAAAAAAATTTATAAATAGGTGTTATAAAATCAAAATACATAGATAATTAGTGGAAGAATGACAAAATCACTTAATTTCTCATAGTTTGTTGTTTTGGGGTTTTTTTTTGAAAAAAAAAGGTATTGAAATCTTTCTTCCTTCTTTTCTCCTTCTACAGTTCCGTTGCAAAACTGACAAATGTATTCCATTCTGGTGGAAATGTGACACTGTTGATGACTGCGGAGATGGCTCTGATGAGCCTGAGGAGTGCCGTAAGTGTATTCTAAATCTGGAACCCAGTTTTGTCACTAGAGTCAAAAACCAGTGTACTGCTCTATAGAAGTTAGATGATTTTCTGTGAAAGTTTTTGTTTGCAGTAAGTGTTTGATTTCCTTGGTTCCTTGCCAGATTTACAGAGGTCAGTATCTTGACTGTCATCCTGTAAACATTTGCATTAACTAATGTTTACTAAGCTTTTAAGATCTCTGGAAAAAAAGATACAATTACAAGTTTTTCATGTTTTAAACCTTTTTTCATCCCTTTTCAATTTTTGTTGAAGGTTTTATATTTTAGTGTTCTATCTGTCTTTAAGAAAAAAATCTGCCACATTTGATCTTTTTTTGTGTGTTAGAATTGTGATATTATAAATCTCGCTGGCTTTTATTTTATTACAGTTATATAAGTTTAGCTGCACATTATCACTGAGTGCAGTTTCCAGAATAACAAGATTAACGTTCTCCATGTGACTCCTTCTAAGAATCTTTTTATTTTTCCCACTAAGTCTTATATGTATATATTTTCATTTTGTACTTCTATAAATATTTCCAAAGGATAATTTGAGGAGCTAAATCCCACCACTCCAGTAGGAACAATTTTATGTAATGATAATTTGTAATGTATCCTTGACACACTATCATGAAAGTGGTGCAGATACAGCATATTTCTCAATAGTCTCCCATTATCCAAATAGCAGATTCCCATAGTATTTCTCCACTGAAACGTAGACAACTGGAGGTCAATTACGATTATGTTTTCAGTATCCCAAAGGATGACTGATATGAGGCACATAGCTGACTGCAAGTTTACTTAGTAGTTGGAAATATACCCGTCTAGTATACTGGGTTCTCAAAGAGAAATGTTATTGATGATGCTGTTTTCCATCTCAGTCATTAACTGCTTTAATGCTATTAAATTAATCTACGTAAATCAAAATACTGTTGTATTCTTACCTCAAGCTTAAATACACAGAGAACGCTGCTATGCCCTACAGTGTTCCAGACAAGTGAATATTTATGGAAGATATAGCTATAGGAGAGCATAATTGTCCACACACACAAACAGCAGTGGCTATGAGAACAAGCCGTGGTGGACGTGTCAAGAGTGGGATGGTGAATTTCTTAAATGCATATTTAAACTGAAATGTTTATATCCTAAACTGCAAGCTTACGTACAGCTAATAGCAAACATCCATCAGTAGAGGTCTGTATAGTGAGTAAAATGTAACTGTAGTTAAATGAATGTAAGTCTCAGACTTTGAAATTAATTTTGAAGTACTATGCGTGCATCTTCCTTACTTATCTGCTTAGACTGAGGCAATACAGTTCAATACAAATGTTCAGAAATACTTCTGTTAGATCCATAGAGAAGGAACAATACTATTGACACTTTGCCATTACTTTGTCATTATTAATAAGCAGTTTTCTTTTCTTCCAGCTGAATTCAGATGTCAGCCAGGACGTTTTCAGTGTGGAACTGGACTTTGTGCCCTTCCAGCCTTCATCTGTGATGGAGAGAATGACTGTGGGGACAATTCTGATGAACTGAACTGTGGTAGGTGTTTTTTTGTATTATAGATGTGCTGCACTGTTGTAAATAGTGTGATTTGCATTCTGCCAAGAAAGTGATTTTGTACTTTACTTTGAGTTCTAATCTTTCAATCTTCAATTTTTTAATCTTTTTAAGTTGATATTTTTATTCTTTTAACTTCCAGACACGCATGTGTGTCTGTCAGGTCAGTTCAAGTGCACAAAGAATCAGAAATGCATTCCAATAAACCTGAGATGCAATGGACAGGATGATTGTGGTGACGAAGAAGATGAAAGGGATTGTCGTAAGTAATTTTAGAGAATTTTGTTCTGATTTATGTAGCTGATTTTAAACAACAAGATGAAAAAAAATTATGTAAAATAATGTAAATGTCCTCTCTGTAAAATAATTTGAGGAGCATGCAAAGCTGCAAATTCACTGAATTGTTTGATATACAATGTTTTATATACAAGAGAACAAAGTAAAATGCCATTTATTAACTTCATTTTTTAAAGTTATTACAAAAAAAGGAGTGTGTAAACAAATTAATTTCAAGCATTTAATTGCGTTTCTGGCTTAGGCTGAAACATCAATTTTACTCTTAACCACCTCACAAATGGCTTATCTTCTTGAGGCTTTCATCTTCCATGCCTTGCGGCAGCATATTAAAAAAAAAAAAAAAAAAAAAAGAAACACTTCTCTGCTTATTTTATTAAAAATTATGTGGACTTATAGCTTCTTCTCTATATTTTTTTAATGATGTAGTTTTCAGCTTTTTCAATTCCTCCTTCTGCAGGGACTTTATTAATTTACCTAAGCAGCTTGATTGCCATTTACACAGATATTATACATCTTTTTGGTAAATCCAGTTTCGCTCCATATTTCACAGAGGTGATTGAAGAAAATATTTTCAATTAAATTTGAAATGTATTAAGTAGTTTGTATTTTAGATCATTCTGGAATTAAGATGATGCTGCATCTTGAAATATCTTTCATTCTGTTTATTATTCAGACTTACAGCTGTTCTAACTTGTTTAGTCCTATTTTCTGAATTAGCTGTCTCAGAAGTTGCATTTATACAACTTCTCCAACAGAAGGGTTGCTAAGGATACAAAGACTTTGTTAATTATCCTGTTTGATGTCCATCTTCCAAACAGCAGAGCTCAAGCTTCTGACAGACAGTATTATATGCTTATTTACCTGTTACATTTCTTTAAAAATCAGATAATTAGGGTCAGGTAAACACCTGCAGAAGATAGGAGAGATTGCTTTTTTCAGTATGAAAATGACAAACAACATATAGAAGGTTATCTTACAAATATAAGTTGTACCAGACAGAAATAAAATGAAATCAGAGCAAGAGAGCCTACAGCACAGTGTTGTTCAGGGGATGTGGGAGGTATAGGAACAGGATCGGCAATGACAGAGTTGAAAACTTGGAATGTTTTCAACTAGAGTGAGATAGGATAATCTGCTGTGATATAAAGCAAGCTCTTGAGTGTTCTGAATCTCAGCTGTCAATCCAACTGCTAAGGCACAGCATAGGATGGAAAATAGAAGGGTTCTTTACACACATTTTTCATTTCTGTCTGTCTTGCCTAACACCTTACTAATCCATTCCTAAGGGTTGGAACTTGATGATCCTTGTGGTCTCTTCCAACCCAAGCCATTCTGTGATTATCTAGGCGTTATGAGCTTCTCTCTTAAGAAAGTTAAATATTCTACCTTATATTCTAACAAAATCTATTTTTGTCAGATTTTTAAATCTTGCATAAAATAATTTTGTCTTCATTTTGTTGCTATGAACAATATAAACCAAATGTTTTCTCATAGAAATTACTTAAATAATGCCAGAGATGCCTTATTTCTGAAGGTTTCTTTTTTTACTCTTTACTTTTCTTACAAAGCAAATGTCTTGAACATGATCAGAATTTTCTAGATTTAATTTGAACCTTCTTCCTTAAAGCGGAAAACAGTTGTTCTCCAGACCATTTCCAGTGTCAAACAACAAAACACTGCATTTCTAAACTGTGGGTATGTGATGAAGACCCAGACTGTGCCGATGGATCGGATGAAGCTAACTGTGGTGAGTATGACTGTAGTTTAGAATATATCACTGTTTTGAATATGTGACTGTAGCTTGATGTTATTACAAAAAGTAGTAAAGGAAATTATGATTTCACTTAACAAGTCTTCTTCCAATCTATGGTAATAGCTGTGTGATATGATAATTTTACCTGGCTCTTACTGTTCTTGTTGGATGGTAATATGTAAGTAGATGTAATTATTATCACTTTAATATAGACATTAAAATACTTAAATACTATTACATTATTGCCTGGGATTATGAATGAGTTTCTCATCTGGAATATAATGACATTTTCTGTTTTTCTGAGAAATCATCAAGTTTCCACCAAATTATTCCACATTTTATTGCTATTGTGATTAATAAATAGTGAAAAAATTCATAATTTCCTTTAGTCTACTATAATTTCAGTAGAGGTGCATAAACTTTTTGTTCCGGACTAAGAAGGAGACACAATATAATAAAGACATTTCATAATAAATGAATTGCCTTTGAGAAAATCCAACTCTGTTTTTATTTCAAATTTACTAGTTGATTATTATGCCTTCTGTTTTTATGTTGGAGAAAATAGGAACACCAAGTATGGATAAATTGTTATATGCCACTCATAGCTATGCGCTATTAACTAAGCATATTAAAAGAACAGGATGACTTTAATCTCATTTTAAATTTTTCCTTAATTTTAGCGTTTGAGATATGTTTAAATAACCTCTTTATAGCAGTAGTTTGAACACGATTTGTTCTTCTACATTTTTTTTAATAATTAAAGATGGTTATTTTTATGAACAAACTTCAGGAGAATTAAATTTTGAATTTACATGTAGACTGTAATAAAGATCTGCATATGCTGGTGCTAATAGTAACATATCGTTTATAGTTCATTTTTAAAATGCCTACATTGCAAAACTTTGCATAAAGGGTAATTTCTTTTTTGCTTATGTGCTGCATAGACATAAATATTTTTCTTAGTAAATATTTGCTACCATGTGTTATGGGGAATACAATATTGAGTGAACTTGTTGGAACTTTATGTATTTAGTCTTCTGTGATTCATTTCCAGCTGAGGCGATTAAAGTAGTTAACTAAGTGTTAATGAATGTATGGTGCTTTTCAAAGAATATTAAATAGAACTAATGCATGCTTTTTGTCCAGACAATTAAAATAAGGCATTATATCATGGCAATCTTTACTCAGAGCTTTGATACTTTACATCACAAAAGGCCCTTCTGGGGGCTAGAATATGAAGAAAACTGTGTTCAGTCTGAGGAAGTTATAATCTGCTTTAAAGGTTTTATGTATTTTAGATATTTACCAGAATAATTTGTCAACTACTGTTTTTTTCCTTTCTCCTTTCATTTAATATTAATTTTATTTTAATCCAAAAATAGCTTAATCTCTGTCAATTATAATTTAAGATAGAAACATGAAAATTAAGTAACCATAACTTTTATGTGCTATTTCTATGTGAACTTCCACATTTCCGTGGAGTCTTATTGTAAGAAGAGTGGAAAGCAGTTTAGTGTTTGAAGACAGCTATGACAAAATGTGGGTGTACCTTTCAGGATTCCACAGTACAAAAAATAAGCTCTTTAACTATTTATTTTGAATTGAATATATGTTTCCAAAAGATCAAACATTTGTTATGAAACTTTCTCAAATTTCTGTCTTTATGTCTTAGTTCTACTGTCTTCCTATTTTCCTGAGCTCTCATTAATCTGGAGAATGAGGTGGAAGACAAGCAAATCTGTCTGTTAGGCATGTCAACTGTAAGCTACTATGAGAGAGTCAATGTCAAGGTAAAATAAAGCTTTCGGAGTCCTCAAGTGACAAAAAATGATCCTTAGAAATACAGGAAAAGTATTTTGTAGGTGGAAAGAATTAAATAGTTATTTTTATTTATTAAAAATAGAGTAAGAAGGAAGATTAATATTCAAGGAGAAGGTTTTTTAAGAATGCCAGACTTTCTACATCAGTGTACATAAATGCAAAGAGGCAAAACAACAAAATAGATTTAGTATGCTTTATGAAGTGTAAGGAAATAAATCTTCTATGTTGTTTCAACAACCTAGCAGGTAGTTGAAAAGAAGGTTCTCTGTTTTCTGTCTTTCTCTGATTAGATCTTGATATTCATTGTAGAAGGATAAATAGAATATGATCTGTGATTAGCCTTTAGGACTCATTTTGTGGGCAGTTATGTTAATTTCAGACAACAGAGTTCACTAGAAATATTTTAATGCACAGGATAGGCATAGAATGTGAAACCACCTTTGCAAAGCAACAAAAACAAGTACAATAAGTTTTTATTTTACTGTTATTTTTATGCCTTGTATTGTTAAGTGTTCTTTAAGTGCTTGCCAGTGCAATTATTTGAAATGTCATAATTGAAATCGTGCTCCCCAGGGAAATTTTCACAGCCCTGAGTCTGCTGGAGTACAGGAAGTGTTTGGACAGCACACTCAGGCAGATGGTCTGATTTTTGGGTGGTCCTGTGTGGATCCAGAGCTTGGACTCAATGACCCTTGTGAGTCGCTTCCAAATTGGAATATTCTATAATGCAAATTCTATGAAATATCATTGATTATCTCTGGATTATTTTTGTCATCTTGAGAAACATCATAGGTTAAAGTATTTGGGGAGGAAACTGATAATAATTGTGATGTTGGCAGAGAATTACGAACAAATGCAAAAGGCAGTATTTAATTACCAGATCTGTGAGCGTACAGATCCACACCAGTATTTGCCTCAATATATTTGGTATTCAAAAGCCATTCCTAAAACAAAACACAGAATCAGCAGTTTGGGCCATAGCATCAAATGTCATACCTCTAATTTCTTTTTCAGAGGCGGAGAAAGCAGGTTGACTTCAGCTAGTATTTCAGTCCCTTGTTCTTTTAGGTATTAGAACTTATCAAGATGTCAAGATAACAACAGGAAGCCTGAACTGTGATGTTTTGAAATAGCCAAAAGGACATGGAAATTTAGGAAATTGAAATATCATCATAGCAGCAATGTAATTTTAAAATATGTCATTGAAACTTTATATAAATAAAGTTCTCTTTTTTTTTAAATAAAGTCCATTGATTTTAATTTCCTTCATTTTCTTACCAGACCTTATTAGGCTAAAAGAATTGCTCTGGAAAGAAACAAAAAAAGATGAAAAGAAAACACAGAGGCAGCTGGAGTAGTTCAGAATGTTCATACATCTCTGAAAGATTTGCTTATGGTACTGCTGTGTAAACCACAATGTTCACTGAGAATTTACCACATGACAAAAATTAGCCTCAATTTAGCATTATATACTTGATGCTTTTTCCTGTATGTAAGCAAACTTTCAGTCTGAGACACCACTAAGTGAAAGTATAAAGCAAAATGCAAAATTTTCTGTTGGGCACCATTAGTCTTAAATTGTTACATAGAGGCATAGATGTTTAGAAATATGTGTTCTGTATATTTGTAAAAAATATTCTTGTAGGTTTCTGCGATCTCTTCTTTTGCAGGGCAATCATCCTGCAAAATTCAAGGAGAAGTCAGTGCAGCTTTTGAGATTTAATGCAGTAATGTTAACCTATCCAAGCTAATGTGTGCATTCTTCTGAATTTCCCTTTTTTCATTAAATTACATTTTTTACAGCATCTTTTTTATCATCGTCGTATTTAGGATATATCCGTTATGGCATGGCTGAAAAATAATATCTTAAACAATGTGGTATGAGAAACAAAATAATTAATGAAAATAACTTTTCAAGTATTTAGGTTTTTTCTTCTGAAATGTGTCCTGCGATGCCGTCATGTCACTCTCCAGTAGCAGACTTTCAGTTTTCAACTTCACAATGATGTAAAGGATGTTTGTTCTAATTGCAGACAAAAAAACTTGTGGGCCTCATGAATTCCAGTGCAAAAACAACAACTGTATTCCAGATCATTGGAGATGTGATAGCCAAAATGATTGTGGTGATAATTCTGATGAAGAAAACTGTAGTAAGTAACTTTTACCTAAATGCGTATTTCAACGAGTAGTCAGTTTAGCAACATGTAGGAGGATTTTCTTCTGATAAACTGTATATGTATGGTTTCTTTTTGGACGAGAAAGATGAAAACATGTCTGACCTATGACTTTTCAATAATCTGATGAACTCGCAATGAATAGTGTTGACAAAGTTTACCTTTGTCATAGAGTTACTCTCATACCTCAGACTTCTTATCCAGATAAAAATCATGAAAAATATCCAATCAGAAAAGCTGCTTTTTAAGAATAGTTTTTGATTGCGATTGCTTTATTTATATTCCTTAGGTGACTTGTCATGTTTTCTGCCTCCAGAAATCCATTTCCATAACACTTAACTAAATAAAAAGTAGACCTTGTTATTAAAAATAGTTTGGATAATCTAGTTCTCTCCTACCCATGGGCAACCTCAATGCCTAATAAGTCTCTGTAATACTACTTGCAGTGTGTTAATTTAGATCTGGTTCTGAGGAAGAAATGACAAAATCATAATGGTTCCCTTCATCTCAAAATCATTCTCTTTATAAAATATTTCCACAGGAAAATTGCATCAGTATTTTGAAGTGTCTTCCGTTCAGCTGTCAAACAGTTTCAAATCTTCTTTTCTTTTGTTCTTTGAAATCTAAGAAATTTAATGTCTTTTATAATCTTTAATGCAAGGTCCTGATTGTATATCCTTAGGGTGTATTTGACATCTTTGAGGTAATAACTTAGAATGCTTAATGAATTCTTGCGCTCTCTGCCCCTTTCTCTTATTCAACACATGGTGTCCAGAGGTACAGGAAGTCTGAAGGCAAGCTCGTTTAGCTTTAAAGTTTAAATAGATTTGTATGCTTTTTGATCACAGTCTGTTAAAAAACGCTGTGAGTTACTGAAAGCATTAGTATCATAGTTTACATATGCAAGCGCATCATCTAAAGGGAAAAATGTCATCTGACTTGGTAATTGCTATCAGCCATGTACTGTTAAACATGGCAGGAGGGTGTTGATGACACACAAAAGCTTTCTTAGCTTCGTGGGAGATTTTACTTGGGAAACACATATCAGTGCTGGCGAGATATTTTTTTTTCTGTTATAAACAGTAAGAACTTATTTTTATGGTTATGTAAAAATCAAAGGAAAATACATGGTTTTACGATAGCAGTGTTCATCTATGTGATTAGTTGAAAATTTTGTAAAAGAAACACCTCTCCTAAACATTACTACTGTCTGCAATATAAGTATTAAGCATCTTGCTTTGAAATATACCATCTGTGAAGTGGGATTAATTCTTTCTTAAATATTAGGTTGTCATGGAATAAAATTATAAAAAAAAACAAGTGTTCAAATAATGAAGGAGCAATCAATTTGCTATCTTTGTGTTCACTTTAGTAATTAACTTATATATTCTAGTCTTGACTATTCTCTAAACTTTCAGATCAAGAAATCTATAGCTAGCTGTAGTGCATAGGATAAGTGATTTGAGAGTACCCAGGTGCAGCCTGTGCAACAAACTAAAATTACTTCAATTCTGAGGACAAACCTTACAATATATAAGCATTAAACAGATCTCTGCAGAGTGATGAATTGTACTTCATGTTTACTGTTTGTTATTTGTTTTTTTTTTTCTTGTCAAATACATGCTTTACTTCCTAACTTTTGAGATCCTTTATTCTACTGTCTAAATTAAATACACTATGCTGGCACAGTTGAAAATTCACTATCTCAGAAGCACTGGGATAATACATAATATCATTGAGTCGTTCAAACTAGAAGTAAAAAATTCTTGGTAGGCTGTGTGGCCTTTTATAAAGTGTAACAAAACAAATATATATGAAATATATATGAAATTCCAAAGGATTTGACAAAGTGAATTGTATATTATAAGTTCTTCATAGCACGTGTGCATTTACGAGGAGTTTTTCAGGCAGTTGTGTGAGAAAATGTGTTGTTTCTCAAAAATACAGAATGAATCCACTGAATTTTAGAAATTTAGCTCAAGTATGTCTGTTTAGGTATATAATTTCTTTACATGTACAAATAATTATTTGATGAAATAAACAATGGTGGAAAAGAATGTGTTTTGGAAATATATGGGTGTGAAAAATTATTAGTGCTATAATACCAACAGTTGTGTCTGTTATGACTTTATATCTGGCATAGCTTCTTCAGACTTTGTTGCTCTTTAACTGTATCTGTCTTACAATATATAGTGTGAATTATATTCCTGCTTATTTCTTCTTTGCAATTCTTATATAATGTTTACATTGCTGAATGCAGAAGAGTTGTGGTCCTTCAAAAAAAAAAGACAGAAAATGAGTAGAGGACTGTCATTTGAACCCCCCCAAATAAGTAAGAATTACTGTCCAGAGAGGCTGTGGATGCCCTGTCCCTGGAGATGTTCAAGGTCAGGCTAGATGGGGCCCTGAGCATTCTGGTCTAGTATTAAATGTGGAGGTTGGTGGCCCAGGCTAAGACAGGGTTGGAGCTTCATGATCCTTGAGGTCCCTTCAAACCCAAGCCATTCTACGATACTGGGAGGTTAAAGGTCCCTATTGAGAGCACTAACTAAAGTAGAATGTATTTTTAACTTGGTTAATAATTATCTTTTTGGAGGGGGAATTTTCTTTCAGGGTTGTTCGGATTTTTTATGGAAGATATTAGGCAAAATAGTATTTCGTTTCAGGGAACTTGAAAAATGGAGAATTCCATTGTAATGACTGTCTTATTCCTGCTCATAAGAAGGCACCAGTAATGTTTTACTGAATGTAGTTAAAAACATATATGCTGTAAACAGTGAAGCAAAGCAAATATAATAATGTTGCAGAAAGACATGCATTTAATTGGTGTGGAAATACTACAGTTGCTGGATAATCTTCTCAATGCTTTGTTGCTCTTACAAGATATCAAGAAAACAAATTACTTAATTTTGTCCTTGGATAACTTTGTATTCTAAAGGCAGTGAGAACTAGCGATTATTCAGTGTCTAAGTGAACACATTTACACTAGTGGATTGAAAGAAACTAAGCTGAAATAGCTGGAATTATAATGTCTCACAATGTCATCTTCAGTAGACAGATCTTGAGTGGACAGTGCTTTAAATTCTCTGCATTCTTTACACTGCTTCAGGCTCAGCTGACTAGGTGCAAATACAGCCATGCCCCATGTCAGTTTTCTAAGAGCAGCTAGATTGCAGTGACAAACAAAGACATGTTTAACCTACACAAATGCAGGTAAAAGCTATGTTGTAAGTTCAAACTTTATATCCTATTTTAAGAAAAAACTATTCTTCTCTCCTAGTTGTGTATAATACCTCAGGTACCTAATAAAATCCTTTAAATTCATGGTTTAATCAAATATCTATGCTTATTAAATAAGAAATTGAACCACAAGTATGAAATGATTTTGTATCTTTCCTGTGAGATCCCATTCTTTGTGCTATTCTAGTTGACAACTGTCATCACCACAGGTTATTTTCAGACTCGAAATTATGAAAGGAAGTCATTTTATGTGCTGTATTTCTAATAAAGCTCTTCATAATTACACAAAAATGCTTTTCTTCAGGATGGAGTTTCAGTGGTTTTGTAAAGCAGAAGCTGAAAGATTCTGACTTTTATTGGTTATGCAGAGATCTATAAATACTTATTCCTTTCACTAACAACATGAGCACTGATGGAAAAGTTCTCTCCTGTGTGCATTCGAAAATCACAGAGAAGTATTCCTAAAGCAGAAGAAATATTTCTTGCAAACAGAGAAATGAGAAGTTAGCTCATTGTGTTCATTTTTGCAGAATCAAATCTCTGTTTATAAATAATTCATTAGCAGTATAGCAAAAATATTTGCTTATATTTTGCAAATCACAACAGAAACATGACATACGTTTATTTGCATGTGAATTGTTTTTTCCACAAATTATTTCCCTTATATAATTTATCACATGTTGAAATTCCTCTTCCTGGCCTGTTGACAGAAAAAAAGAATTGAGTCACTGATTTGCTAATATTTATACCATGAGCTTTTGCTTTGAGAAAATTAGTAATCCATATAAATTAACCTTTGATTAAAAATAACAATGCTGGAGAACTGGTGTAGATCTGCTTGTATTGCTACTTTCCTACAACTTCAAAATGAAAATTTGTACCTGCATGAAAAACTAAATTCTTAAAAAAAAAAAAAAAAAACCACAACTTTTCAAACTGTTTTATTTTTTTTTTTTTTTTCCTGAAGTGAGGAGGGAAAACATGAAGAAACTCAAAGATTCATCAGAAAGACTTTTTTGAAACAGTTTTTGTTTTCTGAATATTGGAGATTTTGAAGTTCAGCTTTACCATAGATCTGTGTAAAGTGCATCTGATATGTTCTCATTCTGGTAGTCACCAAATTCTTCTCTAGTGAAATTTTCTAATCTTATGTTATCTTTCCTTGATCACCACATTAGGTTTTTCAAAAATATGCATGCTTCTATCTTCCATTGCTTGTTTAAGGACTCTTTAGCATCATCTCATCCATTACTACCCACTGCAACTCTTCTCTCTTCATCTCTCCTCCTTTTCCATCTTCTCTCCATTGATAATTTTTTTTGCTGTGTTTTGCCTTTTGCCTGAAATCTTCCCATCTCAAGAGATCTTCCCAGTCAATCCTTATTCTTGATGTTACATTGTTTACTTAATGCAGTGTTTGCGCTAACATTAAAAGGATCTAACAGATAATCCTTAGCTATTTTTTCAGTTGTAAAACCAATGGCTGTCAAAGACTGTTACATATAGAGATGTGATTAAATTTTGTTCTATTACCTCTTTTTCTGTACCTTTGCTTAATGGTTCCAAGTCCATAAGGTGTCTTCGTTGTTTTTTTTTTCCCCATTAACTTTTAGAACAGAATAAATTAGAATAATGATGTTGAAAGGGAGGTATGGAGAACATCTAGTTCAGCCCCCCCTGACTACTTGAAAGCTAACCAAAGTTTAAGTACATCACTGAGGATATTGTCCAAATGCTTTCTGACCACTGTTGGGCATGTAACATGAGCTACCTATCTAGGAAGTCTGTTTCAGTATTTTAGCACCTTTACAGTAAATAAATATTTCCTAGTGTCTGGACTGAACATCCCCTGACTCTCCATAGTTCCTGCATATCCTGACATCAGTTATTAGAGATCAGAGACCAGCACCTCCCTCTTCACTTCCCCTTCCTAGGTCATAATTAAGAAGCAATGATGTCTTCTCAGACTCCTTTCCCCAGACCGTACAACCCAAGTGTTCCCATCCTCTCCTCATAGGACATGCCCTTCAGTGCTCTTACCAGCTTTTTGTAATAGCTCCATTTTCAAGAGGAAAGTACATAGTACTCTGATCCCTTGTCCAGAGCTTTTGTGGTAATAAAAGCAAAAATGCAGAGCTATGCAGCCGATGAAATAAAAGGGCTGAAACAGCCAATCTCACTTTCTTAGGATTACTTCATCACTCCCTGCAGCCACTGTCTCCTGCTTGCTTTGCCTATATCTCAAATTAGTTTTGTCTGCTCTTCTCCTCCACCTTCTGTAATGACTTCCAGCTTCCATGTGTTTTGGTTCTTCCCAGGGAATAGAAAAACATACCATTTCATCACAAAATAACCCACTTAACTTTCAATATACACTTCTCTTGTCTGTCTGTAAGCTTCTTAGATTCTTTTTATCTAACATCTTTTTCTTTTCCCTGAAATTACTTTGAAATTCCTAAAAGTGTCCTTACTTTTACTTTTTTCCATTTTCAATACTGACAGTATAGAAAAAGTCAGCTTTTTTATGAATGCATACTGTCTGTTGACTTTTGCACTTCATCACATTCACTTTCTGTTAAGCCTCTAATAATTCTGTCAATTTTTAAGCCAGTATTATTGTCATGCTTCATCCCATACATAATTGCTGGAAAACTGAATTATTTGGCTTGAAACTCCGAACTTTCCTTCTGTGGTATTCTGTTTACCATCTAAAAACTGTTCCCCTGAATGTGTAGCACAAGGGAACCTATTTCTTGACACATATATATGTGACAAGCTATTTAATTGAAAGTCAAAGTTACATTTAATTCCAATTATGCTGGGCATTAACAGGTGCAAAACAAATTTCTAGTCTGTGGTATCAATCTCACTAAATTTGTCATAACACGCATGCACTGAAATAATTAATACTTAAATATTCAGCCTCATATAATTTTGTAAAGAAATCTGCCAAATGAAATGAAAGTATTTTCATGAACAGCTTGTAATATGCAAGTGAAATTTATTTATAAAATATGATGAAGCAAAATCGTACAGAAAAAAAAGTTCTTAGAATTTGAGGGTTAATGTTTTTGACTTCGTTATAGAAATTCATTGATTGACTGTTTGGGGTATTTATGTATGAGCTATTTTTATGGAAATACTTATAAACCTAGGCCTATTACTCTTCTTTGTTCAGAGCCTCAAACGTGCACTTTGAAAGACTTTCTTTGTGCAAATGGAGACTGCGTTTCAGCAAGATTCTGGTGTGATGGAGACTATGACTGTGCAGATGGCTCAGATGAGGTAGGCTTCTTCCAGGGGAAGTAGTTGAGAAAATTGCTAGGTTTAGATTGCTTGACAATGAATTTTCTTCATATGACTATGTAAGCAGGAATGCAAATTTGATACATGAGTTCATGCTTTATATAGATGCCTTCACTAAATTAAAATCAAACTTATTAGGTAACCTAAAAACAGAACAAGACTTAAAATCAAATTCTTTTCTGTAGTCTTATCTTCACCTTTTTGGCCCCGTCACTGATCTAGTTCTCTTCTATCCTGTGTATATTTTGTGCTTTAGTTGGGGAACCTTTGCCTTCTGAACCAGCAGCGTATTGTTTTATGGTTTTTTTTTTTTTTTTTGAGAAAATATGGGCTGTTGCTTGAGTAGGAAAGGCGCTCTTGATATTTGTTTTGTTCTTTCTCAGTTCCATTTTGTACTTTTTGTTTCTTCCTTTCCTGACAGTTTTGGAGTTCATGTGCTTCACGCTTACTTAAAGGTTTCAAATCACAATTAGTAAATTGAACTTGGAAAACTATTTTATTTCATAAGACAGACAGACATATTTCATAGCGTGAAGTGGTAGTGGTATTAGTGCTATGACTATAACTTTTCTGATTAGCTATATATTTAACTATTACTTAACATTAAGTACTTGATCTTGAATATACACTGTTTTTATTGTAACAGAGATACTGTGAAACAGGTTGTTCAAGAGATCAGTTCCAATGTTCCAATGGACAGTGCATACCAGCAAAATGGAAATGTGATGGTCATGAAGACTGCAAACTTGGGGATGATGAGAAAAATTGTGAACCAGGTATTTTTTAAAAGTAAATTGATATAGTTTGTTCTTCCAAATTTGTACCATTGTGTCTTCTAAAACTCATTTTTAAAAAGAAGCTGTGTATACAATTGTTGAGGAGAATGGTATTTAATTAGATTGAAATATAACTCAGCTTACAGAATTCTGCTCTGAAAAAAAGAGGAGTATTTCTTAGCATGTTATGAGAGTGTCTGGAGATTTTTTTTTTTTTGTGGTGTTCATTCTGTTTTCACTAGTCCTTTTGCAAAGCTTCTCTCTAGCAAATTGTTACTGTTGTTTCAGTTCACTGTTTATCTCTTGGAAAATGTGGCTATTTGTATTTACTTGGTAAGCATTCTCTACATTAGTACAACTTATGAAGTCTATGACAAAATTCCTGATTTCCACTGTGACAGAAATGCATATCTGTATTTTAAATCATAATGATTAATATGTGTTTATTTTAATTGTAACTACATATACTTTACAGAGCCATGGTTTCACACAAATTAAGTTTAATTATAAGCACTTACGTAACTTTAGGAAAATCCTAAGCCCATTTTAAGCAAGCTTATTTTTTTAATCTATCTATTCCATGAAAATGTGTGTATTTGCCTTATTACCAAGCATAAGGAAAACAAACATGGGCTTCTATGATGGAGTGATGGCATCAGTGGACAAGGGAAAGGCGACTGATGTCATTTACCTGGACTTGTGTGAGCCCCCAGTACAGAAAAGACAGGGAGCTGTTGGAGAGGGTCCAGAGGAGGGCCACGAAGATGATCAGGGGACTGGAGGACCTCCCCTATAAGGACAGGCTGAGGGAGCTGGGCTTGTTCAGCCTGGAGAAAAGAAGGCTGCGGGGTGACCTCATTGCAGCATTTCATTACCTAAAGGGAGCCTACAGAGGAGAGGGGAATCAACTCTAAAAGGGTTGATAACTGCAAGACGAGGGGAAATAGTTTTAAGTCGAGGGAGGGGGGATTTAAGTTGGACGTCAGGGGGAAGTTCTTTACAGAGAGAGTGGTGAGGTACTGGAACAGGCTGCCCAGAGAGGCTGTGGATGCCCTATCCCTGGAGGTGTTCAAGGCCAGATTGGATGGGGCCCTGGGCAGCCTGGTCTAGCATTAAATGAGGAGGTTGGTGGCCCTGCATGTGGCAGGGGGGTTGGAGATTCATGATCCTTGAGGTCCCTTCTAACCCTGGCCATTCTGTGATTCTGTAAAACAAAAAAAAATTCATAGTGATAAAACATGTATAACCTTTTACTATTGTTATACACTTCACTTAGAATGAAACAATTTGGTTTCATTGAAGGCTTCACTGTAGTTTATGAAAGATTGGAAAAGCTTATCACTTACATTTTTGCTTGCTATCTTAAAGGAGATAAAGACATGAAGTTATAAAGCAGTTTATGCATAAATTATCTTTTTCTAATGCTGAAATATTTATTTATAACCAGCATCTCCAACCTGCTCTGCAAGTGAATACATCTGTGCAAGTGGAGGCTGTATTTCAGCATCTTTGAAATGTAATGGAGAGTATGACTGTGCTGATGGATCTGATGAGGTAACTGAGCATTTTGTTGCTTTTTCTTCTATTCTTTGACATTAATTTTTAACTATTTTGTTGGAATTTTGGAGGGCTTTTGTTGTTGTTGTTTTTGGCATCAGTCAAACCCCTTCAGATAACTTGGCCCCATGGTTTGGTTTACATGGTACTCACATTGGATTACATCTGTTTGTAGCACACCAACTTGTTTCCCCAGAGTCAACAACTGCATGTCATTGTGGGGCAGTTTGTTTCAGGGGCTCTTCAGCTTGGATAAGTTTGTCACATTTCATTATGTTGTTATTGTTCTTGTTTATTAATAATTAGTTCGCTTCTGTATTCACATAGATGGATTGTGTAACGGAATGCAAAGAAGATCAGTTTCGATGCAAAAATAAGGCCTACTGTATCCCTGTCAGATGGCTTTGTGATGGAATCCATGACTGTGTGGATGGTAGTGATGAAGAAGACTGTGTCCAAGGTTGTGTTCTTATTGATATTGTATTATGTGCTATCAAAGAAATCAGTAATACATCCAGTAATACTGGAATGTTGTTATTTAAAATGATCTTATGAGCAATAATAATTAGAGTACTATGTAATATCATGAAAAATCTTTAAATAAATAAGCATAAAATCCCAATTTTCTGTTTAGTTCATGTACACAGAATTCTACATCTAACATGAACGTGAGGCCTGAAGTCAAATTCTTTTCTACTCAGAGCACAGAACTATGCACGTAAATTGGTTCACACAAACTCTATGCTTATGACTAAGATTCCAAATGTTACTGAGAAATACGTCTGTTAGTCTAATTCCCATAGTTGCAGAAATTTCAGAAATCTTGTTCTAATACATGTTTTCCATTGTGTATTCATATATATTTGCATGCATATAGTTATATGTACATAGAAATGCACAGATGTAAGCAATTACATATTACTGGAGAAATTATCCATCTCCCACCAATATTTCCCCACTAACCATGTCCCTTAGTACAACATCTAAATGTTTCCTAAACACGTCCAGGGGCAGTAATTCCACCACTTCCCTGGGCAGCTCATTCTAATGCCTGACCACTTTTTCAGATAAAAAATTTTTCCTAATATCCAACCTGAAACCCACTGGCACAACTTGAGGCTGTTTCCTCTGGTCCTGTCACTATTCCCACTAGCCCTATCGCTAGGTACATCTAGCACCTCATCACCTGTAACAAAGACAGAACTTCTCTGTCAAAGAAATTTTTAAGAAATTCAAAATTTTACTCAGCTCTTTGTCAGTTTGTTGGCTTATTATTATTGTTTGTTTTATTTTCTTACAAGCGAGCCTAGTTCTGTGAATTGGACATCTGGAATTACACATGTAACTGTATTGTATGCAGTACAGTAGTAAGTAATAATAATTAGATGATGCAAACAGATTGCAGAGCAAAATATCCTTCCTTTATCATGTCATAAATCTACTAAGCAACAACAATTATCTTGGGGGGGAAAAAAAAAGAGGTTACACAGGACAATTGCGATTGACTGAGAGACTAGAAATTGAAGACATCTGGATATGTTCAGATGTTAAAAATATCATATAACTTCTTTAAGACAGATCAACGAAATTTTAACTGTTCAGGAAAGAAAGCAACAACTCTTAGTGCATTTGAAGCTACCTTTTATAATATGTAGACCACTAATCTTTAAGAACAATGAACTGTAAGTAGTAGCATACTTATTTAATCTGAAGTCTACATTATTCTTTGGATGGCGTAATGGAGCTTCTGTGAACTGCAAATTACTTATAATTCAATAAGAAGCCTTGTGCCTTGTTCGTTATTGTTGTAATACTTTGCATTTCTGTCACAATTATGATTTCCCTTAGAGAAATCTATTCTGTAAAAGAATTATGAAGGGCAGAGCAATCACATAAAACCAGTTTATCTCACTGATAACTAATTTTTTTTCTTCTTTAGAAATACAGCAAACACAAATGGAGTTTTATCCTACAGCATTCTGAAACAATTTCCACAGTAGTTATCTGTAACCCACTGTGCATGTTGTAATTATCACTTCTTTTTAAACCTATTATCCAACTACTATCTTTTTTACAGTGATTAAACAAACAATTATTTAAATTCATGTCTTTTGTAATTAAAAAATAGTGGAGTTGTATATATTTTTCCATGAATGATGATGATATTTCTTACAATAGGAGTTAATTGTATTCAGTAACGTAGTGTGAGAGTTCCTCAAATCCTCTTACATAGTAGATATTTCATGCAAATTAGTGTTCTGAAAAAAAATATATTCAACCTGTTCTGAAGCATTTATGGAGGAATAAAGTGTCCTTTTGATTTTAGAAGAATGTGAACATGGCCTTGAATGAATAAGTAGAAAGCCACAGGAACTCTGTCTTCTGTAATGGACCTGGAATAGATGTAATGCACTGAGCAAAGACACAGTGAAAGTTTTTGTGCTATGATACAAAATTTCACGACTTCCTCTTCTTCAAGAAGCGCTTTTTTGTTAGATGTTTCAATCAATATGAAAGTTACTTGGAAAAAAATTTTGTATGTGTTCGCTATTTATGCTAAGGATCCTAATTGGAAATTTTAGAAGTTCCAAAAGGAGTATACTTGTAGAGGTCATCTACTCTGTGCCTAAATATAGATCTTCCCTAATAATAGGGTTTACAGTTGATGGGAATGCTACAAGCCTGGACAACTCTCTCAGACTTCAGAAGAAATTGTTCATATCTCATAACTTAAGGACAGCAGGTGTTTTGTTTCTTCTGAAAACAATGCATATCTCAGAGAATGGGAGCAGAAGTAGGTAGAGCAGCAGACATTCATATGAAACAAGCCTGGATTGACAAATCAGGAGGAATTTCCTGGCTATAACAGTTATGAAAAGAGAGTGAAAGTACTGTATGGTCAACTAAGATTTTGCCTCTTTGGCTCTTACATTTGAGATTTATTCATTTAGCTGTGCTACCTGTGCTATTCTCTGCAGATAGTATGAGTAAATGTTGCTACTAATTTTATTAAGAACTGGCTTTTATTTGTTTGTTTCTTTGTTTATTTCTGTCCTCTTTCTTTCTTCCCAGGGGGGAGTATATGTAGAGCTGATGAGTTCTTGTGCAACAATTCTCTCTGCAAACTGCATTTTTGGGTTTGTGATGGAGAAGATGACTGTGGAGATAACTCTGATGAAGTCGCTGAAATGTGTGGTACGGCATTAAATTTCTGAATACTTTTTGTGTAGTAAAGCAAATAACTGATTTAGAAATGACATGTAATGTATGTAAAAATATGAGGATACATGTCTAAGTTTTCTTTACATAACCTTTCAGTTAGCTTAAACTTTTGGTAAACAAGCAGGGTAGTCTTTTATAAATGCTCAGTTAGTGTTGTGCTACCTGGTACGTGTGACAGTGAAAATCTGCTCTGAAAAAGTGGCTTCACCTTTCTTCTTTTCAAGTTTACATCCTTTACTGAAATTACAGGTTATACATGAAATAAAAAATTACCTGTGTGTCTTTTTTAAGTTATGTCTGTCTGGTAGATGTATACTTATTTATTATTCTGAATACAAAAGTTGTGTAATAAATGCTGTGTATTATTACAATTTATCACAAAATGTTAGAAATAATGAAGATATTTTTAGCAAAAGTGCACACCCATACAAAAAAAAAAGGACTTCCTTTTTTTAGATAGTACGATACTTTTTGTGTGATCCCAAATAATACAGTACTTTGTCAGACCTAGCCTATCCACCTGCTGGAGTTTAACCCTACTGTAAAATAAAGTTCTCATAGTTCTTCTAGGCTAACACCTACAATTTATTTTCATAACGAATTCAGGAAATTTTAATGAAAATACTGTTGAGAATATTCTTTACAGCTATATGCAACTTTTACAGCTATAATTAAGCTTAACATTCTGTTGAACAAGTCAATGAAATCCCTAATGCAAACAGGTGATGAGCACATCCAGTTTGTTACAGTTTTCCATTGTTATTGCTATTCATACAATTTTGGTTACTTGTGGAAAAATTAATCTTTTTATAGGAGATACACAGATGGGGAAAAAAAATTACTTCTGTAATGATCTGTATAGAGAATTAAATATACATCTTCCTTTGTTTTATTTCTGACATATTTAATGATTTTCATAAATAGTATAATATTTCATGTCACACATAATACTTTCATTCCTGAAATGAAAAAGTGGCTCTGTAAACATAGTTTTAGTGTTAGTACATTAGGGATCAGAACTTAAAATCAAGTACTATTTATATGTCATGTACAGTTGTGTTTCCATGCTTGCTTATTGCCTTGATAAAGAAACATTTTAAAAAAATTCAAGGAATATAACTGGGTAATAGCTGATTTTTATTTTTATTTTTTAATATGTAGTTAAGTTTCCATGCCCTCCAACAAGGCCATACAGATGTAGAAACAACAGGGTTTGTCTGAGACCTGAGCAGATTTGCAATGAGGTTGATGACTGTGGTGATAACTCGGATGAAGATCACTGTGGTAGGTGACATTACCTTTCAAGGCATTCAGATCTAAGAAAACAACTTGAAGGCAAACTTTGTGGCAGAGATCTGCTTGTCCTTCAGTAAAGCTTAGCTGAAGGTTAGTAGATCGTAGTTTGAAATGGAAAGAAATTAGGCTTGAAATAATTGCTTACTGTTTCATGGTCATTCCAATTTCTGTGTGTCTAAAATCTAAAAAATCTTACTTATTGCTTTAATACTGATTCATTTTTCTTACTCATTTGTAATTATGTAGATAAAGTCACATATAAAGCAAGACCATGTAAAAAAGATGAATTTACTTGTAATGATAAGAAATGTATTCCAATGGAGCTACAGTGTGATTGGTTTGATGACTGTGGAGATGGTTCAGATGAGCAAGACTGCAAAATAAGTGAGTTTGCTTGATACATTTTTTTTATAATTGTAGTAGAAAAGAAATATTAAGCTAAGGCTAAGAAACTTATCCACGTACAACCTTCTCAACATGCAATTGTAACATGAATGTAACGTGTTACGTGCTCAGTATCAATGTACTGTCTTATGTCAAGATAAAAGTTGATTTTATAGCAACTCAGGGTGTAGTAATCGTAACAGTAGTTCTTGAGATTTTTGGAATAGATCAGATGTAATTTCATTACTTTTTACTTCATGTCTGCAGCAGGATGAATTTTAGTATTAAAATTATTGATGTGTGAAGCACGATGACTCAACTAAATAGTATCAACTCATATGCATACATAGATAAATACTGTAATGTCATACAGTTGTTTAAAATTTAGCTAGATCTTTCAAAAGAAAGATGCGTGTCACATTCTTTGTTGGTTTGTCTTGGAATGTGTTACTTTTGACAGTTAAAACAAATCTATCAGAAACTTTTAGACATTTTGTTTATGTCTAGGTGTAACAGAATATACATGTGAAGATAACGTGAACCCTTGTGGAGATGATGCATACTGTAATCAAACAAAAACATCCCTATTGTGTCAGTGCAAGCCTGGATTTCGGAGAAATGAGAGAAATAGACAATGTGAAGGTACAGACCTTTTCTATCACCTTTTGCTGCAAATTATTAAAAGTCAAACTGGCAGTCATTTTTCTGTGCTAGAGAAGATGTGTATCACGTGTATATTTTTCCTAGAGTACAAACTCTTTCACAGCAGTGGCATTCAGAAATTAAGATAAAAAGCTGGAAGGACTTAAAGGATGTAGATATAAGCATTTTAACTGGGGAAGTTATCAAAGATTAATGCTGGTTGTGCAAGTCAAAATGTTCCAAATGAAACATTAAATGATTTTATAATTTAAAATGTAAATGGATGATTTATGGTTTAATAGAAGAGTTAACCGAGCAATTAGGATTAACTTTTAAATATGTATATGATAATATTTTGAATGCTTAAAAATAATGAAGATGCAGAATACTGAAAATCAAAATGAAAAGAAATCAGTTGAAAGTAAACTACTTTAGACAAGGTAATCCTAATATCTATTATAGCACATTGAGCAGGGAAAAAAGATATGGTAGTTATAAGGAAATATAAGCCTACTTTCGGAAGAATGGTTGTGAATTCACTTCTTTATTGGTGAGAAGTTCCTTGCAGAAAATGCACAGATCAATTCAGTGGGACAATCAATGTGAACAGACCCTTAAATACAAAATTTTCATCATTTGGCTTTTCAGTACAAGCTATACACTTGAGCTTTTCAAGTAACAGGTGATTGTGTAGTTTTAAGTATAAGACAGGTAATTATGTTGAAGATAATCATAGCAGACATTTTCATTCTCCAGGCTGATTTCAAGCCCTAATGATGATAGTTAATACAGAAAGGATGGAGAAGTAGTATAATAATAAATAAATTCTAAGCTCTGTTGAATGCAGTGGGAATAACGTTAATAATTGCGGAAAGCTTCTTTCACTGTTGTAAGTTATAGAAAGGGTACAAGTTCATTTTCTTAATCCACATTGTTGCACATATTTAGAATGTGTTAAATAGTAGGGTACTATGCTATAGGTACATAAATTGCATTTTTTTCTCACAGACATCAATGAATGTATGGTATTTGGTGCCTGCTCCCAGCACTGCAATAATGTTAAAGGGTCATACAGATGTGCATGTGAGAAAAACTATAAGGAATGGAATAACAGTTGTAAAGCAAAAGGTAAGGTTACAGAAATGGACAATACTAAATCTTCTGTTACTAATATGGTTGCTAACACTGATAGTTTGCATATAAAAATAGATTTTAGATAAATATTCCTTGAATATGACACAGAAATAATTCCCAAAGTCACCCAGATTTATGTTTCATTGAGGTAAGCAGTAAATTCTTATAACTACCATAAAAATGAACATACTTAATGTGAAAGTTTGTTATAATTTGGTGCTGTACATTTTTTTTCAATCTCCAACTTTTTCTATTTGCAAAAATTACAAATACAAAAAAGATAAAATCATAACAAAAGAAAAGAAAAAGCAAAGGATATATATCAGCATTCTTGTGAGCATTCTGATTATGTTCTAGGAGCTTGAGGGAAGAATCTCCTTATTTTAATACTTCAGGAGTAAACTAACTAGTATCTGGAGTTAACATGTTTTACTTCAGTCATGTAAGTGGAGTTTTTCTAAATATAGTCATCTTAAAACAGGTATCTAATGTAAATCAACTGCCCAGACCACATACTACTCAAGGTAAATGTGCACACACATGTTAAGTTTCTGTCTTTCATGAGACAGATGTATCGTACAAGAGCGAGCTATTAGTTTTGGCATAGTGTAATTTTTAAATTCATGTTACAAATGAAAAAAAAAAAAAACCAATAATCCAACTGCTGGAGTGAATTTAACATAATCTTTATGGATCTACGTCTGAATAAGTGAAAGTATGAGTATAGCATCTCACCCACGATTTAGTGAGATTTTAATGTAAATGTGATTTATACCTACACTTGATCTTCAGCATGACACCACTGTTTAAGTTAAAAAAATTGTGGCTCCTTATCTTTGTGCATATATGGTGCACAGCTATGAACAGTAACTAATCAGAGCTTTATGGTCTGTAAAGTAATATTTATGACATATATCTTAGAACCACAACAAAATGAATCACGTTAATCCCACTCCTTCCTTCTCTTTACAACAGACACATACTGGGTAGGTATAGATGGTGGTAGCTTTATGCACATTTTCTTGTTGAAAATTTGTCCTGGGAAGATCATGTTCATGAGTAATTAATAATTTCCTCCATATATAACATGGACTCTATCAGGATGAAGAATCATTACCTGCTATTGAAGATGTTCATATCGCTTTATTTGTATGTTGATTATGTAGTCTCATGTGTCACAGACTGAGTTTGAGTGCCAAATTATGAAGAATGAAGTTATTTCCCTGAGCGTGAATGCCTTTCTTATCCCAAACAATCAGAAAATAATGTTGATACAAAAAAAAAATGGTCAGATAAACACTGATTTTGCATTAGTTGACATTTACCTTATTTTTGTTTCATTATAATAATCCCTAGGCTCTGAAGAACAAGTTCTCTATGTTGCTAATGACACTGACATCCTGGGTTTTGCATATCCATTCAACTACAGTGATGTTCATCAACAAATATCACATATTGAACATAATTCAAGGATAACTGGAATGGATGCATATTTTCAAGGGAACATGATTGTTTGGAGTACTCAGTTTAATCCTGGAGGAATTTTCTACAGAAAACTTCATGATGAAGAGAAAAGGCAAAGTAACAGCGGTTTGATAGTAAGTAAAACAAAACAAACAAACAAAAAAAAAACCACCAAAGATTCATTTCCATTCACTTTTTATTTTATTTTTTAAGATAACAAATGTTGATTCAATATATCAAAATATTGATATATTGGTGGTAATTATTTTATTCAAACGATAGACATTCAATTAAATGATTATGCCTTTCCATTCATGGCCAACATGCTTTGTCAAGTCTCTAAGAGAAAACCAACATACTATTTAAATTTTTTCTAACCAGCTATAACTAAATACTAGAGGGAGGTGTACTGCAAGTGTGGAGTAATTCTCCTGTAATAATTTTTTTATATAATTGAAAATCTCTAGATGGATCACTATATTGAGTTCTATAAGTAAAGAAACAAGAATCTTGTAAATCTTGTGAAGTTGATGTGTTTGGTTTCTTTGTTGCTGTTTTTAATGATTTATTTTTGTTCTTTGTGGTTTATATCCAGATAAGTTATGCAGTGGTAAGTGTAGTCTGCTGGTCTGCAACTGCTTTAATGGATCTGCATTTTATTATGGGTCCATAAAACTGAACATAAACTTCCTCAAGATTTCTTAATAGTCTGGGGGTTGTAATTTTCATAATAGATTCAATGTTATCTCCCAGCTTAAACTAACAAAGAAAAAATGTTCTTACAATTACTATAATTTTATATTGCTTTCTATATGCCTGTTTGGCCATTATGTCAAAATACTTTGTGGTCACTACCTCCTAGTTTGAAGCTACTGAAATGGAGCTTTGTTTTCCCCAGTGTTAAGCAAAAGCTCATCTTTTTCTTTATATGCTATTTTTCTCCAAATCTCCTGGCAGGTAGATTTTGGTGAAGGTATTTCATCCAAATCATACAAAGGTTTTGACAAATCTGTATGTAGAAAATATACTGATGACTGACTGTCTATGAGTATAACTTGGGTATGTTTCATATACTGTAGAATCATAGAATGGTTTGGGTTGGAAGGGACTTTAAACATCGAGTTCCAACCCCCTCTGCAATCATATTAGTGGAGCACTTATTTCTCACTGTGTTATCCTATTCAGAATATTTTCCCAATTTTATCTCATTAATACTCATATATTATTGCCATGTGTATAGCTGATCAGTGAGCTAATTAATTTTGTAGTGTTGCTCTAATGCCATCACTTAAATTTTGGTTTTGAAAAGGTTGAGAATTCCTTATTTTTAACTCAAGTTTTAATGGATAAGTTTTCAAAGGTTACATTATAACTTTTATATCTAGACTTTGATATGTAAATCCAGATGGCAAACTTGAACAAACTCACCTGCATTTTTCAGGTAATTGCATTAATGCAAAAATCCATCTCAATTGAAATTGCTCCATGGAATTAGCATATCAAGAGACTTCCTCAGAGAATAGCTTTAAGTATCTCTTATATTTCTCTGTGAAAAGGGCTTTAAACTTGGCACAAATTGAAGCATTAAAGGAAATAGTAAATATCAACTCTTCAGAGTTTATTGACAGATGCAGAAGAGGATTCTGATAGAGTTGATACACGTGAATTGGTGATAACTGGTGCAGCTGTTTACTGGTATAATCCTTTGAGGGAGGATATATAAGTTATCTGAGGCAAATATTCAACATAGTGATTTTCCACTTAAACTAGAGTGCTGCTTATCATGGAAGAGGATACAAAGCTGAACATTAAAATAATTGTACTGTAAAGCAGGAAGAAAAACATGTTTTGTGATGCATTTAGTCACTGTATTAGAAGCTTGCTCAAGGCTTACTGTTCTGAGAGCTTAGCAAGGGCCCTTAACCACTCCTATCACATATCCATTCATCTACTCACAACTTTGCCCCAGGACCCAGGGAATTTCAATCCATGGCTTTAAATGGAAACAATTTCTAGACTGTTTTCTCTAAATATTATTTTTGCAATGTATTAGAACCTAATGTCATTCATTTACCAAAAAAAAAGAAGTAATTAGGGTTTTATAGGTTTTATAACTCAAAAACTTGTCTTAAAGAACATACCTAAAATTTAGTTTATATCCATCCCAGCTAACATATGTCATAGCTTTAATATACTCTGTTAATAGACACTGTATGAAGTGGCATCCGATTAAGATTGCAGACAGTGGTTTTAAATCTATAAAACATTGATGTTTGGTTAACAGCCATTTTTTCAGGCTAACCTTACAAGTATTTTCTGTGACTCCTCTGTTTTATGCAGTCAATCTAACCTATCTCATGGTATATTAATTATGTAGAAGATGTTTTCAAAGGGCTGAGAAATACTGTTGTTTTTTTTAAAGTTCCCTGCTCTGATCTATACACTGGTATGATCAGGCTAACACCAAGATACCACCAGTGTAAGAGAGCTCCTATCCAAGCACTTACTGATGTTAGCTGGCATTCAAGCTCAAGGAACATTCAAGTAACATCTATGCTACTCTTTTCAGCTGTTAACTGATTTAAGCAGTATCCTTCCAACAGATTTTCTCCTTCTTTTTTAGCAGTGCTTATGATTGGTAGGTTTTAAACATAAATTTTCTCCTCTAAAATTCAGCTTCAGGGTATGAATTGTTTTCTGTAATTTATACATCACACCAAAATGGTTTCCAGATCCAAATTGGTACTGTAGCTTTAAAATAAATAAACAGTTTTTACTACAGAAGACATTTTTCAATTGACAAGAATGATCAGAAGTGGTCAAGTTGAGGCACGTTCTGTCTGTCAGTAGAAACTACCTTAGTTTAAGAGGTGATCAGGTTTTAAGCCCCTAGATTTTCTACCAAGTTGTAGTAAATTATATTCAGCATCTGAGTGGACTACAAGAACTGTTTAAAAAAAAAAAAAAAAAAAGTGATTTTGCTCCTATATTTGCAACTGTGTTCTGTATGCAAAAGTCATTCATCATTAACATAATCCAAATGAGGTAAAAGATCATTTACAATAAGTAATTCTCCTAGACAGTACAAGAAGGTGCATAAGACATCAGAAACATGATATGATGAGGTTGAAACATAATGAAGACAACTGAGAATTAAACGGCAGCAGCATCAGCTTGTGTTCTTTTTATTCTCTCTTTTTAATCTCTTACACCAGATGGTGGCTTTCCCTTTCTTGTGGTTATCTCCTTGTTAATTTGATATTTAATATGAGTCCCAGCTTTAGTGGAATTTCACTCTTCCTGTGTGGTTGGGAAAGGGTCAGTGTTAGAAGAAACCCAGCATTGTGCCAGAATGTTTTGGTGATCCCTTTGTCTCATCTGTGTCATGGGACCTTGTGTCACTTGTTTGCCAGGTTCCAAACAAAAATAAAGAAGAAAGAGTCTTAATAAAAACAGTGGTTCATGAACAGTCCAAAGGAAGGCAATGAACTGTGCTTGCTTTGATAGTTTCTGTCCTTTTAAAAGAATATTTGGTTCCAGTGTTGTAGTTTATTGCTTCCAGGTAGATCATGAATTCTCACAGTCTCCAAAGTAGTAGCTGGAGATGTCAAGGCATTAGAGGCTTATGGACACAAATAGCTGAATATTATCCTGAATTAAAAGCCATTTGGATTAAAAAAATGCAATGAAAACTATCAGAAAATACATACACTGTCATTTTTTCTTCTCTTTGAAATTCTTGAAGTAATATGTAGATAATAAGAAAAAGAGCAAGGATATTGCGTGCAGTACTACAGTACTTGAAAAAATAATTTTTTTGATGTATTTGTGAATCCTTATGCTGCCAGTATTGTTTCATAAAAAAAAAAAAAACCATGATGCTTGTTTTTACTTAAATTGGTATGATTCTGTTTTTAAAGTACTTGTTTCTAAATGCAGTGTTTAATTGTTCAACTAAATAAAAAACTTCTGTATGTCTTTACAACATTCATTCTATGATATTTTAGAGGATGAAAGTTGTACAAACTGTCTAAATTCACCACTACAGGTCCTGTTTTTCACATACAGATGGAAAGGACCTTTAATCTATGATGAAAAAAACTCTTTAAATGTCTTTGTTGTATAGAGTGGACAGTTTTTGTTCATAATTTGACATCATACGTCAACCAGCAAACAATTGCATATGTATCTAATTCATGCAAGTATTAATTTTGGATGATATGCTGCATTTATGTAAGAAATAACTGGATAGTCTTATTTTACAGATTTTATTTCTCTCTTCAAGAATTCTAGTGAACAGAGAATTCTGGTCATATCTGTCCCCTGTTTGCAGTATGAATTTTTACTGTTAAGACCGTATTTTAGGAACTTACACCTTACTTGTAATTGTGAAATTATGAAAGAGATATTACTGTTTATAATACCAAAGTTTTAATCAGCCAAGCCTTGTTTACATATGGAGCTCTA
Organism: Chrysolophus pictus; assembly: GCA_037305975.1. Taxonomy (NCBI): domain Eukaryota; kingdom Metazoa; phylum Chordata; class Aves; order Galliformes; family Phasianidae; genus Chrysolophus; species Chrysolophus pictus. The sequence goes on from CM074582.1 coordinate 5,448,200, forward strand.
GTTTTAGATGATGGAGGACAAGTAGAATTAACAACAAGGAGAAGTGCTTTGATAGCTTCCTTGTTATTGCCTTGCAATACTGGTCAGAATTCAGAGGTAACTTTTGACGATGTTCTAAATGCAGTCATTTTATTTATCCTTGGCATTCTCCTGAGGGTCATATCTCAGGATACTATGAACTGTCATTTCCAGTGAGATGTTTAGGAGGGGATATCGTTGCATAGTTCTTCACAGAGTACGAGAAATGTATAAACTCAATTCTTTGTTGTTTTTTTTCCTTTAGAATTACAATATATTTCATTTGTTTGCTTCAGCAGCAGTTCAGTGTTTCTGAATATGTCAATATATATAAATGCAAAAGGTAGAAGTTACTTGCCAATACAAATCTGTAACTATGCAGCTGCTGTAAATGATCATTTCATTACATCTGACTTTAACATCTGTTCCTTTTAGTGTCCAGAATTTAAAAGACCTAGGGGCATTGCTGTTGACTGGATTGCTGGAAACATTTACTGGACTGATCATTCCAGAATGCATTGGTTCAGCTACTACACAACACATTGGACTAGTCTGAGATATTCCATCAATGTAGGTCAACTGAATGGACCTAACTGTACAAGACTCCTTACAAGTATTGCAGGAGAACCATATGCAATTGCTGTAAATCCTAGAAAGGGGTATGTAAGTTTCCACGCTACTCTGCTTTGGTAATTCAAACAATAATTCAAATTAAGAGAAATAAAAAGTCTATAAATATCTCAACTTTTCCAAGACATTTACTTAACCTCATTCTCCATTTGCATGCATGTAAATCAGAGTATGCTATTTCCTATACTTTCAGGTAGGTTGCTCACAATAATTTAATATCTGTGAAATGTTTTGAGGTTCAGTATGTGTATATGTGTGTGTATATGTATTTGTGTAATGCTTTTAGGATGATGTACTGGACAGTTATTGGGGATCGTTCTCACATAGAGGAATCATCTATGGATGGTACATTGAGAAGGATATTGGTTCAAAAAAATTTACAAAGGCCTACAGGTATGCAAGTTATCACTTTTTCCGGATTACATGGCATTTCTTAACTCTTTGTGGATTTGTTGACTGAATTCTTGTTTCTATGTTAGCAATATGTACATGTGACCCATGTGCAGGTGATAATAAAAATTTTTAGTTTTTTCATATGATACAATTTAATACGACTTAAACTTCCACAAGTTTTAAAAGTCATAACAAAGCATTACATAAAATCAGTTTAAAAAGGTAAATGATTTGTTCAGTAACACTTAACAAGCAAAATCAATTAAGGGCACATCAATTAAGGATGGGAAAAGTTTTCTAATAAAGCATATGAAGTCTTGCAGCCTATTATGGTTAGTTTCCTAAATACTCTTCAAAATGATTTAAAAACTAAAAGAAAAAAAACCACAAGAATTTAGGTTTTGAAAGAAACAGCAACTTAATTATCTCAGTATTTTGCAGAACTGTTTTGAAACTTCACAGTGTGTGTTGAGATCATCTGAATTAACATTAAGTCTTCACTGGCAGGATAAAAGTAATTTTTATGACAAAGGAAATGGTAACCTCAGAATGAAATGTCTCTCTTGAATATCAGCATCCTGTCTTGAAACCCCAAATGATGTATTTGTGACCTATTTTCTCATGCAATATTTGATGTTTTTTCAGGCTTACAGAGATAATATTATTGCATTGCAAATTAAGGATTGACCAACTTTTCTATGCATGTCTATTGAAACATTGGCTTCTTTCAAGAATATGCTATCTGAATATCTTAGTATCTCAGTTAGAAGTTGCCACTGTCACTGCAACAAGTAGGCATGTTTTAACAGAATGAGTTCCTTACTAAGCTGGGCTTATGCATACACAAATTGCACTCTCATGACAAAGGGAGTATTCTTTTTTTTTTTTCATTGTCATGATTAGATTGAAATATAAGAAACTAGGATGTTATGTATGGGATAAAGAAATCTCTAGGAGAGGAAGCACATCATCCTTTTTGGGCACATATGAAGCACAATAGTATACAGTCAGTAATAAATCAGCCACTTGTGATGATTAAGACTGGAAGAGATCAGGATTTTGCTTATCAGTATTGTTGTTCTGCTCTTTACTGATGTACTTATATAAAACACTGTGAATGTGTCAGATAAATATAAGTTTAATTAAGTTCTATTGGATTTTTTTGGTCACTAATTACCACTGTGTTTGATTGCCATGGTTATGTCCTAGAGAGACAGGTACCAATTCCTTTGTCACTGAAAGCAATCCAAACTCAGTTTTTTTAGCCTTAAGTTTGGAATTTTGTAAGATTTTTGCTGTACTGCTTTTCTGTTCGTTAGTGGGGTTTTTTTTAAGCGGAGTTGCAAATAGAAACTTATTTCACTGGTCTGTGTGTCAGAATTCTTCCACATCCTCTGATCTATCTGTAGCTAATTCATTTATGACCTTAAGAGGAGAATTTTTGCTGTTATGTATAATTTATTTTGATGTATTTTTTCTGACTTGCATAAGTAGGAAGAAAAATACTTTTTCCCATTCTTATTAAAAATACACTACAACTTCAGAAGCTCAGAATTAAATTATTTTATGGTTCAAATATTGTTACAGGCGGAAGCTTCTGACATGACTTAAAATGGCATATTAATCATTTAAGCATCCCCTGGTGAAACAAAGACTGCATGATTTAACTATTTAGTTATTGCCTGGAGGCTGTGTAGTCAAAACGAAATCTACTGACATAATTAATTTTTTTGTTGGTAGAGGAAAATTGCAGGATTCAATCCTACATTTATAGTCTCATTTGGTACGTATTCCTACCTGCAGAGGATAATGGTTTGAAAAGGTACTGACCTATGAGAGGTAGCTTAAAGAAAGTAAAATAAATGGGTTGAAATAAGAGGAAGATTTAAGCTGTAGATTTATTTTTTTTTATTTTTTTCACATTGGTCTGCAGGCATGTTTTTTCATTGTCTCATTTTCATCAGAATATGAATGATAGAAAAATGTGTTGCTACTTAACAATTTTCTCAAACTTAATATATCTCATTGAACCTTTTTTTTTTTTTCTTTGTAGGTCTTGTAGTTGATCAGTTTAGTCAGCGTTTGTTCTGGGCTGATTTTGAATTGTCTGTCATTGGCAGTGTTCTGTTTGATGGTTCTGATTCAGTTGTGTCTGTGAGCACTAAACAAGGTACGAAGCGGTTTCCAGCAATTTTACTAGATGTAGAAGCTACGAGAGCTAAAAGCATTCACAATTAAGAACTTCTAGTCGTGGCTTTTTTTAGGCAATACTTTAGATATTGGAACAAATAAATATTTAATTTTTAAAGTAATCTTTACAGGAATAACTATAAGAATAACTATTAAATGTAATTTATTAAATTAAATGTAAGTGTAAATTAACAAGAGCTATCATTAAATACCACTGTGAGTAAATACATATATATCAGGCCTAACTGAACTTACATAGCAACACAAGGATCTTTCCTGGTTAGAATTGAGAGCTGTATGCATTGCACAGGAAATGTAAAGATTATATAGGTCAGAAACAAATTTGAGTAGATAAGAGCAGAACAATGAATAATTTCAAAATGTGACAGTAATCTACTTCAAGGGGATGCTTAGTGGGCAGTTAGTAGTGGAATCTCATTGGGATGATACCACATCTGGCCATCAGTGTTTTAACCATTGGTCTGGAATTCACCAGAGCGTTCTGGAAGATATTAGCTGTTTAAAAGCTAAAAAAGAATTAGTAGAGGCTTTGTATTTTTTGTTTTGCATGAATTTACCATCATTATGAAATGTAATATAAAAAAGCAGTATTTCTAACACTTTAAGAAGGAACAATTTTAAGAAATATCTTCTGAGAATAATTTTTCCTTTGTAAAGCAAAATATTTTGGTTTTCTTTTTTCCTTGTCATGTTCTTCTAGTTAGTATTGTGTCAGAATATGTTCTAAATAGCTCACTCTTCCTTTACAGTTTCCCTGCTTCTCTATATTCAACCAGTTTCAGAGACTGAATCAAAGAGATTTTATTTGTTTGTAACATGGGAAGAATTTCTTTTAAGAAGATTGCATTTTAAAAGGCAGTCTTTGTTGGGTACAAACTGCTGCCTGAAAAATAATGCTTTTTAGCTTGTAATTACAGTGCAATTGAAGTTGTTATTAAAATTAATTTGTTTGCTATTTGAATATTTGTGTTTATTGTTCATCTTTATTTAAGGTTTACTGCATCCCCATAGAATTGACGTTTTTGAGGATTACATATATGGAGCAGGTCCTAAAAATGGTGCATTTAGAGTGCATAAATTTGGCAGGAGCCTTGTAGAATACCTAAGTGTCGATGTTGATAAAGCAAAAAGTGCCTTGATCTTTCATCGCTACAAACAAATGGACTGTGAGTAAGCATAATTACTTAACACTGAGTGTTTTGCAAGAAAAAGAAAAATAATAAAAGTATCCATCAAGTGTAGAAATGTAAAACAGGACTTGATTCTGCAAAGTAAAACTAGATTTGTCTATGTTTCATTATATAATTATAATTTGGATTCTGATGCATTTTTCTTTCATTTGAAATGGCATTGGACAAATGCCTACATTGCATTCCTGCAGTGCAAATGAAATTAAAAAAAAAAAAAAAAGGAGAGAGATCTGAATACAAAAATACCTCTTGTCAAAATAAAATGAGGATTTTTATTGAATATTACCAATACATTTGTTTTTACTGGAGTCAGTTCTATCATGGTATTCAGTATGGCACTGCCATTTGAATGAGTGCTGACTGACTTTGTGCTGTTGTTATTCTGGAAATTGGAATTGAATCAGAATTTCATGATATTTTTTTGGTTCTAGTTCTATAGGATAGCATAATAAAAATAAATAAATAAGAAACCTTTTTTAATGTTTTCTTTTCTCAAACAGTGCCTAATCCATGCTTGGACCTGACATGTGAATTCATTTGTTTACTCAACCCTTCTGGTGCATCATGTGCTTGTCCAGAAGGAAAATCATTAGTTAATGGAACATGCATAGATCAGAGTCTCTTAGGTAGGTATTGAAAATTGTGTTTGTATGTGCAATACTTTGACATTCACAAAGACGTATGAAGTCGATGTTTCAGACTGACGTTCCACTTAGGCTTCAAGGAATGGGCAAATTCCTTGAAAAGATCTCAAGCACCATATAGTTTATGGTGGGTTGACAACATATTTGGTGTTAAGAATCCACTAATAGCCTGCAAACAAGAGACGTCAATGAATGTCTTTTCTTGTTTGAAATCAAGTTCTAAGAAAGGTTCTTTTCCTTTAGGATGGAATAAAAAATGGGAGCCATAATCTTCCCTTTTCTCATTCAAAACTAGAAATGTATACGAAACATCCCAAACTACATGCACTCAATTTATTTAAATGTTCCATTATGTTGTCGTCTTTGTCTCATAACATTTTTGGCAAAGTGAAGGATGTCAGAAATGCAAAACGGCCATTCTTGCCTCACATGACTATAAAATCCTTATATTTTGGGCGATTACATTAGGAAAGATTATATAGTGATATTCTTGTTTACCTGCAATAAAATCTCCCTCAAAGTCGGTTTAAAGATTTCTGTAGATTTCAGTGGTCATCTGGTTAGTCCTTGAAGTCGTGAAATCCACATTTTAATCTGAGTGTGTATCTGTGAAACACTTTAACTGATGAATTGTTTGTTTTTATGATTGATCTCAATGTTGTAAATGTAGTAAGTGCATCACAATCATTTACGTACCTTATAATTTACGTGTTCAAAAATATTCTACTTTCTACAATTTCTTACTAAGTCTGCCTTAAGGTGGTCACTGGGAGGTAGTCACACTCGCAGAATTAGAATAGTTCACTTGGAAAGCACTTAGAAAGATCATCAAGACCAACTGCCTAACAGCTTCAGGTCTCTTGTTGTTTTTCTTGTGACTGTACGTCAATTGTAAGTTTACTCAGTTTCTGGCTCCTTGGATTGTTGATTTATTTTTTTTTTTTTAACAAAAGGAAATTGAGGTAAGTCTTGAAATGCTGTATAATAGAATTGTCATTCTGTAAATAACTTGATCCATCGAATTGATTTTTCTTCATAAGTACTATGTGAGGAATTCTAATTTTTGAATCCTCAGTGACTTTCTGTAAGACTAAATCCAGATTGCTCTAGACAGCTGCCTTACCAGCATTTCTTAAACAGATGAAAAACAGAGTTTTGGAGTTTTATTTGGCTCTCTCAAGTTAGAGATATTACAACGTACGCGTGTTGTATCATTCAGAATGGTTGTATAATAAAATGAGAGCAATTTCCTGTGTATTCTTAGATAAGCTTTCATCTTTTTTCTCCCTTGCTGATTATGACTGACAGAGCCTAATGTGTTTTTTTCTGTGATTTATTTCATGACTGCAGCAGGCCTGACTTCTTCAATTTAGAAGCAGTTTTCAAATGGGTAGAGTATCTCTTCATATTGCTAAGTGAGACCACTTGATTTGCATCCACTAGGTTCACTGTATGTAATGCCTGTAGAGTTGTGAAGCTAATAGTGTAGGGATTGGAAATGCAGAGATTTGCACTGGAGGAAGTCAGTGTGTATCACAGCCAAATGAACAAAAGTAATGGAACACTTCCAGGAGTTCAGTGTTTTGGGAGTGGATACCTGTCACTCTCATTTTTAGAAGGGAATATTTGCAATTTCTTGGCTGGAAGAAGAGCCTGAGAATAATCACGAACACCCAGATCTGGCGTTGCTTCTGAACAGACATGAAATATTTCATGTACTGCGGTGTTTTCTTCTGCACATTTCTGTGGGAACTTGCCCTCTGCATGCACAGACCACAGGAAACCAGGTGCTCTGCCTGGGGATGTGTAGAGGTTAATCCCCCTGTACCTTTTATTTTGCCCACAAATTGTACCTCAGAGAGCTGTACTAGCAAAAGCTATTGGCACTTCAATCTCTACTATCTTCTTCATTTCTGTCTTGCTTTCAGGTTGTTGGTTTTCTGTTTTTTTTTTTTTTAGGTATCAAATAGAATAGCGTTACAACACAGAAAGCTGCTTTTGGTTTGAAGAAAGAAAAGAAAAAAAAAATATTACAGCAGTATCTTCTGTATTTATAGTAAGTTGTTATATGGAGACTGATAAATCTTAGAACTGAAGAAAATGAGTTAAATTGCTGCAGTGTTTCTTCTCACCATGCATCCTTTTCTTAGCTCTTCTCTTCCACTGAGGATTGTAAAGCAAAAGGATATTAAAAAAAAAAAAAAAAAGGGAAGGGAAATCAAGGTCTTTCTTATAGCATTCAGACAAAATTTGGAGTTTACAGCTTGTTCTGAAAACTTTGGCAGATGGAAAACTGGCAGAGCAGTAGCCCTTCATCAGGGGAACAGTGAAATGTACACATTTCCATGCCTTTAGAATTCCATACTCATTCCTTAATAGATGCATTCAGTTCAATTAAGTATGACCTACATAATTTTCTGTAGGATAAGAAGAACTTTTCTGCCCCATGAAATAGTATTTTCCACTGTGGAAAGGGAACTGTTCGTGTTCCAGTGAATGTTTTTCATTAATTGTTTACCGGCCCCTCTGCTACCTCTGTTGCATAACAATAAATTTAATAGATAATTGGTGGGTAGGTTCAGCCCCTATTGCCATACCACTGATGTCCACCTCTGATGATGTGGACCAACATTATAAAATAAGAGCCATTACTTTTGGAGCAGACTTCACAACGAGTGAAATTATTTACACCTTGCTTTTCTGAAAAGCAAAGAGCATCTTTGAGTCCAAGTCCAAGTTCCAACTACCTATAACTCCACTTCATTTTTTGTTTATTTTTATTTATTTTCTATCTCAATTTTATTTCTCTTTGTTCCAGCACTGAATACTTAGTAGAGATGTTCCCAACTCATTTTTTTTTCCTCTGACGCCTTTATTCACTAATTCAGATTAGATGTATTCAGCCTTTTGTAACAATTCTTTGGTGTCTCTCTCCCGTATTTTCTATTTTTCCTCTCTTCTCTTATGGGCTCATTTTGTTCCTGTCTCCCATACAAAAGCATCTGATCCCCTTCTGGGGACTCCACTGATGTGAATTATCTGGAGTAATTTGATTCTTTATGTACTTGCAGACAAAGAAAAAAAGCAGCATGAAAACTCCTGTACTGTTTAAGTCTAACATAGTATTTGTAAATTGACTTATCTATTACATCTTTCAGTCCTAGTTTTTAGGTCGTGTAAAGTCTGAAATTGTTGTAGTAATTTTTATTAGTTTTGTATGAGATTCTTGTATAGGGAACAAAATCAGCACCCAGTTTTACTAATCTTGTTATGCTGGAAAATATTACAATCCTTTCAGGTTTCAGGTCAGCCTTAGCTGATTATTTTGTAAAGATATAACATGTATTGCATTTGAAATCTGTAAGATGTAAGCGTCCTAGTCATTTTAATGGCAGTTGGTTTAGATAATCTTTACTGTGGGCAATTTTTGGTTCAGTATTTTTTTTCCGACAATATGAAGATATGTATCTGTTGTTACATTTAGGGTAACTTTGAAGTTTGTATTACATGTTTTGTAGTTATAAATATGCGTAGTGACATTCTTTTTTTCTGTTGAATTCATAGTGTCTATTAGAATTCAAAATTTTTTTAAATTTTGTATCTTAAATGTGCAGAATTGTTCTAGAAAAGAAATGGGTATTTTTAATATACTATCAGATTCCTAAAAATGATCAGTTGTCTGTACTTTAGTGTTATTCAGTTTTTATTCAGTTCTGCTCTATAAACTCATGACTAATGATAAGTAAAACAGATAAGATAAGCAAAACAAAAATAGACCTTCTTGCCAATAAGATATGCCACATTATCCATTTAAACAACTTCTGTAATGAGTAACTGTAGAATGGTTCATGGAACATCAAAGAATTTAATGAGCCACCTAAATAAATAATTACTGAAGCATCTTCAGAGTTCCACGCACAAAGTAGCTTTGTTACAGTAGATGTAGATTCATGGTGGATACCTAAAAATGAAGACTATGTGATATTTCATACTGTTATTGTAAAGACCTAAATAATACAGTGCCACTCATTCCTCCGCAAGAACTTTCGGATGTGTTGTCTTCAGGCACCTGCATCTCTCTCAAATGAGAAATGGATGATATAGGGCAGATGGATACCTTGACTGCCTCATATTTTGTATAACTAAAGAAGTAGTTCATCAAAACATCTGTATCGGTGGATATATTACTGAAGAGTTCTCAGTGTTTCTGACTTTCTATTAGTTTGGCACAGTCTGTCTTTATAAGCTTTGTTTTGTTACGTGTGAGATGAGAATTCTTGCTAAATGTGTATTTTGAGCTGCAAAAGTTCTTGTCCGTTGCTCAGGATTACAGTTATTTGGATGTGTGAGCGTAGTGTACGTTCTGGTCTGTAATTAATTTCTTGTTGGTGTCATCGGACAATTTTATTTCTTGTTCACTCAAATGAACAGTGATTTATTTCTCAGTGTTTCCAGGACAGGCACAACTCTAATTGCAAAACAGTTTTATAGAAAGATTGAATCTGTCCTAATCAGAATGTATGTTACCATGCACCCCACAGCTAAGGAGGTGGTACTGCTGCCATGAGCACCCAGTGCAGGCAAAGGAGTAGACCTTGTCTTTTCTTAGAACGTAAAACTGGGGGTTCAGTCTAGAGAAGAGGAGACCTGGGGAGACCTTATTGCTGTCTACAACTCTCTGAAAGGAGGTTGTGGTGAGGTGAGGATCAGCCTCTTCTCCCAGGTAACAGAGAGAAGACCTGGAATTGCACCAGTGGAAGTTCACTTATGTTAGGAAAGATTTCATCTCAGTAAGAGTTGGTAATGCATTGGAACAGGGAAATAGTGGAGTTACCGTCCATAGAGTTGTTAAAGAAAAGGGTAATTGTGACACTAAGGGATGTGAAAGGACATGGTGGGGTTGGGCTAATGGTTGGATTTCTTGATCTTAGTGGTCTTTTCCAACATTATGATTCTGTAAAACAAAGTATGGTTTAGAAGTACCAAGTTAGTATGCAAACATCATTTTGTGAGGATGATTTAAAAGCTAAGCAGCTTCTTTTTAAATATTTCCGAATATGTTTATTAAGAAGGATGTTAACAGTATAAGAGCAAGAGAAATAAATCAACTACAAAAAGGTAAATTCGTTGAGGCTGAGGTAATGAAAAGAATACAGGGAAGTTTTCTGAGATTCTCAAAATTGCAGAAATGAAACAGAATCACAGAATCACAGAATGGCCAAGGTTGGAAGGGACCTCAAGAATCATGAATCTCCAACCCCCCTGCCACATGCAGGGCCACCAACCACCCCATTTAATGCTAGACCAGGCTGCCCAGGGCCCCATCCAATCTGGCCCTGAACACTTCCAAGGACGGGGAATCCACAGCCTCTCTGGGCAGCCTGTTCCGGTACCTCACCACTCTCTCTGTAAAGAATTTCCCCGACGTCCAACCTAAATCTCCCCTCCCCTCAACTTAAAACCATTTCCCCTTGTCCTGCAGTTATCAACCCTTTCAAAGAGTTGATTCCCCTCCCCTCTGTAGGCTCCCTTTAGGTACTGAAAGGCTGCAATGAGGTCACCCCGCAGCCTTCTTTTCTCCAGGCTGAACAAGCCCAGCTCCCTCAGCCTGTCCTCATAGGGGAGGTGCTCCAGTCCCCTAATCATCTAAACTAAAAATGATAGTTTCAAAAAGAAATTCACACTGCCGTTACTAACTGACATCCTGACATCCTCTGGGGGGTCAGCTTTCCCGTCACACTGTTTGGATGAAGCAGAAGCCAAGAAGGCATACACAGTACCCTGGTATGATACAAGCTTCCTGCAGACCTGCATACAGCTCCCATTGCCTCTGCAGCTCTTCATGGCCTTTCCACTTTCCAGTGCTGGCTTATGATTCATTAAATGCCTTTTTTTTTTTTTCTAGCAGTGTGTGATAGTTTACCTTTTACTTTTTGAAAGGAATTATGTATTTTTGCACATAGGCAGGGATCAGTATAGCTTCGTATAAAATACAAATTGTTCTCTGTGCTCTTGCTGCAGATGATACATGCAAACTGACCTGTGAAAATGGAGGAAAGTGCATTATAAACGAGAAGGGGGATCCGCGATGTCACTGCTGGCCAAGTTACTCGGGTGAAAGGTGTGAAACCAACCACTGCTACAATTATTGCCAGAATGGAGGAACCTGTGGAGCCTCTCTCCTCGGTACATATTTCTGTGCAGCTTTATATTACCTTATAAGCCTCAATTTAAAAGTTTGAATCTATTCCTAGTTTGTATATTTTTTTTTCTGTGGCTTCTTTCCTTTGACTGTACTTAAATTCTAAGCAATATAGCAGCATATGCTGTACATATACTTTATTATCAATAGTGTTTTTCACTCATGGGTCTCAGTGTTTTGGCAAAGCCAAACTCCATCTCACAAAAAGGAGTATGAAACTATCCAGAATGAAAAAATACATACTAAGGTGTCAGAAGGGAACTGTAAAGTCAAATCACGTGTGGAAAAGCACCGCACCTATTGCCCTATCTCTGTCTTAATTCTTTCTCTAAACTTTTAGGTGCACCTGGGCATACTTTCCTTCAAATAGTGTGATGTGACTTCAGTCTTTTCCCCGTGTCTTTGTGGAGTTAAAAAGAATAATAAAAGTAGGCATTTTCCTCACCTAATTCTCAGGAAGATTTGGTAGATCAGAATTCAAATCCTTTGTTTGCTTGTCAGAATTTGAAGTCATGTCTCTTATCTTAAGGGAGATTATCCTAACTGTCAGAATGAAGATATCTAGGAGTTGGCCTTTGTGCCAACATACAGGCTGCACCAGGTTGTGTACTGCACTTAAATACTGCTTGGGCTAGAGAGGGAAAATGTGTTAAGTACTATAAAAATTAGTGATATGTGAGAAAGCAGAAGTTAAATTCTATTTTCTGTTCCAAAGAGCATTTAAATACGTGATTGAAAGCAGGACATCTGAAGGAGAAGCTTGCTTAACTCTCTCTTCTTGGAAAACTGTCAGATGTTGGAGTTGAATCTTATTCCTCTATGTGGTGAAGTGACAAACATCCACAAGAAAGACACCTGACCATAGGATCTGTTTAAAACAGAACTCCCTATAATGCAGAATCATATATCTTAGTCTCTGTGACAAAGTGAGCTTAGATCTTAATGTTTTTCTTAAAATTCTGTACTAATTTAGCTTATATATTTTAGTAAGTCAGCTTCACTTATTATGCTGGCTTCAATGGATCCTATTCTGATTTCCTGATGTATGTGCTAAACAAAGGGTTTTTCAGTTCTGAGTATTTGAGAGTTAATAATGTTTTTCTTTGTTCATATCACTAATAATGGCTAAATAGTAGAAAATCAGAATTACTTTAAGTTGACTGAATTATACTTGAAACTGCTTCCAACAGCTTATGGAAGTACTGACACAAATGATAAGCAGAGATTTGTATCAGGTTAGTGAGATCGATGTGCGTTTAGTGAGGACACGCAAGTGAATGAAAGATGTTCATGGATGATTTAAATGATGTGCAGAACTTCACTGTCATCTGAAGAGGGGATGTTTACTCCCACATCTTTACATTTAATTGATACTCTTGAGGCGACACGCACAACAAGTAACTTAGCTCCCAGTGCTCAGCTCAGTTCTAATTCCTGCAGAGACCTCTGGGTTTTATTTTTCCTTTTCTTTTGACAGTAGTCATTGAGCTCAGATACTGCCAACAGCTTGTTCTTCACCAGACAGCTCACAGTTGCTGTGCTCACACAGTTATGATATAACCTGGATTTTTAATACTTTTTTCCTACTAAATCCAACCTCTGAAATTTCTCTGCCTTGCTGGAATAATTAGTGAAGCAGACTTGATGACCAGTGAGTTTTGCTGATCTGTTAATTGTGCCCCCCTTGCTACAGAGAGCCTGGAGGTGCAGAAGTTAGCCTTATTTCTGCTTGGTCTCAAACAGGAAAATGTGTCTGTACCAAAAACATAAGCCATTAGGAGAGCAGCATGAATATCACTCCAGTCCACATTCCAATCATAAACTGCCTGATGTGGGGAATTTAACTTCATCAGAAGTGTACTGTACAACGATTAGTCACAACATGCTCAGCTTTTATCAGCTGAGACTAGCGTAGAGCCATTCTTTGTCATTAATGATGGAGACTTGGATCTTAGAGTCACAGATCCTATTGCTGAACACATAGAGAGCACCTTGCTCCCACGTCCTTATGATGTCAAAAGTTCTGATGGCTCTTACTGGGCCATACCTGCTGATAGGAGTATTATTCTGCTGTGCTCTGTTCACTTCCCAAATTTCATCAATTCTTAATAACTGTATTTCAAGTTAACCAGATTTTCCATTTGCCATTTGCAATTCACGCCTTGAAGCCCATGCCATAACCTTCATGTGAAGGTGTGGGGAAAAAAAGATGATATATTTTTCTAAATCAAAGTGACTTCACCCAGCATTGCAGATAACATTTTCGAATTGATCCACATCTCATCTTACTTGCACATCTTGCCCCTGGACTCTGTAAATATTCTATTAGGAAGAAATCTCTACTTCTTATCAGACTGTATTACTTACCTATATCAGACTATAAATCATGTCTTCTTGAAACAAACTAAGAAGTTAATGAGATGCTCCCTTGTCCAAGTTTAATCTAATCCATATTATAGTAAAATCGTTATGTTTTTTACAGAGGAAACTTAAACTGGGTGTTAAGGCATTAAAAATCCCTTAACACAGATCCCTCAGGTATTTTTGCAATGACCATTTCTTCTTTCCAGTCTGATAAACCACCATGCCAAATATCCTACTGGGTCAACGCACATTTAGTAGCAAGGGCTGCACAAGCCACTCACAATTTTGAGAGAGGGTGTGAAATGCAGAACAGAGCAGCATTCACTCACTTCCTTCTCATCATTTCAGCCTTGGAGGTAGAGCTGATCTTCCTAATCAGGTTCATGAGGCTCATCAGTGGACAAGTTACTTTGCTCTTGCACATTGAAACCTAGGAACATAAAGGTTCTTTATTACCAGGAATTCCTCTGCTTTTTCATTCATGTTTGTAGAACTTAAGCATCTTATGTCCAGATTTCAATGTTTCGTCCTAGCGGGTTGATCTGTCTGTTGGCAAAAGAACAGTATAGAACATACTGATTATTTGTATTTGTGTAGAGAATTCTTTTGCATCCGGAAAGTACAAAATTACCATTTTAAATTGACTCACTATCATTTTAATTTATTTTACTGTGTTTATTCCTACTTGTGCAACTGCCTTTCCAGTTCTTTCTAATACAGTTTCTGATCCACTATACTTTTGGCTCATCAAACTATGCTACTAAACTGTTGCAATCAAGTTGCATTGTGTTTTCCCTGATTCCTTCTTTTTTTTTTCTTTTTTGTTCAAAATGATGATGCTTTTTCCTCTGGAAGTTCCAACATCCATATATATGTAAGTGCCTATCCTAATTGTACCCACAAAATATAAATGACCTGTGATAACTGCAGATTGCTTGAATCTCCCTTTTATAGAAGCCCTGGTTGCCCTTATCTATTTCTCATATTTTCCAACTCGGATAGCCTTGATGGAAGCAATCCACAAGTGCCTTTCTACACACATGCCCTTTGGGAAGTATAGGGCTTGTTGATAAATGTACATGGCAGAACTGCAGAGCTTGTGCCTTCAGGCTAGCACCAATGTGAGAAGCAGCAGCCACAGCCGGTGACGGGGAAGGGTACACAGGGACCACTTAGCAGCTGCATTTCCACTCTCTCCCCATTTCAAGGAGTCAGTTGCTGTCTATTAGTTCTGCCACGATGGGCTCCGTGAAGCGGCTCTGTGAATTTGATTTGCCTGGGACAATATCTGGACTTCCTGACGTGGTGTTTGCTCATCCAAGGTGTTGTGCACATCTCTTGACTCGAGGGAAACTGGTTCTGCTGTATGCTGCTGGTGTTTAGCTGGGGAGCTTCATGGGGAACGAGCTTCTAAAGTTAGCCAGCTGCTGTGAGGATTCCTTGGGAGTCAGGAAGTTTCCTCATTGTTGGGTTCTGTCTCAAAACTCAAGGCAAATACACCATGAAAGCAAATCTGTCATTGTTTTCTGATACAAACAGAGTGCCACAGCATATGAGATGCACGTCTGGTGAATGTGTGTGTTCCACAGAATGTGTAAATTCTGTTCTCCTTCGCTACCTAATTCTTAATAGGAAAGTGATAACCAATTAAGTAAATCACGGAGTATTACTCGTTTTTTTTTTTCTTGTTTTTTTTTTTTTTTCAAAACGTGATTGTGCTAAATCTTTGCTGGATGTGGTAAGTTGTAGAACCTCATTATCTGCACACAAATGTTAATTTGTTAAACAAATCCCACTGGCAATTCAGGGATTATTCACTGTTGGTTTACTTACTGCTAAGCCGTTTGGCAAATTCCTATGTGAACATTATATAGCTAGAGATTGGGGCAGCTTTAATTAAAATTTAAAAGTTTATGACAGTTGTATTGAACTACAAAAATTGAACAAAGAAAATGTCATCTGTTAATTAAAAGTACACATCTGAGACATGTAATTAAAAGTTTGGGTATAATAATGAACACTTTCCAGTAAACCAAATTAATGGGAATTTGGAGGGGAATAAAAAAAGATATCATATAAATACGCTTCACTTTTACTTACAATTTAAAGTAAAAATGTTGGAGGAAAGTTTTCTAAATGTCTTGAAATGCTTGGCTAGATTAAACTAGTTAAATAAATACATCTTTGTACTATATTCTTGTTATGAAGGGTAAGTTTAACCACACAGAATCGTGATGTTTGTAGAGAAGTGAGTAAAAAAATGTGTAATTGATGAAATACACTCCTAAACTAAAAAATATATATATATATTATGTAGATGTTATTTTGTGTTCTGCTTTATAAATAAAACGCAGGGACACAGTGCTTTACTGAAAATGCTATCAAAGAAGAAATTGTTTAGTTTGTTCATGTCTGGCCAGTTCCTACAGTCTCATGCTGGTAAGCCCTCTGGGAACACGTACATCACCTCTAATCAGGACTGGGGACTGGATGAGGGGAGAGGATGGGTGTTTCAATGGAGGATTGTCTGGTCTGGTGTGCAGCTGATCCAAAGGAGGCACTGCAACCTGTGTTGAGAGTAATGCATTTTTAGATGGTTCTTTTCTCCTTTGCTTTCACAACATGGACAGAATGCATATCTATTGGGATGGATCCCAATCAGCTCAGCTTCTAATTATGTACTGTAATACAGCTTCTCTCCACTACTTTTGGTTCAGTAAAGCTAATTATGGTTCACAGAAATGAATTATTGTGATTCCCACGAACTGCTGACAACCCCTCTAGAGGACATAGTGTTACTTATAGGAGGATGGTGTGCCAGATTGCTTTAATAGGGACAGCAAGTGAAATATGCAAATGAAACAGATTGTGTGTATTCACATGTAACAAATAGAATGCACGTATTGCTGGTAGGGAATTTACCATCAACTGGAAGAAATAAATTACTGATGTCTTTGCGCAGGCATTCATCTAGACTAGCTCATTTTTTGAAAATTTTTAAAAGCTAACAAATAGAGTGTTTATTTTCTTGAAGAAAAAGGTAGTACGTTCTTTTTATAAAAAATACTGAAGAATTGACAAATGTCAGGGATTGAGAGACAGCCTTCATTCTGTCTCTGTGCAGCTCTAGTCCTGAAACTTCATTGCCAGTGTAAATAAGGTTTAAGGCTTCAGGTTTCTGTGTCTGAGACTACTATATGTGACATCTTGGTTACATCATTATTTAGATTCTGTTGTATGAAAACTTGTGGCACTCACTGTTTATCATTGTTTTGTATTGCAATTTTATTAAGCTGTTCTTGGAACTATTTCATATCCCAAATCCAAAATAATTTATGAGAATAAGGCAGATGAAAATGTCATTACTGTTATTGTTATTATTTCAGATGCCAACGGTCTGTGTATAAATAGGCAATGAACTATTAATATGATGAAAAGTCATTTTAAATTGAGTGAGAAAAAAAATGGGGTTTAGGCTGTACTGAATTAAATTTTCATATAACTGTCCACAATTTGACACATTTATAAGGCTAGATTAGCAAAGAATAGAATAATTTTTTCTATAAACTATGAAAATATCCTTGTCCTATCAATTTAAAAAATAGAGGGACATTAATAATAAAAACTGATTTCAGACTTAGCTTCTATCACTATTTCATTTGTAAGATGGATTTAGAGAAAGATTATGAGGAAACCCCCAGACTCAGGGGCAGAAATTTAAATACAAGTGTATACATGGGAAAAAGCAAAGAGTTTGTGCTAATATCGGAGTTCAACATCTTTGATTTAATGTTTAGATCACAGGGGACAGATATGAATAACCAGGCTGATGCATATTAAACTAGTTGGAGCTATTTTAAGTCCATGGTTTTATTCCTGCTGTACTCATTAGAGGAAGAGACTAACTGATCTCACAGCCTTTAGGATGATTTGCAAAACATTTTAAATTAGCAAAGCTTAAAATAGAAAATATAGAGGAGAATTACGTGAAGGATTTGATGTAACAAACTAAAAAGAACTAAGGGGAAGAAAAATAATACAGAAATCATTTTACATGCCTCTGAGAAACTAGAAAAATATGGGTACGTATTTATTCACCAATGAATATGATACTAAATGATTATATAGTTTTAAAACAAAGGTAGACTGGAAATTAATGAAAATTGTTGAGTTTATGGAATATTTAGTTTGTATGACTTTAATGAGAGAGCCAGCTAAATAAAGTAGGAAAAGAATCACACATTGCAGAGCTTAGATGAAGGAGTGATAAGATTTCAGGAGACAGATGTGAATTTGTAATTAGGTGTGGATACCTGTGTGAGAGATTGTATAAAAATTACTGAAGAAACACTGAATGAGACAAAATACTGCAAGCAAAGGACCAAGTCGTAATGTTTCAGCACATCAGGCAGAGGGTAGGGATTTACTGTTAGATTAATACACAGATAAGAAATTGCTATGGGAAAGTGACCCTTAAATGTTAATGCATTTAACTACTTAAGATCATGCCTCTTGTGTATGTTTTATACTAAATACTGTGCACTGATCTGACTCAATCCAAGCATAGCTTCTCTGGTGTGCTCTCTATCCCGCCCCTCTGTGAAGGAGGATTTTAACCAATAATTTCTGCCTCATGTCCTGGTGTGAAGTTGTACAAATGTAAATGCAGGGATTACTGGAGTCTCTCATTACTGCATTATCTGGCTTTCTCTAATCTCCTTCCAATTTCACAGCTGTATCACTATCTGGATTGGGTAGTCAATAACAAAATCTCAGAGTCTACTTTTTCCTGTTTGTGTCTGCAGTTCCAGACTGAAGGGCTTCTGCCTTTTATACGCAGTGTATTATGCAGTTAACTGATTGACCTTAATGTTTCTTTACGTGTAGCCCTATTTCATCACCACAAAGATGAGATATCAAGCAAACATATACTAATCTTACAACATCCCGTTAGTTGTCTTTCTTCTCTAAATTTGCCAAAGCTGATGATACTGATATACTCATTCAGGACTAAACATTTCAGTTCTCCCACCACAGTCCTTAGATTTCTGCCTTATGTATGTTCATGTGTTGGTTTTCTGATGAAACATTCCTTTAGTTCTGCCTGTTACCCAATTACTGTCACTAGCCTGCGTGAGGTCGTCTTTGCACCAATATGGCATTTCTTAGTCATTGCCCATTAGCAATCTTGCTCTGCAGTAATTCAGTTAGGATCTTGATTGCACTTGCCAGTAGGTTGGGTTCCATATGATTCAAATAAATTCTGTCCTTTCTGCCACTTAATTCCAGGAGTATACTCAGGTTTTGATTAATCTGCATCTCTTTCCATAGCCACCTTGGAATCCAGGAAGCAGAAGTGTTAAACTCAATCAGTTCTCTCTATACTTAAGAAAACCCAAAAGGCTGAATTAAAGCAAAGGAAGTGAGACTTGAGGAAAAGAAAAGTTTCATAAGAAATAAGTGAGACTGGATTATTAGGAATTGAGAAGGAAAATGGCTAGCTGGACACATCAAATCATTTGACTTGAGGAGGAGATTACAAATGAGATACAAAAGTACATTCAGGAGATAGAAAGACATTTACATGATATAGAAAGTTGTTTTAGAAAAGATAAGCCTTAAAAATTCAGTGAGAAGTGGAATAGTTTAATAAAACAGTGAAGTTGAAACAAAGCTATAAATCTCAAAGACATGAGATATAGTTAAGGGAAGAAAAAAAGGGAAAATTGAAATAGGTTAAAATGGTAGGAGGAAAATGCATCAGAGTTTAAATGCTATTGTAAAACCACATAAGGCTACTGTAGAATAGGGGTTCATTTTATACTTTTTTTTTTTTTTTTTTTTTTTTTTTTTTTTACCCCTTCACTACTTTTCATTGCATATTGGACATGTGGTGCATCTTTGGTCTGTTACAAACAGCTGTCCTTAAGTTACAGTATTGACTCATGCGTTAAAATGTGTTGTTCTTATGATGCGTATTTATCTTTAATCATTATTATTTCAATTTTTATTTACTTTTATCATAAAGCAGTTTTCTTTTTTTAACAGGGAGGCCCACCTGCAATTGTGCGCTGGGTTTTACAGGACCAAACTGCAATCAGACAGTCTGCCATCATTTTTGCCAAAATGGAGGAACCTGCAGTGTCACTGCTGGAAATCAGCCCTTTTGCAGCTGCTTGCCTGAGTATACAGGAGACAGATGTCAGTACTGTAAGTAATCTTCACAAACTAGAAAATCTGAAATTATAGTGGAAATTCTGTATAACAGAAGTTTAACGTGAATCAGGTTGTTTTCCTATTGCGCAGATTGATAAATTTATCTCCAAAATTATTCTTCTGAGAAAATGGGACCTTACATATCGAAGGGACTTTAAACACTTGCAATATCCTTCTAGACATGTATGAGAAGAAAGAGCTTTTTTAAAATTATTCTTGTATTTTCATGAAAAAAATCCTATTAGATGTACCCAACATCTGACTTCATAAATCAGATCATTGTTTTTTTCATTGCTGTGGAATTCCTAGTTGGTTAAAGAATGTTTCTGTTATCTTTTAACTTCACAAGAAGCCGACCCTTGTGTCTCCAACTGCTCTCTTTCCCTTTTATTTCTAAGCCCAGTAAGCAGCATATTGCCAGTGCTGCTCTGAGTTTTGTTCCTCTAGCTGACTCAATCCAAGATCACCTTCAGTGTGGTTTCTGCCTCGTAATATTGAAAATCAAGATTTTGATGCCTTACTCTTGTATAGTTCTCAGGGCTCAAGTTCTGTTCTCTGCATCTGAATTTCTCCTTACTTTTTCATTTTACTGACCCATCAGTCTCATCTTACTGAGATGAGGTTTTCCAAAGGTTTCCATGCCTCAGGAAAGTCATTGGTGCTCTAACAAGCAGCTAGTTACTGGCAACCCTGACTTAAGATGTATTAATTTTCTGAGATTCAATTTTGTTTCTAATTTTCAAAATTCTCCTTTTCTCTCCTCCTTTAGCTGAAATGCTGAGATAGAGGACTGTCATAGTGCCTGTTATAGAATAGAGCATTCAATGTGAAAACCATCTTTTTTTTTTTCGTTTACATAATTCACTGAAAAGGGTAATATTGGACAAAATTGAAGGGGAATTAACTGTTAAAAAGGTCTGTTTTGGAATCATCTGTTGGATACAAAAAGTGCTTAGTTTTAGTGATACGGCTGTCAAATAGGGAAAGGGTTAGTGCGTGTCTTTAAATAGGATTTGCACTGAAGTAAAATGAATGCGTTTCCAGTTGGGAGACTATGAAATAAATTGAAACCTTTGAATGGGAAACCAGCAGTAATTGTGATTCTCTCCCACTTGATATTAAACAAACTGCAAGGATCCACAAATAACTATCTGCAAGAACAATAGGGTATTTCAAAACAGTATAGTACATAAATCATGCCCAGACAGACACACAGATTAAGAAAAAATATTTACTTGAGGCTTACCCAAAACCAAACAAATTGTTTCTAGTTGAATGCTTCTGCAAACATAGTTTTAGCTTTTTTTTTTTTTTTTTGGAAAGCTTTTTTTTTCCACTTTTTTTTTTTTTTTTAAAGAATCAATTTAAATGTAAATTTAGAGGTCCTTTTTAAACAGTGCTCATTATCAGATTTGGATTGTCTGCTGCTACTTTGGAAAAACGGCATGATATGAAGACACTCAAACATTACAAAATACAAAATAAAACTTTTGTTTATTTAAACCTTAATACTTTTAGATCAAAGAGTCTTACAATCTTATAGAATATTATTTTTGTGGCCAATGGCAGTTCTATGAAACTGTATGAGTTTACAGCTAGCAGTGAATGTATAAATTCATAGCTAAGTCACGGTTATTTTTTTGCTTTATCAAACATATGTATGATTTTTTTCTATATTTAACATAATCACTTTGTAGGCATAATGAAATACATTTAAGACAAATTCATTACAAAGATTGGTTGCCTCTACTGTATCTTATTTGGTTTTTCAATGATATTATTGAAACAATTTTTAATGCAAAAGATACGTGAATGTGCATAGGTATTTGACTCATGCTCTCGAGTTTAAAATATTATTAGTGTTCTTATGGCAGACAGAAGGCATTTGCTTGTGGTACGGACAGATTGCAAAGACCTTATTTTTCTCATATTTATATTCTCCAATGACCCAGTGCAGAGTTTCTCCTGTGATTAGTTCATATAAGGGCTGATAACCAAAATGTGTGTTTCATGTCAAGGCAATGGCATTGGTGAAATAAACTTAAGTGAATGGATTTACATAAAATTCCACTAACGTTGTACGTGTCGTTATATTCACATGAATTTGAATATAATTGCCTATTTAAAATTCATAACATAAGTAATACAGAGTAGTGAAAGTTCATTTCTTGTTTCATTTAAAGCCCAAACAGCAAAAAAAAAAAAAAAAAGACAATGTTTCCCTCATTTAGAATAACTCAAAGTGGATAGAGTGATTGCATCAGCTGTTAGATCCACTGAAACTCAAATTCCATTCTTTAAAAAAAGGGGGAGAAAAAAAAAGAATTATTTTTGTTATTTTGATCTAATGCAGCATTCATATTGTGGATGTAGCAGAATCTATCAGTAGATTGAAGATGCTTTAAAGTACAAACTTCCTATTTCCAGATTTTAGGGCTTCTTGTCCTAATGTATATGCAAAACTTTCCCTCTTACAGTGCTTTTCTCTTAAAGTGTCTCTCACTCTTAGGTTTCAAACTACAGTAGTTTTTGTTTTGTTATTCATCACCTGGAATCAGAGAACAACACACACAAGGGATTACTTTTACTACTCTTTATGCCTTTTAGGCCTCTGGTTGGTCTACTGTCTGCTGAAGTAGGTGGAGACATACAGATAATAAAGAGAAATAACTGCCAGCAGTTGAGTGAAATGGCTTTGTCCTCTATCAGAACTCTTCCCACCATTGTCAGCAAAACTGACATAGCTGTCATAGAAAGCTTCTCGGAATGGCAAACAAGGATATTTCTTGCTTCATGAGATGCAAGAAATAATAATTCAGCAGTCTTGTATATGCTAAGTAAAACATACCTATTTTAGTTGTCCTCAATTTGCACAACAGTTTAACTGCACAGAACTGGAGAAAATATTAGGAACAGAGAAGTGGAGGGATTTGGCCCAGTGAAATGAGAAACTTAAAATGAAACTGTTCAGTATGACGAAAGTTGTCAGTATTACTTAAATAAAAATGAACCATAGTGTTAATATGCCAGTATATTTTGACATGGTATATTTAAAAAAGAGAGATAAAAATGAAGTTGTTACTAGAACTTCTAAATATTTACAAGAATTCACAACTTGAAGTCTCAGTCCTACTGACTTTGAAACAATGGGGTCTTACACAGCCTACAAAGATAAGCATGTACGTAGGGTTTTGTAGAATTACAGATCATGTTGTTATGTATTATTCTTAGAACTTCCTGAAATTTTATATGAGGAGAAATGAAAATCAAAGTTAATTATTTTAATATGTCACTTCAGTTTAGCATAATGGCTGTAATGGTAATGTGAATTTATCGGAAGACTTCTATACAGCCACTATCCCATTAAATATATTTAACACAGCTCTGCTGTTTTCATCAGTAGTTTTTATACCACATATGATGACGCCCTAAATGGTTGGACGTCTAGAAGGAGAAGGAAACTTCTTATGAGCTTATACATCTGTTTCACTTCATGTTGATAATATATTGCTTATCTGTTGGGGAGACTTGATTTTGTTGTTCCCTGTGAAGTCACCAGTTTCATTCGCCATTTTGTTTTCATGATTCTACTTTTCAACAGAAAGAAAACTAAGCTACTGTTTTAATATATGAAATAATACTCCTCACCACCTTTTTAACTAGCTTTCATGTTACTTGCAGATGTTTGCCACCATTACTGTGTGAATTCTGAATCATGTACTATTTCTGACGATGGAAGCGTAGAATGTGTCTGTCCAGTACGATTTGAAGGTCCAAAATGTGAAGTGGACAAGTGTATAAGATGTCACGGGGGACACTGCATAATAAACAAGGATACTAATGACATAGTATGCAAGTAAGCATGTGTGTTGGGAAAGGGGGGCTGTGTTCAAAATTATGTATCTGTAGCCGCTATACTGTAGTTTATTTTAAATCTGTTAATGACCAACCCTTGAAATGATCACATCAGAACAGTACCTTTGAGAATTCAGGTAGTGAGTCTGGGTTAACCCAGTAGCTCTTGACTTCTTAAAACAGCTTTTGGAGTAATGTTTGCTGAAGGAAGCATACTGCAGAGGAAACTGAGTGGTCTTCAAATGGAAAAAAGGGAAAAGAAAGTCTCATAGAAATATTTAATAAACAATCTACCTTTTATATTGAAATTTCTTCCTGTAGTATCTGTGACAATGGAAAAGTCGTATTGCACATTAATGAAAGCATAGATGTTAGGATGTGCTGCTGTATTTCTGAGTTATTATTTTATATGATAATCATTTATTTTATAGAAGAAAAAATATTCTGCATAAAAAGCTCACATTACCAGTTGAAAACCTAGAATTCTTGCAGTCAGTATATCTTATACGTATCATGAAATCAGTATTTTAATATATGGACCGTTATAATGTGGTTCACTAGGTTTATTAAATACTGATTGCTTTTCTTTTTTTTTCTTCTTTTTTTTTTGATCTTTTTTTTGACTACGGCAGTTGCACTAACGGAAAGATTGCCTCCACGTGTCAGTTATGTGATGGCTATTGCTACAATGGCGGTACATGCCAGCTGGACCCTGACACAAACGTACCTGTCTGTCTGTGAGTATCCATGGAGACCATTCACACCTCTCCCTGCCAAGTTTCTACGAATGTATCTGTATTTCTGATTTATTTAGAAAGTAAAATATTCCAGTTGCAATCACAACATTTGGTACTTTATCTGGTAAACGATGTAACCTGATACTTTGGATCAAAAGATACACCTTAGATCTATATTGTGAATGTATTTAGACACAAAGATGCATCTCCTGAGACTTCTAATAATTTCAGGGCAGTTCTAAAGCTCACATAGGTGTGTGGGAATGGAATCAGTTGTACAGGATGGTTGCCTGTTGCTGCTTCTCAAAGATTGATTAAGTCTTCTATAGAGATGGTCAGAGGTGATGACAAGACATTTCTGTAGGGAAACTAATGGCTAGAGAACAGAAGGAATAATATCAGTGATTATTTCCTCTGTGTGTCCAAGCACATGCTCTTGTACCTCTTGTTTCAGCCCTAACTTTTACAATACCCGTAGGAGCTTGGCTGTTCTAGGATGAGATACCTCTCTTCCTCCAGCAGAAATACACCACTGTTGAGAAAATAATTCAAGATACTTTTCCTAAGCCCAGATAACAAATACCAAAGGAAATGTGATTTTGTAGTCTAGATTGTTAAGTAGTCTCTTAAGAAGCGGAAAACCCTACGTTCTGATCCTTTCTTGAGACCTATTGTATATCTTCTTGTTCAGATGCTAAACATTAAATACAGAAGTAGTCATTGCAGCAAGAATTGAATTTTTTCCTGCTCTCAGTTACAGTGAGCTACTGAAGTCACATTCCTGTTTTTGTGGTGTTTTTGTTTGTTGGTTGACTGATGGGTTTGTTTTTTTCACATTTGCTTTGTAAGTCATCCAACATTTTCTGCATTGCAGAAGAGCTTCATTGTGGAATAATCTTCATTTCTTAATGGAGATCAAAGTATTCTCCAGGAGAGTATTAGAATTAGACTCAAGTGTCTCATTCTCGGGATGACATAAATTATTGTCCAAAGAGATATAGTATTGAAGCAACATTGTGAATACATGTGCACCCACCCCTACCTTTTTGACGTGTGGGGTGGATGGACTTAGAGAAGGTGTTGATTGTATTCAGACTCCCAAAGAACTGACTAAGGAAAGGGGCAAAAGCGTAGGGGTTGTACTATTGGAAGGTTGACAAGAAATGTTTGAAGCTTTGTGGTTAGAGACAGTGGAATGTAGTTCTATACTGCAGTCCCTCTTCAGTTTTAAGTGACTTTGTCTATTATTATTATGACTAGTATGGTAGCTTGCAATTGTTACTTTCTTTTTCTTAATTAAACTGACTTATTCTTTTTCAAATTCATATGGAACACCATTGTGTTTCAAGGAAAACAAGTTTCAAGTATCAATTTGTGTATGGCTTTACAGTGCATGAGAGCTGCAGCATATCCCAACACAGTTAACAATGCTGAGAAGGCTGAAATTTTGAAGGTCCTTGAATTGCCTCAAATTGATCAATCGGTAGTATAGTACAAGTGTGTAGTACAGTTGACAAAATACTGAAAAACTGAATGCATAAGTTTGTACAGGCTCATTTTTTTTAAGTGTTTGATAAACTTTGATGAGAAAACTTATCAGTGTAGTTAAATTAGATCTTTCCAGGAAAAAAAAAAAAAAATTATATCTGTGGGTGTGTGCCTGTGTATGTGTGCGTGTCTTGCCATCATTAAATGTAATGCATTTAAAATTTGTTCAGCAGAAGGCAGAATATTTATATAGGTCTATTTTACTGAAATTCTGCAGATGCTCTGTGGGGTTTAAAAGTCAGCGCTGTGACCAGAAAGTGAACCCTTGTGATTACTACTGTCAGAATGAGGGAATTTGCACTTTAACTGCGTTTAATGAACCGAGATGCAAGTAGGTTTAACCTTCCACTTAATGCTGCACATTCTGTGACATCATTTCAGGCCACAGTTCATTGGTTCAAGTCATGCACGTTCACATACATTTCACAGTATATACATAATCTGGGTGCTCGTTTCTGTAATGCACACTTACCCTTTGATAGTTGCACTTATGAGTATATTTAAACATACTGTTGGAGTGTCCATGTCATTAGAGGAAAAAAAAAAATAATAATAGGCTTTATTTTTAATAAGTGTATCAAAAATACTGGAAATGCTTCATGGCTCATACTGTTTACATTTTGAGACATTTTACCAACTTAATTGTACACAGCATAAAGTTTAGCAAGTAGTGGCATTGCATATGTTCTGTATCCTAAAGCCGACTTATTATTTCTTATCTCTATAGGGAAAGAAACAGAGGAGCTATTTAGCTGCCATTTCAAGAGTTTAGCCTGTATTCATAAGTCTCCTCATAAACTTTATAAAAATACACTGTAAAATAGCACCTCTTAAGCAGAAATGTTTGAGCTTTGTCTTCTCTGATAAAAAAATGCATGAAGGAGATACATTTGTGTGCTGTATTTTGCTAAAGAATTGGACGTCTATTCAGGGGAAAAATTTAATCCCCATCAGGAAATAAACAGCCCTATGAACCCAGAAAGCACTGTGAGAATTTGCATCATTGTATAATAGTTAGCAGTGCGAGCAACTAACTTTTGGTGAATAATCTGATTTTTTTTAAAACAGTACAATCAGAAATCCTTTGCCAGTGTTTTTCAGGCAATGAAACTCCAACTAGAGCTACCATAAATCCATTAGGAAGTAGAGTTCTGTCCACCACAAATTAATATTTTGAAGAATATGGAGTGGTCTTTTGGTGAGCATTCATTGGACAGTTTCTATTTTTCTATATCATACTTTGGTTTTAACAATAACATAGCTCAAAGAAAAACATGTTGCTGCTTGTAAGGTCATGTAATGCAAATATCATTCTGCCTTTTTTTTCCAAAATGTTGGGGACCTTACCTGAGCTCTCAAGAATGTAACAGTCCAGAATTTATTGTGAAGTGTTTTAATAGATAAAATAATCTGAAAATAAAGCATGGAGAATCACTCCTATAATTCTTAAGAATGCGTTAACCACTTAAAAGGTAAAAGTTTACTTTTTATGAAATGGATTTTCACAGATAAAGGTGAAGGATATATAATTATTTTTAATATGAACTTTTATTGCCAACAAGGGTCAGTTTTTCTTTCAACTGCAGTCAAATCTGTCAGAGATACGACAGAATTTAAACAGTTATTTGAATTAGGATCTTCCTGAGCAGCATTGACATTTGTTTGTGACATTGCCCATTCTCTTGATCTTTTGATCTAGTTTAACTATATTTGGTGTCTAAAATAGTTGTTTGTTTTTTTAGAGAGATATTAAATCATATTTAAATCTCTTAGTCTTTGTGTTGATAACATGAATTTTAACCTCTTCTCTGGTTCTGTGTGTGGTCAGGTGCCAAATGAACAAGTTGCTTGATGGAGAGAGAGAGAATTGTGATTCCATATGTCTCAGTCCTTGCCAGCCACAGTTCTCACTTAGGTTGTTTCCTGTATCTTCTTTTTGTTACACAAATTAGCTTTAAATTGAAGCTTGTTTATAATTTTACCAACCTCGTACTGTCAACTAGATGACTTCAGGAAGGAATGAAACAATCCCATGCTTCACTAGAGTCATAGCGCCATGGAATAGCAATCTCAAAGCCTTTTTCTATTAGTTCTGCTCCATTATTAGAGAAAATAACGTACCCCTTGAGCATGCATTGCTGGTCACACTGTGCGTGACATCTACCTGGTCTCTAAGAGACAGTTAAGGGTTTACATTTTTCTTGTCTAGTCAGGGATGGATGATTTCTCGAAAGAAGAAATTGGAAGTAGCTGATTTTATTTGAATTCAGTAGGAGCTCCTCTGCTTCTTGCAGCCAAATCAGTTGAGAAAGAAAACTTTATGCATAATAAAGCCCCTATTATCATTCAGTAAATACTAGAGAGAATAAGATTTATCCATTCTTAAGGGCTAACCCATAGCCATAATTATGTAGAAATTGCTATATGAACTTACTCTCCTTTTACCAACCTTCGCTGTTAAGGTTAATTTTTTCCAGGAATCTTCTTATTTCAAGGTTTTTGAACTTTGAATCCAATAAATATCAGGTGCGCATGGGAAATAAGACTTGCACTTTCCACCGAACAAATTTCTGAATGAATTAAGGCCTTAACTTGACTATACATTAAACTCCAAAAAAGAAAGAATTTGTGGAGTTGGTCTCCAGCTTTAGTCAATGCTCTACCAAGTTGCAAAAGATGCAGCACAGGCTGTTTTGATTTTGGATGTAAAATCCTGCCCAATCTAAATTATGAATTATTAACATTATTTTTCTTTATTCTTTATTTTTCTGTATTATTTTTCTTCCTGCACAATAGTGTAAGTTGAAAGAGAATTTGATATCAAAATGGTAAAATTTGAGGCATTGACTTTCTGAAAATTTCACTGCTGCAGTTGTCCTGTGCTGGTATGATCTTGTATTGTAGTTACTGCTTTTGTAGCTTTTACATATTGTGTTTATTTAAACATATCTTCTGTACTGCCCTGTAATGGTATGTGGGGGTGAGGGGGAGGGAAAGGGGACATGTATAATACAAGAAGAGAATGAGATATGTTGGAATTGCTCCTTAACTTCATCAATCGAAGAAAGAATGAACTTGAGATCAAATGCAGATGAGAAATAATCAAGATTTTTTTTTCCCATTTATTGTACAAACTGTCATTTGTATTTGTTCTGCAGTTTACAGTCAAACCTGACCAAAAAAAAAAAAAAAATTATTTTGATCCTTTTCAATATCCAACTGAATGGAAAGAGAGTTTATAAATGCTTTAATAGGCTTTTGAATGACCCTGAATTTAATGTGACAACAGTAAGACTATATTATTATGCTGTCTAAATAAGACGGTAGTCAATTTTCCTTCTTTTACTACTGTATGTGCATCTTAACTTCAGAGCCCGTGTTTCCTAGGTGTCAGTCCATAAGAAAGACAGAAATTCAGAGGACTATTCACAGTGTTAAATTAGTTGCCTTGGTTAGAAATGTTGACTCTTCACAGACCTTTAGATTGTATTGTATTTCTAGACTAGAATATCGTTTCTTCTGCAATGAAGAATAAGTCATCCTAGACACTTTAATTGCTTACAGTAAGTGGATCTGTGACTTTGAGAGCAAATTTTGTAGAGAAATCAGTGATCTTTCAAATTAATTAAAAGGGGCATGCCATAGAGGAGCTTGAAGGAAAGCAAAACTATGGTAGCAGAAGAATCTGACAAGTGAAGGATGGAGAAAGAAGAAATGACTTCATTTCTAAAATGAGAATTTTGTTTGAGTAATATGTTAAAAACAGTAGTGAAAAAAATAGGGAGAGGGAAAAAATCGTTTTCTTTATAAACAAGGACAAGAAGCTTGAAGTGATGACACAGCAAAATAAATACTTTCTGCAGGAATTTAATGAATGAGAGCTATTTTGCCAAATTTATTTTCAGTATTCTGTATGTGTGTGAGCATGCATGTGAGTGCATGTGTGAGTGTGTGCATGCGCGCCTGCATGGGTACATTTTATGCAAATCTGAGTGAGTTCCCCTACCCAGAGTACCTTCCATCCAGCTCATATTCTGTAGAAATACAGAGTGCTTTTCCATCCAAAAAATTTGTGATGCTGTACCACTTTCTTGATCTTCCCTTCCTATTGAAAAGACTTCAAATGTGAGCAGTTTGTGTATAACTTGTAGAAATACTGTCAGTTCTTGTGTGCACATACGTAAATGTACAACTGTAGCAGAGCTCTGATCAAAAAAGGGTTGAGATATACCCATAATCTGGTTGGGGACAAGAAAGAGACATCTGTGAAGTCTCTCGACTGGCATTTTCAGAAGACTGAGTGGAAAAAGTTACTGCAGAATGGAGCAGTTATGGCATCAAGAAGACAGCCTAAGAGAAGGTGATTTAACCATGATAGCATAAATCGTGGAGCAGAAAAATTTATAAAAATAACCTTGCAATAAATGTTTTCTGTATGCTTTCTGAGGCTATATTTAATGAGCTATCTAATTATAATTATAAGGGGAATTTCACAGTGTTATGCTCATTCTTTGAGAGCTTTTGTTTTCAACCAAAAAAAATATGTATTATGTCTTGAATTTGAACATAATCTATAGGCTGTAACTTTAGAATATAGAAGACTTTTCATCCAGTTTGTATTATAAATTAGCATTAATTTAAAGGTCTAAATGGGATGTTTGAAAAGTGCTTGATAAAGAAATGACAAGATGTTGGAAAGGAGGAGTGTGTGTATCCTTCATTGGCCATTTAGCAGTTAGATTATAATGCAGTTGTCCTTTGTCCATGAGTTTTCAATTGTTCTGCTGCTGTGCATCACTGCTCATTTACCTCTGTAAGAAGGAGAGAGAACCATGGTTTGTCATGTATCTATTGATCCAGTCATTTCTCATTGTTTTAATATTTTTACTGTATCAGTCTATTCTTTTTCTTTTGCTTGATTGCTGAATGCAATTTCAACTAAAGTAGCAGTCATCTAAACACACTTAATGTTTATATAGTAGGTCTATATTATTAAATTTAAAACATGTAGCGTATGTGTTGTACACAAATTGCTAATTTCTTACCTTGGGATAACAGAGGCTAAGATGCATCTCGAGGCTTGTTCCTGGCAGTGAATGCAATGCACCATTTGTGTGTATTAGTATCATGCAAAAATTAAATTCATTATTAAGGTCACGTTTTTCTTGTGTGTTGTAATCAAATTTATGATTGCTTGTGTTGCTCAAAAGTAATTTTCTGCCTACCTTTGGATTAGGCACTGTTCCTATTCTTAACTGTTAAAATGGCAATGTAATCTGTATTTCTATATCCAATTCCTTCACTTTGTGTCCGTTGTAAAGTTAGCAAGTGACCAATATACTAAAATGTGATCTATTTTTACATAAAATAGTTATGGAAATGTTATTTGAGAATTTGTCTGTGAGTATAACTCAATAATACCATCTCTCTGTATAAAGAATGCCTTCATTCCAAAAGCATTGCCATTTTTTATTTTTTTAATAAGGAATAATTTTGTGATTTACCTTAGTGCAAGGATTTTTTCATACTAAATTATCCTATAGTTTGGGAAAAAATGGGGATTATTTCCATTTCTGTCTTTCAGTGCATTTTAATACAAATAGTAAATAACTATAATCCAGATGTTCTCTACTCTCATCTTACAAGTGTTTGTAATACTAATGATATTTTCCAGTGGAATAATAATCTGCCCTTACAGTAGGGAAGCTGGATACTTTCATTAGCATGTTTACTATTTATAGCTTGACCAAAAAGGAAAGCAATGTTAGAAAATTACTATATTAGTTTTTTAAGTAAGAAATTCTCAATTCCATGTCAACCTCTATGTTGTAATGACTGTTTCACTGATTCTGTACTTCTAACATTATTCTTTTAGTGCTGCTCTCTGTCATTTTTTTGTTACAGATGAGTATGTTGAGTTGGAAAGCAGTTCCCACAAAAAATGTTTAACTGTATATTATGCCTTCTATATTATAATTTTATGAAAAAAAAAAAAAAAAAACAGAGGGAAAAATCCACGGTGTCTCCAATTTGGCCTCTGTACTATCTTCTATTTGTTCAGACATTTCATAGTCAAATAGTTCCTTCTGGTCAAGTGTCCGTATAATTGAGTTTAGGCCATTTCAGCACACTGACGTATAAGGGTTGTAGAAAGAGGAAAGAGATGTTTTCTCTCACAAGTAGATTCTTTAAAGAACAGACTCTGAAGTGTAAACATCTGAATTCCAAATGATTCCCATTATAAATGGGATGCCTATACAATTTCAGTTTAGAGTTTTTAAAACATCTCTCTAATACTACTTTCTCTCCATAAGTAACTCCTATTGCATGTGCTCTAATTTTCTCAGACTGTATGTTTCCGAAACAGCCACCTCTTTCTAAACATAGACCTAAACTGTAACAGAGAGAGCTGTAGCATACTTCCATTAATGACCATGGCAGCAGGCCATGTGCAACCTTTGTTTATCACATTAACTTTGAGGACTTATATTGGCATTCTCTAGGATGTTATTGCTCTTTGATCTATTCACTGATTCCATGGGGGACTGGGGATTTTCACCTGTAGTAGCTTGCACCACTTGGCTGAGTACATTCTCTCCTTTGCTGTCAAGCTCCCCGCTGTTTTGTTTTGTGTTTCTCTGTATAGCCTACACTGGGAGTCATCACTGTCTGTCTTCACAGTTCTTGATAACATGGATGTCTTCAACCAGTGGCTTTATGCAATTCTACTTTATTAATACCTTTTTTTTTTTTTTTGACTGCAAATTTCATATCTCTGACCGTAGAAGTATTGGCAGTGCTACAGAATGAAATGATTTGGAAAGGTACAAAATTCTGTGCATCCAATTAAAGCAGAAATCAGTTCCCATGCTTGATACCAAGTAGTCTGAGTTTAAAAATCAGAAAAGTCTAGTATCAGAAAGTTGTCTGATGTTATTAAGAACAGCTTATGTCTAATGTACTTGAAGACTAGTAAAAGAGTTAAGAACTGCACGTTTTTCCAATGTTCCTGCATTAACTGTCATCTGTGTCCCAGCTCTATCTTTATTCACCTGTCTTCTTCTGGCTAATTCTCTGCGTCACATTCCCTTCCTAGCAGCACGCTTTTCCTCTGGACTTTATTTCTTTTTCTGTTCTGCCCAAGAAGATTCTTCACAATCTTCCCAGACCCCAAGGGGTAATTGTTTTACCTCTATGAAAGAAGGACAGAAGGAAATGATTGCAGTCCTGTCAGCTTCAGTCCCATTGAAGTTTATTGGTGACAGCAAGCATTTGGAAAATGAAATTGAAGTGGCAACTAGCTGTCATGATTTTATGAGACTTTTATTAAATGTATCAGAAGTGTTTCAGTATTGCTGGCTTTTGCAATTAAAATGCCAAGATACATAAAGAACTACCTCCCACCTTAATTTGTTCCTCTGTTTGCTATATAGAGAGCTGTAGGATTTCTTTCTTCACCAGCTGTTGTAGTGTCATATCTGTTGTAAGATTTTGGGGAGCGTCTACAGTATGCACCATTTTCTCATAAGCTTACACTTGTGTATTTCAGTGGTGAATCTTCTGCTGTCTTGCTATCTTATATTCTTTTAAGTGTTTTAAGGCAAGTTTGCAGTAATGATTCTCTTATACAGCAGAATTTTCAGTTGAAGGATTTAGGTACAAAGTCAAGGTATGTCTAACTCTAATGAATTATTTCCCTTTCCATAGTGAAGCATTATGTGAAAACTCTCTTAACAAGCTTTGATCACACGAGCGGAATTTCCAAAAGCAATGATGCAAAAGTTCTAGTGAGAAATATAAAGACTTTATTTCATGGTTGTCACGTACCAACAGTTTGATTCCCTTTAGAATAAAATAAGTATAAAGATTTATGGTGTCTTTCTACGAGAATGGAGATTCTTTCTTTGCAGCCATACATTAAATGGTAAACTTTGGGAGAAAAAAAAAGTTCCTTAAATTGTATCTTAGTTAGATAAGCTATCAATGTAATTACTTCCATTTGATAGGATGTATAAAAGAAATGGAACAGACGTGTCCTTTAAAATACTGAAATCTTTTTTTTCTTTTTTTTTTTGTCTTGGGTTTTTTGTGATTTGGAATGAGCTAAAATGGTGATGATCTGGAGTGAGAATGCCAACTGTCTTCAGTTTTAAAATATATTATTGTGAAACGTATTTTCTGTAATTAAGTAGCAACTGTGGAGTTTTATTCACTGAGAAGAAATGTAAGGATGTTTTCTATTTAAATAAGTAAAAGAACTTTTTAAATCATAATACAAGTAATCTATGTAGGAACATTTTTGAACCAACTATCAATTAATGAGCATGGTTTTTAACAACCATCTGTGCATTGTTTATCTCTGTGGAGTTTGAGCTAAGTGTATAAGATATCCTACAAAGAAAAGAAAGCAATAAGAAATTAGATCCAAAGACCATTCAGACTTAATATGAAATCCAGTAAAGGGATTTGTCTGGATGTTGAATCATGCTCAAGGAAGCTTAAGAGCAAATAGAGAAATTAGCCTTTCTTCTGCTGTGATCTGCAAAGACAGAGGAGGATGAGAAGCATCACTACCAAAGCTGGCCGTGACTCTTCTTAACAATTCCACAATACTTATCTGGAATGTTTTGTACCTTTCTAAACCTTTTTGTATCATAGAATAATGTTATTTGTTGTGCATGTCCAGCTCCAAACTTGGCAATCTGTTTAATCCTTAGAAAGGTATTAGATAACAGTTGTTCTTAGAACTGCATGCAAAGTAATGCTCTATTGCATTTTCCTAAAGAAATGTTCCTATGTTGAAATTCATAAATAATACAAAAATACTTAGAAAAATATGAGTCACTTTGCAATATGCAACAGTGGCAGATGAAAAGTGACTGCTTCCCGCTGTTTCCACAAGTAGAGTTTCAGGTTCTGTAGTAAACTTAATCATGCTTGCAGCAAGATGAATAAGCAATTGGATTTCATTCAGGTGTTTGTTTCAGTTTCTGATGGATTTGCTGAGAATGCGTGCATGGACTCCTCATGTGTTGGTTTTTTTTATGTGCATAGGGAGCAACTTCTCAACTCAAGAATATTTGCATATTGATATTCACGCAAGGAAATTACAGCAGAATATCTTTGTGCTCATCCAACACCTGGCTCATTCTTAACATTAGCAGTATTCGAGGACCTCTGAAGTCAGTAGAGATACTGCAGTCCCTTCAGATCCATAGCTTTTTGTGCTTTAACTCACATGTATATATTTCTATAAACATGCATGTACTTATATGGTTAAAAATGTTAAAGTATGAAGTGTTAAGTCATAGAATTTTTGGGAATACATTTAAATGCAAAAAGAAAAAGAAGGACAACTTCAGTAAACCTGTGAATATCACTCAAAGATTGCTCTTAATTTTTGCGAGTAAATTAGTACAGTCAGGTCTTTAAGAATTATTCTGTGGTAAACCTTTCATTATTCAGTGCAATGGAGGACACCCTGGAAAGAGGCAATGAGTGCAGATACTGGAAGTTACTGGGTGCATGTAGATATCTGGCTAGTCATAGATAAGCTTTTTGGAATTTGGAATTCACTGTTAGAGCTTCTAGATTAAAGTTGACCCTAAAACAGTAATACAGATAAACCTTGCTAGACTAAGCTGGCTATGCATGGATCCAGCTCACATTCTCCTTCATTATTGCATAGTTATAATTGGTATAAGATGCATTAACACACCATTGGTTATTGTTTTATTATATAATAACAATTTTAGAAAAGGACTCTGGAATCAAATTGTGGTGATAGTAATAGGAGCTGAAGCTGTAGTTTCGAGCCAAAAACTTACTCTAAGTGTTGTAAGTACCAGGGTAGAGTACTGGTTAGCTCCTTTCCGTGTTGCTTGTTGATTTTGTAGAATCACAGTTACTTGTGCATCTCTTTAGAATGTGCTGGTGGTCTCTTTAATAGGTTAGTGTGTTAACAGCTGATGTCTAATTAATTCTACCATCTTAATTGGATCTTTTAGATGCTCAGCCAACTGGTCAGGCACACAGTGTGAGAGGCCAGCTCCCAAAAGCAGCAAGTCTGACAATATCAGTACAAGTAAGTACTTCAAATACCAGCTGCCGCCCCTCCCGTTTAGGTCAGTTTAGAAAATTTAATCTGATGATGATTTAGAGTAAAACTTTGTGAAAAATGTACTGGTTATCTGTATTAAATGTAAGAGGGGGAAAATCGAGGAGTCTTTTCAGTGTTTTGATTGGCATTCAGCGTTCCATGAGATGGTTTGGATCCATGCCATGCACTACATGCTCACTGCTTCAAGGCTAGCCTGCACTCTTCTTAAAGCGTATCAAGTGACAAGTACTTGGTGATATCACTGCTGTGCAAGGAACTAGCACAAGACCTCTGACCATCTGAGTCCCACTGAAGGCTTCAAAAATAGAGTTGTAAGCAGTTCATAACTTTTGCATTGGCTGTCTGCAGAGCTTTGAATTTTACCTACTGTGAAAATCATCCTGACAATAAGAATAGCTCCTGTCATATTTTTTTAAGCATACCTGTAAGCATAAAAGGATGGCATTGCTGCAGCATTGGCAGTTTAAACTGGACAAGGTTCCCTGCAGTGCACTGAGTATGCTGATGGTACCCTGCTGTATGTCTCAGTCACATTTAACCCAAGAGGAGCGGGGGGGAATGAATTACCCACTATTCAGGTCAGCTTGATCCTTAGATGAAATCTTCCTAGCAATCCAGACAAGTGACATAAACTTAGAAGCTGAAAACAGGCAAAAAACCTAGATCAGTGTTTTGCATTGAGGGAATACCTGCTATGATTTAGGAAGCAGGTGTTCATCTTGTGCCCACTGCTAGACCCCAGGCTGCACTGTGGTCTCCAGGCAGCTTGGGAGGCTGTTGTCTAGGCATTTTTTTCGTTGTAAATTTACCAAATTTTTTCCTCCCTCATTCAGTTTCCTTCATCCATTTCTCTTCACAAATATTATCTTAAAATAGCAGTTGTTGTAACGTCCTTTACATGCTGAATCTTCCTAAGCTGAAGGGAATTAAGGATACTTCAGGTTTTTGTTCAATACTGCTTGCTTTATTGTGAGCCTTTGAGAATCTGACTTTCAATAAGCCTTTAGGTAGAATTCAAGGACTCTTTTTTGCAGTTCTTTATTTAGACTGCATTTTATGTAGAGCAGAGGCTGCCAACAGCTTGCTTGGAATGAATCAGCTGATCTAACGGTGAGACAATGAGCTGTATTTTCATTTTCCAAATTAAGTATTTTAAAGGATATGATATTAAAAGAAATGCATTTCATTCCACATTGGTTTATGCTAAAGACTGCCATCTGTAAGTGCAGACTAAAAGTGTTTGTTACATGTATTTCTTTAGTGCTAGATACTTATATTAGTGCTAAAGAATTCTTTGAAGGGTACCACTGCTGACCTTATTTATGCAGGTCCTATTTCAGTTATCTGCCAAAATAACATCCAGGTGATATTCTTCTCCGTTTCCTTCTCTCTTTTAACATCGCTGTCTGATCTGTGCACTGTTTTTCTGCTACATTAAGCATTACTGTAGTTGTCTTGATTACTTAAATCAACATAACAAAATTATTGGCGCTTGAGTAGAATGCAGAAAAAGATTGGAGTGTGCCAGCCATCCAGAAATGAATATTGCTTATTACTCTTCACGATTCCCACAAATAAAAGCAAGACATTGATATAAATGCTATCAGTAAAAGTATTCATAGAATTGCATAATAGCACGGATTGGAAGGGACCTTTAAATTCATCCAGTTCCAGCCCCCTGCTGTGTGCAGGTTTGCCACCCACCAAATGAGGTCTTCAATCAGATCCATACTTGCTGAATATTTTAAATTAACAATTGTGTGACTTAAATATAATACTCCAACTATGGGCAGTTGGAGTCAGTGATTGTAGTTCTTCAGTCCAAAATGCTCAGAAATTCCATATACCTTCACATGTAATCTCTGCAAAGGAGGGGCAGGGTTTAGAAGATATGTGTGTGATGATAAAAATACTCATATTGTTTACACCATCTGTACTGATATTTTTTTCATTGAGCTACATTCAAATCTCATATTGATGAAGCTCAACACATTAAATTTCTTTTTTTTTGGTGAGGGAATTTAAGCTTTTTTACATTAACTATGCTACAGCTGTTAAGAAACAATGGCTGTGAGGATTCAAAGAGATTTCCTTTTTGCTATTTTAGGAAGCATTGCAATCATTGTTCCTCTTGTTTTATTGGTGACTTTGATCACTACTCTGGTAATTGGACTGTTTCTCTGCAAAAGAAAACGAAGGTGAGTAATTCTGTATTTATGTATGGAATAATAAGCTAAATCTCTTAAATTTATTTTTAACTTTTTATATCAAATTTATATTTCAACTTTTTATATCAAAGGTCTGCACTTTTGAGCAATTTATTTGTTTATTTAAAATAGAACTGTTTCTGGATTCAGTGTTGGTTGCATTTTGGTTCTTACTGGAACAATTGCTATTTCATATCTTTGTATTCTGCATGCAGTAATAAGAAGGTGTAGGTCTTGTCAAGTTTGCTTAATTCTGATAAGGCTGTATAAGGATTAATAATTTTATCCAGAGACTTACTGAACTGCATAAGCAAAATTAATGTATTTCTTTGGAGCCATGTAATTAAGAAATATTGTTAACGTCTATAAATACTTGCAAAGAGAGCTTGTGCAGAACTTCCAGTTTCTAATCATAGTTCACCCTGGTTTATTTACATTGATTAGCTCTTTCTGATTTTGTGTTAGTGAAGATATAAACAGTGTACCTCCTGTAGAATCCTAAGCCTTGTCATCCTCGCTGAAATTCAGTATGTAAAGAAAGAAAGAAGAAAAAGAAATGTTTCTTCTATTTGAAAAGCCAGTATAAACACGCTTCTGGCCATACTGCTAGTAATGTTGACCCTGACAGACTCCATTGATGTCAGATGCTACTGTTACTACAGAACAAATTTAGCGATAGCCAAATCCTTAAAACGAGTTGCTTAACTGTAAACTGCTTCAATGAAAGAAAATAATCATCAGTAAAGAAATAGAGGGGAGCTCAATAAGAACTTTTTTGAAATGTAGTCTTTTTTTAAAAATCTCTTCAAAGATTGTAAAGTATGAAAATAGGTTCTGATATTCAACTACAGGTAGGTAGTGTTTTTTGGAGATGTTTTTTCCATGCCATTTCTGAATAATACAGATCTATATTAGATTTCAGCTATTAACTGCATCTTTAGCATTAAAGCAAGAGGACTTGACCATTATCATATTGAGTGTGACTTCCCTATTATTACCTCTGTTTCTTATATTTACTGATAACAAACTCAAGGTTAAAAATAAGACTCTACTACTAAACTTTGAAAAGTATTCCTCTTGAGCTCCAGCTTTTCAATAACTATGGTAGATGATACAAATTGAAACTATGAGGAGCCTTACATTTTTAATGCATCACAATGAAATCATTTGCTTGTCCACAGATTATGACTTAGAACAGCCGGTTTGAAATGAAATTGAAATGAATGAATGAGGAGATGAGTCATATTTGCTCCACCTTGATTACTGCAGAGAACCTGCAATATATTTGCAAGGCTTTCCTTGGGAAGTGAGGGAAATGTGGAAATGGTGAGGGAAAGTCAGAGTCATAAGGATTGTGTGAGTGCATTCATACCACTACACCCAAAATGAGAAATGCAGTAAAAAAGCTCATTCCAGCCCACGTGAGATCTACGTGTATGCTCAGATTGCTACTTTGTTTGAAAAATGCTCAGATTTCCTGAGTTTCTGCAGGAAATGCTTTTAATCCTATTGTTCTTAATATTTAAGATAAATAAAGCTTTTACTATTTCAGGAGAAAACATCCAAGAAATAATTTGTAGCTTATTTCTTCTGTTTTTGCGTTACAGGACAAAAACTATAAGACGGCAGCCCATTATAAATGGAGGAATCAATGTTGAAATCGGCAATCCATCGTATAACATGTATGAGGTGGGCCATGATCACAGTGAAGGTGGTCTTTTAACCTCTGATTTTACTGTAAATGCAGAAAAGGTAATTTTTTCTTTTTCTAATGGCCAGTATGCTACTTATTTTTTTGTCTTGCGAGATATTGGCTTGGAATGCAATTAATAGAAAAAAAACAATGATAGTTAGATATAACTGCACAATAAAGACAAGTTAGACTTAATTAGAAAAAAACTTCATGTGTATATTAACATTTGTTTTTCAGTCTAGTGATTTCTAATGGACATTGTTTCCTAGTGCCTGCACTTTACCAAAATAGAGTTGGAACTGAGCTACAAAATGAGGTTCTTGTCATGGAGTTAATACTGAATGGAAGTATATTATCACACAGTCTAGACTTTGAAGTGTGAAAGAGTATAATTATACTTAGGGGATATAACTACTTATACACAAACTTTCGAAAGTGTAAAGAATTTAGAATCCTGGCTGGATAAATATTTAAAATGTTTACACAAAACTTGTAAGTATTACCATTTTTTTTTTTGGTAAAAGATGCTGTCATTTTTGCAGCACCACTCTTCAGTGACTGAACATCCTGAGTGATGTGACATGGGATGAACAGGGTAATGCTTTGATATCTTTCCTAGAGCTCTGTAATCAGACATACACCAAAGGGCAGCCATCGTTCTGTGGCATTTCTGACAAAGCAATAACCGGATTACTGTTAGCTCTAGGAATGTCATCGCTGAATCACATAGTCAGTGTGCAGAATACGAGAGGTAAGCTGAAAATGGAGTTACTCCCTGGAGGAAGAGTAATTGAAGCAATGCTCTAATCCTTCATGGGAAAAAAAATAATAAGATTTTAAAATGCTGAATTCTTTTCTGGTAACGAATGCAACAGTTTCTCAAGCTGAAGAATACCTGTTATGAGATTATTTTTCTTTTTTTTTTTTCCTATGCATCACTCTTGAAATAATGGGTTTCAATCAGTACACTCTTTATTTAACAGTGATAAGTACACGTGGAAAATGTTCTATTAGCACAGAAACTAAAATTTTCTGTTTATACAGGCCAGATACATAGGGGGAGGGCCCACTGCATTCAAGCTTCCCCACACAGCTCCATCAATCTACCTAAACTCTGACTTGAAAGGACCACTATCAACAGGGGTGAGAAATGATGATTCAAATCCATTTCATTCCATCACAACCCCTTGTTAAAGAAAGTTTGTCTGTCATTTTAGAAGAGGCATTTTCTGTTTGTTTTTATATTTTGTTTTTGAGCTTTAACAGCAAGAACGACAGCAAGTTATATCTTTTCATTTTGAAATAAAGGTTTCCTCTCCGCATACAAAATTAAATCTGTACCTATCATTTTAATGTCATCTCAAACTGCAAATGTGTCTTTACAAAGGCATGCAAAGCCAGTAAGCAATGCAATGACTTTTCATGTAAGGTTAGCATACCATTCACAGCTATGTGCGTATTGATATATTTTCAATTTATATGCAATTACAGACTTTTAGTGAAGTTTATCAAGCTGAAAGAAGTTCCCAAGTAAACAGAAAAAAAGTTTTTTTCATTTTAGAGGAATTTGATACGCATTAAGTGAACAATTTCCTTTAATACTTGCACTGTATTTTGGATTGTTCAGTGAATTTTTAACAAAAATCTGAAGGCAGTTACTTTTAAAACACCAAGCCTATGGCTACAATTCATCAGAAATTCAATGTTTGCAAACATTAAGGTTTATAATTCTAAAAAGGAACATCAATATGATATTCATTTTCGTGTGCCTTAGTAAATATGTTCATCTTTTGTGCCATTTGCATTGCATGACTGTAATACGTTCTTTAGTATTTGAAAAATTAACAGTTTGTTAAGGGTGTGATGTTTCTAATGGGCCACAGAACCATTGGTGAGCAAGAATAAATGCCTTTCTCCAGCATCAATAGTTTCTGTTAGTCAACTCACTCACTCCAGTTACATTCTGTACCTCACTGTACTTCATTAGGACCACTCACAGAGTATATCATGAGACAGAGCCCACTGATATATAAGAAGTAACTCAGTGAGAACTATATAAATGCCAAGAGTCTTTGTACTGTTGTAGTTATCATCCTTAACAGTGATGATTAATGACATAAAAAGTCCCATGAATTGGTATAAACCTAAATTTCTTATGATAAGCATTATGAAAAATATAATTCAATGGGAATAGGCAAGTATAACTGAGAACTGGCTCTTACAACTTTCTACAGCAGATATCATATATTCGTGTTCCATTAATACAGAAGAGCAACTTGTTTTTCAAACCTTTTTTCTTCCTTTATTCTAAGAAAGAATAAAGCACCAGGCAGTCCCTTTGTCACCTGCAATAGATGGAACAGGCAGCCTTTGGCTAACCCCAAGGAACAGCTGCTTTATCCACCCAGCCTAAAGAAAATCTTAACCCTGGGTTCAGAAAAAGTATTGATCAGTAGGGAGAAGATGAGTTTAGATTCTAAACTTTTTGTTCATTTGTTACCCAGCGTGCATTCAGCTTATTGAATAATCTACCCACTTCTATTTTGGGTAAAAAAATATAATTTACCTTTTATTTTCTATCTTACTGTTCTTCCTCATACTCATAGTATTTATATAAGAAAAGCTCCATTGTTTAATTATTTACATTAGAAGAATATTTTGAACATAAACAACACCTTACAATTATTAGAGGTAAAATGCTGAACATCTAGTTGGATAGCAAAATCTTCTAGAAGATGAAAAAAGCACAAATTATGAAGAAATTAATTGATGCCATAGCATTAGGGGTACGGGAGTGAGTTTCATCCATTTTACATATCCTTTTATACTGTCAAACGTAGGATATTTCCCATATACTCAAATGCTTTGCAGATATAAAAACGGACTTGTCCTATAATGAAGTACCACTCATTTCAATAGATTTGTTATTACAGTCCAAGCTACCACACTTGTTGAGAAAATGCTTCTCAATCTGTAA
Organism: Chrysolophus pictus; assembly: GCA_037305975.1. Lineage (NCBI taxonomy): Eukaryota > Metazoa > Chordata > Aves > Galliformes > Phasianidae > Chrysolophus > Chrysolophus pictus. Next base: position 5,491,205 of record CM074582.1, read on the forward strand.
ATACTATGATATGTTAATAGTTACGCTGGTTTATTTTTAAAGCAAGTTTAATTTACATTACAAAAGTATTGAATTTTTGGTCAAATCATCTTGTATATTTGGGCCACAGAATTCGAAAACATGGTCAGCTATTGATGGGATGCTGATGTCTTAGAACAGGTAATATATGGAAACTGTTGGTTGCAGTTTTCTACTGTTAAACTTGTCACATGGTCTCACAGTGCACCTTCTCTATAAACTTTGTCATATCTATTCTGAAATCTTCCAGTGTAATAAGGTGGACAAGTGAACTTCAGAGACATTTTTCAAGGTTTTTTGTTTTTATTTTTGTCATTTCTGTTACGGTTTTAATATCATAAATTGCTGCATGTCATGCCATTGATTATTTTAATAGCATGTCTCATATCACGAATTTAATTTGGACTAAATAATTAACTCATTTTTTGCAGAAATCCAGGTATCTATTAAATATGTCCAATTATATTTTATGTGTACTTGTTCTGGCTTTAACCACACCATTTCCATATCCATCAATGATTATTTTGGTTTAATCTGTCTGATCTAATATATGCTTAATTTCTCTGCAGCCAACAAATTACTCCAATCCAGTATATGCAAAGTTATACATGGATGGACAAAACTGTCGAAACTCCTTAGCAAGCGTTGATGAAAGAAGAGAACTCCTTCCAAAGAAAATAGATATTGGGATAAGGGAGACTGTGGCATAATCTGCTGTTACCTTTTATACTCTGTATAAATGTATAAAATATAAGGATTACTTTTCTATGTACCAACAGTATTATAATTGTTTTGGCATCAGCATTACCTCTGTTTTTTTGTTCTGTTGATTGTTTTCTGAGTTTTTCTTTTGCTGATGACTTTTGACTGACCATTTGTAAGGTATTTTTATGATAAAGAAACTGCACTACAGTACAATTTACAACAATGCTGCTGAAATAACACACCTTTAAATTTGTTAAAATTGCAAACAACATATTTGTTTGTAGCGTGAAAATGAGCAATCTATTTTCTATGAACTTTTTTGGTTCTACTTAATCAACGAAGATGGTATTTGCACTTTTTCATTATGTAGTCTGGAAGCTGTAGTACAGTGTGTAATTTTGTTTATTTTAAATGGTGAAAGAATGATTGAATGGTCTACTCTCTTCTTTGTGCCCATTAGAATTTCTCTTCAGATCCTGATGAAGCTAGTTAACTTTTCACAAACCAACATAACTTGCTTTTAAATTAGCTTTAGGTTGTCAAGAAGTAAGCAAGACTATAGAAATGAAACATCTAATGATCTGCATGAACACAATGATTATGTTTCAGAAATTCAGTGACTGTACATGATATACTAAACATATATACCATGTAAACAAGCTTTGTATTTATTAAAACCTTATAGAACATAGTAACGATATATCTTGGAAGCTGAAACCTTACTTGCTGTGGGACAAAGCATATGAACTCCAACAGTCCTGTAGGACAGTAGCCACCCTAGAGCACAAGAGGGCATTGCCTACACATGCATTATATGTTTATTCTCTTAATCTCATGCATTACTTATGGATTAATAATTCCCCAGACATGTACCAAGCAGTAGGGGGAAAAAGAAATAGACACAAAAAAACACCTTAAGCACACACACAAACATACACACACACACACACACACACACACAGCATTCGGTTTTGACTGTCACAAAAAGGTCACACTTGTTTAGAGATACTAAGAAATCCAAAATACTGCAGTTTCTTTAAATGAAAATGAACTGTGATATTGATAAACCATAACCAAATGACACAGTAGTTAATCCTTACCTAAGTCTGAGTTTCAATAGTCTGGGTTCAATATAGCAATCCAGCTATCTGGAGTAATTCTCAGTATCAGTTTCCTTGCTCTGACCTGGTTTGTTTTTTGTTGTTGCTAAGAAGAAAGATCTGATTCAACTTTTTTAATTTTCATGAAAATAAAGAATACAATGTCTTTCAGGTTTGAACTGAATCAAAGTATTTTATACATAACTTTAAAGGCACAAAAGACTGATTCACACATATACAGTGGAGGATTCTTCCTTCCTCTGCTAGACGTGACTGACTTTTAGTTATCATAATATATTAACCTAACAGATTAAATATGTTTGTGGTTGCTCTTTCTTCCCTTTGTACAAGCATTACAAAAATAACTGCTGTTTTATAAAAGATTTTTGTTGTACTATTGTGCATGCATACTACCTATTTCTAAACTTTGCCATATTGGGGCCTTTATAAAACTCCTGATTTATGTAATACTAGTGCAATTTTGCTTGAACAATGTTATGCATATCATAAACTTTTTCAGGTTCTTGTTTAAGTACATTTTTTTAGATGGAACAGTATTTTTCATTTTGGTTATAATAGTCATTTTGCCTATGTTTCTACAATGAAGTGTTAAATACTTTATAAAAAAAAAATTGTTGACTGACTTATTTAAATGAAAATCTACATACTTAATTCAGTGTGTTGACTAATTTTTAAATTTAGGATAAAAATGAAAACTGAAGGAAAACAAATTGAAGGGAAGGAACGTTGCTTTGTACAAATGGCGAAATTCTTTTTTGTGACAATTTTTGCTTTTTATACAACTTCTACTTGAATGTTTTCACAGCTCTGCACAATTGGATAACTTAGGTGTATGGCTGTATATTCTGTCAACAGAATTTTAAAACTGATTTGTTTTCTACAGAAATGCTGAATAGTTTCATACCATAGAGCAAGGGGACTGCACAGGTTCTGCCTTTATTCTGTTGAACCATCAGATAGGATCTGGCTCTCAATTTTGTCATAAATCTAGTTTTTATGGGATGTAAGCAGTTTTTCTTCTCAGAAATGTTTATTTTCTGGCAGAGACGACTTCATATCTTCAATACTCAGGCAGAACTACATTTTAACCAGTGAGTATGCAGGTAACACAAGTTTGAAATCATAAACACACAAATCTGGTGAACTTTATTTATTGTGATGTCTCATGTCTTCTTTCAGTGGGACATTTGTGTTTACACTAGCTTAAATGTAAATTAATATTAAAAAATTAAATTTATTTATTTTCTTAGAAACACACAGTTGATGTCAGCGTAGTTATTAGATACTGGATATTAGATCAAAACCTGATCTTTACTTTTCAGGCCAAAATTTTGGTGGAGATATTGTGTTCTATCACTGCCATGCCTTAAAGATCTTTTAACTGTAATAATCCCCAGTGGATTTTTTTGTTCTTTCTTTTTTAACTTTGCCAAAGTTCTCCATAGGACTGGTTTCTCACAATCCTTTAAGAGCCCCAAAATCCCCACGTTCTATATCTACACAAAACACAAAAGGAGATGAAAGTTGGATGATTGAGAACCTGATCAATAATAACCTGTATGTGCATCCTCATAAGTTGAGTGAAATAATTTTGTGCCCAAAACTGTATAAACAGTTACAAGGAACAACAAAAACTTTGAGCTTTCTACATCTCCACAACCGTTTTGTTGTTATTAGTGCCACAGATTTTTGTGTGTTTTTAGTTAGCATAAGCTTAGAAAAAAAAAGAAAAAAAAAGATGGATAAATGTGCTTGTATCACTGATTAAAATGTCTGTCTCTTCAGGATATCATTGCAAGGCTTTTTTGTGGTTGCTTTCCTGAAGATACTAATGGCATTTCATAAGTAATTTTGAAGGGTAACTCAATGTGCTCCTATACAAATTGCATTCCCAAAAGATTTGCTGAAGGGGGAAGCTTTACAGAGAATACAAGAAAAAAAAAAAAAAAAACACTTGTGCCAAATATTTTGGAATTTTGTCTACTAGTTTAAGTTTTAGATTTTTTTATATATTTTTTTTCTGCTGGGATGTTTACACATAACTGTGCAATTGAGTCTCTGCATAGTGCTAGAAGCTCTCATTCTTCTACACAGGAGTTCGTATAAACAAAAAAGTATGATAAAAAAATGCTCAAAACTACAAATTGAGTTGGATAATGCTTGTGCAACTTTGAATAGTCATTCTGTACAACTAAGATAACGTGAGAACAGCTTTAGGATTAGGAAATACATTTGAGAATATTTATTTTGATTTTTATTCTTGAATGTCTTTAATTTACTGAACAATCATGTTTGATACATACAGAAGGAAAACTCTGCAGTGCAGTGCCTTTAAAATTTATTTCTGAGTTGATTAGCTATCGGTGAGATAATGGATAAGGTCCTAACATAACAATAATTAACTTATTTGTATCAGGCTGGCAGTGACCATAAATAGCGAGGTCACATGGAGTAAAGATTGGTTTAAATACATTTCAGAAAATGTTTCACATGGAAGTGCATAATAGATCAGAATAAAATTGAGTTCCTTCTCATACATACTCCTTTTTGGAGGGTAAGAAAATAATTTAAGAAGGAAATCATGTTGATAATAAAAAGTCCTCTGGGTAATCAGCTTTAAAAATAGAGACATTTTTCATGCAAAAAAAAGCAAACAAAAGGTGAAGCTCGTCTCTGTAGCCCTGGGCACCTCTGCAAAGATATTGAGGCACTTGGAATTTTTCAAGTCTTAGAGAGATGGATTGAGGGACAGAAGTATAGCGGGCAGAGGGAATGATAATTTATCATCTCAGTTCTCTAATTTATCACGCTTACCATCTCCACATGTGTGAAATACAGATCTAATGAAAATAAGGGTTTCTAATTTAGTGCCCATACTGTTAGATGACAAAAAGGAGCAAAGAGGCATAAAGCATCCTTTGGTTCCTTATGCCTGCTGCACGTCCCTCAGTACATGTTGTGACTTTGTGACCTCTGACAATGGCCTTCAAAGTAATACATGAATAGAGGAAACTGTTTCCTGGCCTCTGGAGGATACTGAATGAGCTCTACCCAGGATAAAAGATTATACGAATACCACTACTACTGCTACTAAAGCTAACAATGTTCTATTTTCTGAAAGAAAAAAAAAAGTTTCTTTAATCAAGATATGTGCCTATACCCAACACTGATGCTATATATTTTATATATATACATATCAGAATGGATGTGTCTTTACAGCAAAAACTGATTTTAGCAGGTGAATAGAAAAGGAGGGTCTGTAACTCCCACAGAAAACTCATGGGCTATATTTACTGCTGTTAAGTTCCTTTCTTTAAGTTACTTCACGTCAGGTGAATGGTCAGCATGGAGGGGAAAAGGATACAAGTTGGTCATTGAATTTTTTCAAAGCTTAAATAAGCAAATCTGAACGTAACAGTAGTTGGCACTGCAGAAATCTTCAGCAAATAGTTGTGTAGCACTGATTCTCACTTGTTTCGTGTTGGTAGTGCACCAGCAACATTCTTGTGCCATGTAAGTATGTTTAGTATAGGTGATTAATATAAGACAATCATATAATTGGTTTGTATTTCTGGTGATACTACTGAAGATCTACTCAGCAGGTCAGCGTTCAGCTGCTGGAATAACTTAGAATTGCACTAGAGCCTCAGAGATGGATTTGTGGATTTCTGCCTGTATTCAGAGCCAAATGAGTGGATGATTGAACCTGGTGCCAGACGTACCCATGTGTGCACTGCACACTGAGCTTAGTTAGCAGTCAGTCTGCGTAGTGTTGCTCAGTCCAAAAGCCAGGAGGCAGTGCTAAGATACAAAGTTTTAACTTATTTAACTGCTGGAAGAGTTGGGTATCACCTATATGGCTAATAGGGATATCCCTAGCTAGGGAAAGTGAAGTCCAGGTTCACTGGGAAGTTAGCACTCAAGTGAGGCCTTGAGTAACATACTGTTGCTGGGCATTTGTGCAATCCCATCTAATAGGAAAATCAGAGCAAAGATACCCTCCCCATGCTTTGCTGGAGCAAGTCACTGCAGTGGCTTTCTGCCTGTATTTCTGAGGATTTCTTGATAAACTAATGATGATTTTCATCGTGTTACCACCGTGGTCAGCGTTGTATTGTGTCTGACAACAGCATGCTGATAGCTCAGGTAAGATATCATCTCGTTGTAGCAAATGGTGTGACTTTGGTGGCACACTGTAGCCTGGGTGTACATGCTTTCTGGTGTCTCACATGAGCCCTGAATTTCAAGCAGAAGATCCTTATGTTGGCAAGTACAAACCAGAGTAAATAAACCTTTGCTGTTTTGGAATTAATACTGCCACTGTGAGCTTAACGTAGCAAAAAACCTGAGATTTTTATTTTAGATTTATTGATCCTGAATCCAAGTCCTTAAGAGCTTTGGTGTTCGTTGTATAGCTGCTGATCTTGTCCACTACTCTCTGCAGTATAGTTAAGCTAGTATGAGGTGCTTGGCATTGCCAATTAGAAATTCTGCATGCTTGGTGAAATTTGATACGTAAATATTTTTGAAATCTGGAGCTTCGAACTTACAAAAGTGAAGTATAGTTCTTAATTTGACCTTTCAGTGGTTCACAGCTACTTTTCTGTATTGTAAGGAAAGGAAAGCAATGCAAGTAATAATGCTCCCAGGTAATTGAAGGGATCTCCCACCTTTTAAAACAGTGTCTTAGAAAAGGTGTCCTGGGGGAAGAACAGACAGTGAGGTGGGAAGTCTCTCCTGTGCATTAGATTATGGTTAATCTTTTCCAGGTGTATCTGTGAATCCCAATATCTCTTATTTTCTCCTACCCCACCCCCAAAAAATAAGTCCATATATTTCCCTTCTAAGGGTGCACACTTCTTAAAGAAAAAAAAAAAACAATAGATAAATCTGATTTGCTGGTTTTGATAACAGGGGGAACATAGATTGTTATTAGTTAGTTTTAAGGTGCACAGTGCATCCTCCACTGATCAGAGCTTATTTGTTCAAAGGGCATAAAGTGTGAAAGCATGCAATGCTATGCTGTTGTCCTTACTGCAGAGGTCACACTTTCAAATTTCATGTACCAGGTAGCCATTGGACTTCTTTTTAGCAGCTAGGCTCTGATCAGGCCACTTTGTGGAGCAGGAGCCATGCTTCATGCGAGCCCTGTGGCTGGCACACAGCCCGTGCCCCCCAAGCTGGAGTTCCCATGTCCCTGCTCTTTCGGTGGCCTTTTGACTGGTTCAAGAGAACACATCCACCCTGCAGGGTTTTGTAGTTCAAGAGGCAGGCTGGAAATAGGTCTGTCATGAAACGACTGACCTTCTCAAGGTTTTGTCTGTGTGTGATTGGGTTCATACATTGTAATGCCCTGGTGCGTCCTACCCAACACTTGTCAGAAGATGTTAAACCTTTGTTAAAGATGTGTGATGATTTTCTGCGTATATTTAGGTACTCTATTCATTTTGAAGTTTCTAAAATCCTAATACTTCATTGCCCTGAACAATATTTTAATGCTAATTAGTCTACAATTATAGCTTTAATTCACCTTTGCAGCTTATTTTTTATACTGTAGAATCAAATATCTTTTTTCCCCTATTCTTAATTGACATTTTAAAAATATAACATAATGGAACCATTAATTTGAGATTACTATTATATATACTACTTCTAAGTCCAACAATATTAGGCTGTCCATTTTCTGCTAAAAATTAAAGCATTAATGTAGCTTTCAGTGATAGGTACTAAAACATCTTTATAAATATTTGAAAAGAAGCTGCTCAATGAACTGTGCAAGACAGGAGGCTGACCTCACACAACTAATTAATTACTGCAATCAGAGGATCTCCAGACGAAGTACCCTCTTTAGCAATTTGAAAGCTAATTAACATTCATGTCTTGCAAAAGTCACTTGACTTCCAATTATGATTAAATATGCAAGGTCACTGGGACACGGCAAGGCAAAGAGCTGAAAGTAATCTCCTAGTACTGTGGTGACAGTCAAAAGTAATGTCATGCACTGAAGGACTACAGAGGAAACGCAGATTATGCATTATCACATGCTGTGTGATGGACTGATGGGAAACCATCACAACTGCTGTTGGCCCCACTTCTGTGGATCAAACTTGCGATTTCTGAAACACACCTCACAGCTAAACTGTGCGTAGATCTAATCAATACGTTGTCTTCCTGGCTTTAAGAATATTGGTCAAACTGTTTGCCTGCTCTCATCATGCATCGATCAGCCTTAATATAAATTTAATAAGTGCTAAGGGATTGAAGAAGGGATCTTGTCATTGAATTAATCACAGCTGACTAAACCACAGTTCCTAACCAACATTATGACAAAATACTGCATTATTTTTAAGTGTTATGATCAATAGAGCAAAAAGACTTTTTTTTCTCTGTCCTACTACGATGTTCATATATATATTAACATCTGCACCTACTGCTAGAAGTATTTTTTAAAAAATGTGTAATTTATTTCAATATTTGTAAATAGAGCAGTTCCAAATTGAGAACTTTAAAATATTTTTGCCTCATGTCTTATAAAACAGATTCTTTCTAAAATATATATATACAATTTAAAACCAAATGCTTAACTGAAGGAATAAGATAATTTAGGTTAACAAGCACATTAGCACCAAATGAAATAGCAAGCATTGACTATAATGACAAGATAATTAAAAAGCAGTGATTATATTGTCTGTTTAAAGAGCCATATCCAACAAATACAAAATGACAACCTGAGCATTGTCATAAAGTTCTGTATCACCTCCTGTTTTTGTTGGCATCATTATTATCAGAACAGTTGTTAGAGCCTACCTCAGATGAAAATAACGAGGTCAGACACCCCACACTCATTGTCACTAGTGTAATTAATTGCTACCACATCATGTCGGGGGGAAAAAAAATAACCTGCAAACTTCTAAACTCCATTTAGCTGCTGCAACAAGAGTGTTTATTTGTACAGCATGATGTAAAATATGTAAGTTCACCAAGAAGGACACTTCACATTGAAATGTGTTTGGTGACTCTCCAAAGGGGGAGGGGGTAGGAAGCATTACCCTTCAGTATGACAAGTGCAGTGAATTAGCCCATCAGGAAGAGAGGGCTCTTGACCTAGCAGTGCCACAGTTGTGGCCCAGAGGAAGTGAAACAATGTGCTTCTTAACTAACCAAAAACACCTACACAATCCTATAACAGCAAGTTTCAGGGAAAAAGATTGAATCTGGGACTAGCCTTTGAGAGGCATGCAAAAGATGTTTGGCTGCATGGACACATTATCTGCCAAGGCTGGATGTCTCCAAGGATGCAGCTTTAAAGGAAGGTGAGCAGAAACTTGGAGATTCCAGGAAGTGTGCAGGATACAAGCAAACTGGATAAATACAAAGGAAAAAGGAATTTGGGTTTTGTTCACTTGCAACTATGTGGTCTATTTTAAATGTGAATATTGTAAAAATACTTCTGTTTAATTTTCCCTTAGCTGGCAGGAGCTTTGCAAGAGGTCAAGGTGCAAGGTAACAACCAGGCACTTCACATAGGAAGGTAAGGCAAAACTGTAAATCAGACAGGTAATATCTCTTACCCATTGCCTTGACTTCCCAGTGCATCCTTGAGGGGCTCCACAGGCTACACTTGTCAGTTCTGGTGTCCTGTTTCAAGCTGCTTGGACCACTAAAAGAAGAAAAACAGTCTAGTCAGTAAATCACAAAATGTATTATATATAGCAGATGAATTATTACAGAGGATTCTTTTAATTTTTGTTTTCAGCTATTTTAGAGAGTATGAATGTTTATCATAAGTTTGTCAGACTCAGTAACCAATAGCATCTTATTTTCTACATCATTTTCAATTATTCACATTTCATAGTACTCAAATCCATTTTTATTCCTTTAATGTTATAATATGTGCATGTTTTGTTGTTTTTTTTTTTTTTTAAACTACATGCTCTATGAAGTATTTCCATGGCACATTGAAAAAAAGTCAGGAAAATTAGCTGGATTTCTATGGATACAGTTAATATGAAATAGAGCTCTTTGTACTGGACTGGAGTCTTTCTTTGTACTTCCTATATTTGTAGAATTCAAATTAAAATTTAAAAACTTGTAATGTTTCTGCCATATTTGAATGATAGAAAAGCAAAGTCATCCTCATTACAGATGACAGAGAACTGTAGACAATACTGAGGGGAGGAAACTACTTAATTAAAGTGAACAAATGCAGAATCATAAGTCTTGATAGGACCTCAGTGTGCCATCAGCCCTCTCCATATTTCCAAACAGAATCAGATGTGGCTAAAACAGACTCTATTGGCATTTGTCTCCCATTTTTGAAGTGTCAATGTTGTCCTTAAACAACCAGTTCTAGTATTTTCTGACCTTCTCTTATCATGCAGTTTCTATTGCTGATGTTTAAAGCTGATTTTCTTATCCATCATGGGCAAACCATACTTCTTTCTACAACTTTTAAGAAAGTGAGGAGCAAAAATGAAGCTGATAAGATGACCTCACTCTGGTGTACACATCATCTCAGCTTTGTGCTACCACTTGTGATCAAGAAGCATATTGAAATGACATCTTTAGTCAGGCTGTGGGTGGCAAAATGAAACCCAAAGGTGTTGTGTGGTCCTCCTTCACTGCAGCTCTGGACCATCACTGTTATCTGATAATGCTGATGGGTGATAAGCGGCTGCTGTCATTGCCACCTCCTTCTTACTTCAGAAGAGTAAATGATCAAATAATCACACACCTCAAAATTGTCACTTCTTTGCTTATAAGTCTTACTCTGCAAATGAAGACATGCACTGTTCTCTTGCTGATGCTAGGCTCAAGCTCTAAGAAACCTTCTGCTGAAATCAAAGTGGAACTCTGAGCAAATATCTTCATGTTTCAGCAGACCAAAGAATCAAAGTTATACCTATCTGTAAAAAGGCAAGAGGCATTTTTTTTCTGAAAACCTCTGAATATCAGAGAATCATAAACATTGTCCTATCTAAGTTTATTACTGCTATACCACAACAAGCCATAGTACTACAAAGCAATCCTAATTGTTTCTCCAAAGAGACCTCTGAGCTTTGTTAACTTTAAGGAATGTCTCTGCTGTCTCTGCCCTGCTTTATTTCACAATAACAGGCTGAATCTTTTGAAGCATCGTCAGTAATGCAGATAATGAATCAGTAATGCCAATACTGCAACAAAACGACTAAATTTAAAAAAAAAAAAAAAAAAGATGAAATGCTAACTGTATGAAACTTAGGAGTAGCTTGAACAGTGCAGCTTAGGAAAGTGCACAGTTAAACTGTGGGACTGAAATGGGTAATTGATTTTAAAAAAATACCTATGGCTTTGCAAGGTTATTAGTACAAAGCTGAAGGGGTCATTTAATCTGAGGTCACTCAGTGAGGCAGGATGGAAAAGTACAAATGAGTGTTGAACCCATGGGATTAAAATAGAATCAGATGAGTGAAATTTGATAATGTTCAGGATAGTACATTTGTTTAGTTCTGAGGTTTTGTTTTCAACCAGTGAGGATGTTTACTACTCTGTCAAATTACCAAGGGTCATTGTTGCAGTCTCTCTCACTTGAGGTCTTTAAATAAAAACTAAATGACTTTCTAAATGGATAATGCTTTAATTCAGCAAAGATTTAATTTGAGTAGAGCTGTACAAAGGATCAGGGTAGAAGTTCATCACTTTCAGGCCACAGGAACTACGATCCTGTGGGTTTGCTATGAGAGCAACTTGTGAGTGGCTGAAAACTTACTGAGAGGTGCGACATTCACCACAAACTCCCCCCTCTAAACGGTATTAATGGTCATTTTTGTGTTTTATTTCAATGTCAAGGATAAAATTACAGTGGTAAGCTGCAAGTCACATATTTTACCCTTGTAATAGTCTACACTTAATTGGCACAACACTATTCAAGTGTCTTTTAAATGCAGAGCCACAGGTACAGGTGTGATTAAGTTGTCTGATGATACTCATAGCATCAGCAAGAAAGCAGTGATGTTCTGCATTTGTAGATCTTGAGATGAGCGAGTCCATTAACGGCTTAGCACTAATGACTGACCACAAGATGTGAAAATGCAGACCTGCTGTCTGCAGAAAACCAATTGGGTGGCATGAGGGACACAGCCACTAAAGGAGGTAGGTACCTAAGACCCACCCAGCTCCCATTATATTCTGGTTCAAAATCGACAGCTTTCCCCTTCAGCTGTCACATACCCACCGCTACAATTAAGCCAAGAGATGAAAGAATAGGAAGTAATTGTTACAGGTTGGACTGACATAGATGTACTTTGGTGTAGATTTGCAGGTCGAGCAATCCGTAGTATTTACTGAGTGCACTGGGGTGGAAAGTCAACAAACACCCCAGGAGTCTGTTCCACACCGAGCAGGGTTGCATGTGATACTTTGGAGTTAACTGAATGCTGTTAAACTTCAGGAAAAGAAATAGCATTTGTGTTATTCTTCCTATACAATGGAGAATGACTGAATTTTCCTGATTTAGGCCGTAAGCTGAAAGAAAGATCTGTTTTTCAAATGGACAGCAGCTTTCTTTGGGATGACAGTTCCAATATCATAGCATTCCCAGGCCTTCTTTTCTTTATTTATTCATTTCTAATTTTTCTGTTTTGGCTTGGTGTTTTGTTTTGCTTTGTTTTTCCTCAGCTAAAATATGAATTTTTTTCATGCTAAAATATGGATTTCAAAGAGCAAAAAAGAAGGTAAGGGAAGTGAATGTGGGTACTCACAGGAATGCTCTGACCATATATTTCCTTCAGGGAGGGAAATGATATGGTTATATAAAGCACTAGGTCTGTTATATGTAATTGCAGTGGTTGCGAGCTTTTTTTCTCCCTGATGGCTCTTGAATTCACTCTTGCTGCCACTTTATGCTGACCTTCTCTTGGGATCAGACACATCAGCTGTGAAGGACAGCTATCTAGTCTGGTTTGCTTCCCTCATGGACATATACAGAGATGTGCATTTGCTTCAAGACAATGAGGAGACTATGAGAATCTTATAAAGTACAAGAATTCATGTAAATGGATATTTCTAAATAATACATTGGGAAATAGAAGCCTATGGTAATAAAGACATCTCACATTTTAGTTTTCATTGCTATGAATTCATATAAATTATGTTTTTATTGAAGGTGCTCCCTGACGTAACTGACAGCAGCTCCGTTATCCTACATTTTATCCTGTGATTTCCATCTTGAAGGCTTTTAATGATTCTCCACAACCATTCTGCATGCTAAGCTAGGGGGAAATCAGCAGTGATCATTGAGATGTACCCACTTTTTTTGTTTCTGCTCATGGTATTGACAAAGCCTTATATTCATGTATGGAAATATGCATCTGTGAGTGTTTCTTCTGCCATTACGAGATCTGGTGGCACTTAATTTAGCAATATCTGGGGCTAAGGTGCTACAGAAACACACAGGTGACTTCTAAAGTCCAGGCACGTGAGCTGGAAGCAAAATTTCTAGTTTTCATAGCCTGGTTCCACATAATTAAATTTCTAATAGGAAATGGATATGCACATAACTTGCTCTTTATGAGTACTCTGAATTCTGAGTTTGCCAAGAACTGAGCAATTATTATGATATAAGTAACATGTATTCAGTGTACATAACACAACTGTTTGTGATGCTTTTCTCAGACTACGGCAAAGAAAAATGCTACCCATAGGACTAAACAGCTTTGCTCATAAAACATTGCAAGTACGGAATTTTAATATAATCTACTTAACTATTTTATCAACATGCTTTGGGATGATTAAATCAGTTTCTTTATGCTCCAGGATTTAAAATCCTGTCATTGGATGTTTCGTGTGTGAGCTCAGGAGTTCACTGTTCAGTGTGGTGAGAATGTACAGCAGAAATTAAAGCTGCTCAAAATTCTATGTAGCAAACCTGCTTCTTAATGATAGATTTTTTTAGGTTCACTGTGCAGTCAGGGCACATGAGATTTTATGGGTTTTTTTCTGAATCGAGTTTACTGCTGAAAGTAGCAGTGTAGTTACCAGTGGAGCATAAATCTGTGGTCTGAAACCCTTGTAAGAACATACAATATTGCTATTGAAAGTATTCAAGTGAAAGAAAAAAAGGAAAAAAAAAAAAATGGTGCATTTTGAAGTAAAATACTGCTGCCCTGTGGTTTGCTGATACATACAAGCATCATGTGTACTTGTGTTGTTAGAAAAATATTAATAATGTCGTGGTAATGAACATTAGTTGGATACTGCTGATGGGTAGGCATCTGGATGTGAAATGATACTCATAGTATCCGTTCCACAAAATGAGAGGATCATATCATATCATATTGCTGTGTGCCTTGGGACTCCCCGTGATTTAATGCTGCAAGTAACACTTTAGTCACTTGCTACTCAATTCCAAAAGCTTGTTTGACTATTGATGGAGATCCTTAGTGGTGTGTACTGTAATTAGTATTCTCAAAGGGGAAAGCCTGGCAACACTCCACCTCCTCCCAAAGTAAAGGCTGTTCTTGGTGAGGTGCACACCTATACTTGCACCAAAACTTAACAAAAAAAGAATATTGAGCTGATTCACGTTAGCTTTACTTTTCCATCTTCCCTATTCTAAATAGCTTTTGCTCATGAGACTATTCCATATGTTTGAAGTATACTCAGAATAGCTTCACAGGTAAAACTTGTTGATCTAAAATGAATGCTTAGTTTCAACCAAGACTACGGTTGTAGCATGCATCTGCTGGAAGATGGAAAAAATGTATTTCTTGGGTGATGGAATTTAATTAACTCGAGTTACATCATTTACTGCAGTATTCACGGATCCAAATTCAATTCTCTTTGACAAATCTTTTAAAAAATCCATTGTTATGAAAAGTAAAGAGCAGCTTCATTACTAAAACTCATTTCGAATTGCTGCTTTTTTCTACTACTTTTAAACTCAGCACGGATTTGAAAGGAACCTCTGCTTGGCTCCTGAGCCTGGAAAACTCAGACTGATAAATGAACCCAGCACAAAGTCTCTAGAAATGTGTCCGTCTTGCTCTTTCATTCCTCCATATGTTTTTTAGCCTCTTTTTGCTCTCTGGATCATATATAATAAAAATATTTTTTACCTATTAACAATTCATAAGAGATAATTAGCTTTGTTGATGAGCCCTTGTATCCAATAACTTGCCTTTTCCTGTCAGTCCCCTGAGACCAGCAGGCAGCTTGCATTGTATTACATTGTGTTATGATATTATATTACATTTATTGCACTGTTGGCAGTTCTCTGCTGAGAATTTTAGGAGGAAGTCCCTTCATTCCATTTCCTACAGTGTTTACCATTTTGAAGTGCCTAGGAAATCTATTGTTGCTTACAAGAGAAGGAAAACATAACAAAAATTTTGCCATACTACTTTTCTCATCTGGATTGTACTCGTCTTATCCATTTGAATATTCTATAAATGCAGGAATTCGTATCAATAATGTGAACCATACTCACAAATCCTGGGATACCAGTGTCACAGTGTATAAGTACAGCTGGTGGCATTCTCAGTGAGAGGGTTAATCATGCTTAATGAACCCAGTGAGATGGAAAGCAGAAATTCACTCACAGCCAGCTTTAGTTTTCCATAGTTCTAGTGAATTGTTCAGTAAAACTCTTTGCTGAGGAAGAAAGGCTGCAGGATGCTGTTGTTAATGACAGGGCGCTGTGAAAGGCATACAATGCTTCTCTTGTTTCTCTATTGTTCTTTTCTTGGCTATAAACATAATCTGTGGCAAGGCACTTTACTGTTACATGTGTAAACGTTGGCTGTCATATTGCATGCCTATGACACTGCTGCTGAAGATGAGGGCTGAAAGCTATGAACAATGGAAGCTGATTGCACTGAGAATAAGTCTCAGTGCTCCCAAACTCCTTTATCAGTGCTCTGGCACAGCCTTTCTCTGCCTAAAAACCAACAGGAGCATCTGTGAAAAGGAAGAGGAAAAACCAAACCATCCCAACAAAATGCATGCCCACTTCCAAACAGCCTTCCTACCTCTTGGAGGCCCAGCAAATTACTTCACCATGCACCATGCTTTCTCCCAGACACTGGGACCTTGCAGCCATGGGGCTGTGGTGGTCATTTATTATAATTTATTAGCCTGTTCTAATGGAACAGTCATCTGAATGCACCAAGGGCTTCCCTGCCAGGTCGGGAGCAGCAATATTGCAGCATTGAGGTGCACTTGCAGCAAGTATTTCGTGTGCCAAGCCAAAAGCCCCAGCCTTTGCTGTTTAATCAACTGAAAAAGCTGTTTATTGCTGTCTATACATGAATGTCTGAGCACCCTGCTTTAATTAACTGTGTCAGACTTGGCTGTCATTTGACACAGGTTTTATTGGAATAGATGCTAAATCCCATCTTTCATAACTGCGTCTTCAACACATCTGCACTGAGCACTTTTATGTAATAATTAGTTTCCAAGAGCTGTCCTTTATTCACTGTGCGTTCACTCAAGGGTAGCCTCATCAAAGTCTACCACGGCTTTCTTCTCTTCCCCGCCTCCCTCAGCACTGCAGGAAGCTCTGGCCCAGGTATCTCTGCTCCAGTCCTGAGATGCAGCCCCAAGAAGCATTTCTTTTGGAATTTAATTCATTTTCCTAAACACTGCCTGACTTCATGGAGCCTTCATGGCAGTGCTGTCCATGCCAACTGCATGACCTTGCCCATTCTGGGGAGTCTTGCCCTGGCAGATCCATGCCTTTTGCTAGGCACTACACCAGGTTCACCACTCTCCCTGTTATGTCCTAAGAACACAGATCACTCTCCAAGGGGCCCCAAAGAGCCTTTGCTCTGCACAGCCCATAGCTTGGTTCCACCTTCTGCAACAACACTGATCCACCCACTGACTGAAGCATTAACTCAGGCCTCCATTACTTCAGCTCTTGCTCTTTATTTTCCCTGCCTGTTTGCAGGGAAACATGCTCATAATGTAATGTCACCTGGCTGTTTACAAGTTAAGCAAAGTTGCCAATTTCCTCTTCATGACTCTTCATTAAATATTTAAGAGCACTTAGATACCAGCCCTGTGCTTTCCTGTACATGCCCTAGATCACTCCCAAATGCATGTTGACTCCTGTGGCTCTCAGATACATGCTGCCCACCCCACCACTGCCTGCTTTTGGAGATGAGGAATCTGAAAACAAAAAAGGTATGTTATTTTTCATCCAAAAGTGCTGCAGACTCCGGGGGGTTTGTATTTAATGGGGAGGCTGAGTCAACGTGCACACCTATGAATGTCCTCTAGGACTGTCATGTAAGTGTGAATTCATGGTTTATGGGGTCAGGCTGCCTCAATATTACAGATCTCTAAATAGGAGACTGAAAAATTTGAGAATAAATTGGCCTTCACAGTAAAGACTGAGGTGGTAAGTAGTAAGGAGAATCAGAAGTATATATTCCTGTGCACAGTAATGCTATCACTATTGTAATTGTACATGAAGCCTTCCCACCATTTGTAAATTCTTTTGGGAGATGTTACGAGACCCATCTTTCTGTACAGGGATATTAATTGATGAATCTTGACGAAACTAGCTTGAAAGCAGCAAGTATTTGTTTTTAATATTAAGTCATTGCTACTTGCTCAGGCATTTGGAGAATGATTAATTTTAATATTTCTGTTATGTCTATTGCAATACAGGTACAGTTGTTAGTAATAAGAAAGGAAACAAAAAAATAAATCACCCTTTCCTTTTTATATCTTTTCTAGAGATGACCAAGCCACACTGTTGGTAGCTATTTATGCCAACAAGCTAGAATACCAGTCTGTCCCTAGGAGCTGACCTATAAAAATACTAAGTATATATTTATAAAGTAGCTCAGTTAGTGAAGACATGGGCCACTTGTGGTGGGAAAGAAAAGTGCCACTAAATGCTTTCCTGCAAAATCCTAATGGCAGATGTGGGGATGATTGGCCATACTCTGAGTAGGACACATCCTTTGGACACACTGAATTAATGTCAGTGGGTGTATAGCAATGATCTATTTCAAATCTCTTCTGCAAAAAAAATATAAAACTGACATCTTCTCCTAGATATCTCTTTACCACAGCCCCTTACCAGACAAGTGACCTTTCCCAATATGGGATGCTCCTTTCAGCCAGTGGCTGGCCCAGAGGTATCTAGCAATTACAGATAGTGCATATTTTTTGCCCTGTTCTCCTATTACATGAAGGCTTGCTGGGTCTACAGCAGTGAGGACAACCCTGCAGAGAGAGAGAGTTCTAGGCTGAGATTGTCACTACCTGGTCTTCACATTAGTGCCAAATTGGCTGCACATTGACCCATCTCCCTAGGATTCAGAGACCAGCTGTCATGGGCTCTGTTTCTTTTTTTTTTTTTTTCTTTTTAACTTTATGTAGGATGTCTATACCAGTGAAAGTAGAGCAAAATTCAGTGGTACCAGCTGTAACATCCTTGCAGAGGCACAGCCCACGCCACTGCCTGCCATCACTCCACCATCACAGTCTTTGTTAGACAGGTGTGTACTGAGGAAAAGTAATAGCTCTGAACAGTGTCCTCTTTCTCATAACTGAAATACATCAGTTTTGTGAGCTCTTCCTCCCTTGCCAGCATCCATCACATTTTCTTCCCACACACTTATACTTCACTAATGCTATCAGTAATGTCTTCTTTCTTCCATATATTTCTTTTTTTTCATTTCTCCTGCTACATTCCTGGCATTTTATCAGTACTTGCTCCATATTAACCTCCCTCCATCTCCAGCTTCTCTCTTCATTGCACAAGCACAGTGCAAAACCTCTAAAACAAGTACCACTCCCTACCCCACCCCCAGTATTTCCAAATGCCCCTGGAACCTACAGGAGCTCCATGACATTGCATAGGAATGAAATGAGTGCATGCCCTTCCCCTTGCACACACTACAGAGGCAAAAAAAAGCTGATGCTCAGCAAGGAACAGGGCAGTTTGTCCTCCCTCAAACATGGCAGCCCTTCTTTTGTTCACGTTGGTCTCCTTCTGACAGCAGGATGGCCTTAGAGGACAAAAGAGACGTGCCTCCACTGATAAAAAAGGAATAGTTTTGTTGTTACTGGATGAAGATTATTTCTGCGCTGATTCAGAATGGCACAGAGAGGTACAGGGATTCTTCTGGAAATTACAGGTAGGAAAAAAGCATCACTTCTTCCATAGAATTTTGCCTATTTCCCAGCTGAACAAAAAGAGATTTGACACACAGATATCCTGGCAGTGATCGCTGGGTTATAGGGTAAGCTGTATGTTGGTGTGCTGAGTCAGAGCTGTTTCAAAGCCAACTTTCTCCAATATTACCTTCATTCTGCCCTTGAACTTCTAGCTGAAGTGGAAAGAGCCAGCTATGAGCCAACACTGGCTGTTTTGACCTATTTTCAGCTTCTTATGTATAAGTTCTAAATGTCCTTTTGTTGCACAGTGCAGTGCATTAAGCAACACTGAGTCCCTACGTGACAAAAGCACGGAATCCACTTTGATCTAATCCCTTGATAGAAATACAAAAATGAGCCCCCACCTGCATGCATAATACTCTCTGATCCTGCACAGCCTCTTGCAGAGAGACCAGAGGCAAGGTGCTCCACGCCAACTGTGAGTGCCCCCTCTGCCAAGCTTCAACACTTCCACAGCTCATCAGGCAGGGGCACACTGAGCTGTGGGGCAGGTTATTCATTTATCAAAGCAGAAGCTTTTGCAGGAGCCCAGAGATCTCAGGGAACCATTTGCTGCTGTTGGGGCAGAGTCCGTTTCCTCATTTTTAGCAGATGCTGCAGCACCATCCCATCCCTCAGCCACTGTCTCTCTGCTGATGCTACTCCGTTGTTTTGCAAGGGGTTGGTTATGATATTTTTTTCTTTTTCTGCAGCAGCCCAGCTGGAAATGTAAGATAATATCCAAAATAATTAAGAGCTCCTCACACTATATTTCCTGCTTGCATTCTGTCTCCAAGACATCTTCCATGGGAGGTAAGTGGAAGGGAGAGCAGAGTGTCAGCAAGCTGACAGCCGAGGCGGACACGAGAAGAATTATAGGCATTCAACAAACATTATAAGGACAATAACACACTGGCTTATGGGTATTTATTTTTTATGAGCGGCTTTGGCAGTATTTTGTTTGAAGTTTTGATGGCCATATGTTTTCCAGGGAGGCACAGCACTGTTTGTAAACTGTGCTATAATTGAAATTGAGTTTTTATGAAATCTATGTGAAATATGATAACACATTAAAATACTCTCCTTTGGAGAGTTTCCTCATTGATTTTTGTTGCATTAAATCTGTTTACACATCAAAGGAAAATATTACATTCTGCCTGTCTTCATTTCAGTCACACCCTTCCTTTTGTTTCCTGGAGACTGCACATGGCAGAGCAAAATCCCCTCTGTTCAGAGCTCTTCCAGCACTCACACTTCTTTTAGTGAAATGATGCTTTACACTATAATTGGACTTTTTTCCCCCATCTGCTTAGCAAACCAGGAACTTTACAACGCCTTTTTCTTCCTTCATCTTTTCAGCAATTCAGCTCTATGTATACAGTGGGACCAATTCTACCCTACTGAAAATATGTGGAATTTCATGGCTGACTTCTCCAGGATCAGGATCAGTCCATAGAGGTATTTGCTATGGATAAAATCTGTAGCTGGAGCTATTATGGCTCAGTTCACTTCAGAGGAGCTTTGCTGCTTTATCTGAGCATCTGTCCCTGGAAAAGTTTTTTTTTTTTTTTGCTATGGCAGATGATGTTTCAAATTCAACCAGCATGCTTTATCTAGGTCTTCTCAGGTGTTGATGTAAAGACTGAGCTTTCTTTAATTTTTGTGCATGAAAATATGATTTTATGTATACTTATATAAGTGTGTATCAAACAATCGTATATGCTATTGAAAAGTGAATGCATAGGAAGGAAATAATGCAGTCGCAGGGAAGGCATATTTTTGCCTTAGTACTTAGGAAGAACTCAGAGTGAATCCATCTTAATGACAAAATGAAAATTGAAAGTATTCTTTGGACAGATAACGAGATACACAGCGATAAAACTTACCTTGGTTTACTCACAAAGCACCTTGTCAGAGCATCATCCAGTCCAGGCTGCTCGTCTGTGGAGCTAGGACAAAGGCCTATTTCAGACACAAAACAAGTGATCTGTTTTGGTGTTTTTCTCTATCATCGTAGGGATAACAGCTATATGCTATCACTAGTGCCTGCCGGATTTGGTTCAGAGTTAAAGCTAATCTCTTGCCAAATCTTATTTTCATTTCTCCTCTGCTAACTGAAAAATTGTCATGTGTTTTTTTTTTTTTCCCCTCTTTGCCCTAGCTTGGCTTTCATTTTCTTCTTTTTCCAGAAAGTATAGTGTGTTGTGTGTGTTCGGACCATCAAACCCCAAAGCTGACCCTGCACCCTATGCACAGAACCTCACCCTGCCCAGCAGAGAAATGTAAGGCGAGACTCATAATGGAACTGCCTACGCTGCCCGGAGCACAAAGTTGCATTGCCTTTATTGTATTTGCTGCTGTGGTGTGGCTGAAAATGCTTTTACTGTTGACAAAACCTATCTAGCTCCTCATAAAACCCGACAGAAGCACATACCTCTATGGCATCCTAGTTGGGTAGATATTCCACACTGTTGGCAGCCCATAAGATATACTATCTCTGTGCCTCTGCTTTCTTTTGCTGTGCCTTTGTTTTGGTTAATTTTTAGGTGTAAGAAGTTCATTTGTAAGCAGTCAACAAGGAAATCACTGAAGCCTATGCATGGGATTGCCATCTGTGACTGAGATGGAGGAACACCAGCTTGTGGAGTAGTGATGGTACAGGAATGGCTCATAAAGATAGAAGATGAAATAAAAAATCATAGTTATGTGTACTGGAATTTAGAGGCAGGACTTGGATGCTGAGGCCACCTGTAAAATGACTGTCCAGGCACTGAGAGAGGATAGTTCCTATATTAAGCATAAGGTATACGTGCAAGGAGAACAATCACAAAAGATATTGGAATATTTATATTAATGCAGCTGTGAAAGTTCTTTGAAGGAACAGCAAAGTTAACACAGATTAATTGACTTACTGTTCTCATGAATTAATTTTCCACAAAAGAGCTCTAAGGTTGCAATGAAAACTGGTATTTGTTTTCGACTCAGTTCAGTGTTCAGTGCCTGAATGCAAACTTGGTTCCATCCATGAAGACCCTAGTGCACCAGCCCCAGAAGTTTCTTCTCCCTCTCTCCTTATGCATAGGTATATGAAAATGTTTCTGAGAGTGCCAAAGATTGCTGCAAAGCCTAGTGAAAGCCTCAGCAGTTGACCAGTGAATTTTCTACCCAAGGGCTGCTGCATTATTTACTATTAAGAAGAGTGGAAAGAGACGTGGGAAGTGAGTATTACATGTAAGACATAGCTTTCACAAAAAAACAAGTTGTAACACAGTTCCAAAGTAGGCACTTGAGTACAAGAAAGTATGACATCTTTAAGGCATTTAAAAAATTAAAAGAGGGGAGGAAGGAGAAATTTTGAATGATTTGGGGAAAATCATATTTCAGTCTAACAAACTTGGACTCTTCCACCTCCTTGTGCATTAACCTAAGAGCAAAATCTGCTTCGCTCTGTGACTGTGATGGGCCCACATTTCAGCTCAAGTGGAGGTGGGATTGCCTTTGTTTCTGGCAGTAGGCTTTCAAGAAGGAGCAGAGGCCTTTAAATAGGTAAATAAATGTGTCTCTCTTTTATTTTCTGAATTTCATACTTGGCTAGTTACCTTCTAAACCAAAAATAAAAACAAAACAAAACAAATCCTCCAGGAAATTAGGTGAGACAGAACAAGAATAAAAAGGTTTCTGGGCATCTCTTCCTCTCTTCCCATGCAAGTCCCTCTTGGTTTGCAGGGTTTTTTTTTTTTTGTTAATTCAAAGTTTCTGAGCTGCAGCAAACTGTGCAGCCCTCTTTCTCATTCCTGGGCAGGTTTATTTACTCTTCTCCTCTGAGGCCAGGCTGTCAGCTCCCCATGCTTTACTGCAGCTTCTCTCCTTGAGCTACGGGCTTTCATAATTGTAATTTTTCTCTTTCATGTCCTTTTGCCATGTGACATACCAGGCAGCCAGCTCCTTTGCTCCAGCCCTTGTGCTGCATCCCTGCTTCCGTACACATGGGGCCTCTTGCTCCCTCCTTTATCGGCCTCCAAATAAAATGGAGAAAGCACAAATCAAAGCTGTAGCCCAGCGGAATAGGTACTAGGAAACTGAGTGGACTAGAACGAGCAAGAGACAAAAAGAGAAAGAGAGAAAAATGAGAAAATAAATGAATTTATATATAAAAAAGTCAGAAGAAAGCAGCAGAAAGGAAGGGCAGAGAAAATCCACGAAAAAGAATGGAAAGGCAAATATAGTGAGAGTTGTGGTGCCTTAGCTGCTGTGAGATCAGACAGTTTATGAGGAGTGGGAAATCGCAGTTTGTGTGTGCTATGCATAGAAACTTTTGAAGAGCAGGGCATGTTCAGAGCATGCCCTGAAGAAATAATAGATATATGTAATAATAGTATAGATAATAGTTATAATAATAGATATTTCTGATGGGGTGGGTGTGTGTGCAGGACTACTTCTGTGTAGATTGTATGATGAGTGTATACACACACATGTGTGCGTATGAATATATCTAAATTATACTTATTTTGTAAATATATAAAAAATGTGCACAGGTATGTGTCAGTACAAGTGTTAATAGTATTAAATGTAAGAACAGAACTCTTCTTTACAGAAACGCATGCTTATCTTTTCCAGGGTAGCCTCCCCATAGCAGTGATTCCCACCTGAGAGGAGCTGACAGCCTGGGGGAGGACTTGTCCACATCTACATTGCGTCTCCAATGTGCTCTCCTACAGTCACCTAACAGTCAGGTAAACTCTTGGGATTTGACATCTCAGCACCATTGGGTGGTGCGTGGGCAGTCAAAGGCCAGTGTTTGGGTGAGAATGGGGACCCAGCCTGTGGGTCAGTGCAGATATACCCAGTGGTGAATCAGTGCTAAGGACTAGGATGGCTAGAAACCAGTGCATTTCCTACAGGAAATGTGGCATGCATTAATTATGAAGTAATGTCACGTTGAGGAGCCATACAACAAAAGCAACAGCAGCATACAATATAGGAAATTTCACAATTGGATTAATTATCAAGACATATTGTGGATGATAGCAAATATATGGCTGGTTAGCTTTGGCATAATACAAAATAAATGTAGACATTAATAAATAGCTGTGCATTTCTGCCATAACTTTGATGTTAATTGTACATTATGTGTTCTATAATACATGAGCTGTTTTTCTATTAAATGAACATATTGCACAAAGTATTTATTATGTTTTCTCTCTGTCTACAAAAAGAATAAAATGCAATAGCTCACCAAAGTATTTTCATTTTTTAAGTAATGATGGAAGCAATGCTCTATGCTATGAATACATTTTCAAAATTATATTTAATAGTTGTTCCTGTTTTGTTTCTATGTATTTCTTGAACTTTCAAATCTTCTCAGGAGAATCATGTTCAAAGTAATATTTAGCATAGAGAAAAACTAAATATTTCATGATATAATTTGCTCTTATTAATGTAATTGTCTGTATAGCTTAGATTAAAAATTTACAAGCATTCTTTTCTCTTTCAATAGGAGTTGTAATTTCTTAAGAATTTCCATAAATGTTTTGAGATAATTCTCAGCTCTGGGAATCAATGGAAATATTCTCAATATTTAATACTGAATCTGATGTTGAAATTGGCTTTACACTTATTTTTTTCTTCATAGCCCTGCCAGAGATTCTTTGTCATAGAATTAGTACTCATGTAACTAAGATACAAAAGATTAAATATTTTCCTTAGCAATTGCATGAGTAGACTCTGACATTTAATTTCTTCCATTTTTTAGCATTCTGATTATTGCTTTTCTTGAGCAGATATTTTAATATTTTAATACTAATCTCTCCACACAACCAGTAATGTTTTATAGTCCAAGCGATTCCATGACATTCTGTGTCACTGGTCACTTGTTACACTAAAGAAATTGTATGGCAGTCCATGGATGCAAAGGAAGAGCATGTATGATTAGGGAATGCAATCTCTTCCCTCCCTCAAGCTCCTTGTCTGAAATCCCTTCTGCTTTAGTCAGAAGCAATAACTAGATCAGTTCTTTCCTTTTCTGAAATATCTGTAAGTGAAGAAACTGTATACTTGCCATTCTTGTTCTTTTAAAGTTTCCTATTATTGGACTGGAAAAAAACTCAAAACAATTTGCTTTAAGGAGTGTGAAGAGAACATGTTTCTGTTTTTCTCTAGTTTCCTAGACCTTTTTTAATTAAATTGAAAATCTTATGATGTTGCCCTGAATCCATCAAATATTCATCCAAATGATTCTGCTTATTGGCATCTCCATATTAGCATATTGGTCTGTTAAAATTTCTGTAACCATCCATCTGCCTCGTGGCTCCACTTCTAAGCAGAGTTTCTCTCAGCTGCTAGTACCATTAAAATCAACTTTTTTGCTTGAGCTTATTTTCATTTAAGCCACCGCTGGTGTAGAAAGGAGCTCATTTAGTGATGCTTTTTCACCTTTTAGGTTAACTCTGAATGCATCATTAACAGAAAGATGTTGACTAATTTGGAGGGAGTTTAGAGAGAAGCTGTAAAAATGGTTAGTGGGTCAGGAAAGCATGCACTCTGCAGAATGATAAAATGAACTATTCCCGACTAGACTGGCTGGAAATCATGATTAGGAATTTTTAAAAGGTGTAAACATGAGTAGTGGAAGAGTTCAGTGCATTAAGACAGAAGTTATGCGGGGAGAAAGTAGAAAATTCCTCTTTGGATGTTCACGATCGCAATTTGGAGAGAGTCATGACACCACAGTGCAGGTGGACAGACTAGAGGATCGCAGGAGCTTTTGTGTTGCATGCGTATGTTTAGTACTTCTATTGGGAAAAAATGCCACCAACAAGTGAGAGAATAAGCCCAAATATGAGAAAATTGCCATTTGCTTGTAGCCACATTTCTTCTGATGGGTCCCATATTAAGCTGCAGACATCTCCTTTTTGAACTGCTGGAGGGCTTGGCATGCAGACCATTAAAAATCACAAAATAGTAATAAAAATAAGAAGCAATCTGGCTTTGCTAGAGATTTTTGACCCAGTTTCCCACAGTAGGGCAGCTCTAATAGTACATACCACTGCCCGACAGCATAACTCAATCAGAGGGACTCTGGGTGGTCTGAGGCAGTATCCACTTGAAATTAGTTGCTTGTTTTACTTTGATTTGACTCGCAGCTGTGCAAGCTGGGGATTCTGAATTTACAATTTCAGCAACACTGCAGAGTATACAACTTATGCCTGCACGTGACACAGGCTTTTGGTTGTACTCGCCTTGCTTCATCTGGCCTTCATTTGTACAGAGGTCCAAAACTTTGTGGCTGAATGCCATGCAGGAATTTGCACCATCACAGAACAGTATTTAATTTGTGGGTAGACTTTAAGAACACTAGGTGATGGAGTTTAAAAAAAGAAATTATGCTGGGAAGATTTCAAATGCAATATCTTCTTCAGTGAGTAAACTCATTCACATTCCAACATTTAATTATAAAATGGCCTCAGGAAACTCAGTACTCTGTATGGTCAGCAGTACTGGCAATATCTTTGCACAATATCACGGTTTGGTTTAATTTCCAAAGAGAAAACTTATTAAGAGGAAAGTGAAAACCACTGTAAAGGTAAACATTTCATAAGCCAACTGACAACCACATTAGAAATATTAAATAAGCTTAGAAAATGTTATCTGGTTTGCCTACATATTTTAATGTGCTCAGGGAGAAAAATGTTACCTGACTGCATCACAGGATCCAGTGATTAAGAACCGAATGAGACCTAAAGACCATCTATTTCAGTAATCTGTCTTTGTCAGTGGTGAGATGCTTGAAAAAATCTAAGGAAGCTCTTTTCCCAAGCTCAGGCTACAAAGATACAAGACACGTCCCAGCCACACTCTAATATCTGAAACATGAATGTTTAAACTTCATTCCCTTTTTTTGGAGCTATTAATTATGTCTGTGGATACCTTGGATGGCCGTAGATTATCTAGCTCCTTTAAAAACTCTTGTCCTCAGGCAAATTTAATCTACAAATGAGGCTATAACTTAGGGAACACTCATGCAAAGGGATGAAATTCTTGTTTAACTTCAAGTAAGGATGTATTCAAATTATTTTAAACAGTTCCAGTTGTTTTCTTTGTTTCCGTGTTAGGTGTGTGCATCATGGATGAATGGTAAAAGCTTCTTACAATCCTTATTGGACATCCCTCTCTCCTTGTCCCATGGAAAGCAGTACAGGTGAGGGGCTCACTGCACTGAGTGTATGGAGGTTCCAGAGAGTATACAACTGCAGTTATGTATAGTAGATGTTGATGCAACACATACTGTCAGGACTTATGCTTGGCCATAGTCTTCCATACTCCAAAACTTCACATGAGAAAGAATCTGCTGAATCTGAGCTGACCATGGTGTCCAGATGTCCCAGGCAATTTTGGTATAGAGATATTTAAAAGGACTGAAGTGAAGTAGCTTTGTCCATTCCAGTTGCTATCTATGTCTCTCTCTGTGGTTTATTGCTTTTTTTCCCCTGGATCCACTTATTCCTAAGGAAAATTTTCATAATAATTGTGGTGGATTTTGCTGCAAATCCATGATACAAATCACTGTTCCAGCAGGTACTGCAAGTTACATTTGATACAAAGGCCAAAGCTTCTCTTATTAAACAGCAGAGGGGAGCAAATACGTTCAAGGGAGTGATGTGTAATGTAATATCCTCTCCTGTGAGCTGGATTGACTCTGCTGTGAGATGGCAAGCTCTAGATTGCTTGTTGTGCTTAAAAAACTGGTGAAGCATGAGTATAGCTTGAGGGAAATGCTGATGCGAGAGATATCTAGGAGAAAAATGATGGGTAGAAAACGTAATTTATCTTGACCTTACATCCTAATAGTCACAAGAAAAAAAAAAAAAAAGGAAAAACCTCAAAACAACATCTACCAAAATGAAACAGAACAAAAGTTAGGAGAAAGGAAAAAAGGAAAGACCTACTGAGCTGCAGTAAGTAGCTAAGTAGCTCCTTATGTTTTGTACTCTAAGAATTTCAAAAATAGTTAAAATCAAGAAGTATATTTTTTTTTACTGTGTTAAAAATTGTTGATATTTTATATCAATACTCTCTCTCATGAATAACTACTGTTTTGCTGTTAAGCCAGAATTTTTTCTAATATAATTTTGTTTGTATTTTAACTTGGAAAAAAAAAAAAAGCACTTCACAGTA
Source organism: Chrysolophus pictus (assembly GCA_037305975.1). Classification (NCBI taxonomy): domain Eukaryota; kingdom Metazoa; phylum Chordata; class Aves; order Galliformes; family Phasianidae; genus Chrysolophus; species Chrysolophus pictus. The sequence continues at coordinate 5,519,374 of CM074582.1, forward strand.
AATCAGTCCACAGCATGGTTTGTCTATATAAGACTTACAAATTTCTGGAAGACTGGTGGTAAAATGAGATTTACCAAATATTGCTAAAAATTAGGCTGTCTTCCTGCACTGTAGCCCAGCTCAGTGAGAACCAACAGATGAACAAGGTATGCCAAAGGTAAAAAATGTTTTGTCACTCTTAAGAACATGAAGAATTATCATTCACAGAGGTGCAAAGATGTTTATTGTTTCCAGTGCTTGCAGTTTCCTGCATTCAGTAATACATATTATCATAATTAGTTTTATATAAAGTTCAAAGCAAGCGTGTTCTTGTACACAAATTTAAGCAAATGTGTTATAAGCTTCCTGATATTTCTAGGCTGGAAAACAACACAAACATGTTGAAAACATTTGATGTACACCAGTATAAAATCAATCTAGTATTGAGTGAACCACAAAACAACATCCTCCATCTCAGCACATGGTCTGTTCCTATCTTCATCCCTATCTCTTTGCCTTTCAGATAGTACCAGCAACGAGCAACCCCAACTATTGAATTTACTGACCCCTCATGGTAAGAGGGGGAATACATGCACTGTTCTATTACTCTTAGCAGACTGTTGGAGCTTGGTGATGCTGGTATGTAGACATGCCCTCTAGTTTCCCTGGGCACTTTGCAAGTGAAACACCCAAGGCATTAATTTTATTTCATCTTTACATTTTTGATTGATATGTATCTGGATGTATAAAAACCAAAAAGCAGTTCATGAACAGAAAAGAACAAAAAATCTTATTTTTTCTGAAAGTGGTGAGGAATTATCTCTACTCACTGGGAATTCCCTGTGCTAGCTCTGTGGGGAAAAGCTTTATTTCAGAGTTCTGCTTGGATTAATTGATATGTTTTGAGTAATGGGAAGTAGGGAGAAACTGAATGCTGCCATGCTACAACCACAGCACTACCATTATCTGCTGTAGAACATATTATTAAAATACAATTAAAATATTAAATATGATGAGCTCGTATATTTCCCCCACCCACACAGGGAAGATTGTTTTATATAGGCATCCCTATGTCACTGTAAATACAAATATCTAAATTAGATGAGGACAGTGCATTACTGTTTTTTAAAGGTTACTAGCCTATCCTTTAGCAACAGAATTATGAAGATTTGAATTAAAAGTCTATTAGAAAATTGATATTCAAAATCTTTTCTTTGAGTGTCATGTCCTGCATTAATGTGATGGCAACTTGGAGGAACGGTGTCCAACTTCTCCATGATCACATGTTCCAGAAATCCTCCATCCTGAGCACTACTGTTGCCAAAATAATTTAGCTAATGAGTTAAAACTAAGTGCAGTATCATGTTGGCAACAGTTAGAGCTGCTAATGTTATTAATAAGGATATTATGACTTTTTGGCAAATCTAAACCTAAATATTAATGAACCCAACTGATGTTCAAAACTGAATGTAGTTCACGTTAAATTTTAAAGCTTTGAATTACATGAAGATCTTTGCAAGTCCTAGTTCAATCGACAGTAATTGCAATTTGCCTTCAGCTACTGTGCCTCTGTGTTATTTTTCCCTGTTGGTGTGGGAGATAACAAATGTGTGAATGACATTTCAGCCTGGTAATTGGGCCATTTATAGTTCCTTGTTAGTTCTTGCTGGATAAGGGCTGTGGTGCTGATTTTACACAAGGATCAAGCACCTCATTAAAAGCACAGTGCTGAAAGCATGCCTGAGATACCTGACTGCAAGACAAGTGTTGCTATGTAATACGTGAAAAATAAATGACTTTGTACTTGCCATTATCATAAAAAAATGGCACTTCTGACAACTAAGACAACCTCTTAGTCTTCTTCTGTATTGACCTCTAATTTAGAGAAGTCTTTGTTGGTTCAAGTGGTGTTACCCCTCCTTGTTCCAGCTTTGTTTTTGCAGGAGCTGAGCCGTCATGGCTCAGCCCTATTCTAGCCCTGAACTCCTGGATGTTTGCAGGGGCCAAGCACGGAGCAATGAGATGGGAACCAGCAGTGGGTCATAGAATCATAGGATGGCCTGGATTGAAAAAGACCATACTGATCATCTAGTTTAAACCCCCTGCCATGGGCAGGGTCACCAACTACTAGACCAGGTTGCCCAGAGACACATCCAGCCTGGCCTTGAATGCCTCCAGAGATGGGGCACCCACAATCTTCTTAGGCAATGTGTTCCAGTGTGTCACCACCCTCTGTGTGAAAAACTTCTTCCTAATATCTAACCTAAACCTCCCCTGTCTCAGTTTAAAACCATTTCCATCTTGTCCTATCACTATCAACCCATGTAAACAGCTGTTCTTTGGGCAAAGACCTGACTGCAGCTAGCTCAGCCCAGGTTGTTTTCCTCCCCATCTTCTTGGACATTTTTCCCTCCAAAGGCAGTGGAGATGTTCTGGATTCCAGTTTACAGTGAGATTTTTATTGTCTGTCAGTGACTGTGCCAAAGATAGTGAAGGTTAGAGGATTCTCCAGCACAGTTGGTATGAATTGTGAAGTAGTTGTGGGAAGAAGACCCATTACTTGCATTAGAAGAAAAAAGAAAACAACAGATATTTTCAGGCACAAAATTTTCACCAGGGAGACAGAGACACTATTCTTCCAGCTACGCCAACAAGTTTAATAAAAGGTATTACCTCTCCCCCCACAAAACTTGTTTCTATTATATTGTAAGACCATCACAGCAATATCAATGCTACTGTCATAATATTAGCAAGAAAATGTTAGTAGTGTCTATTCAGCTGCAAGCAATTCCCTGATACCATCAGAGAATATGATTTTTTTTTATTTAGATATATGAAGGCAAGATGTGCAAGATATACTTTTTTTTTTTTTTTTTTTTTTTTTTTTTTTTTTTTTTTTTCCCGTAGAGAAAGAGGTTTCCATGCAACTATCCACTGAAAGATTGTAACTTAGCTTTATGCTTGGTTTTGGCTGCATCGTTTCACTGCAGCTGCTGCTGCTGAAATTGTTCAGTAGCAAAATGGGAGGAACTCAGTGAATGTGTAGGAGAAAAAATCTGTCTAGACTTGTTGAGATTGTCACTTAGGAAAAAAGCCTCTGTGAAACGCAGGTTGCATTTAGCACTATGCTAGCAACGACTTGGAACTCCTATTATTATTAAATTCACAGCGTTCACAGTGCTCAAAAGTGAGTGTGAAATGTGCCTGACTTCTCTAATGGGTTTTGGAATCAGAAAAATATGTAAATGCCTGAAGATCTTTCCAGTGATATTGTCGTCATCCATCTGCATTACATTTTTGCCTTAAACTAGAACATTCTCTCATAGTGAATAGGATGCTTGAAGGGGAAGTTTCTATTGCCTTTTTATTGATTATTAATGAAATCACAGTGCTCTCAGCATGTGAAAACTGCAGCCCTGAAATAAGGCTAGGCTCTGATAATTGTTTCTCTTAAATCATAAATATAACAAGAAAAGGGAGCTTTCTAGGAGATTTCATGATTTATGAAAATTGAGTAATAAACATTGCTTGATTTGCTGGGAATCTGGAGAAGTGTTTCAGGCAGCTTAGGAGAATCAAACATATTTCAAGTTTCTTGAATTTCCAGGCATTGTGTCAAGAGGAGTGACTGAAAAACCCCAACAGATAATGATGAAAAATGTAAGTACAGTGAAGGTTCCTAATAAAAGGACACTATAGAAAGCCATTGTCTGGCTTGGTAGTTAAGAAAACAGAGAACTAATGATTATAAAGAAGTACTACATATGTTTAAACTGTTTTTCAAAGGGCTGTGATGTACAGCATAGCCAATAAATTTGCCAAATGAAGCACAAAAGCAGCAGATTGACAGAAGAAATTCATGACTAGGTTGTGAAAGCACAGGGGGACACAGCCCCTACAGCTGTCCTCCCACATGTTCTCAGAGATAAAGAACATCCTCTACAGCTACGCCAAAGGACGTTGTGTGCAATGGATGCCTTCATCTGTGCATATTTTATTAACAAACCTTAATGTGCAGAATTCCTGCTATTAACATGAGTTTCTCCACTGTCACACTCCAAGTAGCATATGGTGTCCTGGACTGGAAAAAGCCTGTGGTTTGCATCAGACTCAGCATGAAACCACATCTGTGGGCTCATCCCATGGATGCACAATGCAGATGTGTTCCTCACCACCCCTTCTCTGGCTGCAGGGGCAGCTCCTAGCAGAGAAAAATCCCCTCAAACAGGCTAGCAATGCAGAACTTGAGGTGTTTACAGTGCTTTCCACATGAATTATGAAATGCTACCCATGGCTATTTCACTACTTCGGTTAAGTCATGACAGTAGACATGCCACCACATTAGAATAATGTACAGACAGATGTAGGTCTTATCCTAACATTGGCTGCATCGTAAATTTGGGAATACGGCTTAGTCACTTACTCTTCTCTACCTTGTCTCAGAATAAGCTATCTTTTCACGTCAATATCTTCCTTCAATTTGAAGGAAGGTAGAAAGCAGACGTTACATCAGTTGTGTAATATCAGGATAGTGAAGCACTGGAACAGGTTATCCAGAGAGGCGGTGGATTCCTCATCTCTGCAGAGACTCAAGGTCAGGTTGGACCAGGTTCTGAGTAATATGATAGAGATGTAGGTGTTCCTGTTCCTTGCAGAGGAATTGGACCAGATGGCCTCTAAGGGTCCCTTCCAACTAAAAAAATTCTATGGTTCTATGAATATATTTTATGAAACCTTATACTTTTGAGAAAGATTTCAAACTTCCTAGTAAATCTGTGCTTGAGCAGGCATGTGACCCTAAAAAGACAAGGCCAAACTGTTTTACCCCCCCGAGTGCTTTGTCATGATGATACAGGGAAAATTGAAGTTGTTTATGAAGGATAGAATAATTTTATATAAAGACATGTGAAAGATGCTTGACATAGTAATCCATTTTAGAATATGGTCAAAGCTAAGAAAATGTTCAACTAAGTCCCATGGGATCAAAGAAAATAATTAAATTAATTATTCAAAAATTATTGAAGGAAGTGTTTTGCAACAGCCAAATAGGTTAAAATTAAAAATTTTAAATTGCAAATGGCATAGCATTGTTTCTTAAAATTTATCAAGATTAACTGACGCCTCTGTTCTGGCTGCATAATCCTAACCCAGCAGAACAGATGCATATGGTAGAGAAGCTGGTGACATTTTGTGTTACATTATCATCTAATTATTCAATAAAAGAATTAGAAGGCACAGTTGAATGTAACTCTTTGGCAGAGGTAGCTTATGCTTGCCTGGCTTCGCCACACATTTAACAACATGAGACTACACCTCTGCCAGGCACTGGTTGATGAAAATCCTCATTCCCTTCATTTTTGTCATTTCCCGAGTGTTTCCATGGAATTACCATGCCAGCAGGATCAGGTGATGACTAGTTAATATGCTGCAATATGTGCTGTCGGGTTATAATTTTTACTGAGTTTTATTGCTTCATGTCCTTTGTCTGGGCAGAAACTTCTCTATAGTGCTAAAGTTTCCATTTTATTTTTTTCATGCAGGACATTTCTTCAGCTACACCTTTGCATTTTTGAGGGTTTGAAAAGGAGCTGAAATGCTGTTTCAGGTCAGTTCATTCTTATTTGAACAAAGGAAGATTTCCAGCTTTAAGCATGTCTTCATAAATTCAGTTTTCACAAAGAGTTTGTATGGAGTAATCACCAAAGCCAGCATTGTCTCTTTTTAAGTATCTTTGTAGGGATATTCCTTTCTAGTTTTGGCAAGGGACTTGCTTAAGAGTTGCCAGATAATGACTGCCTAAAGAATATTAATGTTTTTAGCTTCTCCACTTGATTATCATTTGAAGGAATATGTCAAAATGACAAAAAAAAAAAAAAAAAAAAAACCACAGAGCTATCGTTTTTAAAAGTTTTGTAATTTTGATTGCAGAAAATATGAAACATCTGAAAATTGACACATCAGGAGAATGTATCATTTGGAGGCTGCTAAGTAATAAAAGTTTTTGTCTTTAAGTAGGCAGATGGATTTAGCAGTAAGAAAATTTTTCTAACTATTTCTCAGCAGTAAATGTTCTTAACATTTGGGGAATTAAGAATTTAGAGCACTTGTGAAAAGGATTAATTTTACTAAGAATTTTTTAAGCCCAAGCAAAGTCTTCTAGAAATGAGATCTTTTCTTGCAAATGGGGATGAGGAAAGAGCCACGTCTGTACACCTTGAGCTCCCTCTCTCCCACCGGGCTGCTGATGGTCATGACATGGAAAGTGAGAAGGCAAGGAAAGCAAATCTGCCAACTTAAGAAGAATTTTGCAGATCCAGTTTCCATCCAGACCAAACAGAAAGGCCATGTGCCCTCTCATTTCATGGGCAAAAATGAAAGAAAAAGAAAACCAAGGCCATAAAGAGGTTGTCTTCTCATTTTGTATTTTAGATGAGATTGTGCTCCTGTGTCTCTCCTGACAGCAGTCCCAGACATCATCATCATCATCCTCTCCCATCTCCTTTCCCTGAAACACATCTCCTATAACCCACCTCCTATAATTACTTTCTGACTACACATATATTATGTTAGAAGTCTGAGACAGACTGAGTTGAGCTGCCCAGGCCAGTCTGATCTTCTCCCATCTTTCCTGTCCTCTTTGTTCTATCTTCTAATTCTAGGTAAGACTGATCACCTTTGGAATTCCTCTCATCTCTTTCTGTCCCTCATGTCCCAGTCCAGGGCATTAATTGTGGCTCTCCAAGGTAAAGAGGAGAGAAAGAAGAAGGAAATGGAAGAGCTGGAAGCCCATCTTGCACTCCAAGCAGACAGATAAAAAGCTCACTCCCCTCACATTACTTAAACAGTTCTTATCTTTAAAGGTCACCTTGAGATTTATCTGGATAAGTATGAGTCTTTCCAGAGAGTGGGGTGAAATTTTCCATGTAAACTGTAAAAAAATGTATGGCTACTATGTTTGCACAATCATTTATAATTTGGTGTTAATATTAAGTTACTATCAAGAGCACCATGTTGTAATATTTGTTTTGTATTTTTACTGCATATAATGTTTCTTCTAATAGCATTGTTTCAAAGATATAGGAAGTTAAATATGCCTATAGATAATCACAATCTCCTTTTCTTTTTCATATAGATAACCATCATTTAATTTAAGTACTTAGGATTCATTTTCTAAAGCAAAACAAGATTTCACAATTGATAAAAGGGATATATACATCTGTGCATTGTGTATATTTGGCAATATCTTTCTGCAGTAGTCTTTGAACTCAAGTGGTTATTACGATAAAATATAAAAAACAGTTCTGCAGAATGCTATCTGATTCATATAGACTGCTATTTAACAAGTATCAACTCTACCAAACTATAGTTATTTAAGAAACAAATCCCTCAGACTCCTTTGAAAATTTCTAGCCTTAAAACTTAGAATGAGTTTTTGTCAGTGCAAAGTTAATGCTTCATCTCTTCTAGGTTATTAAGTTTTAGTCTTACACTACCAGTAAGTACAGTGATAGGTACATGGAGAGGGCAATTGACTGTCTCTAAAGGTTAACTGTCTTCTGGCTGAAAATGAGTACAATTACTCACCAAAAAGCAAATGACTAAAACCTTCATCTGAGGAGTTCTCAAATGCAATCGGAATGGACACTGTGCAACTCACAGAGGATAGGATTTATAGAAGGAAATAAAAAAGCATCTAAAGAAATGAAAGATTAAAGTGATTCATGACAATGTTCCAAAACAAATGCAGATTATTTTGGCTTTGGGAAGAGAGTACATGGTTTACCATCCTTCCTGAACTTAGTTGCCTCAAAACTGCATTAATTTGTTTAGTTGTGAGGTGGAGGACTGAGGGAAGAGCATAGGTCACTGCATGGATCAGTTCATCCCTGTTTGCAATGCCATGAGAAAACATTATTTACCAGGTTGAACAAAGCATTGGATATTATTCATTTTGGGGAAAGCCTGACTGTATTAAAATCATTGAAAAGTCTAAGATTTAATTTCAGGAAAGTAAGATCAGGTCAGGACTCTGCAGGTGTGAGAGATGTAGGAACTCTGCTGGCTTGCCCTGCTGAGCTGCAAGCTTTCAGAGCTGGAAATAACACTGTGGAGAAGTGCAGCCCTGCTCTCACCTCTCCAGAAGCACTGAGTGATCTTAAGCCACTGAAAGAAAACACAAATGAAGTGGAAAAATTAGTAGTGAGCTGTTAAGATAATTGAAATGTGATTTTTTTTTCTCTTCTTTCTTGCATGTTAAAGAAAAGTTCAGCATTTCATCCCTCTCTAAGAGGCCAGACGAGCCCACTGAAGCACAAGCGAAGATTATTTCCACATAATTCTGTATTATATTGGAGTCAACTCTTTACAACGGTAGGTAATGGCAGGACAAGGGGAAATGGTTTTAAGTTGAAGGAGGAAAGATTTAAGTTGAATGTTACAGGGAAATTCTTTACTATGAGAGTGGTGAGGTGCTGGAACAGCTACCCAGAGAGGCTGTGGATGCCCCGTCCCTGGAAGTGTTCAAGGCCAGGTTGGATGGGGTCCTGGGCAGCCTGGTCTAGCATTAAATGGGGAGGTTTGCAGCCCTGCCTGTGGCAGGGGGGTTGGAACTTGATGATCCTTGAAGTCCCTTCCAACCCAAGCTATTCTATGATTCTATGATTTCAGAAATGGATGTTTTCTGTCTCTCCAGGATGACAGAGAGAAGAGAGGGAAAGTCTGAAGAGCACAGAAATACAGTGGAAGCACAACATAATTTGGACAAATTTAAAAGTGCTTAATTCTGCTTAATGTGGTAAGTTCTGTATCATTTTCAAGTTACAATTTATTTTTTGCCACTAAGTAATCTTTTAAATGGGAAAAATCATAGAGTTTTGTCCAAAGCAAAAACATTTCTATCCACAGAGTTGGAGTGCTTTAGAACAGGTCCCTTTTCCAGGTGTTACGAAGCAATGAGGAAAATCAGACCCCTGAGGGCAGTTAGGCAGTGGGGTGGGACCTTCTTTCCACCTGTAATCACTAATGTCTGCAAGATTTTTGGGCATTGCAATGCAACACATTCACGTGCTCTGGAGAAACGCTGACCTCTTGCAGATGCAGCTGGAAGCAATAGGAGAGGTGCTCTGTTTGTGCCTTATGGCATGTCACATACTGCTGATCACAAAGACCGAAATCCCAGCAGTCTCAGACTGCATCTCCAAAATTAGCAAACTGTTTTGTTCTGCATCTGTCTGTACTTCAGCCTCCTGTAACAGAATTAGTAGGCTACTGTCCTGCCGTTGTAGCACGGAGGTGAAGATCAATGGTCATTCCCCACAAAAGTGGGGAAATAATGACTGTGGTTAGAAAGTCAGTGTGGAGATTAGCAGCTCTGTCCTCAGCACAATGTTTAAACCTTGCTGGTAAATGTATACAACCGCACAATTAACAGCGGTGCTGAGATAAAATATTGACTGTCTGTACTCATTAAAGTAGTCCTGGTTGATCTGTGCACCAAATGAGTCGGGGTCCTGTGGAAATGTGAGCGTGCCACGGTGTAATTAGAGAACACATCAATATAGTGAGGGCAAAATAGAAGATCGTCCAGACACGTTGACTTATAAATGCTTGACACTGCAATATTAACAACAAATGTTAATAAGTTATTAACATTTATATTTTGTGTGTGGTGGGTATGAAATGTAACGGAAAGCTTTTCTAACATTTGTGTCAGGTACACTTTGGCAAGACATGGGCCTAATCAGTAGCTAAAATGCATGCAGGTGTCTTTCACCTCAGCTTTCCTGGGACCCTAAATTTGAATTGCTGCTGGGAACAGTGTTTTTCCAATCACAGAAAACAAGCTGAGAGGTTTAAACTAAAGCAAACTTTTCTGGCAAGAAAGAAAATTCAGAGAAACTGAAAGTATGGAAAAAAATCTGAATAAGAAGTAGATTGCAAATAAACCTACCCCTTCCTCAGGGATTTGGCCCCATTTCTGAGCACTGGGTTCCTCCTAGAAAGGGACTGTGGCAGCAGCCATCAAACACCCCATGGTGCCATCAGATGTTCCTGCATGATCAGGATGTCATGCCCTTTGTCAGTTACTGCCCCTGGTTCCCTCGCTCTTGAACTAGCTGTGAAATTGCTGGTCGCTGCTCATAGAAAGTCAAGAAAACAGAGTGCTAATGCCATTTAAAAAACAGAAGATTATGTCAGGATGCAGAGGAACAGTAGCCTAAGTGGCATCATCTTGTGAAAGCACTCTGGCATGCTGGGGCTTGTTATCCAGAAATGCCCTTTGCAGGGCTAAACTATTTCCTCAGCTTGCAAACTAAGCAGAGAAGAGGGTTTTTTTTTCATTCAGTTTTCCATGAATGTGAGTGGAACAGAAAACCACGAGCATTGTAGTGATGCACATCTCATGATTTCAAGGCCAGATAACTGCATCAATGCAATGCTCTGTGCACTGTCTGAAGGGACGTGTCATGCCAGCCGTGGGTAACAGCACCACTTTTAGACATGTTGTTGTGTTTGTCCTATGCTCCAGGAGGCAGGGAACTGCTCATCCAGCTGGCTAGCATGAAATTAAAAGCATCTAAGACCAGGTTTCATAGAGAAGCTCTGGTTTTCACTCAGCAGTAAATAACTGGGGTTAAACATATTCTGCTATTCCACTGGAAGCAAAGTTAGTTTTTTCTCTGTGAATTATATACTTTAAATGTTACAGCAAGAGAAGGTAAAGGGTAACTCCTCTCTTAGTTTTCAAAAGTTGTCATAATTTTTAGAGCTCTTTTCTTAACAATTGAGTGCTGGCTCAGTATCCTTTGTTTTTCGCTACGTCTAATTGATTTCACTTATTTAGGCATAAGCCATAGCAGTTACCTCTATTACATACCTGTCAGCTTCAATTCCATTCCTCCAAGTCATGCACTGTCTATGTGCTGTATACCAGAGCCAGTCGGAGGCATCATCTGGATGCACAAAATCTGCAGCTGATTTGGATCTATCCCTTTGTATCTTCCGGCTTTAATTAACAAAATGTTTTGCTTTTTCGTCTCCTTTTCCTTTACTTTTGATTGATCTTAGCTGACCCACAGGATTTCACATGAAACAAAAGTTTTTTCCTAAAGCTCCTTTGAGCATATGTCATGTTGTTTCCTAAATTCGTTAACAGCTCCATCTGTTTGGCAATCTTCATTTTCAAACATCATATCATAAGATATTCAGGAACTGTAAAAGGTCATTTAGGCCTTAAAGCTTTGTTCTCTCTATCTCTGAGAGTTCTGTACCCAGCTATCTCACATTCTATCTGGTCTCTTGGGCAATATATTTTAATAAGCCCCTAATGCCAAAGTTAATTATCTGAATCTGAAAATTCAAGCTCCTAAGCATCCTTTTTCTTCTTTGCCTCTAAAATACAGAGAAGTATCTCATGTTCTTAATTACAGTTTGTTTTCTTTTGGCCATTAGCCACACATTAGCAATGTGTTTAGAAGCAAGTCATTTTGCAGCTTATGTGACCAGTATCAATTATTACTGGTTTGTTCTGTCTGCTTAGCATGGAACCCCAGGGCTTTTGCTGGTGGGACGTGGCTCTGTACTGGCCAGGGTTGAACCTACCTGCTGAGAGACCTCTGTGAACAGAAGAAATCTCAGAATATGGCACAGGGCCACAAAGATGCCTATGAAGCCGTTCAGTTCAGTATTTCATCGCTGGCAGTGGCTGTTGTCAAGTAGCAAAGGAATGAGAACGTACCCGCAGTTCAGCCCTTCTGCTCTCACCCTCAGCTCAGAGACGTGGCAGCCACATCTTGCGCAGATTAGCCCCAGAAGTGCATTTCTTCCCTGTATTGGTTTAATTGCTCTTGAACCTTTCTATGACTTTATTATCCGTAATACCCTATAATAGTCAGTTCTTCAGTTTAATCGGGACTGCACAAGAAAAAAAAACTTTGACCTTTGCCTATTCTTAAATTAAACAAATTAATTTATTGCACACTCCCAAACTCTTCTGTTGCAAGAAATAGTGAATAATTGCTGCCTATTAACTTCTTCTATCTTGTTCATAACTTTCTCCCATGACATCCCACCTCACACATCGCTTTCCCAAACAGATTATGTTAATCTATTTAATCTCTCCCCACATGGAGCCTGCTCCTATATGCCTTTCCTAGTACTGCCACATATATGACATTGATTGAATATCTACTTGATTTCTAGTCTGAGTTGGATCAGTTGAATTGTATAAAGTCATCTTTATGTAATGCATGTAAGAAAAACGTTTCCAAAATCATGCTTTGATGTTACTTCAGATACAACTTTAAATGAGAGATTAAACTAAAGCACTAAATAAAGTCCCGCTGTGAATACACACATTTCCATAGAGCAGTACTTAGGTTTCTCTTGTAGAAGACAGTTTCACAATTTTCATTTTGGAAGTGTTAAGTCTGAGACACGATACGTGCGAGAGAAACGAGACCCTTTAATTGTGCACTCATTCCCTTTATTGGGCAAATAGAGTCCTTTCCCTCATTTGCTGCTCATTAGCATGGGCTAGGCATCAGGCTGAATTGTTCCAAGAGCAGTAAACCCAAGATCTGTGTAATCGGGAGCCTTATAAAGGGCTGTCCACTGAGCAGGAAAGGTGATAACCCCAGTTACAGAAGCTAATTTCTGATGAAGGCTTCTGAGGATTTGTGTTAATTGTATTTGAAACAGTTACTTCTGCTTAAATATAGTTAGGAATCTGATCCAATTAAACCAGTCATTTCTTGATGACTGGATATTGATTAAAAATGGATGATGTTTCTTATACAGTCAACTGAGAAGATGCTCTCAAGCTGTTCTCACGTACTTTCACAGCTAGTGGAATAACAACAAGACTTACTGTAGGATGTTTTGGGATAGAGGTAAAGGTGGGGAAAGTTTCAAGACTGGCTTTAGGGAAAGCAGTGGGTCTGTGAGATAACTACAGGAGAGATAGCTGTGGGAGAATTTGTGAAGTCAGAGGTTGCTTAGGAGATCTTTCTGTATCTGTGCTGATAGCAGCTAAAGATAGGAGCAAACTGGAGTTTGGAAGCAAAAGGGCTAGCTATTGGACTGACTGTGCAAGCCTATCTGCTGGAGAGATCCATATAGCATATATACATGTATGCATATAGCTGGACTTTCATCATGATCAACCAGAGGGAAACTCTATGAGGCATTGGTACATCCATGTTAACATGGTTGTTGCCATCTATATCAACCTCTATAGGTGTGTGTGTGCTTATGATGTGCCTATAGGGAATGCACATTCAGTCTGACCACTGGGCCTTGGAAGCATGAAGCTACAGCTTCCTCACCTTTGCCTCCTTACTGGATTGGGGGACTCAAAATGATTTCAAAGGTGAATGAGAAAAAATTTTGTCAACCTACAATTGCTAAATGGCCCAGCGAGTCTTCTTTTCTTGTGTGTGTGCATTCTGCATTTAGTTGTTGAAATTCACTTGGTTAAATCAAAGTTTCTAGCTATTTCAGCATCTTCAGGAGAGTGCTAATGGCTCGGGCTTAAGGTTTCTGATATTCAAGGTTAGGGAAAATTCATTGACTATTACTAAAGAAAAGCTAGAATTCAGTTCAGATCTGTTGAATTAGTGCAGCTTTGATGGAATTGACTATGATGTTTCAATTGGCCTCAGAATCAAAGATTTTTACATGCAAGCGTAGGGTTTTCTTTGGCTTTGTTATAGTATACAATTGTATCTTTAAAAACACAAATTAACCCATCCCTTCACTTCCTTCTGCTTGTTCCCAGCTAAGCTGCTTTAGGGAAATCATCAGACTTGCTGTGATTATGTCAGAGGTATGAAAAGTAAATTACAGTCTGTGTGTTACCTGTTATTTTTTACCAAATAAGAAACCTACAACTGAGTGGTAATTACCACACTGACTGTCTCTACATTGTTGCGTCCTTAGAGGCAGTTAAATAATATGTTGTACTTTCTTGTGAATAGTAATAACATCCTGAACAATTTTAGTCATTCACCTTAAGATCTGTCTCATGGAAATCATTAGCCAAAGCCCTATGTTATGGTGAAGGTCTGGCTGGGTAGGACATCAGCCACTAGTGTTAGTAGCAATCTGCTGGGAAAACGACTCTGAACGTGTAAATGAGAAAGAAGATGCATTTGAGATCATCTTTGAAAACAAAGGAGAAATAAACAACCCAGCTGGGATTCAGTGGCATTTTCTGATTTGTGTAGGTCCTGTTCCCACCTCGTTACCAGCATGTGTGCAAACAGTGGCCATGCATTTTGTACTGATTAGCCTGACGGTTTGAAAGATTAGCTTGGTTTGACGTGTAACAGTGAATGCAATTAGGAAAATAGGACCATATGTTATGAGGACCTTAGCTGGATAATGAGAATGGAGAAATATGAAAAGTGTGTTCCAAAGTCTCAGTGAAATGATACGTTTAGCAAACAGAGGCTGTCAAATCTCAACTGACTAGACAGAAGGGCTGTTACATGTAGTTATTACTGCAGAGGATTTACAGGACATGGTGAGCTAATGGCACATAATTTCACAAAGCAAAGACAAATAAGTTAACAAAAACAGAGTCATCAAGAGTCTACTCAACAGAAAACATTGTCACGGTCACTAATCCCATTTAGCTATAACTTTTAAAGTTACAAATAACGCATCTTAAAGACAGAGCCTGCAGATGATGATAATTTGTAAGTTGTTTTAAAAATGGGCATCAAATCAATACGAACTTTGTGTGTTTTTTCCTGGCCAGTCACGGGTAGAAAAATGTGGCCTGAGTAGCTCAGACTGTTCTCCAATATTTTCATCCTCTATCAATGAATTCATTCTCTGTGCTACCTTGTCATTTAGTACCATGCCTCTTCTTTCCACCTGAACAAGGATGGTAGCCATGTCTACACACCTGCATACAGTGAGAGTTTTATTTTAAGATTTGTGCATTTGACTGTTCCCTGTTAAACTTGAAGTTTGTTCCCTTTGAATATCACCATAGCACCTTTATTTTATTTTATATTTTATTTAATTTTATATTTTTCTCCTGGATCAATTCCACAACTTGTTGAGATCCTTTTGAATTTGAGTACTGGCCTTGTTATAAAAGAAAACAGTTTTCTCTGTTGCAGTTTTTTGATGATCTTGTTTCATCTCCTACCCATTCACCTATTAAGTTCCAGTTGTTTGAAAGTAGTTTATTTAATGATTTATTCCAATCTTTTTTCTGTTAAGAGAGGCTAAGTAGATTGGTTTGCAAATCTGTCTCTTCCGTTTATTCAATATGTTAAAGGCTTTTGTAATCTTCCAGTCTTCCTTTTCCTCACCCATTTTCAGTACATCTTAGCTGACAAACTCAAAGTCAGAAAGAGCTACCTATCATAAGCAACCTTGTTGTAAAGCATTATCCAAAAGTGTACAATCTATTTACAAGCGTTGCTTAAAATGTGCATGCTTCATTTTTCAAAACATCAACAGCAATCCACTGGGATCAGACAAATGCAAACACTTGGAGAAAAGATGAAGTCAACAGAAACCACTGGTGTGCTACAGGATTAACCAAGGGTTATTAAATATTTGAAAGAGACTTTTTACTTGCTCAAAGTGATTGGACTTTTTCTCCTGTGATTCTGTCATTACTCTTAAACACAGAGAAGAATTTTTTTTTTCTAACAGTTTTCTAATTAAAAACAAAATAAAAATCTCTAATAAAATAATGACTACTTCTTGAGGCCATCAGCTCTCCCAGTTAGTCATTAATGCCAAGGAAATGAGCCAGACTTGATTGTTATTGCTACAATGTATTGCTAATGTAATTTAGAGCTTCCTAGAAACAGATATCTTGAATATATTCTAGTCCTCCTGGTCTACTTGAGAATGTGTACATGAATTTATCCACATAAAAATTAGAATATGATCACAGTAAAGAAACTTAAGGACTTACTTAGTGAAGAAAAAAAAAAAAGATATTGAAAACAGCAATGGAAATGATAAATTTGATTTTAACAAGACTTTTATATCAAGACTGCATGACTGAACAGCCTGATGTAATGGGTGGCAATCCTGTTCATGGACGGGACTTTAACTAGGTGATCTTTAAGTTCCCTTCCAAACTCAGCATTTCTATGACTTTCTGGCAGACAGATGCTAGGAATGACTTATGGAAAGTGGGGTGCGTTGACTCAGATTCCCTCCTGGTCTTAACAAAAAAGGGAAGGGGGAAGGGGGAAGGGGGAAGGGGGAAGGGGGAAGGGGGAAGGGGGAAGGGGGAAGGGGGAAGGGGGAAGGGGGAAGGGGGAAGGGGGAAGGGGGAAGGGGGAAGGGAAGGGAAGGGAAGGGAAGGGAAGGGAAGGGAAGGGAAGGGAAGGGAAGGGAAGGGAAGGGAAGGGAAGGGAAGGGAAGGGAAGGGAAGGGAAGGGAAGGGAAGGGAAGGGAAGGGAAGGGAAGGGAAGGGAAGGGAAGGGAAGGGAAGGGAAGGGAAGGGAAGGGAAGGGAAGGGAAGGGAAGGGAAGGGAAGGAAAGGAAAGGAAAGGAAAGGAAAGGAAAGGAAAGGAAAGGAAAGGAAAGGAAAGGAAAGGAAAGGAAAGGAAAGGAAAGGAAAGGAAAGGAAAGGAAAGGAAAGGAAAGGAAAGGAAACAATCATTAGGGAGTAGTGATGTCTGCAAGAGATTGCAGCATGATTAGTATGAAGGGTGCAAGAATTCTGGCAGCAATTTGAAGGAGAACAAGAAAAAGAAGCAGGAAATAGTTGAGATAAGGGATGACAACTGTAAAATTTTTATCTGGGGACTGAAAAGGTAGAAACTTATAAATGCAACCCAAAGAATTACATCATGCTGAGAGGTGACTGATTCTTGATTTTCCAAGCACTTTGCTTTCTGTAGGGCAGAAGCCATGCCATCAGATGCTATCAGTTTTTCCTCGGGCAGTGATTTTACCACAAAGTCACATTTGATGCCTGCAAATGGCACTCTGAAGACAACTGACAGCACCAAGAGTCAGCCATGGCAATGGGTTCTGCTCAATTAGTGCACAGCAATGAATTCCATGAGGCTTTACCTCATCTATTTTCTTCTCATGTCTGAAAGATAGTGAGCATTTTCTCTTTCTTTTTCCCCCTATAACTGTTGAACTTGGAGAATGTAGTCTAAGATGAAGAAGAAATAACAAAAATATTCATACATGCCAACAAATTTGATCGGAAATAACTTTGGTATTTTTCTGTTTTTTTGTTTTTTTGTTTTTTGTTTTTTTTCTTGCATTTAAGGTTCAGTGCAGAGTTCTAAGTATTTCCGTGTTTTCAGAGGATAGTATGAATTGGATCCTGGAAAAATAAGCTTACCAAAACTTCCTTACTTCCTTTTTATCATCTGATCACAGTTGAAAAACTGCATTTAAGATCTCATAAGTTCTTTAATGTGGAACTGTAAATAGATTGGCAGCCAAGACAGACTCCACTCTCAGTTTTAGCAGTATAAGTGTAGAATACAGTGAATGATGGAGGCAAAAAAAAAAAAAAAAAAATCAATATGCTGCATACATGGTGAAAAAATCATGTGAAAATGTCTTATTTCAGTCTGGTGAGTGATTGAAAAATATCTCTTTCTTTTTGGAACTTTGTTTAAACATACTGGAAATTAAATCTATAGAGATAGGAATCTAAGAGACAGGCTGTGAAAATGATGATGTGTGTAGTATACCTCTAGTGGAATCTTCTGTCCTCTCTTCCATGATTGTCACCTCCTAAATGAATGTGACAGCAGTAACCCAAGATTTGGCCTGAGTTTTGCAGCTGGAAGCACTGTGTTAAGAACAAACTTCACAGTTTGATGTAATTTCTGACCTCGCTGTTATCCACAGCTATGTTCCCAGTGGCTTTCCCAGCTCTCATCCTGAGCCAGATGATAGAAAAGAAGTCAAATGATTGAAAACCCCATGAAACTGTTTGGTCTCTGGAGTGTGATTTCTAAAGTGTGACTTAAGTCCAAAGTCATAATTACAGAGCACCTAAGTATATCTCGTGCTGCTACCGAGTAGCTCTGCTTCCCTCTGCCCCCACCTTGGGCTCATCACTGAGGTTTTTGGGAGACTCACAGGTATTCATGGTGGGACAGCACCACAACATGGCTGTCCTGCAGGGCTCACTAGATGCTATGCTGTCCAGCTGAACCAGGGGGCTTATATCAGTATAACTACTTTCAAAACTAACACTGCTGGATCAACGAGGTCCAGGAACTCATTCAAAAAAATGTTTTTTGCTGTTTTCTATTTTCTATTCTCTTTTATTATTTTTCCTCTCTGCAAAGTGACTGTTTTCAGTCTGTTATGATTCATATTTCATGATGCTGGCTGATTAGCTTGAACTTCTATTGCTGCCTTTCCCACAAATGGGATGGGGCTGATGCATGCCCTGCTCCCTCCAGCAAACAGCCTGGAGAGCTAACGATCAAGTGAGCACATGATGAATGCAAAGTGTCAACCAGAAAAAAGCTTAATATAGCAATAGAAAGAATGTGAATGCGCGATCACATCACAGCTACCTTAGCTTGAACAGAACAGAGTGACTGGTGATTAACAGTCAGGAAATAAGGAAAACACCAGTTTTTGAAATAACACCCAACTGCCTGTGAGTCATCATCTATAAGCAAGGCACATCTTTGCTATGTTGTCTTAAATCAGTGCTTTTTCTACATTTTACAGAATTAGCTTTCAGAAGTGTTGCTGTAACTTGTTCTCGATGCACACATGCATTGGTGGCTCAGAGGCTGGAGGGGAGGACCAGTGGTACTGCAGGATCCCTGCTCAGTGCCTGCTATCAGTGAACCCTACTGCTGCACAATGCACATCTGACCCCAAAGCAATGAAAGGTAAAGGGAAACACTTCTATGAGCTTCATTTAACTTTGTCCCAAGGCCTAACAGTAACATTCAATGAAACAAAGCATAGTAAGAAAAAAGTTTCCCATGGAAGAATGGTGCATCTTAGTTAGTTGGCACATTAAATTATGCTTCATTACATTTGGTTTATTTGCTGCCTTGCTCTGAATATAATTTAAAAACTGGCAAGTCAAATTGTCTGCATGGCCCCAGTGAAAAGAAAATACCTTAGAGAAATTCTGATTTGATGGACAGCATAATTGCTGGGCGCTTCAGGCTATCGAAGAGCCCAGAACCTAGATCACAGGCGAGATGGGAGATCTTTATACAGTGCAGTCCCATCTGTAATTAGTTAGTGAGGGGGATTGTTTTCTGCATTTCTGGTATGTACAGAGTGATTTCTGCTTCACTGAGGACTGTAAACATTGTTCTAAGTACTATTTTATGATCCCTGTAGGAATAACAATGTAA
Organism: Chrysolophus pictus; assembly: GCA_037305975.1. Classification (NCBI taxonomy): domain Eukaryota; kingdom Metazoa; phylum Chordata; class Aves; order Galliformes; family Phasianidae; genus Chrysolophus; species Chrysolophus pictus. The sequence goes on from CM074582.1 coordinate 5,538,699, forward strand.
ACAGCATAATTATGTTCACCTTTGAGGCATATCTAGAAACTTTGTTCTTCCAGAAGAGTGATAACAGAAATGAACACTGCTGACAAGGTAAACAGAGAGACATGGCAGCCTGCTTGTTAGAGACAGCTAATGCTTGAGGGAACTCTGCATTCAACACCACTGCAAGAAAAAAATCTAAAGGTTTGTATATTTATCTCATACACATGTTGAGATTTATTCATAAATGTATTACTATATGGGGAAAATATTAAAAGCTATAAATTTTAAGATCTGTTTTCTTCTGGAGAAAACATGAAGACTTATGTCATGATTTTATGATTACATATACTGTTTACTACTAGTAAACAGTGTTTCAGTATATATTCATTCTGAATACCATAGATCACATGCATATTGGTGTCAATTTTTACCACCCTCTTATAACACCAGCAGGATTCCCGCTGAGTAGATCTGCATTTGGAAGACACTCGCTTCAAATTTTACCTTTGCTTTGTCTAAGCAGAGTGCAACAAAGCCTCCTGCTTTAATCTCTTGGTTGTTAGCTCTTCACAGAGAGGAAACCTCAGGAATATTTCCTTCACAACTTGTATTTTCAAGGGCTTTCAATGCTTGTGATAAACCTGTAGATACGATTAGGGGTTACTGAATATGAATGTGTGTAAATGCTTTAGCCTTGGCTAGCAAGTTCTTTGTTCTATTCGAAGCTGCCCTTTTGTGACTTTTGGGAGATGGATTATCGTTTCTCTTTCTTATAGATGAGTTCCACTCATTGGGGTGGATTGGCTTCTCAATGTTTTTCACTGAGGTATCATTCAAATTTGGCTAGGAATCTTAATATATTTTTGGCTCTCCATTATTACATTAATTTGAGTTAATTGCATTTATGTGGCATGTTCTTTTTGACAGGCTTCAGAGCAAATGCTGGGTGTAAAAATCACCAATCATGATACAGTGGTTTCCTAACACTTAAGACAGTTTCGTAACAGAAGAAAAATTCTACAAATAGATGCACTCGCTTGTCTGTCGATGGAGAATATAAAGGTGTTATTACTGTGGAACTTCATAGTGCAATTTATGTATATGGTTTATTCATAAATTATGTTCACATTTTAAGAATAAACATATTCAGTTTTCCACTGCAGAGAAAATTATTCTCAGATTTTAAATACTGTTTTACATCAGATTAGTCTTGTTTGTAAGATAACGTAAGGTAATGAAGGTACATTTTCCTGCTAAACGCATTTGGGGATGGAAAACACCTAGCAATAACAATAACAGCAATTCTTGGCATTACTGTAGCAACTTTCATCCAAAGATCTCCAAATGCTTTCCAATAAGTAATTAATTAGGCCTCACAGCACCCTGGAGAGTTAATTACAAATTATCAAGCACACTCTCAAACCATTTCCATTGAAATTATACTTGTTCCCTTTCCAGAGGAAAACAAAATACGCTGGCTATCATACCATGACCTTTCACTCCCATGATTCATTTTGAAAATGTAATTAGATGAGAATTTGAATGTATCCAGTTTTAGCAAAAGTTAATATAATTACTACCTGACCACAAAACTCATTAGAATTTTTGGTTTCTTCAGTGAGATGATACTTTTTAATCTAACTCTTTAATAAAACTGCAACATCCACCAAAAAAAAAAAAGAAAAAGAAAAAAAAAAGAAAAAAAAAAAAAGAAAAAGAAATGCTGTTGGATATCCCAGTAAAATTCCAGAGAGATTTTAAATTGTGGTCATTCATCTGTTCTTCTGTCACAAGAGTGTTTGGTTTTGAGGATGTTTGATCCAGACTTTGCTTCTGACACAGTCAGAAGAGGAGGACAAAGACAGAGTCAGAAGAGGAGGACAAATCAGTGTTGCCTCCAGACTGAGCATCCCTCCAGGGATGTAGTGAGCTCCACTAATTCAAATACTGCAGTCTGGACCAGAGAAAATACTTGTTAGAGAATGTTGTTTCCCACAGAATGTAGGAGGGAGAGAAAAGGCAAGAAAAGGCTGAAATCTCAAATCCATTTATAATGGAAACATCCTGCATTTCCAGAAGCACTGAGTAGATACAACAAGATATAATTCCTCCCTACCAAAATTCTGAAGCTGTAATTTTACCTTCATCACATAGAATCATGGGAGTAATTAAAAACACTTTTACTATGTCTTTTGCTGCAACATAGTTATCGTCTTGTTTTGATGTAAGATGAAAGTAGTTTTCTTGCATAATTTTCTGAAGGCAAAGAGTTTTGTTCTTTCACATACTAGCTTTGTAGGAAAGTAAAATAATGCTCTTGTTTGCATGGACAGAACTTGCATATAATTTGAAAAAAATCTAGTATTTTATTGATGAAAATATGGTACAAATGAAAATATATCCAAATCTCATAGATTTCAAAGGCTGCTTTACTTACTACATTAAATTAGCAGTGAAGATCTATTTTTCCCCATTTAGTACAAGTGTCTAAAAGCAATGATGACAGAAAACTTGCTATGATGGAGGCTAATTGAAAATTTCCCATCCCTACTTCTGTAAGTGAAGATCTAAGTGTTAGCAGAAAGTGCTTAAACACAGATGTGACAAACCAAGGCAGTATAAAGTTGATGAGGTTCCTCCCTTTTTAAAAAAAAAAAAAAAATTAAGAGCGAAACAGTTATTAAGAAAATGAAAAGTTTATGAGATATCATGAGAGAGCAAAGAGAATTACCTTCCCAGCAGATTTACCGACAACTAAAGACAACCTCTGGGAGAAAAACAGAGGGCCCTCTTTTTTAAGAGTGTGATTGCAGTTGGTTTTGTGCCACTGCTTCATCCCAGCAGAAAAGAGCTAATTTTCCAAGAGTGTTATTTCAGTACCAATTCAGTGTTCCTGTTGTTTTTTGTTTTCATATCCACGCATGCAAACCCAGTTAAGTTGACAGATTTCTTCAGGTGTGTATGATGATTTCAGCCCCAAAGTGGTTCAAAAGTATAATAGAAATAATTGTTTGTCTCTACAGTTTAAGTGTAACCAAACTCATGACAAAGGATGTGTGATCTAATTTATAATCATAGACTCCTTAGAGTTGGATGGGACTTTTGAAGACAACTTATTTCAGCTCCCTTGCAGTGAACAGGAACATGCACAGCTACATCATGTTGCCCAGGGCCTGATCCAGCCTTGCCTTGAAAGTATCCAGGGATGAGGCATCAATCACATCACTATGCAACCTGTTCCAGTGCCTCACCACCTTCACTGTAAAAGATTTTTTCCTTATATCCAACCTAAATCTACCCTCTTTAAGCTGGAAACCTTTTCCCCTTTCTCTGTCACCACCTCTGGATGCAGTACTCCAGGTGAGGCCTCAACAGCACAGAGTAGAGGGGTAGGATCACCTCTCTTACCCTGCTTTGGATGCAGCCCAGGATATGTTTGGCTTTCTGGGCTGCGAGGGCATTTTGCTGGTTCATGTCCAGCTCCCCTCCCCCCCCCTCCAGGTGTTTTTCAACAGGGCTGTGCTCAGTCCTTTCATCCCCCAGCTTTTCTTGGTAGTGGGTAATTGCCTTAAGCCAGGTGCAAGACTTTGCATTTGGACTTGTTGAACCCTATTAGGTTCACCTGGGCTCACTGCTCAATTCAGTTTGATTAAACTTTTAAGTATTGCTTGGGCTAAGGAAAATATGTAGTAACTCCTGTAGAGAACTTTAGTGCTGGTGAAGGCATAAGGAGATAAAGAAGTAAGCCGTAGGAAAAATCTGAGCTGATATAATTACATAAGGGAACAGAGTTGCTGGTGTGTGCTGTAGCATAACCATATGCAAATAAGCATATTAACTGCTCAGACATTCTGTTTTTCAAACAAAAGCAGTATGGTAAGAAACAAGAATTTGTAATTACACTGTGTGGCAGAATTGAACTGAGGAATCTTCTTACAAGAAACCACAGCTCTTAAGCAACTGTTACTAACATAAATTATACAACTCCTACAAATGAATGCTTGATTGGCAGTCCTTCCTATCGAAATATGGAGTGAATAAAATCTATCTGCCCACCTGTATGTGCGTGTCAGCAAAAGTATCACAGGGAGAACAAGGGTGATTTTACCCACTGTTCTGGGAGACAGCAGTTCTATAATTATTTTAAATGAATCAAGCCAATTAGAATATATTGATCAAACTTTTCTCTGTTTCATGTTTACTATAACTTTTAATAAGAGTAGAAATATTTTCCTACATAAGAAATGGGCTAATGCTTGATATTTAGGATGATTTTAGATCATGAATTCTCCTTTAATGTTGGTTTTGAAAAGACCATTAAAGTGGGTCAATACAGTGTTAATGTTTTGCCAGGAAAGCTCTTAATTTCCTTCCAGAATTGAAGCTACTCTTCTTATCTTTCCTGGAATTTATCAGACAAAAAGGGGCAATTACGATTAGTGCAATTCAGATTTAATATGAAGCACAATATCTAATATAGGAGCTCAAAAAGGAAGATAAAATCTGGTACATGTACCTCCAAGCAACATAGAAAAACTAAAACATTATATTGGAGCTGCTCCAAAAGTAATGCCTTCTATTTTATGATGTTGATACAGTGATGTCAAAGGAGGATATTGGTGGGATGGCAGTAGTGGTTAAACCTTATCACTAATATTCCATAACATTTTGTTGCTTTGTGACAAATGGCAGCAGTGGGTCAGTCTGACAGAATGGCCTCTGACATGGAAGTGCGTATGGAAAAAAGGAGTGGGATTCAATTCCTCCGTGCAGAAAACTACTGACATACGTTGATGCTTTCTGAACATTTGTGGAAACCAACCAATGGATGTGAGCACAGTGAAGCAGAGAGTGGTGCATTTCAACAGTGTGACAGCGACGTGAAACACAAGGCATATTCCAGATGGCCATGCAAAATTTTACAAGCATGGCATGAAGGCTCCCGTGGTGAGAATGCACACTAATGTTGGTGAGTATATTGAAAAATACTGTTTTGATCTGAGAATTCACTCTATCGAGTAGTGTTACTGTGCTCTTTGTACCTGTTGAAATTTTCATGGAAATAAAAAGAAGGCATTACTTTTGGAGCAGCCCACATGCATCCTGAAAAGATAAAATAACACCCACTAAGCATCATTTCTAGTTTATTTTAACTATATATATTGGCAGTGTGAATTTATGTTTTTGAAGCTATTTAGACTCTATTTGTCATTAAAAGCCTAACTGTGGCTTTATCTTATTTTCAAATTAACAGATGCATGAATCTAAATGGAATCCAACTCTCTTTTAGAAGAAAGAACTGTTTATGGCTTGTTAAGAGCACACAGCGTCTAGCCAAGAGGAATGCAGAGGACTCTGGGCAGGACATTGCTCTGTGCAGCCTCATTGCTGAAGAAAAACTCCAAGCAGGCTTTCTTCAGGATTCAGGTATAGAGTAAAGCAATATCTGGACAAGTTAAAGATTTTTTAATATATTATAAATATATATATATATTTATTACTATTATTGTTATTATTTTTATTGTTATTATTTTTGTGGGAAGGAGGAAGGGAAGACACAGAAGTCATTCCAGAAGCATTATGAATGTTTTATTTCTGCTCTCGATGGGGACAGGAGTTCTGGGTATTTCTGAACATAAGGGCCTTGATCTTCACAACAGAAAGCTGGATAAAGGGAAATATTATTTTTTTTTCCTGATCAGTCTCTCCTGAAATGTTTCACATGGTTAAAGATACACTGAGAATGGAAGCTGGCTTTGCTGTTGATGTAATTATATGAGAAGGAAAGTAATCAGCTGTTTTCATGCAATCTGATAATGAACTACAAGCTGTGTGAAATCTGCTTGCATAGGAGTAAGAAAGATGTACAATAAGCATTCGGGGTGATTAATTATCTGAGTAGGTTTGTATCCAATTTAGAAGCAAAGACTGACACAGTCAGAATATTCAGTCTGTCTGAACCAAACAGAAGTGTGAATGAAAGAAAATCGTTAGGTGCAATATTTTCCCCAGTGCTCTTGAATTTGGTTTAGAATATTAAACCTTGGTAATAATTAGTAGTATGTACATGACTCCCATTATTGTTAATGGTGAACATGTGCTTAACATCCTGAGTGCTATACCAAAACTTTACTGAAATAGCTTCTAAAGATGTCCAAAATGCTGTAGAGCTTAGAGTAAAACAGATTGGTAATGCCAACTAATGTGTGCAATAAAATCCATGGCAATGGCACACTGATTAGGATGTGTTTTTCAGAATCTTATCTTTACAGAATATTTAATCTTGAAAACCCAGTTGGAAAACATTACACTACACGGGGCACATCTTGCTCTCAGATACAATCAAATAAATCTATAGTACCTTCATACAAGTCAAACTTCTACAGCCATAAAACCGGTGAGAGAAGAATAGACTTTGGTCATGTCTCAGAACAGTATTATGTTGATGCATTCTTGACATGCAAATGTGCATGCAATCAAAGCTTAAAATGAATCATTTTGTGATACATGCTCAGTTCTACGGGCAATTTTTTTTTTTAAACCAAGTGCATAGTTTTCAAGGAAAGCAAAATTAAGAAATGGCAGATCTCAGCATGAATATTTTGAAACATAAGGGAAAGAAATTCCAAGTCTTTGCAAGACTAACTGACACCAACTATTGGCATTTTGCATCGCCTCCTTGTGTTAATTTGCCTGGCTTTCCAAAGTTTGTTTATTAAAGCTTCTGATGCCTTAAGTTTTTGAAATATAAAGAAAGTTGCCACTGCTGGTATCACTCTCCAGTCCTTTTTTGGCACTTTGTGAACCACCAGGCCGCTCCCCTGACCAGCCTACTCCTTCCATACCTTTGTGATTTGAGCCTTAGTCATTGACCAGCTCTTTGAAAAGTGATAACCATGGCCAGCAGGCACCTGACAGTAGTTATAGCCATTACTCTGTATCACTGAAAGCAAAACCCCACAGAAATTATTTATTAGGTTTTACTGAAAATAGCAAGCTGCAGAAAGAATTAGGATAGAAGAGGAATTATAACCAGACTGGCTTTCATAATGGAGCGTTTGATACTTGGAAGCATGGGTGAAAAACCTCTCTACTGTTCCTATTTATTTGCAAAGAACCCTACTATTTCAGTGTTGTTTCTCGTGATCAATACCAGTTTAAAGACCTGCAGAGTAAATCCAGATGACTAGGGCTCAAAGTCTTGTTAAATTGCTGGCATTTTTTTTCCTGAAACTGGCTCTTCCTTGGCTCGCAAACCAGGGTTTGCAGGAGCAAGGGTAGAAAGAGGAGTGATATATGCAGGGAGTGTCTGGGGCTCTGTTCACTATTGAACGGGAGAAGAATGAGAGGAAAGCACAAAGAGAGGAAATTGGCTGTGCATGGCTGTAATTAATATGTGGCGCAAAGAGGTAATTAAATGAAGAATGGTTTAGCAAAGGAATAAAGGTGTAGTATATATCTTCACAGCCACTGCTATGTAAATATAAAACTAGGGTGAAATAACAGAATCTCAAAGAGTGTACTGTGACTGCTTGTCGCTGCGGATCCTTTGTTTTTGAAAATGGATACCATTATGGAATAGCCTGTGTGTTCACCACCAGTGATACTGCTAAAAAGTTGCCCCCAGTAGATGAGATGATTAAGCAAATAAGTGCCCCAGGTGTGAATCTTGAGCTTGTTCTAAGTGTTAAGATGGCAGTAGTTAAGGAAACAGGGTCTCTTTATGTGCAAGGGGAAAGAAATGGTTTGGAGCAAAGACAAAGCACTTCAAGATGCTTAACAAATGTTCATTATCATTGCAGGTGAGGTGCTATGGAAATGTAAATACAAGCAGAAAACATTCAGTTCAAGCATTTGCAAGCAAACACAATACACACACACCAGGCACACAAAGCAAAATATTTACCAAAAGTGCAGAGATTTTATAACTCAGCTGAGTTCCAGCATATTAACATTCAAAGTAAAGATATTTATTTTAGTTGGAGTGCTCAGTATTCTAATAATGCTTATTATTCCAGTACTTATGCAACACTTCTGTGAATGTATCTTATCATGAATGGTTTATTAAACTGGTTCAAATGGTCAACAGGCATTTCAAATGCATTTACTTGAACTTTAATGTTGCATGTTACATTAGAAATGGCTGGCTAAACATATTTAAGACATTTAGCAGTGTGAAGAGCTACCCAAAAATTCAAGCAAATGTGTTTTTAATAGTGGTTGATGTGTTATGACTATCCTGTGCCACAAATGTTATGTGTATTATTTCTGAGATATTTACACATTGCTAGATTCCATCTGTAGTACTTCTCTGCTTATTAAATTATATAAACAAACATTAAAATGTACCATAAGAGTCAAGCATAAAGTTCCCTCTCAGATTTGCACAGCAGGTACCTGTTTGGATATCCCACCATCATTAAGCGTTCAGGACTCTCATGGCAGGAAATACAATCAAAATTACAGTTCAAATGAGCAATTGAAGTGTTGGCATGTTTATCTGAGTTTTATTGATATGGAAATCTGAAATGGCAACCCTATCTGTTTACAGACAGCCTTGGTGAAACCAGATAAGATAAAACTTAACATGTTAAGGCCAGCTCACAAGGACTGTAAAACAGCATATGCTGGAGTGTTTCCTTACAGCTAGACTTCTTTATAAGTGATATGGGAACCATATCTATAATGAGAAATATGATAGGTTTAAGTTGAGTTTGCCCAACTGTTCCCATAAGCAACTTCTAATTTTCAGTTGGTTATAACTTTCTCTGCACTTACATTTGCTTCTGATTGCATAATTTAAACCACATTGTTTTGCATTTCATCTCCGGCTATAGTTATGAGAAATTTTGGCAGTATAGCTGTCCTGCATCAAAAAGGTTATTTTTGCTAACTTTATAAGAAAAATTTCCCAAAGGGGAAAATCTTTGCAATCTTAGGCTCGCTCCCGCTCAGCAGAGATCAACATTGCTGGTGCTGGAAGCAGATAGAGGGTAAGAAAGAGGGTCTTGCTCAGATAATGAAGGGTGAGGACTTAGATGAATGGAGGGAAGGAAATGAAGGAGAGAGACCAAGTGAGGTCATAGGAAATGGAAGGGTTCTGGGGTGAAAGTAGTTATAAGAAAACTGATGACAATATTAGGAGCCATAAAGAAGAAAGAATAGGAGTGATGATGCTGGTAAAGAGGAGACCTGGATCAATGAAAGGGCACCATCAGAGCAGAGATGGGGCAGGAGATAGGAAAAATAGCAGTGAGAAGAATCAGCTAGAGAAATGGAATTAAAAGCAAGAAGTGAGTTAGATGCACATATGAACAAATAACAGGCAAACACTGGTGCACTCAGCTCACCTGTGGTTTGTGAATAGACCTGATGCTTGGTGCACTGTGAGTAAGGACCTTTGTGCAAAAGTGTGGTCTTGTGCCTATGTATAGTATACAGCTATGGAGTGTGTTGTAAAGCAAGTGCACAAAGAGGACACTGCAGTTCATAACTTCTTTATTGTCTGGCACTCACCATAAGCACACTCTTGAGGCACAGAAACAAGTACGCTTACGAAGGTCAATCATAAGATGTCCCTCTTAGATGTGTCCCAGTGGCTCTATACCTATGCTCTTATTTGTCTGTGATGAAAAAGATGAATCTGGGTAATTCAATTCTGGAATGGATAAGTGTCAGAGAAAGGTCTCTGGATCTGCTAGGCAGAAAGATCTGCAGGGAACACTAAGAGGATGCAGTTTGTGGGGAATGAGATTGGGATAGAAGAAAGGACCCACCGGGAATTGCCCATGGGGCAGTTAGAGCTGCTTCCCATCTAGTTGTATGGAGGTGGAGGGGGGCTGTGACAGGTGTGTTTGGCAGCTCCACCTTCCTCATTCCTTTCCTGGCAGGGATTGCAAGATACTGAAATCACCCAAATCACCATGCACCATGTCATATGGTGAGGTGGTGAGATTTTGTGTCTGCAGCTGGGAGTATCCACAGTTCTCTGTTTGCACAAATGAGAAAATAGATCTCATTATCTGGACAGAGCGTAATCATTTCCATGATTTTACTTAATATAAAAGATCTTACTGCATTTTGCACAGTCTGAATGTCCTTTAGTGAAACTTTTATCTCAAAAGCCTGCAGTATTTCGAACCTGGGAAGAGACTCACTGAAAATTGAATATTAGATCATTTCAGTACTGTCCCCAGATCTGCTTAGCTCTAAATTATAAAATTTGTGAATTAGCTACTGTCTGTTTTCAGTAGTTTTCCATTACAAGGGGTCAGGCACCAGAGGAAATAGTTTTCTAAATCAGAAAGGAATATTAAATGACACCACCAATAAGTATGAACAGTGGTGCAGAAGATTTATTGAGTAATGTGTTAGGTTGATAAATGATAACATTTATTTGCAATTTGAGGATGTGACCCAAATGACACTCATTAGCTCAGCTTGTGTAGAACCGATTAGTTTTGTAAATTTATTATTTGTCTGGTGCTATTGGAAGAAGAGTCTGTTTAATTGATTGGAAATCTGTTTCATTTCAGCAAATATTACATATTCTGTTCTTAATTGTATTCTGTTGTTTCCTCTTGAATGTCAGGGAGATTACAGTCTATTACTTGAGTGGGGGAGTTCTTGGCGCCTTACTAACAGGCTGCACCAAATGCATTAATCCATACATAGAGAGGTGGTAATAAAGCAAGATTTCAATTACCTACTGGGTTCCTTCGGAATACAAGTGGCTCACAGAATAATAGAATATTGGAGGTTAGCAAGAATCTTTGGAGGACACCTGATCCAAAACCAGGTTGGATATTAGGAAAAGTTTCTTCTCAGAAAGAGTGGTAATTCATTGGCACAGGGTGCCCAGGGAGGAATCACTGTCCCTGGAGAGGATCAGGAACCATGGAGATGCGGCACTGAGAGACGTGAGCAATATTGGTTGTAGGTGGGCAGATGGACTTGATGATCCTAGATTTCTTTACTAAGCTTGATGATTCCGTGTAACACCAGCTAAAGAATAGCTGTCTGGAGCAGGACCGTGTCCAAATGGCTGATTCTGTTAGTAAAGCTCAGATGACATGTGTTCAGTTTCCCAAGTGAGGTACCTGGATTTAAGAGCAGAATTCCAGAATACATATTGTTGTGTTTGTTTGGGTGTTTTGTTTTGTTTTCTTTGCCAATGCCTGTTATCACTGTGAGATGAGATAACGCCTGTCTCTCTTCAGGATCCACTATATTTAAGTCTAGGGATTTGGAGAGCCTGATAGTAAACTGTTGTGTTTGGGGTTTTGAGGAAAAAGCCAAGTGAATATTAAACTACTACAGTTTTCTGCCCCTGCAGAAAATACTCCAGATTCTGGAATAGGACATGATGCCTTTTCTTTTAGGAGGGTTTGAAAAATCCTAAACAAAGTTAGAGGGTTTCTGCGAGTTTGGGCTGTGCAATACTCTGAACTAGGGAAGAGCTTCAACAGTTATGAGAAATACTGAGACATGTTGAAATTGGGAAAAAGTTCATCTTCACAGATATTAATATGAGACTCTTCAGAGAGGAAAGCTCTCACATTATTGAAGAGTCCCCTTGCAACATTTTCTGAACCCATTTAGGTGTTTTCCAATGGCTGGAGATGAGTTTTGTTTTGACACTTTGTTATCCCTTAGTGAAGTGTAAACATTAGAAAATGAAAACTGAAATGAAACCTGAGAAAAATAAAATCTTTGAGTAGACCCACAATAACTCCATCAGCCTCACAGCCCTCATGAAACAGAGGGCAAGAATTGGCTCCTCATCCTCACCTGGCAGCAGCAAACCTTCAAAACATTAAAAAAATCTAGGCAGACAGGCATTCAGAATTCCCGCTTCCTGCAAACAAACTTTAGTGTAGAGAAAGCCTGCAAACACAGGTGGCACAAAACTACATAATCAGTGGCTTCTGAGAACTTCTTTGCCTTTTCACATCCAGCCAAACCTTAAAAAAACTTCTGAAAGCTCAGGAACATCCAGCCATTTCCTTATATTTGATGTCCTTTGACTCTTCCTGTGCTTCTGAACTAGGGCTAGGCCATTTCAACCAAAAGGTGGCATTGCAAAGTTGTATGGCTCTCATAAAAAGACAGCACAAAAAATCGTTTCCTTCCTAAAACAAAGAACTTTTTTTTCCCCCTCATTTTTTTCTTCTGCAAAATACTGAGATTTAGATAGTTTTTTCCTTGGGAAAGCTGGGGTCTGGTTTTGGAGTCCTGGGACAAACTCTCATGTCCTTGGACTGTCAAGGAGCCATCTTCCAAAATGGAGAATTGGATGGAAAAATGTAATCATAGACCACTGTTGAGAGAAGGATTTTAGTCTTGTTTGTTTGATTCATGCCTACACGAAGAAATAAAGGTATACTCATCAGAAAAGTGACCTTTCCTTATACAACACTGTTAACTGTCCTGGGTATTATTTTGTTGATAACTTCAGTGTGGACATTTTTCAACCTGAACAGAATTTGCAGTTGGAAGTATTTCCTGACAAGATTTGCTCAGCTAGTATTTCCTACCAAAATAGACTCAGCTTTGATAAATTATTCTACACTGATGGCAATTCATTTTGCTAGTTGTGCCTGGTACTGACGTAGCCTCCTTGTTTGTATGTGAAATCAGGGCTCAAGACTTGGTGACAGCAACCCGTTCTGCCACGAGGCAAGACAGCTCTTGCTGTGTTAACGAGGGACCCTGTGCATGCACAGGGCACATACATTCTTCTGAACTATAACAAATACACACGGAGCCTGCTCTTTCACTTCGATATGTAAAACTGCATTGTAATTTTCTGTTGCCTTTGTTTTCTTCAGAATGGATTTCAGATCCATCTTATCAGAAAATATTCACATTTTCCAGTCTCTTTGTATTCTGACATTACTCTCAGAGCCATTTTATATCTTCTTTTATTTCCTTCAATAATCACACTGTGCTTCATGCAGTTATGAGTAAATGAATGGAGCTCATGGATAAACCTATGCCACTGCAAATGCTGCAAAAGGCAGCTGCAATGGAGCCCAGAGGGCTTCCTATGCACATTCATACAAATCCTGGCAGCAGGGTTTGTACCAAAGTTGTGATCAAGTAAAGGGTGTGAAGCGGTATTGTCAAAACACACATCACCTCAGGAGATGTAACCAGAGCTGCCATATTCAGAGTGGGCTGCTTAAGTTGCACTGTCATGGCTGTGACTCCTGTAGCAGATGTGGATAAGGTTGTAAGACTCTCTCTGCCCTAGCTATTTTCTAGCATGTGGGAGATGTATATTAAACACACAGTGTAAGATGACAAGTACTTGGCGCTCTACTAATTAATATATAGATATATTTTATCCACATTTAAACTTTTTTATACAGAGTTTTGTCTTCTATTTTATGCAAGTGCATTGGTTACTGCTGTGGGGTAGAAAATGCTGTGTGTCTTTAAATGAAAACATAAACTTTGTCATAACTACAGAACTGTTACTTCCATCTCCATAAAAGCATTATCCTTTTTGTTGTCCACACATTATCATTTGCAGTGCAAAATAAATATGCATGGTAAAACTGTTAATGAATAGCATTTGGATGCACTTCTAGGAGTAGATCTTAGGCATGATGTGGTAGATGTGAGAAAGTGAAGCTCTGCTAGTACAATCAGCAAATCAAGCCAAAGGTGGCATTTTTTTTTCATGATAGCTATCACCTTTGGCTAGTTCCACTCTACCAGCATTCAAACATTTTCCCGTGGTGCTTTATGTATTAGCTGTTCTTTTTCTGCTCAGAACTTTTTCTCCTTTTTATACAAACACGAAAGAAGGACATACAGCAGCCAAGCAGAGCAGCTGCAGCTCATATACGAAATTATAGCTAGGAACAAACATTCTGAAGTGCTACATAGTGCCGTGCTAGCTTTACAGCAGATGAAAGCAATACAGGCATTACCCACTATCTTACTTGCACTTGTGTGACCTTGTCCACAGTGCTGCTGCCTGGCCTCAGTTCTGAGCTCCAGCAGGCTTTTATGTGCCTGACAATCCCATTGCATATATCCCCAAATCAGCATGAAAATCTTCTTATTTATACAACTGCACTAAGTGTTTCTGAGATTATATTTTCCTTGCTTGTATGTAGAATAAATTATTATCTTTGCTTAGTATAAAGTACATCAGCCCCGTGAGGCTGTGGACAGTGCTGAAAAATAATGCAGCTTTTCCTCTGGGTTCTCTATTTATGTGTTGTACATAACTCAGGGATGTAGAAATTAACATTGCTAAACACGAAGAGGAAAGATGTAGTCCTTTCACTACTAGCCCTCGGATTAGACCAGGAGAACCAGTTATTATTATTTGCTGCTATATCTCAGTCCGTGGTTTAGTGTCCCATGGTTTCCTCTCACTAATAATTCTATAACACAAAAATACTTTTCTAAGAGAAAAGGCCTGCAGGTGGTAGGCCACAACTTGGTAAGTTTTGCAGAGGATTTAGTCAATTTCCCACCAAGGCTCTGTGGGCTGCACAGTTTGTAGTAAGGGAGAAAGAATGCTTTGAAGACACATCTTTCCTTCTACCTGGTGTGCTTGCTGATGTTGGGATTCCAAGGTACTAGAGGAAACACCATTCAGGCCCAGATATAACCAGCACAAACAGCTAACATGAGGAATTAGCATCCACCCATCCAAGATCTCTCAAATGACAGCTTCTGTAGCACTCTGTGATGCCATGGAAGCAGGCTTCTCTGTTCATGAAGGTGTAAGAATGGTATCTTAGTTACTGATTCACCGCATCTTTAAATTGTCTACTGAAAAGCATGAAGATTGAAATACCACCTTCAGCCTTGATTTTTCAGACAGGTTTCAGAACAGTGCATGAAGGGTGTGAGGTTAAATTTATGCCATAGAGTGGTTGCATGAGAAAAAGTCTTAGAAAGTGTAGCATATTTTGTCTGAAAGAAGAAGCAGACTGGCTGATGATCTCATTATAGTCTCTAAATATATAAAAAGATTATAGAAGAATCTGATCGTGACCTACCTGGCTGGACTCTGAAAATTAAGGGAAGATATATTGCCCATGACAGACAATGAAATCTCCACAGAAATGAAACAGGGAAAGCCTTAATGATGTCTTTTGAGTGAATCGGAGCACAAAGTCTTGAAATAGAAAATGCATATATAATAGTTTAACTAATAATCAAAGGTGAGGTATGGAGACTAGAGCTGAGCACAGTATTCTTAATAACGTTTCTGAAACAGTAGCATTGTGAAAATTATTATGACAGCCTGATGCAATCGTTTTGTAGAAGCTGTGCTATAGTCTGTTGTCTGAAGTAGTGGAGGAGGAGGAGGGTAGTTTCAAATATGCCATCCATAGAAAGTAGGAAAAGACTGGGGTGTTGGAGGAAAGCCATTGCCAGAGCTGGCTACTCAGCTCAGGGCTGTGTGTACTGGGCCCATGCCCGGCCCAGGTGAAGGATATCTGTTATGCATGTAGGGTATATATGTATAGTTTAACAGTAAGATATCTTAAAACTTTTTCCAAACGCATCTAGCATAAAAATGCAAAAGAGGCTGCCAACAGGTCTTTTAGTGAATGAACAAAAAGGCAATATTTTTAGCTAGTGATTCCAAATAAGTAACCATAAATAAAACACTCACACTGGGGAGGAATTACCCGGGACAGCCACACAACCTCAAAATCAGGAAATTAAGATCAATGAGGGAGCTCACTCATGCAGGGCTTTTTATTTAGGATGGAAAACACAAAGAGTAAGTTATCAAGTAAGGTCATAAGAGGCAACAGCATAAATGAATTTAAGAGACAGCTCGACATTTTTATGGAGAGAAGGGATTGAAACATTCAGAGCCAGTGACAAATCAGGGAGATGGGGCTGAGATAAAATTAACAAGGACAGGCTTGCTTGTGGCCAGAGGCATTTTACTGTCCAGCAATACCTTATGTCCTCTGTCATTACATCCTAATCTGACACTGACATCTGAAATCATTTACATCTCCTTAGTATATTAAAGAGGAAAAAGGGCTTTCAGAGCTTTTTCCAAAGAGGAGAAAAATAATGCTGTTTTTTCATTTCAACACATGCACAGAGTTGTAGTGGATGCTCTTTCAGATCAAGGAGAGCAATCAGAGATTCCCATGCCATTGATCTACTTCGGTGCTTAATTTGCTCATCCTGCTATTGCAACATCTCTACTTGCTGGTGCAGTGCTTTGTGATGATGAGGCAGCAAAATGGCTGTGGTAGACTTTGACAAGATCCCCACATCCCCAGCAGCCAGGCATTGCATTCAGAGATGTCTGAAAACATATTTTTTGTCCGTTATGTATGAGGGCATGGTGCAAAAAATCTGACCAAGTTAAGGGAAGAGCAGCTCATGGCTGTGAATTTTATCCAGAATTGAAAGAGAGCTGTGAACTGGAGAAGTGAGCCAGTAAGGAAACTGTGTCTGTCCCACATTGTTTAGGATTTAATGCTCATAAAATGAAGATTGAAGGAAATGGGCCTTGACGTTTTGGAGAATGTAGATTTACATTTGTTCCGGCTTAAAAGCACAGAGGGCAAGCAGAAGCCATGGACAAGGATATTCGGGGTAACAGAGCAACTCCGTGGACTGACAAGAACTAAAAGCTATGATTGGAAGGACATATGGCAGAAGGACTTTTCTGGGTATTAGAGAAATCTCAGGTAATGCAGGAGCACTTCTGAGAACCCACCAGTCACCTTGGGACAGCAGATCTGCCTGTGGCCCAGAGAGCTGTCCAAGTCCAGAGAGATCACCATCAGACACATCATGTACACTGATCTCAAAAAATTCATAGAGGTCTTGTGTGGCTGCACTTTGTGGTAATTGCGTATCAGTATTCCTAGTGTCTTCTCTCCCTTTCTTCTTTGCAGTGTAGAGAATGGGATGGAAAATAAGTCTAGCTCTTCTGAGTGACCAGGAGGAGAGGAGCACAAGAGTCCTAAATCCACTTAGGATGCGAAAGGCATTCTGGAGGCACATCAAGGTAGTGTGCTTTGCAGTGTGCATGTTCTGAAGAAAATACCTTGGGCACAAAATCCTTTAATATTTCCATCATGCTGAAAACACTTGATGCTCCCTTGTTGGCAGAATATCTTTCCTTCCTGCTAACAGCTTTATCTTATTTAGGTATGCTGAATTTGACACCAAAAAGCCTGGCATTTTTTGTCTTTCTAATATGTTTGTGGATCTCTACAAATATACAGTCTTTATGCTGCTCTGTAGAGAAGGTTAGCAGATTTTTACAGTGTCTTATTTAAAAGAGAGCACATTCCTTTTTGTGTAGGGTTTGCTGTAACTGATTGCTTAATCTAAACCTTGCTAATGAAGGCTAAACATAAATAATGCTAATCTGGAAGAAAAGAAAAAGCCTGATATGATTAGGCTTCTGTTGAACATAACAGCAAGACTAGTATGCATTTTCCTTTCTCTTTAGCTACTTGCACCGTAATCTGAATATCAAGATCTTAAATCCATCAGGAGCCCAGCAGGCAGCCCACCTTTATGAACAACTTTACCCTTAGAATAGAATGAAAATGGCTATTACGAGCCATCAGGGGATGGGCAGCCCTGCAGGCTCAGTGTGTTTAGCTAATATAGAGCAGGAGGAGGTGGAAGTTCTTGAATTTGTTTTTGTTTTAAATGGCCCCTCTGCTTCCCAAGGAGCTTTATTGATGGGCTCTGAAAGAAAGCTGAGGTCAACTCTTTGTGTTGATGAGTTAGTGGAGAAATATTTATCTGAGGACTTATGAAAACTACTTAGCTGTAATAATAATGTCAAATTGCTGTTAAATGTGCTTCAGGAACTGTCATTAACAACATAGCTGTACAACCTAATTCTATTTATTTAAAAAGATCTCCTGAGCTCACATTATTCTAGTATATATTTAAAAAGCTTGCCTGCTGAAAACAGAAAACTGGAGACAGAGAGCAGATTTTGGATGATATCCAAACTTTGTTGTATCCATTCTGTACTGTGAGCATGTGGGGACAGTGATCTCAATAGGGCTTTATGGACTCTGTAAATAGTAATACTATAG
Source organism: Chrysolophus pictus (assembly GCA_037305975.1). Lineage (NCBI taxonomy): Eukaryota > Metazoa > Chordata > Aves > Galliformes > Phasianidae > Chrysolophus > Chrysolophus pictus. The sequence continues at coordinate 5,556,749 of CM074582.1, forward strand.
GATTCCTTTTTGCCACTCAGATGCAGCTGCAAGAAGAAATCACCTGCTCCATCTCATCATGGGAGTCCTGGCAGGAAAGATTTATGATGGCGCAGGGGAAATTGCCCATTTCCCTCTTCTTTTTTGGCTGTGTAGGGAATTGCTTTGCAGTGAAGACAGGAAGCTTACAAAGTTGTTGCCTAAGGACAGGATGGGAAGCTACTAGTGCAAAAGATGCTTAAGACCAAACCCAGTAAGAATAGCATAAAATAAAGAATATATTAAATGAAATGAAAAGCAGTGGTAGATTTCATTTACAAACATCCTACTTCATCTATAAAGCAGACAATGATCCAAAACTATTCTGAGAGCGGACATCTCCAAAAAAGATGGAAATGGAAGAAAAAAAGTGCCTTACATGCCAGTCCCACTGCAACACAGGTCTCTCACTTGGGATTTTGTAGCCTTGCCATCATCCACTTGAGTCTCAATTGAAATCATCTAATGAAGAGGGTTGTCTATGTGCTTTCTTTGAAGGACTGATGAATCCTCACTTAAAAACAGGATTGTGTGCTAAAAGTGGAACGGTGCTTTCAGAAGAGTCATTTTGCATTTTTTATGAGTAGGCTGAGGTTAGACTATCAGCCTTGTGATGGGGCTGAAAGACCTCCTCAACCAGGAGTGAGATGAAATATATGCCTCCATCTGAGATGAGGATGCCATAATCCCTCCCTTGAACAGAACATAAGATTCATTAAACCAGGAAAACTGAAAGTGCTGCCCCTCGGAAAGCAGTATCAGCTGTAAAAGAATAATTGCAAAAGGGATGTTGGGTGGAAACACTCTTTCTTAGTATCAGGGATATATTTTTGCATAACACCTTCTTCTAACAGAGATTACAATGGTTTGAATCCCAGATATAGAATAGTTTCTTTTTAAATTTGATTATATCATCTGAGGGTAAAAAGAAAAAGATAATTTAAAAATAATACTAAGAGTTAGCAAACATTGCAAAGGTTAATTGACAGTGTAGGAAACGATTCAAACTGACCTGACACATCAGTTATTCATTAATATCTTACCTGTCTTAAAACATCTGTTTCTGTATTTTTTTTTCAATAGATCTTATGAAATTAGCTTTTATTTCACTGTTCTTGCAGTCTGGATCATATTTGTTTTGCGTTTGAAGTTTGTTTCTTGGATGAATTTGAAGAACTCAGATGTGCAATTAACACTAGTATTGAGGGGCTAATTTTAAAGAGACAACACAAAAGTGCAGTTCATAATAGTGGAAAAAATAACAGGTCAGGAGTGTCTTAAGCACCTACTTCAGGCCAACATTGCCTGGAGTGCTCCTTTGTGCACTCAAAAGCCCTGCAAGAAGCACTTTAGACCAATATATGCAAAAAGCACTTTTATAAAACCACTGAGAGGAGAAGATAAAAATGGCAAATACCATAGCTATTATCTGGAATAATATGTTTGAAGTGGAGAGATGGAAACTCAGAGGATCTAGAAGGAAATGTCAGGATTCAAATGAAATGCTTAGCTAGGAAGATGTTTCTTTTCAATTTGGAAGTTATATCAGCCAGTTACCTCTCCCTTCTGTGGACAAAACAAACCTGAAATTCTTAGGAGATATTAAAAAAAAACAAAAACCCTGCAATTTTCAGATTATTACTTTAAGTAAAATACTTTAGCTATACCCTATTCAATTTCTTTACCTAGTTTCTGAATTCCTTCACTCTGTATTGCAGGTGACTAACAGATCCTGGTCCCCCCACTGGGGCAGGTCTGACCTATGTGGGCAGTTCCCTGAGCAAGGAAGAAGACATTTCCTAAAAAACTGTGTTCAAGATCTGCTTTCATTTGAACCTGTCCTGAAGTCAAAGAAGTTAATGTGGCTTCATCTGAGAGCAGAATTTTGTCTAAAATCTTCATTACTTGCCAATTCCACAAGGATAATTCATAGTTAAGGCCTCTGAACACATTTAAAATAATCCTCTTTTGCTTCATATAATGAATAGAGTAGATGGAATTGCTTTCCCAGACTTTCTGAGGAAACTGAAGCAATGTGTTAAAATTTTAACAGCTTTTATTTCTCTTTTCAGATCTTAACCCAGTATCAAATATTAAAGTCCTAATATATTTAAGGAAAGCAGAAGTTGCTGTTATAATTAATTTCCTATCTGAGGGGAAAAAAAGGTATTGCTAACCACTTTTGGAAAGAATGTAAGTAATCCTTTAAAAGAAAACCAGAACAAATGTGTACACGTGTTCAAAAATCTTTCTTTTTTCCCTTAAGCCTCAGCTACATTTGTTGTACTTTAACAAACAGACGTAATTCGATTTGAGAATGCCATGCCACATTGAGAATATAAAAGTGCAAAATGCATTTAAAACATAAAACTTCCAGATTCCACAATCAACATACACTCTGTGTGTTGGGAAACAGGCCGAGGAGTAAAAATATTTGCTGATCACACAGAAATTTCTACCAGGTCTCCACCTTGGTAAATAAGTATCTAATTTCAGCCCAAGTAAGTACAGGCTGTGAAGTTTAATGCAAGTAAGAGGATGGGAAATATATAAAGTAGTAGAGAAAGCTGGCATCAACATATCTAATCAGCTATTTGCTTTTCTTTCAAATACACCAGCTCAGTTGCAGGCTTGTACTGATCACCTGGAAGAGCATGCAATAATTTCATGAAATCATACTGGAAGAGGAAAAGGACGATTTCACAGGTGGGCAAGAGAAACATTTCTTAAGAAATATTTTCCCATTTTTTGTCATCAGAAGGGCTACCATTTCAAGTGTTTGCCTCCTTAGAGATCCCCCTTGATAAATGGATACCACGTTTGATGAATGGCTCATCTCCATGCTTCAGGAAGGGATGAAACAGGATGAGCTCAGTGTGTCTGTTCACGGTCCTGGGAGCAATGCAATCCTTTATGAAGTTTGGGCTGGAGATATCCCTCATGTGTTGTGAACGTCAAGCCCAAGGGTTGAGATGGGCTGATGGCTGATGACTCAATTTCTGCAACAACACACCCTCACTTTCCTCATCTAGCAAAGATACGTCGCAGGATGAAGAGTCTTTGAATTAGAAATCATTGTTTGTTTGTTTTGAAGGATAGAATTTTGGAATAAATAACAAATTCCAAAGAACAGAGCCATCTCTTATGTATGCAGTATACGAAGAGCTTTAAAATTATTATTATGTTCCAGTTTGCTTAGACATTCAAAAAGTCAATGGAGACATCTGGTGCTTTTGCAGCTAGATGAGCACACAAAAATACAGTAACAATAGGGGAAAAAAAGGAGAATATCCAACAATTAGGCCACAGCTGGAAGCAAAATGATGTCTGACATAACCATGACATACCATGTCACCTGTTTTGATCTATCCTTCTGTATGCTGTAACCTTTTTTTTCCCCCTCTCTCTTTTTCAACTTTATCAAAGATTCATTTAAAATACTAATGTTCTTCACTCTATTATTTGAAGTTAAAAGAAACATATGGTGCTTTGCAACAAAAGTTAATTAGATTTCTTGTCTGCCTTCAGTATTATAGTTTTTAATGCACTTTAATGGAGTTTACAAATAGAATAGGCAAAATTAATGATAGAAAAGATTAAGAAGTTTGAAATGAGAATTTCTGAATTTCTGGGTTTGTTTCCTGTCTTATGGTCTGTCTACTGCAGCATCCCGTGCTCCTTTAGGCATTGCTCACTTCTGCTTCAGAAGAATGATAAATTTGTTGCTGCTGGAATGAACAAATCGGAACAGTATCTCCCTCCTAAGCACTGCAGATAACTGCAGCACAGGGCCTAGAGCACAATGACTTGTAGGCCTTTCATTCTATCCCTGTTCGATGTTACAGTCAGTATTCACTTCATCCGCACCAGAGATGAATCATTACCTTGAATCCTTCTAAGGTTGTCCTAAGTGTAATGTCTGAAATGAGTTCAGCAGGTTACATATGTATGGTGCAAAAATGAGTCCATTTTATTTTATATTTTTCCTTCTCAAAGTAATGGTGACAATGTGACTGAGTAATAACTTATAGTAAGATCATAAGAACTGTAAATAATCTGATCTATTGGCATACTTCCCACGTACGATGTGTAGAGATTTTGATACATCCTTCTCAACTCATAAGGGGACTTGAGTGAGAATGGTTTGATGCAAGATTTGGAACCACTGCTTGTGCATCTGCTGTGCTCACCTCAGTCTGAATGGAAAGGAAACCTGCATGTGAGGAGAAGAAAGTAAAATTCTCCACAAACTTACTAAAACTAAATCATGGTGATGTTTTTACATATGACATATATTTTTGAAAAAAAAAAAAAGAAGAAGAAAAAAAAAAAAGTAAAAGTAACTGGAAATCTTGTTTTTTGTCTTTCCTAAAGCATCTGATGTGATACACTGTAGAGAATTATTAGTTCGGGTAGAGAAGATGTTGATGAAGTCATCAGCTTGACATATGAAAATGCAGTATATAGTATTCACTAGGATTCTGCCTGTAAGCCACTCTGTAGGGCATTAGAAAAACAGCAACTGCAGCCTGTTTTCCAGTGAAGATGATAAAATATTTAGGCTACTGAATGCATCTCTGAAGTGGATTGCTGCCTGTATTACTTGTTGTCTATCTTCAGATAAGACGAATCTAGAGTGGAATAGGTACAGAGAAGGGGTAAAAGATTAGTGGATGAGAAGAGCTTGTTTACAGTGACTCATGTCTTTCAAAACACTGAATGGGAGGAGGTAGAGTTACACTTGATAATTCATTTTCCGAAGTGATTAGTGACATAAGCTTTTCAAATCCAAACTCAAAAATATGTGGGTCATAGTATCAAGGTTTGCATTCAAGAGGAACAGCTTTCAGTTGCAACTGAAGTGACAGTGCATCACAAGTTTTGTTGTAGGAATCAAATATAATTAATCCTCTCTAAAGGAATGCAAAATACAGCCTTGCCTATATAATGTCTTCCTTAAATTCAGCGTGACCTCTGCCTAAATTGATTTATTTGTTAAAGTAATATTGTATCATTTCCCTTACTTGTTGACTGATTTCAATTTGTGAAGAATTTTGCATTATTTTTGCATCAGCATGTTATCAACAATTGTTTTATAAATTTGTAAGATAAAACTTTAGATCTCTGGTCTTCTTGGCTAAGAGGACATAGACAAAGTATAATTATTTTTTCTTTAATTTACATATTTTAAAATATGAAAAATGCATTGGCTATAAAATTTTAATATGTCTTCATGTTTTTGTGGAGATTCTCAGCTGAATACATTTACATTGCACTTAACTCTGGTAATTTGATGTCATTGTTCTCTTACATAATAATATGAAAAGTACATATAAGGCTTTTTTACTAAGGTTTACATAAATTCTTTCTACTTTCTTACCAAGTATGTGATTTTTAGTCATTAATGAATCCCAAGGTGTTGTAGTCAAAACTACAGGATTTCATACCTTGCTTGGAGAACAGTGAATAACTTTGAGGCTGTCTGTAACCCATCTTAGTCTACATTTAAGATGGAAAAGATTATTAAGATGGAAAACAAGATTATTACAGAAAGTCTTTAGAAATGGATAAAATGGGGGGGGAAACCTGATCAATTAATCAATTAATAATAACATTGAATTTAAGCTTTAAACTAGTACAAGCACCAAGAGAATAAGTCATTGCATTCAGCAAATACTGAACTATGCATAAGAGAGAAGCTCTGCAGATGACCACAGGAATAGATATGTAGTTCAATAATATAATTGTCTTATACAAAAAGTTACATTGTTCTTAAAGCTTCCACAAATATTTGCATGGAATAATTTCACTGCTAGTCACTAATGATTCCCCAGGGTTTATGTCTTTCCCAGGCACTGATCCTCCAGAAGGAGGGAGACAAGAACACGAGTAAAGAGGCTGTCCCATCTCCTGCAGAATGAAACATCAAATTCCCCCTTTGAAAATGAAGAAGAAATGAGGAGTTGGCAAGAAAAAAATAAAAACAACTAAACAACTCAGTGCTTAAAATGGCTGTTGTGGAGACCCGGTGACAAGGATCTTTTAAAACTTGACTGAAAGAAAAAAAAAAGGAAAACAAACATATCCACCTCTTGCCAGCACAACAGCAAGGAGGCCAGGTTTGTTTAAGCTGAGGAACGGGCATGTTTGTCTTCAACCCTTTTGAAACGGGTGACAGATATTGTGCCAGAAAAAATTTACTGACACTATTATTGTTTCTTCAAGTCAATGTGACCTAGACCTAGGGCTAAGGGTGTTCACTCTCCTAACATAATCTCTAGACATTTTTCCCCCAAAGGTGAGGAAGTTTGCAGCAAGAAAAAGAATCGAACTGCACAGACACACTGAAAGTTTACAAGTTGGAGGCAATCCAGGGCTAAAAATATTTGAAAACCTGTTCTAGCATGTGTGCATATCTACTTCAGACTTTGCACAACCAAAGCTTGTGTCCTAGCAGTCTGCTCTAGACCAGTCCTTCCTTCTGCTGTAGCTCCTTTCCCCGAGAGGCTGCATATAAATGTACCATGACTGTCAGAACAGATCAAGGTCTTTGACAACAATTAACATTAAGAAAAGAGTTACTGCGGAGGTTTTTTTTAATTTAAATGTGGAAGAAAAACATGTAGATCCATAGAAGAACAAGAATTGAGATCAAGCTTTGACCAAATTGAAAATACATCTTTCCTCCAAACAAGCTCATTATGAGAGTTCTTCAAGTTCTTTTCAAATGATTTCTTTTCAAATGTGCTTGCATGAAGAAGATTCTAAATGTCTTTGTATTTTTGCAATACTGATGTCTTCTTTCTTAATATCTGTTCCTCTTCTTTGTTAATTATTCTTTCCTCATATAGTTATTAAACTTCTGACCTCATTTCATCGACTCATCTACAAAAAAATGCAGTTAGAAATGTATATGGGAATCCTCTAAAATTAAGTAACAACTCTGACTGCTACATATTCTCTAGGGAAAAAGGACAGTACACTTCTTGACACATTTTCCACTCAAATGAATAATGCTAAATCTTCTCCTTGTATGTCCTGCATGATTTCACGTTGCATTAATAATTCCAGATACATATCACTGATCTGTTTGTGTTAGTTTACTTTTCTTGTTAAATATTTGAAGATTTCTGTCCAAATGCCCTGGTTCTCCTCTATCCTGGTACCATTATTCTCTTCTCCATCTTTCCTTCTCCTTTAGTGCCTCCCTCTCCTCTCTTGTATATGGAGAATGACAGACTAAAGTATCCGCCTAGCAGACATTCTTTATGGTGGAAATGAAAATTCACTATAGACCTTTCTGATGTCAAAGATGGACTGCAGTATATTTTACTGTAATTGGTTTTGGCTTCTGTAAAGAAACTTTCTTCCTGTAACAGAAGTAGTGGCTTCAGTTCAGTTAGGTCAAAATAATTATTCCATTTCCCTATGTTTGCTTGTTTCTTTCCACCATTGCTTTTACAATAATTGAGAATATTGCAACACTTCAGAGCATTACAATACAGACAAATAACTGAAGTGGGTGCAGATTATCCATACCTCTCTAGATACTCTGAATTGTGCTGAAAGAGCCAGACCTTTGAACAGAAACATATTTGCATGACTCAGCCTTTTGATAAGTCCTCCATCACTAGATAGTTAAAAACAAAGAATAAAGATTCCCATTTGACTCACTCATTTATGTTTATCTGAACAAGTGAAATTAAAATGTACAGTGCAGTGCTTTCACACTCAGAAAAGATTTCATTCTCACTAACCTCGGTGTCAGGGAAGGTTATGGAGCAGATCATCATGAGTGCAATCACACAGTAAGTGTGAGACAGCCAGGGGATCAGGCCCAGCCAGCATGGGTTCATGAAAGACAGGTCCTATCTGACCAACCTCATGTCCTTCTATGACCAGGTGACTTGCATGGTGGATGAGGGAGATGCTGTTGATGTAGTCTACCTAGACTACAGCACAGCCTTTGACACTGTCTCCCACAGTATTCTTCTAGAGAAGCTGCAGCCTGTGGCTTAGACAAGTGTCATATTTGCTGTGCAAAAAAAAAAAAAAAATAATAATAAAAATAATAATAAATAGGCTTGATGGCTGGGCTCAAAGCATGTGGTGAATAGAGTTAAATCCAGCTGGTGGCTGATCACGAGTGCTGCTCCCTAGAAGTTGGTATTGGACTTATTGGATTTAATATCATTATTAATGCTCTGGATCAGGGATTGAGTGCACCCTGAGTAAGTTTGCAGATGACACCAATTTGGGAGGAAGTGTTGATCTGCCTGAGAGAAGGAAAGCCCTACAAAGGGATCTGGGCAGGCTGTATAGCTGGGCTGAGGTCAGGGGGATGAGGTTCAACAAGAACCAAGTGCAGGGTCCTGCACTTCAGTCATAACAAACCCAGGCAACGCTACAGGTCTGGGGCAAAGTGGCTGGAAAGCTGCATGGAGGAAAAGGATCTGAGTTGTTAGCTGACAGCCAGCTGAACACAAGCCAGTAGTGTGCTCAGGTGGCAAAAGAAGTTTCTTTTAAGGTAGTCAGGAAAACTAGAGTCCATAGTGTCCAAATGAGTAAATAAAACTTGGTGAGGAGCATATGACTGAAAGATTTTCTGTCAAGATGAAATGATAAAAAGCCTGTATAGAATAGACCAACACCTTCATGCAGCAGCTGAGGTCATTGATAAGCAGTGGAGAAGAATACAAGAGGAAACACAGATATCTAGAATTCTATATAATCTTTTATAGGATTATCCCTTGCAGCAAGGGATATATGGCAACAAGGATTCCTAATCACTTTTAAAACTCTTCTTGTCCTATCTGAAGTGGTTAGTCATAAAGATGAGCTGGTTTGTTGTTCATTTTCCAAAAACAGCCCTTGTTGAGAACCTTGACATTGCTGGTGCAATACTGGACTCTGTTGTATTGTAGATTATTCAAAAGCATGGCTAATGTTTTGTGAGAAAAGGAAGAAAATAAGTGAAACTTCTTGAAAATGTGAATGTCAAGGGCAGCCAGCTGATTTTGCAGTGGGAAGATTTGAATAGCAAAATCCTGCTTGTCCCAGAAGAGCAATTATGATTTATTGATATAAGCATTTAAGAGAAGCTTAGTCATAAATCCTAGCTGCAGTCAATGACAGTGAGCCTAGATTTAAAGCCTGACTTCTGGGTTGTCAGGGTGAATAATCTGAGGGCCTGAGTTCATGGCAGCAACCTTAGCTGGACGGTCGTGATGTATTGGCTGGCGACCCTTGAGGTAGAGCTGAATTTCTGTCTAAACTCAGAGCTAGTAAAATCAAGTTGCTCTCCAAAAATGTGTGAGTGATTGAGAATTGAACTTTTGTATTCCAAAATGCAACAATGGTGAGTATTTGACGGGTTCAAACTACAGATTTGCAAACACAAGAGCTGTAGTTCAGGGAAACTTTCAGAGTATACAGTAAAATTGGAGATGTGATGTTCAGCATCTTACGCTTGTAAGATCTGCCAGTTTCAGAGGTAGAGCAAAAAGATGCAGAGAAGATATTTGTGAGTGATGGATAGAACGGGGCCTTTTTCTTCTTCATTAAAATGTCTGATGTTGAACATGAAACAAAAGAGAGGATTCAGATTACAATGAAACAGATTGTGTCTGTGCCAAAGTAGGATCAAAGGAAGCAGTATATTCTCTTGGAAAGCTTTAGGTCTGGCAGTTGAATAAAGAGGATATTTTTCAAATAATTTCTTTGGAAAAAAAAATGCAGAATTTGAGCTTTATCTTATATGTGACTCAAGAATGTAGGTCTTTTACTTCTTATTCTAGATGAAATCCTGTTACATGGCTGCCTTTTGAAGGATTTAATTGCTCCAAGGATTCATGCTTACACAGTATTCTTCACCTCTTAGAAATCACCGTAAGTCCTACTTTAGTAATGCTATTCTTTGATGAGAATATTTCACGACCTGTGTAAAGTGGGTTAGGACTTTCCTCATTCCCTTGTCATCACATATGAATTCTGGCCAATATAAACGTCCTGTCTTATTGGCAGGGACCAAAGAAAAATCAGACATACTGAGAGGATTGCAAATGAAGGACTTTTACGCTAAGTAATAGTTTATTCCTCCAAAAACCAGAATATTATATTTTGGAGGAAAACACGGAGATCAAGACAACAATTCTTGGCTGCTATTGCTTATATTATGTCTGTTTTGTGGGTAAACAATAGCTCCAAAGCTCTGTTTTTCAAATAAGGAGATAAGTGTCTTCTTCTGCCTTGGTGAATGGTTAAGAACACAGAGCCAGAAATGTGCTTATAATTCCCAGGAAAAGTAGGATGAAAGTTTCTGAGGGCTCACAGAGGTCATAATAAGAAAACAGTGCAAAAAAAAAAAAAAAAAAAAGTGGTTTCAGTTTTTAAGGTCGTCGTTTTCAGAGTGCCATGTGCTACATATTTCACAAAGTGCTCGCTTTAATTCCAGCAAAGGGTTTTTTTATTATTATTATTATTATTTTGCTTAGATTTCACTGAAGCTAAGATCACATTGCAGAAGTTAGTGGAAAACAGAAAACTGGAATTTCCTATGCATTTCTCACACCAATACTGAATACCTTTTTAGGTAAAAATATGTATTTTGTTTTGTTTTCTTAGGCTTATTCTAAGTATTTCTTCAAATTTATTACTTCTCAGTTCTGCTTTGGTTAAGGAGTAATTCCACTTGCAGATCAGCCTGAAACACATTAAATAAATTAGAGGATCCAATTTGCTAAATTACCATTTTGAAAACATTCCATACTTCTACAACTACAAAATAAAGTTTGGATTCACTGTTTATTTTATTTTGTAATGCAAAGCTAATTTGTTATTTACTGGAAATTTATTTTCTTTTGAGCAGATTCAGAGAGTTTCCCAACCATGCCCTTTTCGTTTTACACTGTCATTGAAATAAAGATTCAGTTATTACCATTTCCATATTCTGAATATAATTATCCATTAAGCAAATGAAGAATAAATAGAATTGGAGAGACAGAGTGTATTTTTTTTTCTGGAAATCAAACTCTACCAGAAAGGTCCTTTCATTCTCTTTTATTTTTTTTCTCTATGAATAAAAAATGTATTTGCAGTTCCACAGAAGTAACTGCACGATGAAGAGAAACATTTTGATGTTGTTATTCTGGTATTGTCATGGTGCCAAATGACAGAGCTTTTATAATATTTGTGAGTCAGTGACTGTACAGAACAGTAGTTCCTGTTGATTAATTGTATTAGACAACGATATGAGCAGAGGTGAGAAAGCTGCTGCCAAAAAAAAACAAGACAGCAATGAGAAATACACAAATAATAAATATCTAAGGATGCACTGATGCACATAAAACCATGTAGATGCCAATATATTTAATGGCAATGATGTCAATTTCAGTGAGAAGTAAGATAGCACGCCTTCATGTTGACAATTTGAGTAGGTGAGAAAATCAAGATATTATGCTGGCTTGCAGACATTGAAATCAAAATCTCTCTCAGGAAAAATAACATAAAAATCACTAAAGTAAACATAAATTGTGCATAGATTTAAACCTTCAAAAGAAACGTCCTTCAAATCTAGAATAAAGTACATAGTAATGGCTTTCTGCCAGTATAATTGTTTAGTCTTTCAACTGGCAGGTCCAAAATCTTGAGGTCGGGTTCAGAGCAGAGCAGGGCCTGTGATTTCAGTGTTGCAAATAGAGAAATGAACTGGTTTACTACAGTGTATTATCCATATGCTTAAAGCTTTTTGAATATCTCATGCCAAATTTTATCTTGAGAAATATGTGCACTAAATCCTGGTGGTTTGTTTATTTATTTAGTTTGAACATTTATTTTAAAGTTATCTTACCTATAATCTCATCTCCTCTTTTGTTTATTTTACTGACAGAAACACTTACCATTACCCACATATAATCAAAGTTGACTTAGCGATGATGGCTCGGGGAATCTGTTTAAGGAGAATTTATCAGTTCTGGGTAAGGCTCTGAAATTGTCCTTTAATTGGATGCTTTAATACATACCAAACCAAATACAATCTGCCATTGGCATCTTTATCTCTAGCAGTAATGGAAATCACTTAAAGCTTGCTGGCCATTCAGGCAGGTGGACCACCAACAGACCCAAAACACAGCCACTGTTTTGGTGCAAAATCACAGCGCAACACTGAACTCCTGCAGGCAATCTGTGAGTCACCTTGTAATGGAACTTGAAATTGTGGAAGGGAAGATCCCTGTGCTAGATATGTAAAAAAATGCTTTAGCTGGCAGACAAAAAAAAGAAAAAAAAAGGATATTTTAGAATGAGAAAAAAAAAGACTTAAAGGCCAGTTGGGACACTAGTAAGAGAAGAAAATATAACAGTTAGTTGAGATTGAGTTGTCTTACTTAGCAGAAGAGAGACAGAGTATAGGAAAGGCTATTAGGGGTCTGGGTTTTCATGTTAAATGGGGAAAATGAAGAAAATGCATACTTACAGACATTTATTGTTAAATTTATTGTTAAATACCGATCAATTTCTTCATTATGCCACCCAAAGTAAGGAGTGAACACCTAAAGGCAAATCATAGAATCATAGAATGGCTTGAGTTGAAAGGGACCTTAAGGATTATCAAGTTCCAACCCCCTGAAAGAGTTGAAATGTTTTCTTCTTCTGTAGTGCTGCATGTCTCTCTGCAGCCATTCTCTTTGGATTACTTACTTAGGCAGAAATCTGATTTAAATCTTCATCTTAAAGAAAGACATTAATGCAAAGAGAATTTCCTGGCCTTGGTTACAGGGAAAGATGTTGACATGGGAAGCCCTTCAAAAGCCATACAGCACTCTGGTTTTGGAGGATATGGAAAGTCCAGTGGAAAAACGTGATTCAGATGAAACGGGAAGTGCTCACCCACTTCCTTTTCCTGTAGAAAGACTTGAAAGCATTCGTGGTTGATGATGTGAGACTCAAACTTAGTGACAGCCTGGCTGGCTGGATCTTAATGGTGTTATTTGCTATCCCAAATGGACAAAAGGATTCCTTCTATTCAGAACAAGATGGGGAATGATCTCACAAGTTTCCTGCTAATGCTTTGTCAATTATTATTATTATCATCATTAAACAGAGCATTAAACTACATAGAATCTCATAACAATAAATGACACTTTTGGTACATTACCTGTTTAATACTACAGTAATTGCTTGTGATTAGATATAACTAATAAAAAGTCTTCTTGCCAACATGATCTTTTTAATTAAGTATTTCATAGCTTCTAGTAAAAGCAAAATGTATTCTCAGTAGGTGTAATATCAATCTGGGACACCAGCCTTGATGGTGTGTTTTTCTGCTTTTCTCCAATGTTACCTCTGTAGTTTGATCCACGCAAGAACTGAAGGCTACTGATGTCACTTTCTTCAAACGGTTCTGCTGACCCCTTTTTACCATAGATACAATTATTCAGATTTTGACATCACTTGTTCCTCTTCCTGCTCCCTTTAAGTGCAATCTCAAAGGAGTTTAAGATTCAGTAATGTGACTCCTACTAATTTTATGAGCAATAATATCGGACTTGCTTGACTTCCAAATTCTTCAGGAAATGAGCTTGAAAGCCTGAAAAATGTTGAAGTTAATGTTAAACAGATTAACAGACAATATAGCTCCGACAGATTTATTGGCATCTTTAGAAGTGGAAAACATAGATAGAAACACCAAACTTCATCCCAGCCTTCACAGCATTGATACTTGTGAACTCTTACAAGGAAACATCAGGTTGTTTCCAAAATCTACTAAGTTTCATATTACCATTCTGTCCACCCAAAATCAGATCTTGAGGTTTGGATCATCATCAAATATTAATATCTAGTTGAATAAGTTTCCTTTAATCATCTTTCAAACATTTGTGAGAAGAATTTTCAATAACATTCAATAGGTTTCCATTTCTGCTTCATTTCATCACTTCACTCTGCGTCTACATCTACTGTTAATGCTTCTTAGCATTCCAAATCTTTCTACTATTGTCTCTGGAGTTTGTTATCTTCTAGCATAGCCACACTAACCCAGAGACACATTCCTATAAATCCAACTGCCACACTATCCCACTCTGTATCTTTAACACTCCAGTATTAATTCTTCATATGTATTTGTATGTCCTAGAGCTAGGATGGTAAATTATTGTTTATTTTAATGGCAGAGGATGGACGCCTTCCAAGAACTTTCCTGAAAATACCAAGGAAGATATCATTAGTAGGAGTTGCTGCCCAGCTATCTCATGAGAATGTGTGGTCCAGTCACTGGAATTCACCCCGTCTGTAGCTCAGGTACTTGATCAAAATTGACAGGCATTCAATGACTGCAAAGGAACTGCAGGTTGAGTTTCAGCCCATTTCTTATGTTTATTTTGATTGTACTGATTTTTCCAAGTTAAAACTAAAAATGCAAGCAAATTTTTCTCCATCTGTAAAGTAGGAAGAGAACACTTCTAGTACACATATCTCCTGAAAACTGCTATTTTCTGCAGTCCTTATGTCACAGCTTTCAGTTTCTCAAATGATTCGTTTCAAAACTATGCTGACACAGAAAGCTGAACAGATATTGTTTGCAGAAGGGGAAAAAAGGACGAGAAATTTTTCTGGGATCATTTTATATTCTTTTACAGTAGGGCTTCAGTCTCATTCTGGTCAGCAGATGCTCTTTCAGGAAGATATTTAGTACCTTTGTAGATTATATGAGAGAAAAGATACAGAATATGTAATAGAAATGCTCTTACAATTAGACTATTTATTACTCCTAGCTGTAAACTGGTTGTAAATATGGCTTTTCTGGCATAGCTCCTGGCAAGTAAACTAACTACAGTGATGCAAAGTTGTGGAATTTCCATTTCATTTCTTGCCTCATTAATTTCATTAACTTACAAATAGATGAATACATAAAATTAAAAAGTAATTTCCTTTTAATATTTTTAAATTACTCCCTCCAAGTATTCAAACCTTTTAATCTGCTCTTTTAAGGTCTCCATCTAATTGCTTTTACGGAGATATAATTGAGGTTTTGTGAATCAAATATCAGTGTGATTGATTATAAAAA
The DNA here is from genome assembly GCA_037305975.1 of Chrysolophus pictus. Lineage (NCBI taxonomy): Eukaryota > Metazoa > Chordata > Aves > Galliformes > Phasianidae > Chrysolophus > Chrysolophus pictus. The sequence continues at coordinate 5,571,825 of CM074582.1, forward strand.
AGCTAATCAGAGAGTGCCATTCAGAAGAAAATGCAATTGTTTCTAAAATATTTACTTGCAGTCTCTGCCACTTTACTAACTTTGCAGCGTGTGCAAAATGATGTGTGGGTGCAATGTGTTAAGGTGTGATTTTATGTGGGGAAATCAAACCTAGTCATGGAGAGAAGTCTGTTTCTTCTTTTTCTTATACAAGGACAGATTGCATGGGAATTATAGTGTTTCCCATTTAATAGAAGTAGCCTTCATTTTGATGTTTTTCACAACAGTGACAAATGGCAGCTAAAAAGAAAAGGGGAGAATGTAATCAATCTTCCCACCTTTAAAAATAGCTGAAAAAGAGGAGAAAAACTAAACTACTTAAAAAACTCATTTGAGACAAACAGTTATCTGCAAGATAAGGCGAGCACAGAAGATGATTGTGGCTGGATGGCCTGGTCTTGGAGCAGACAAAAATATGGCTCTGTTTCTCCTATCTGTTTGGGATTCCAGTTTCCATGGGCAAAACAGAGCAGCAGGTATGTCCACAAAGGAGGGTGTTCACTGAAAAGGCCACAGAGTGAGTCTGAGAAAAGAAAATATGTAAAGAAGAAACTAGAAGGAAAAATGGAATTTTATTTCAAGAATTCCAATGTATTGGTTGACTTTGCCAATAGCATCAAAGTCTTCAAGGGGTTGTTCAGTCTGGAAATCATCTAGATGGCTAACATTTACTTAATAGTATTTTAATAATGCAATAATTTAATGTTCATACTTACTATTAAAAAAAAAAAAAAGCAGAACAGTGAAATTACATCCCGTGATATTTGAATGATATTCTCTAAAGTTAGGACAAGCCACAAAAAAGCCGAAAATTTCACTGTGTCCTCAGGAATCCGTTCCAAAAGCTTGTATTATAAATGAAAGATGAAAACATGTAATGTCTCGATCATTTTGCTGAACTCAGTGGAAATTAACTCCTGGGAGGATTAGATCAGACTCTGCATTGGACAGTTTTGGTGATGGAATGCTTGGAAGGGAAAACTTATCACTTCTTAGATCACGTAAGATAACAGGTCAAATTAAGAGGTTGGTTGTTTATTCTGGTATTAAAAATGGTGCTAAAATGAGCCTCAGCTGGGTTTACAAACCTGCTCTCCTCAGTTCAACAAAAATGGGAAACTACTGGAGAGAGTCCAGTGGAGAGCTATGGGGACACCAGGTACCTAGTGCATCTCCCATATGAGGAAATGCTGAGAGACATGGGGCTGTTCAGCCTGGAGAAAACTGAGGGGGAATCGTATCAATGCTTATAAATATCTAATAGGTGGGAGCCAAGTGGGTGGGAGCATGCTTTTTTCAGTGGTGACCAGTAATAGGATATGGGGCAATGGGCACAAGGTGGACCACAGGAAGTTCCATATCAACATGATGAAAAACTTGTTTACTTTGAGAGTTACAGAAAAATGGAACATGCTGCCCAGAGAGGTGCTGGAGTCTCCTTCTCAGGAAATGTACAACTCATGCCTGGATACTTTCCTGTGTAACCTAATATAGGGAACGTTCTCTAGCAGAGAATTAGACTCGGTGATCTCCAGAAGTTCCTTCCAACACCTACAATTCTTACAATTCTGTGATTCCCTAATCTTCTGCTAATATAACCTCTGTCAGGTTCAGTTTAGTACCTGTGATAAATGTCAATCTAATTTTTTTTTCTTTTACACAGCAGACAGAAATTTTGTTACTGAAGTGCATGGTGATTGTACAAATACATGTAGAGATTCTGACTCCTCTAGTGCATTATAAGACTCACCACTGTTCCTTTTTAAGTCAAGTATTGATTTGCCTTGGGTTCAGTGCATGCTTTAAACTAGTGCACCATCATGAAAAAGAATAATAGGATTTTTTAGGGATAAGTTTCTTAGATTTAGCCAAATGGCAACATTTTCATAATTTTAATAAAGAAATGTAGGAACATATTTTTCACGTAATGCCTGGAAGTAGCCCAGTATATTTCCCATTAAAATCACCTGGTTAGAAATTTAGGGCTCTTGTGCTTGAAAATAATAATTTTAAAGTCACTGTTTTATTTAATATCAGGTGGTCTGAGAGCTGATTTGTATCTCTGCTGTACCAAATGCAAAACAGAAGGAAAGTTCTCTAAGTTTCCTTTGGAGAGAATGTGTGAGCTGCTTCTGTTTCAGCTCTGCACTTTTCTCTCTTGGAGACTTTGAAAATTCATTAAGGTCATGTCACTCAGTAATTTCCAGAGATATGCCTAGCATTTACAATGCTTTTTTTTTTTTTGGTCATTATCCAGAAACTTTATTTCAAACACTGCACAGTCTTAGAGATAAATTCACTGCAACTTCTCACATAGTGCTATCTCCTGACTCATTTCATCCCTGCTTCATTTTTTCATATGAAGTTCACCAAATCTTTCTAGTCCTCTTTTCCTTCATTCCACTTCAGTTTTATTATTCATACGGAATCACAAACATATAATTCTCCTATGCTTCTAGCATCCTAATTTATTCCTCCAATTTTTTGGTCCACTTTCCACTCTACACTTTCTCTGTGCTTTTGTACAGACTACTCAACTGCTACAAAAGGAGATAAAATCTAGAACTGCTGATCTTCTACCGGTTGCTCGTTGGCTCCTTCTTCAGCAGTTTGTCGATTGGTTGATTCCCTCAAAACAGTATTTTTGGGTTATGTGGTCAGTTTCTGAGGCCTATCTCTTTGAAAGAGAGTGGCAATTCCTTCAAAAATCTGGTTTACACCTAAAGAAGCCAGTCTCTCAGGTGAGTGATAAGCAAATATGAGCACAGAGCCAGTACCCAAAGCACAATTTATTGGATCAGTGTTTCTCTGTTGCTTCCCGATCTGCCACATTGTGATGAGAACAGCAGTGAACAACATTCTCAAAGTGTGCACAGTGACACTGGCAGCTAGAAAACATCTGGAGGAGAGATGAGAAATCACTTTGCTGAGGATATTTTTGTCAACATAAAGATTCCTGAGATAAAGCAGTGAGGCCCAAGAAAAAAATGTAACAAAGTACCAGCAAAACTGGGAAATGTTATCAAGGCATCTGACAAGCTCAGCAAATGCCAGAATTCCCTCCCTGATGAATTCTAATAAAAAAAAATCCATTGTTTCCATTATTGCTGAAAGATTCTTCCAAAAATATGATTTTTTTTCCGGTTCTTAATTATTCTTGAATATTACAAAGCAGTTGGAGGGTATTTTCCTCTTTCTCATTTGGTAACTGAACCATTAAGAATAAGGTGGTAGTTTAAGGATTGGTGAAAACAGTTTAAGTCACAGAAGAAAACATGCCATTTCAGATGTTGTGGTGCTTTTTTTCTGAAAAACCAGTCTCATAGTAAATTAAATTAACTTTCTGTGCTGAAGGAAACTTGTCAATTACTTCTCCACTTTTGCTCTTGAATTCTAACTGAAACTCAGCGTGAGGAAATGGCACAGTTGTTTTTGCAAGTAAACTAGAGAATACATCCATCAGGGCATACCACTCACTGTGTTGTCCAGAAAGCATGATTCTGCTGCTTATATTTGTGTGCTAATTGTCATGCTGAGTTTTGTTGTCTATCCAGTAAGCCATGCATCAAAACTCAAGATTCAATATTAAAAGATCATGCTAATTGAAAAAGCAGGTATAAATGAATAATTCTTCAAAACAGTGAATGGTGATTTAGATTATTGTACGTGGGGAACCTGTATTATTTAACATCAGGAAGAGCAGTATTGTTACACACTGTTCCCTGTATTACCTACATTTACTACTAAGTGTATGACCTTCAGAAATGCATTTGCATTATTCACTTCACCCAGGTTACGCAAGTCTGGCATAGAATAATTTTACTAACAGAAAGTCATATCAATGTGGAAAATGTATTGTAACCAACTCTTCACTCAAGGATATTTTAAATGTTGTGGATAGAGTAAGTGCTGATTAGAAGAGAACAAGTCTGAGAAAGCACTGTATTTTAATATGAGATTTTCTGTAGAGAAAGCATTGTATGTGGGTACGTTGCAAAGGTTTATTTCATGTGTATGCTCAGGGGTATATCTGAAAAATGTTAATATTTCTTAAGAAGATCTTTCGCTGTCATCTCTATTCCAGTCTAAGTGGCAATATAGTTTGAACATTTTGGCAAGTGTGAGCTCAAATGAGATTGATGTGCTTAGCTTGGTGACCTTGCTTGTATAGTATTTTTATGTCATAAATGTTATTTGATTTACATTTGCTACTGACCTGTATTTTCTTTTCAGATTATCTCCTGGAATATGTATCTCCTTCTCTTCTAACCTTCATTTATTACTATCATTTGTTATCTTTGTTATCATTATTAACTGTTAATTTTTCCACTCATATTTTATCTCCTTTCCTGTGAAAATATTGTCATATCTATCATTCAAAAGAGGATACTGTAAACATATTGCTCCATTTTGTTTTAAAGCCTTAAACTCCCAGTAACTTTAATCCTCTAACCTCCCTTATTCTTATAGTTTTTGAATGGATTTGAACCAGTGACCTGGAGGTGAAAGATCATTTTCCACCAGGAACATTTATCTTTCTGATATTGCCTTTATGGCTTTGCTCTATATGGCATTTTCTTTTGCTCAGGCCCATGTGTATGTGTGTGAAGGTTAACTGTAGGAATCACCAGCCAGCTTCTCTCTTTTTGTTAATGTGAACTACCAGTATCCAGCAACGATTTTTGACACAGCAGTGTCTGCATTCGTTCATTTACTGACATCGAGGAAATTGATCTCCTCAGGAGAAGACTGTGGCATCTGACCCACTGGAAAAGTAGAGATTTAATGTTTTGGGTTGGGAATCTGAGCACAGAGCCTGGGAGCCACACAATTTGAAGCATCTTTTGCAATTACATGTCAAAACCAATCATGAGCTTTCTAAACGAATAAAATTGCCAGTATTGATAACCGACCAAAAACAATTCCCAGGTGAAATATAGAAATCTTACTTGAAGTATTGTCCACAGTATCTGAAAGAAAGCATCTTCTAAGTTTTTTCTTTTTTCTTTTTTTTTTCATAGCAGTTCTGTTTGGAGGACTTGAGATATTGCAAATGAACTGGAAAAAGAGGCTGAGAAAATGTGAAAGCAACATAATTTTTGTCTTCTTCCAGTGGAGGAAAATGCCGACAAATTTATTATACCCAGATTTTTGCTAAGAAACAAGCATTTAAGATCTATTTTAAATTAATTTTGCAATAATTTTTTTTTTCCAGGCAATAATTTATTTTCCTTCTAGTTAAATCTTGAAATACTAGAAGCAGTGAAAGAAACACTTGTAGATAAGCTTGAAAATTCCAATATTTTAGTTTGCTTATGCATTCACACTTGGATTATTATTTGCAGTCTAACAGTCTTCATTCTCAGTCTAAAATCTTTATTTCCTCTATAATATATATCTCCATGAAAGTGAACATATCAGAAGGCTTAGGCACTACAGACATGACAGCAGAAAACCCTTTGAAAATGTTTTTAAGGTTTCACTTGAAAAGGAAATTATGCCAATGGGCATTAATCATTTTGGAGGTTTCATATTGCTTCAGAGATATTTATAATGTTAATGAAAACAGTGATGCTGTTAAGAGCTACTGAATCAAGAAGTTCATTTGCCCCAGTAACAGCAGGGCTTGAAATGAGAAAAAAATCTTTCATACAGGGATGCTGCAAAGTTCTGAGTATGGAAAATCTTATGAGTATTGTGACATTCAAAAATGTCTCCAAAGATGCCAAAAAGCCTGTAAATAGGCACATGCATATATCTTACCTTTCTGCATTTCTTTGCATTGTAAACTACACAACAACTTTTTTTTTTTACTTAACAATACAGGGCAGTGATAGAGTTTTGAAAGTTCCTTGTGATTTATTCATTACAGCATTTTGATAGCTTTTAAGGTTAACATAAACCAATCTTTTCTGCCTAATTTGCTTTTTTTTTTCTTTTTTTCCTTATATAAGCAATTTAATTCCCAATTGTGATAAACCATGCAGAAGAAGAAGAAGATATATCATGTGGAAGGGAGGAAGGAAAGAATTGCAAGAGGGATAACCTTAAAAAAAAAAAAAAGAGAGAGAGATTTAAAGTTACCCAGAGTTTTTTCTGTGGGGCCATACAATCTGTGTGATATTGAAATGACTGGTAGTGGTCACAACTGGCAAGATGTTGAATATAGTCTTACTTGTGTTATTAGACATCTTCCATTTAATGCCATGGCTGTAAAGGGTGGTACAAGTGTTGGCTTCACTTCAGAGCAAACATAACCCAGCTAAAAATAACGAATTTTCAACTACTTATTTTCCTATTTTGTATTGTTGCCCATAGCTTGAGGTCAAGGCACTTTAGCACGCAAGCCATCTGCAAGACATATTTGTGTCTACCAAATGTAGTTTAGTAGGTAATGAGATGCATTTTTTCACTGGGGTCATGCTACCTAATCAGATGCTAAATGTAATTATTCACGATCAAACCTCAAATACTATTTTAGAAAGTGTCTGTATTACAAACTAAGAAATCAACAGGAAGACTGCTTTAAAAATGTTTTCAGTATGCCAACGTTCCCTTTAATTATTTTTTGAAGTTTTGTATAAAGTCAAAAGACAAAAGGAACAAGCTCTGAAAAAGTTGTGAAAAGGGGATAGCATGTGCATGACAGAAGAAACACAGGGAGAGAGAAATGAAAGAATTATAGAAAAAGAAAGGAAGTACTAAAAAGAAAGATGAAGAAACAAAGAAAGAGAAAGAAAGAAATAGAGATAGAGAATGGAACTCACATATAGCATTTGATAGCCGTAATTGCTCTGCTCTTTATAAAGGCTTCCTTTTTCTGATTAGAGACTTCAAGATAGTTACTACTGAAAACAGTATTTAAAATTCATTCTTTTCCTCCTTTTTCTTTGAATTCTTCATTATGTAAAACATGTACTTCAGCGCTCTTGAAATGTTTTGTTCTCTTCATTAAATTGCTCCATTTTTATTTTAATGTCCCCGTAGTCTGGATTTTTCTCTAAAAATGTCTGTATATCTGTTAAGAACACTTGTTCTTTCAGAACCTGTTTTCCATTTTATTTTTTTAATTCTTTTTCTGAGTGAAAGTGTGATTTTGTTTCTTTTTTCTTAACACCTATTTGTCTTTTTTCTTTTTCCTTCAACATTTCTTTTACACCAGCAAAGGGCCAATCATTCCGGACCACATTCATTTTGTCTAAATCTGGCCAAAGAAAGACTGTGCATGATTAGTATATACAGTAGATGAGTAATGATGATTTTTATTCCATCAGTATTAATTTTATGCCCTTGCCTAAAGATTACTTGTAAATGCTTAGATTTTAAGAACTAAAGTAAACATCACTCCTATTGATATTTTGGAAATATCAGGTTAGTTAATTACCTGGTACAAGTATATACAAATATACAGGTACAAGTTTCCAAACCAGTATATCAAACATTGCCCACCATTGGGCTCACGCTCTGTCAGCTAGCAGAGGAAAGAAAGCCAGAGGAGCAGCTCAAGCCACCATAACCCATTCCTGTCTGCTCCTCTCTACTCCTTTTTGCTCCCCAAAGTGAGTTCAGCAAATGCCTATTTAGTTGGACCAGTTCTTTTGATATAGGCTTATACGTCTTCACTTAAGGAAACGTTTTTATTGAGGGAGAAAAGCCTCATGACGGTATTTGTTTTTACTGTGGGTTTCAGCACTGCAAGAGTTATGGACACCATCTAACCAGCACTAATGTGCAGAAGCAGTATCGGGCTGATATACTGAGCATCATTACTTACCGTGGTCTTTTTAAGAAGTTGGGAATTGAAGGCTGAAATCTCAAGACAGTCCTCTCAGCAGTCCAAGGACTTGAGTTTAGGGTTATCCATAAATTCTCTTTATGTTTATCCAATAAGAACTCAGCCAGTGAGTGCTGCAAATAATCGTTTACTTAAACATAAATGGGAATTAATTAGTCTATCAAATGAAAGGAGAGAAGATTCTGAGCCAGGAATGCACTCATAGTCACAGTAGCACATCATAACTTTGCTGGATGTACCTAAAGTTTCTTTTAAGTGTGGCTGCCAAATCATCATGATTCTTTTGTTTATTAGCCAAAAATCCTACCCAAAATGGGAAAATTTCCAGTCGTTTCTATGATACTTATGACAGCCGTTTTAGTAGGTGATTTCTTATTAGAATATATTCCTCTAAAAAATACATTTTGCTATTTATTGATTAATGTTCATTTTTTAATGGAGCTGTTTTGCTAAGATTCAGTGTCAGGTGCATTTCTAACACCCCAGCTCCTGCATTCTGCGCATCAATTGGAACAGTTAGCCAGTCCTGCAATAAAATAAATTAATGGACTATCCTATTTCATTTCATGGCATCCGGCTGATGGAGTACAGAAACTGCTATAAACCCCAGGACTGGGTGGGACTGCTGGTATGAGGAAGGAGTGCAGCATTTGGCCCACATTTTGCATTGTCCAAGCAGAATTAAAAGTAGCACAGCAATTTGCCTTGAATGAAGCAGAAAAGCATGGTGCAGCCTATGCAACCTCCCAACTACTGAATTGACCCCTTCTCCCTTTTATTTTTCCTTAACTTAATTTTTGCCCTACTGAAATAAATGAGGCTACTTATCCTGTGAGAGGAATGACTGGATAATCTGGCCAATATAGCATATTAAAATTATATGTATTCTACGGTTCATAATCAAATATGATTCTCTTCCTGAAATAAGCACTATATGGCTGTAGTGATAATCACTAATGGGTCAGCCGAGTACCAGAGCACTGTAAATTCAGGTGATGAATACATGAGGATGCTGTAGACTTCTGCCTTGTATTATTTAAATAGAGAGCAGACGAAAATAAGGGAAGATTTCCTCTGAGGTATACTGATAAAATCTCACTTAATTATATGTTATAGATCTCACACTGCTTAATTTTTTTTCTTAAAGCTTCAGCTCTTAGAATCACATTATTTTAAAATGGATTTCCCTGGATGGAAAAAAAAAAAAAAAGAATTTTTCATAGCTGGGAAGAAAACCTTTACACTGGAAGCTTAAAAAGCAGAGGGTAAACACAAACAAAGGTAAAACGTGTTGATACAGAAGCTCAGTTCCTGGATTCAGAACACAATGGCAAGCACTGCAGTAACATATCCCTGTTCTTCAGCAAGGGTCCTCAGTAACAATATAACCAAAGGCAATGGGAGGCAATGGGTGGAAACAAGGATTTTTTTGAACAACAGCTATATTTTTAGAGATATTGGATGCTCTCAAGGTACTTAGCTACAAGCAACAAGGACAGACATAAATACTTTTCCCTACACTTTCAGATGAAACAAATGCAGCAGATAGAAGAATTTTGCACTGCAGAATGAGAGTGCAATTCAGCATTATAACATATTTATATTCTATACCTTCTACAGAAGAAAAATGGAGGACCAGGGGTGAAATCATAGGCTGAGTGATGTCATGGAAATAATGTCCTTAGAGGAGGACTTCATGCCAAAACCCAGGAGCAGACAGATTTCTGAGAAAGATCTTGATCATCAATAACTCCTGCTAATTCAGTGGAAATCACAGGTGGGCACTCGATATTTTGAAACTCCCTTGGTATGCTCAGTACTTTGAAACTCCCTTGGTATGTTATCTTTCCTGTTCTATTTCTGTCTGGTTTTTATTCCTCTATTGATTTTAATGGACTTCAATTAAGGTCTCTTGTCTCAGAATCTTTAGTGCTTTATTTATACAGAGCACAGACTGCTAAATCACTGGTTTCATTCTTTCCCCCTCAGAATCCAAAAAGGACTGAATTGTTATTTTTTTTTTTTTTACATTAGTATATTATTTTAATTGGGATAAATTTAGAAGCATTTAGATAGCTTTCAAACCATCTGCAGTTTCACTGATGCATAATGACTTTATCTTTTTGGGTATATTTTGATAATTGACAATTACATTTTATTGCTTGCCATCCAACTGATGTTTAAAAAGTTCAGATTTGGTTAAAACTGTATTTTAGTTTCAAAGAAAATCACAAACCATTCCATCACTAGCTACAGCAAATGGTAAGAGAGTTTTAGAGTAGGAGAACATTATTCTCTATTCATAAATTCAAATCACTTCTTCCTCCTCATATTTCATATTTATGGGAATATAGCTTGAATTTTAAGATTAGCACCTCTGTCTACTGAAGTGTGAACTGCCAACTCCTCCCCTCATCTTTCCAACCACTGTAAATCTTCAATACCCACTGCCAATGAGGCGCAATATCAATTATGTACAAATAAATCTATGTAAAACCACTGCACAATTTCCTTCTTGAAAAAGCCAGGGCAATCACAATCAGCATGAGTAACCAGAATCTTGGGAAGAGGATATTTTTGTTCAAAATTATGCTCTCACTAATTGGCTAGACTTCCACCGTCACTCTGGTATGCTATGTATATCTGAGGGATGGAATTGCCCTCAGAGACTCCACAAGTGGCTCTCAGGGAATAAAGATGAATGAAGCAGAGTCTTGCTGTGGTCAGAGTTTAACTTACTTTGAGTTTAACTTGTACATATGCACATCAATCTCATAATAGAGTAAAGTCATGAGCAGGCAATCTGTGATCCTTCTATAAACTTTAACCCATGTACCGTGGTTCAGTTCCCAGGAAGCTATTCTGTCTTGGGAACTGCCTTGAAAGATGGAGAATAAAATGAAAGAACATGCTCTCAACTATCTGACAATTTCTCTCGAAGGACTGTTCTTTAGGAGAACAAAGAATTTTCTAGACAAAATCTCTGCTTTTCCTTCCCTCAGAAAAAAAAACAAAAACAAAAAACAAAAAACAAAAAAATAAAAAACTTTAAACAGAATTGTCTGGTGACTCCTACCACAACATGATTAATCAATAGTACTTTGCACAGAATGACAGTGGAAACAAAAATGCCTATAATCAAGTTCCTCCTTAGTATTTAAAACCCACTCTCTGACATGCATTTGCATGTTAACATTGGATAACCTATTCTTCATTTTACCCCAGGGACTGAAGTGGTTTTACACGTGCAGAAAATTTCTTCCACTGCAGAACTGAATTTTCTTTTGGTAAAATTATTATGTACAAACCTCCCCTTCCACAATAAATTTTAACTTTATGCTCCTCTTCTTGGTAACCTACCCACCTAAACTTCATTTTCCTTGCCAGGAAAAAAATGAACTTCAGTGCCAATATGCTATAAAAGACAATAAGGAAGAGAATTCCTAGGTCAAGACAACTTCCCTTATCCCCTCTTTAGTGTCCTATTCCTTTCAGTGCTGGCATAGCTGAAGAGAGGGTGTGGAGCAAGATTGCTAAATGAGCACCATGCCATCAAACCCAGGGAGTCTGTTGGACACAATCCATATTCCCAGTTAGAGAACTATCACCAGCTCCTGAATCTTCAAGAGACAGCATTTGCTTTTTGGAAGTTCACTTCATCCACACAGTTTGGTAATAGATAAAGTTCCTTCAACACCACCTCTTATCTCCCAGCAAGGCTAAGGTAGCTTTGAACACCACAGCCTTTTAGCAGCATAATACATTTCCAGGAGCAATACCCCACATCTTTATTCATGATGTGAACGATGATCTGAGAAGTAATAATGAAATAGGGTGGCAAAGGTTTTCCATTGTGAACTAGTATTAATCTAATTTCCTACAGGACGCTTGTCTAAGTCAGAAAAAAAGCAAGCAGTTTAAAATTCTTTGGCAAGTCTCTGATGAAAAGAAGCCTGGGAAGTGCTAAGGATTGCTGGAGAATGCTAAATTACATTCACTCAGCTCTACTGAGAAGGCTAAGCTGATTTTGGCAGGATTTTCCTAGTATATATCCATTGCAAATTGGCTTCATATTTTTATGAATATTAAGAGTCATCAACATTAAAAAAAAATCCAGAATAAGTATTCAAGGCTTTTGAAGTGAATAATGACAATTCTACCATATTGTAGATTCGTACATAAATATGACAAGGAGTTTTTTAAATTAAATAATTAAATAAGATGTTATTTCAGACCAGCATTTTGTGGCTGTGTATATCAAACAAAATTCTTCACCTGGTTTTAATGGCCCCTCTTCCCAATATACAGAAGAGGCATCAGCTGCCCGCTATCATTAACCCATTTAGAAGATGGCAGCAGAGAAGCTTCTTTCTGCATTTTCCTTTCCATTTGAATGTAATTTCTCTGTTTTACCAGTACAAAACACAATCCTGGACACAGACTGTCTTTGTACTTCACAATGCTGTCAGAGATGATGGAGTCCAACTGGTTCCACTTCCATGGGGACAGATTTGAGTCTCTCCCAGAAAAAGGACAGGTTGATGGGTTGATAGTTGGACTAATTAATCTTAGCTATTTTTCCAACTTTGATGATTCTATGTTTCTAAATACCAGCTTCTTGAACTCTTATTACAATTTCTAACAATATTTTTGCTGTCTTCCCCACTGAGATTGCTTCTGGGGATGGGATCTAATGCTAAAAAAACTAATAACTTTAGGTTTTTAATGGCAATGAGCCTTTCCCAATAGACATACTAAGGGGAAGGCTGTTTACTGACCCAGTTCTGCTTTGTACTTGGTACAGCCCATGCTGGTGCTGGGAGATCTGCAGGGCCATGCTGGAAAGCCAGGTTGGCACAGCCATTTCTACACTATAGTGGGCAGGAAAGGACTGTGCAAGACCAGTTTTTTCCTTCCTAGAAGTTAAAAGCAGGGAGATCACATCCTAGTGATAACCAATATTCTCCATTGATGTGACCAGAGAGTCTCTGGGAACTGGATCTTCCATTTAAGAAGTAATTCCCTAAATCACAGCATGGGAATATTTTACAGGATGTGTCAAATGACTTGGGTGAATTAGCATATCTGACAGGCAAGGAATGAAACTAGCATTCAACCTCGTACTTAATGAATAGTCCATATGTCCAGAGAAGCAGGTAATTTATAGTCTAACATTTTCTTTTGATCTGCCATTTGCTCTTTCTCTCTAGAATTAAATCACTTCAAAATGCACAGGGGAAGAAGGCAAAGGGAAGCAGTCTTTTTATTTTTAATTAGAATGTGCTAAATGGTAATAAAGTAATGTGAATACAGTGGGGACCTCTTAAATCCATAGCAGTAAATCTATTGCTGCAATAGGTCCATCCTTTATCTAGTGTTCGTTGAAGAAGGTTTCACCTGAAGTGTAACAGTGACATGAACTGATGGTAATAGAGTAATACATTTAAAGAATTCAATAAAGCATCTGTTGTAGATAGTGATATGCCTTGTAATTTTATTGACAAAGGTTTGTTTTGTCCTGAGACATATAAAATGCTCGGTTAAATGGTTTGATTATACAGTACTTTTATAAAATATGCACTCAGCTGATTTCTTGTGCTATGCAGCTTGTCAGTGATTAGCCAAGATGATTTTTAAAATGAAAGTAATTGGGTAGGCTCTTAAAAATTAGGATTTTGCTCACTTGGGAAGAAATGTAATGTGTGTGGAAGAAGCAGTAATTTCAGCATTACATTCCTTTGTATGTGAGTGCTAAGGCATTAGGTAAAGCATCACAAAAGAGTGTTTTGAAATCATATAGGTGGAAAAGGAAAGAGATTATTGACAAAATCTTTATGTAACCAGAAATCTACATGTTTTTATCTGTATTAGTGAAGAGTAATATGCAGGAGTTGAGACACGTTTCCAGGAAGATTTTTTTTCTCTTTCTCAACTGCTTGATTCTATTTGGATTAGTGGATTTTGGATATGAGTTTGGCTAAGAGGACATGTATGGTGTTTGGACACAGTGCAGATTAATATGGGGATAACTTATTTCTAGGTTAGCAAGAGACTTGTTTTTCAAACCATTACAAACTGGTGTTAGGCAGAGTGGCTACTTGGTCTGAAAGGGGGCTATTTGCCTATAAAACCTCTCTTTTCTTCTTTTCTAAGCATTTGGTCCTGGGCTAAGCTCTCCTCCACCCTAGCCCAGCACTGCTCAATGTTGTGGTTTTTGCTAACCCACTTCTTCCATTCTCCTCTCAGCTTTACAGTAACTATGTTTTCCTTTTGTCTAGACGAAACACAAGAATTTATGCCTTCTTGTTTCAACTTGCCTTCTAAAACATAAAGTAAATGATTCATCTGAGGGATTATCAGACCTTCAGGACCGGGCTTTGAGGTGCTTACAAGATATGTGCGTGGACATACAGTAGAGTTGTTCTACTCAGTGTTTTGATTTATTTATTGTTGGTACACTTTGTTCTTTTATTTTTAACTGAAATATTTTAAGAAGTACTGCAACATTTCCTTTGGTAGAAGCAAGTGTGTGATTGCACACATCGTAAGGTTCTGTACTGCCAGCTTTTTGCTTTAATCTTAAATGACAGCTACATCTGTTGGAAGTTTGTTCCTATCTCTTGTTTTTTAAAGCTTGACAGGTTGAAGGAGCCCTTTTAATGACAGTCTGGGTATCTGCAGATAGTTTTTGAAATGCGCTTCCCAGGCTGTGAGATGCTTAAGGCTGGTTTTTCTCTTTTCTAGAATTTCCCGGATCAACTAAAGTTCCCCTAGCTGGTCTTGCTGGTCTTTTTGATTGTGTGAGCTGGGCTTTATGTCTTGTCACACTGGGGTTAAACTCAGTGGATAGGCAGGTAGATTTAGGTGGTGGAGCAGGGCCAAAAGTTGTCACAGCTTATAGAAGCGGCTCCAGTCAGCATTGTTCCATTTCCCTCCTTCTGGAGCCAGGTTTTGTTTTACTGATGCAATTATTTGTCAGACTTTTATTGATTCTTCACTGATGATCACAGAACTGTGGACCACGGTACCACAAATGTTACAGACATTGTACTTAAAGGTCATTGATACGATTAATTTCCTACATATTATTTTTGCAAGGACATATCATTGTTATCAAGGTTAGAAAGCATAAAAGAGGTACATGAGGTCTGTGTGATTTGAAGTTCCTTAACTATTATAGTGCTGGGTAAAACTTTGCAGGGAGAATAGAAACAGAATAGCTAGAAATCACATTCTCCTTGCAGAAACAGATGGAAGGCACTGGGTGCTGGCTGGGCTTATTCTGACAAGGCTGTGCCAAAGGTAAATGGGATACAAAGCAGTACTTGCTGCAACTCCGTTAGTTCCCATAATTAAAAAACAAGTCATCACTTAGCTTTTTGCCTGTTATGTCTCAGGTACATTGAGCATGTCTCAGTATTTCCATCATAGTATCCCCATTTACCCTTACTCAACAGGAGGTTGAAATGGAAGATACGTTTACAATTATTTTGAGTTTTTTCTAGGTCTCTTCATGTTGATATAATCATTTTCAATATGATACTCTTGAATAAAATGAGACATCAGACCAGTATTTACATTAAGCTGCAGTGTAATTCAATGTTCCATAGTACTTGAGTGAAAACAGTCTAAATAAACAGAACGAAGAGTGTACTTTAGCTAGTAATATTTTTATCTCCCATAAAATTCATTTGGAGCTCAAAAATTAATTTATTGAGCTCCCTTACAGCATAAAAAAATAACTTGCTCTTCTGTCATCTAGACTGCAGTGCTGCCACTAGTTTTGCTGCAAATACGTCCCAGAATCATTACAGATTTCTTTATATATGTCTCAGTCAAAGGCATTTCCTTCCCAGCTAGTGGCATTGATATGACAAGTATAGAGAAAGACACTTTTTGTACCATCTTAGAGATGCTTCCAGTGTCTCAACATTCCTCCCTGCTGCAGGTTTTCAGGGAGGCTCAAGGATCTCACTCTGTATATTGGGAGGTGGCCACAAAAAAGGGCCTCAGGCATCAAACACAGTGCATCACCTGAGCTCAGCTCAGAAACCTCTCCTGAAGTTGTACAAATGAAAGAGTTACTCTCCTACCCCTTCTATAGATTTTTCTAATTCCTTTTTTTTCCTGATGTCATAGTTAAGATCAAAATGTGATTGCAACATCTGCATTATAATACACTTAGTCTGGGCTTTCAGGTGGAATTTTAATCTTTTTAAGCTTTTGGACAATCTCAGGCCATCAGTTCTTGATGGGGAACATTTAACTTCTCTTAAGCTTCCGCTTTTGATATTCGGGTAACTGTTGTTAAACTCAAGATATCAAAGAACATACAGTAGATGCATAGAAGCAATTCACCAGCTTTTTTAACAATTAGATGTGATTACTCTAATCATATAACTTAATTAGTCTTTCTTTTCCCCAATCAAAATTAATATAGAATCTTTAGGCAATTACAGTGACTAACATTATTCAGAGGTAACACTAAGTAACGCTAAAATGCCTTAAATGCAATCTGATAGCAATTTAATATGAAACAAATTACAAATACTGCTACTAAAACACCAGTTTTAGTGAAAAGCTAAAACATTCTTAGGTGTGAAGAGATACTGAGCATGACATGGAAACCATGAAGAGCAAAACACATCATTTGTAATTGGGCTGAGGACAGCAGAAAGAGTGCTGGCAGCAGTACTTCTCAAAGCTTCTCCAGGTTTTTCTCTCTCTCATGTTTATCTTGATTCCTGCTCAGGCCATTTCAAGCCTCTCTGCTCTCTCAAGGAGTTTGACATACAAATATATTAGAAATGCAATCCGCTTTCACAGTTTTTTTCCATTGGTTTCCTAACTGTTATACAAAGCAGGAAAAGCTTCTCCTTGATGTACATAACCATTGAAATATGCAACACATAAGCCACGATGACTTCACTGATGTTTCCTGTAGGATTATATTTTAGTGAGGTTTCCCAGCTGTAATACATAAGCAATGTTTCTGTCTGTGGCAGCAATCAGCCACTCTTGGGAGGTAGCACACACAGATGAACACAAGTGTTGCCTCCACCTCAGTATCTGTTTTTTTCTACACAAGGAAGGAGGTGAGAACAGAGCAAAACTGGGCTTGCATAGCTGCTGAGTAATGCTGGAGCACTTGAGTGCTGATCTGGGGAAGCAGGGAAAAAGTAACAGGTTCTGATTTTCCAAGCCATTGTATCTGAAAGATTGGCCTGGAATCAAGAGAAGATGAAACCCAAACCAGAAGGACTGGAGAGGTTTTACTTTTTCTTGCTGAATACAGTGTTCTGCTGGCTGTGGTCAGAGAGAAGACATGGCAAAAAACACCCAGCTGAGTTTTAAAAATGAAAAAAAGCACAGAACTATTTTTCATTTCTCAAAGATAATTTCCACATTAAAGTATATGGTTATTTTAATAACAACAGCAACAACAAAAACACAAAACTTTTGTTTGTTTATCTGTTCACCAGCACTATGCCAGTAAATCAAATCACTGTATCAGAGAAGTTGGTGACACTCTTTAATGAAAGTGCCAACTTAGGATCTTTGAACACAAAAGAATCAACAACAGTCCAATAGTTTTCACAAGATGACTGGGGCAGATGATGAGACAGAAGAGAGAGAGGCAAAAACTTTGCAGCTGGCAGGCACTCAAAGCTTCTTGAACTTCTTGTACTCTTCCTTAATAAATATGTCATTTCTATACCAGCCATGTTAATGCAGTGATAACAGCAGGAGAATAACTCTCTTTATAATTGTGCAAGACGTCCAGATATATTCCCCTGTCTCCCTGACTAATGTTTCCAACATGACTTGTTAGCTTCTGCAATGATCAAGCAGCTATTAAAGATAAAACTGTGTTAACCTTTTCAAAAATTAGGAAAGCATGACTGTAACTGGAACTACAATAGCTTCCTGGAGAATAGAGCAAAAGGGTGAAAGATCATCCTGCTGAGTTGTTGGTAATGGATTTATTATTTATTTAGTATGTCTGAAATGCATATGAAGAATGTAGCCCTATCCAAATGCATCACTGTGTCAGTAATCTGATCAATATAGGTAGGTAAGTAGGAAGATCATGGATTATTTTCTTCTAAGTTTTCTGTTTAGTTTCCCTCCTTGACACAGACTTTAGCAGACTGATAATAGAAAAAGAACTCTTAGAAGTCTGAAATTTAGCACATTTTTCTCAATTTTGAGTTTAAACTTCAACACAAACCATCTTAATTCCAATGATCTTGTGAGAACTATCCCATTCATAACAGCTTGTTCATATTTGTATATTCGGTCAGAGACCCATGAATTAGACACTAACATAATGCATAACATAGCTATACCCTCAACAATGTCAGTGAGGGTGTCACAAAGCATCCCATGCACTGACAATCTGGAAATTTAGGATATTCAGAAATTGGCTTGTATGATGTCAATGGAAAGTAAAAAAATCAACCTTGACATGCTTAAGCTGTAACCACAGGCAGGTCTTTGTTAACTGATAAGTATAATCTGTAGACTACAAGTGGCAAAGAGGCAATAAATCCCAACCAGAAATAAGAATGACTGACAGTCCAAAAACACGCTAACTTGGTCTACTATGAAAACATTTTTTTTACTGGTTTCATTAAATACACTTTTACTGAAGTTATCAGAGCTGCTGAAAATAAATGTAGATAACAGCAGTCTGAAAATTACAGAAATGCAATATAAAATCCCAGGCACATGAAATACTTATAAGGTCTGATGACTATCTAAGTATTGTCTCACTTGCATTTTTTGAGATTTTAATCTTTGCAAGTAATTCATTGTCTTCCCACAAGGACTAGTAAAAGGATCATTTAAATGAATGTGTCCGTATTAACCATTTTCCTCTCTCCAGTCAGGTTGGCAAGCATGGTGAATCATCTCTTTTGATCCCTACATGCTTTTGTAGAAGAAATTGGAAAAGCAAAATCCATGAGGAAATACACGAAGATCTAACCTGCCCTGTGTGAAAATATTCATTTCATAATATAGGAGCTGCTGTTCTATCGATACAGCTGAAAAACAGCCCCTAATAATTCAGGCAAGGGAAGACTGGATTAAGGCAACGAGGAAAAAAATTAGAGATAAAAGATGGACTTCTCTGTGATCTTGGATATTTGCTGTAATCCCCAGTGTCAGAAACTTGCCCCAAGTGGTCATTTTGTCAATGATTGATTTCTTCACCCTGATGGCTACTAGCAAATACAATCAACCCCAAAAGTCATCAAAATTTGGGGTGGTCCCCTTGAAGGAATGGGGCTCATCGAGATTACCCTGGGCAATTCATAGCAAAGGAGAAAGAGCAGGCCCAGCTGTAAGTCATCTCTCACCATTTCTCGGTATATTCTTTCTATTTTATTAAGAAACCAAAAAGCAAAGCAAACAAGTACAAACTGTTCTACAGAAGTGTTTTGTGCTCCAGGCAAGAGTATCGTTTTCTTGTAGCATCTCTTCTTCCTTTATCTCCTCTTCCCACAGCCAGACAAGAAACAAATATAAAAGTATGTGCCATCTCAGACAAAAGCCACCTTTCTCTTTTTGCATCTCATGGAAGACTTTGAAATTTCGGGACGAAATTGCCTTCTCTCATATCAAACTGAGCAAAGCAGCTATGTCCAGAGATATTATGTGCTTCCCTATGAAAAGGAAAATTAATCTTTATGTTTTTATTTATGGAGGACAAGTTGGTACTTACATGGTAATATTTATAAATATTTATTAATATTTATTCTGATCTAAACTTGTACAGAATGGTGCTGTTGGCCCAGAGGAATACATCTACTGGGTTGTTCTCTTCCTTTTCTCGGTTCATGTGAGAGAGGCAGGTGGGGACGTGTACAACTACAGCAAGCCCCAGTCCATGTGCTGGGAGATTTAACACTAGAAAGATATGGAGAGGTAAAGTTTGCTGGAAAAAGAACCTGAAAGGAAAAATAAAAAGCTCTTCTCAGCAAAAAGTATCAGAGCATCATTTCTCAGTAGGGTGTCCGGTTCCACATCTAATCCGAGCAGAGCTGTGAGAAGTCTGGAAACTTCAACTTCTTCCCACACAGTGACAGTCCCAGCACTGTGCATCAGCTGAGGACTGAAATTCTGCAGATATAAAATTTCTATTGAACTGGGACAAAAATGGAGTATCATAATACTTGTACGCAAATAATTAGAGAATAAGAGGGCAATACTAAAACTATCAACTAGAAAATGACTTCAGCAATATAGCATATCATTTTTTCGAACATAAACTTTGTGAAGTCAGAGATATTAAGAAAAATTCTGTAAATCCCTCTGGCAATAAGCAATGGAATTAAAACCCAAGCAAAATTAAATTTGAGAAGATTAATGTTCCTTTTTATATTTTGATGACAACTATAAACATAATGTAATTTTGTGAATTTACTGTTTTAAAATGCAAGCTGATACCCCACAATGGTGCAATTTAAGTCACCAAGCAAATAAGTACTTTTTATTCTAATGTCCCAATAGATAAATTCAGCGGTAGTAACGAAATGGCTCTGAACTTCTTAACCACCATTTAAAATGATGCAGAAACAAGTAAGAAATTTATAAATGAAGCCTGGCTGTATTTAAAATGCATGTAGCAGGGTGGAAGAAAATGGAAATCCTTGTGGATGAGTTAGTCAATATGATGTCTGAAGCAAGTAGGAGGAACCAGAGAGCTCCTTCACAGAAAGAACACATATCTTGCATTATCAGGTTGGATTATATTAGGAAAAATTTTACTAAATTTACCTTAACCAAAACTTCATTTTGGGTATTTTCTATGGAACATTTGGGCAAAATGGACATCTTAACTCCACATTATATTTAACTCGTCTACATATGCTGTAAAAGGAACCTCAATAATCATATCTCCTCATTACTGCAGTCAGAATTCTGCTTTTGTTAGACAGAATGCAAACACAAACGTCATTTAGCTTTTTTCCATATACATTTGACCTATGTGGAAAAAGTAATGCTAAAAGGACATTTTAAGATTATTTTCTCACCAATATTTTTTTCAGGAATCAGCTCTCACAGGGCACAAATGTGCATAATAATCCACTTGAATGAATAAGCAGTCAAAACAATTAGAAGTAAACAATGTCACATCGTTGCCATAGAAGTGACACAGTTATGCTGCTGCCTGACAGGTTTCTGAAAAGTCTATAGGGGTTTGCACAATTCAAGGTCCTGCTTCCTCTGAAAATTATAGCAAAACCTCCATGAGATTCACAGAAGCCTGTCTGGCTCTGTGCTGGCAGCAGCTGGGAAT